>JAWZYU010000029.1:24133607-24733607 GCA_038380435.1 Ryuthela nishihirai | reverse complement strand
CATGTAGTGATTTGTTTTTCATCAACAGTCGCCGGCATTCATTTTCGAACTTGATTTCAGAATTCTGGGTAAAAAAAAGGTCTGTAAATGTTAGCTAGGTAGTCACTGGAAGGACAGCTCTGCACCAATCCCCTGTGATGATGCATAGTCTCCTGACAGGCCTAGCACCTAATTTCCGACCCCGCGTTCTCGTGGTGCAGGCCGTTAGTACCTTTCAAAAGAGATACTCTCTTGTGGAAGTGAACGGAAGGGGAGGGCTGCCAGATTAGTGTGGCCTACTGATCTGGACAACTATGGCTACTTTTCTTTTTTTTTTCTACCCTGCTGAGGAGTGGTCAACCACACAGGGTCCTGGTGCTGACCATATAAACCCACTGGACTGGACAGATATATGGCTCTGAGCTTGATTATGGATCCTGATTTTGCTGCACTGGTGGGCTTCTGTGGAGGGAAAATCTTCCGCTATGTTTTGTTTGTTTGTGGGTTGACAGCCCCAAGTGAATAGATTCACAGGATATGTTTATCAGCTGGTGGATAATCCTGAGCAGAGGTCATCGCAGGCACCTGAACTCTTTGCTTCTACTGGCATCTTCAAATTCTACATTGGAGGAAGTCTTCCAGTATAGATGGCTTCAACCTTTAGTGGTAGGGGAAAGGATCTTTGCCCCATGTCTGCGATTAGGGGACTGTTTGATATTATCGACATTCCCTCTCTCAATAAACGTATTTCTTTAAACCTCCCACTAATCATTTTCTCTCCATAGGTAGTTGAATGTGAGGACTCTGCAAGAGCTTATTCTCTTGATGTCGTCACACAAGAATTCCACCATTATAATTTAGATATTTTCGACTTGCAAGAGACAGATGGACAGATAAGGGTCAGATTCTTAAAAATGATCTTAAATTTCCCTTTCCAGGGAGGAAAGATAATAAACATCACCAAGGCTTAGGCATGCTTCTCAGCAGACACTCGAGTGATGCTTTTCTAGGATATATGAGTGCATTAATGAAAGGTTTCTTAGAGCAAAATTTCAGACAAGCATTAAAGATTTGAATGTTATCTGCTGTTTATACCCCCACTGAGATGAGAAGGATAGGTTTTACGAACAACTACAGGATATTTTTAATTCTGTCAAAAAAAGGAGATATTACCCTTGTTCTAGGTGACTTCAATGCCAAAGTCGGTACTGACTCTGACCTTTGGGGTGGAGCCCTTTTGGTATTGGTAGCTGCAATGGCAACGTCTCCTACAGGTAAGTAACTATAACCAACATTTCTCTGGAGATAAGGGACACTATTCGGCTAGAAAGTTAGCCATCTGTATTACCATACCCTCCATACCTGATCCTGAACACGATAAAGAACACTCTGGATGGCCTTTATGGGACGCTTCCATCTGTCTCTTAACAACTGTCCGTTAGGTCCCTTTCCTTTCTCCGAGCATTTGAGATCCTTGCAACTTGGTCATTTAGCACATTGTGTGCAAAATAATGCTGCCCAGAGGTATAGGGCGGGAGAGGGGGGAGGTTAATAGGTAGTGCACCAGGCTCGTCTGCTCATCTGCAGTTTCCAGGCTCGAGTACTATTTGGGCCAGCGTTGATATTTATTTCCGCAAAACTCTTCGCCCTTCCTCCAGTCAGTAGCGGACACTGGTGTTTGTAAAGGACGCCGTCCGTCGAATGGACGTTAAGCCGTGGCCCAGTGTGTGGGAGAGCCATATCCTGTGCACGTTAAAGAACACGCTGGCTGACTTTGACGGGAGGCTACTATCTGTCTCTTAACAGCTGCGCAGTGCATTCCTTCCGTCAACTTTTTCTGAGACCTCAGGGTTGTTGTGAGCTGGCCATTTAGCCTGTTATGTGAAAAATAAGTGCCACTCAGAGGTAAAACAACACAACTTCCAGTTTTTTTTTTGTGAAAAAGTGACACCTGTGGGCTTGGAAAAGTCGCTGTCCTTAAGATAGTACGTTAAGCCATGGCACTGTGTGTAGAATACCCTTATCCTGGGCACTTTAAAGAGTGCGATGTATGTCTTGGCGGACAATTTGTCTTCTAATGATGGGGCGGGGTGGCTCAGTCGGTAGCTCGCCAGGCTCGTAATCTGTAGTTCCCAGGTTCGAGTCCCAGCGTTGAGATTTATCTCCGCAAAATTCCCCGCCTTCCCCACGGTCAGTAGGGGACACCGATGGGCTTGGAAAGGCCGCCGTCCGTCGGATGGGACGTTAAGCCGTGGCCCCGTGTGCGGGAGAGCCATACCCTGTGCACGTCAAAGAACACGCTGGATGGCCTTGACGGGATGCTAGCATCTGTCTCCCAACAGCTGTTCCAGTGGGTCCCCTCCCCCAACCTTCTCTGAGCCTTCGGGGTCCATGTGACCTGGCCATTTAGCCCATGGTGTGCAAAAAAGTGCCGCCCAGAGGTAAAACAACCCATCTTCTAATGACTGTCCGAAGCTCTTGCCGAACTTTTTCTGAAACTTGTGAGCTGGCTATTTAGCCCATTGCGCGCTTTATCGTATTGCATGTGACGTTTTTTCGACTTGATAAAGTTTCAATATCCATCTCATTATGAAACCAGGAACATTCAGGGAATGTTTTTCTTGACACCTCATACTTATATTCCATTGATTCGATTATTAATCGCAACATTTCGTTAAGTGAACTGGCTAGAAGGGACGTTAATCATTTCAATAACACGTACCAGATGAGAGATGGGGAAAAAACACGCACACCAAATACTTACCCAAGCCTTTTTCCGTCCCCTCCCCTCAGTTCCATCGTCCATTGCCTCTTGTTGATGTACGACCCTCCACCATGGTTACCTCCTGCTGCCAGATCCCATTTTCGTATATCGCATGGGCGCATCCGTAAATTTATTTCTCCTCAAATGGCCCTTGTGGGAGCGATAATTTTGCACCGCAGAGTGCCGCTGTCTAATTAAATTTGCTCGTTTGCCTGCTATGGGTGACATGAAAAAAAAAGGGCCCGAAGAAATGAACGAAGGATGAAAAAAGGGAAACCCTAAATCGCCACATATTAACGAGTACAGTAAGTTTCCCTGTGTTTTGCGCTCCGCCCTTAGGTTTCTATGGAAACTGACCGTAGGGTGAGAGAAGCTCCCAAAAGAGTAGCTGACGATGAATGGATTGTTGGAAGAGCATTGGATACGGCCACACGTAAAGCGTCCTAGCGTTATTGACATTTCTAAAATTTCTGGCGTCATTACCAACAACGTTAGGTGCACACATTCCTGTTTGCCGTGAGGCCCACTTCCGTTAATGGTTTTTTTTTAAGACGCCCAGCTGCAGCAACACGCTCCAGTAAGGTCATTTTCGTATGTCGGAAAGATGGCAAATTATAACTCTAAAAGTCTTTTTGTGTGCCTCACCCATAAGTTGTTCAGGCGCAAATTCATAGGTGAATCGTGTGGGATGTATTGAAGAAGGGAAAATGTTTGCAAGAGTGGAAGTAGTGAAGGAAGAAAGAGTAGGAGGTGTAGTGAAGGGTTGGGTTGTTTTACCTCTGAGGAGTAATGAAGGAGGAAAGTTGTTTTCAAGAGTGGGAGAGATAGTGAAGGAGGAAAGTTGTTTTCAAGAGTGGGAGAGGTAGTGAAGGAGGAAAGTTGTTTTCAAGAATGGGAGAGGTAGTGAAGGAGGAAAGTTGTTTTCAAGAGTTGGAGAGGTAGTGAAGGAGGAAAGTTGTTTTCAAGAGTGGGAGAGGTAGTGAAGGAGGAAAGTTGTTTTCAAGAGTGGGAGAGGTAGTGAAGGAGGAAAGTTGTTTTCAAGAGTTGGAGAGGTAGTGAAGGAGGAAAGTTCTTTTCAAGAGTGGGAGAGGTAGTGAAGGAGGAAAGTTGTTTTCAAGAGTTGGAGGATAGTGAAGAAGGAAAGTTGTTTTCAAGAGTGGGAGAGGTAATGAAGGAGGAAAGTTGTTTTCAAGAGTGGGAGAGGTAGTGAAGGAGGAAAGTTGTTTTCAAGAGTTGGAGGATAGTGAAGGAGGAAAGTTGTTTTCAAGATTTGGAGAGGTAGTGAAGGCGGAAAGTTGTTTTCAAGAGTGGGAGAGGTAGTGAAGGAGGAAAGTTGTTTTCAAGAATGGGAGAGGTAGTGAAGGAGGAAAGTTGTTTTCAAGAGTTGGAGAGGTAGTGAAGGAGGAAAGTTGTTTTCAAGAGTGGGAGAGGTAGTGAAGGAGGAGTTGTTTTCAAGAGTTGGAGGATAGTGAAGAAGGAAAGTTGTTTTCAAGAGTGGGAGAGGTAATGAAGGAGGAAAGTTGTTTTCAAGAGTGGGAGAGGTAGTGAAGGAAGAAAGTTGTTTTCAAGATTGGGAGAGGTAATGAAGGAGGAAAGTTTTTTCAAGAGTTGGAGGATAGTGGAGAAGGAAAGTTGTTTTCAAGAGTGGGAGAGGTAATGAAGGAGGAAAGTTGTTTTCAAGAGTTGGAGGATAGTGAAGAAGGAAAGTTGTTTTCAAGAGTGGGAGAGGTAGTGAAGGAGGAAAGTTGTTTTCAAGAGTTGGAGAGGTAGTGAAGGAGGAAAGTTGTTTTCAAGAGTGGGAGAGGTAGTGAAGGAGGAAAGTTGTTTTCAAGAGTGGGAGAGGTAGTGAAGGAGGAAAGTTGTTTTCAAGAGTTGGAGGATAGTGAAGGAGGAAAGTTGTTTTCAAGAGTGGGAGAGGTAATGAAGGAGGAAAGTTGTTTTCAAGAGTGGGAGAGGTAGTGAAGGAAGAAAGTTGTTTTCAAGAGTGGGAGAGGTAATGAAGGAGGAAAGTTGTTTTCAAGAGTTGGAGGATAGTGAAGGAGGAAAGTTGTTTTCAAGAGTGGGAGAGGTAATGAAGGAGGAAAGTTGTTTTCAAGAGTTGGAGGATAGTGAAGGAGGAAAGTTGTTTTCAAGAGTGGGAGAGGTAGTGAAGGAGGAAAGTTGTTTTCAAGAGTGGGAGAGGTAGTGAAGGAGGAAAGTTGTTTTCAAGAGTGGGAGAGGTAGTGAAGGAGGACAGTTGTTTTCAAGAATGGGAGAGGTAGTGAAGGAGGAAAGTTGTTTTCAAGAGTGGGAGAGGTAGTGAAGGAGGAAAGTTGTTTTCAAGAGTTGGAGAGGTAGTGAAAGAGGAAAGTTGTTTTCAAGAGTTGGAGAGGTAGTGAAGGAGGAAAGTTGTTTTCAAGAGTGGGAGAGGTAGTGAAGGAGGAAAGTTGTTTTCAAGAGTTGGAGGATAGTGAAGGAGGAAAGTTGTTTTCAAGAGTGGGAGAGGTAGTGAAGGAGGAAAGTTGTTTTCAAGAGTTGGAGGATAGTGAAGGAGGTAAGTTGTTTTCAAGAGTGGGAGAGGTAGTGAAGGAGGAAAGTTGTTTTCAAGAGTTGGAGATGTAGTGAAGGAGGAAAGTTGTTTTCAAAAGTGGGAGAGGTAATGATGGACGAAAGTTGTTTTTAAGAGTTGGAGAGGTAGTGAAGGAGGAAAGTTGTTTTCAAGAGTTGGAGAGGTAGTGAAGGAGGAAAGTTGTTTTCAAGAGTTGGAGAGGTAGTGAAGGAGGAAAGTTGTTTTCAAGAGTTGGAGAGGTAGTGAAGGAGGAAAGTTGTTTTCAAGAGTTGGAGATGTAGTGAAGGAGGAAAGTTGTTTTCAAAAGTGGGAGAGGTAATGATGGACGAAAGTTGTTTTCAAGAGTTGGAGAGGTAGTGAAGGAGGAAAGTTGTTTTCAAGAGTGGGAGAGGTAGTGAAGGAGGAAAGTTGTTTTCAAGAGTTGGAGAGGTAGTGAAGGAGGAAAGTTGTTTTCAAGAGTTGTAGAGGTAGTGAAGGAGGAAAGTTGTTTTCAAGAGTGGGAGAGGTAGTGAAGGAGGAAAGTTGTTTTCAAGAGTTGGAGAGGTAGTGAAGGAGGAAAGTTGTTTTCAAGAGTGGGAGAGGTAGTGAAGGAGGAAAGTTGTTTTCAAGAGTGGGAGAGGTAGTGAAAGAGGAAAGTTGTTTTCAAGAGTGGGAGAGGTAGTGAAGGAGGAAAGTTGTTTTCAAGAGTTGGAGGATAGTGAAGGAGGAAAGTTGTTTTCAAGAGTGGGAGAGGTAGTGAAGGAGGAAAGTTGTTTTCAAGAGTTGGAGAGGTAGTGAAGGAGGAAAGTTGTTTTCAAGAGTTTGAGAGGTAGTGAAGGAGGAAAGTTGTTTTCAAGAATGGGAGAGGTAGTGAAGGAGGAAAGTTGTTTTCAAGAGTTGGAGAGGTAGTGAAGGAGGAAAGTTGTTTTCAAGAGTGGGAGAGGTAGTGAAGGAGGAAAGTTGTTTTCAAGAATGGGAGAGGTAGTGAAGGAGGAAAGTTGTTTTCAAGAGTTGGAGAGGTAGTGAAGGAGGAAAGTTGTTTTCAAGAGTGGGAGAGGTAGTGAAGGAGGAAAGTTGTTTTCAAGAGTGGGAGAGGTAGTGAAAGAGGAAAGTTGTTTTCAAGAGTTGGAGGATAGTGAAGGAGGAAAGTTGTTTTCAAGAGTGGGAGAGGTAGTGAAGGAGGAAAGTTGTTTTCAAGAGTTGGAGAGGTAGTGAAGGAGGAAAGTTGTTTTCAAGAGTGGGAGAGGTAGTGAAGGAGGAAAGTTGTTTTCAAGAATGGGAGAGGTAGTGAAGGAGGAAAGTTGTTTTCAAGAGTTGGAGAGGTAGTGAAGGAGGAAAGTTGTTTTCAAGAATGGGAGAGGTAGTGAAGGAGGAAAGTTGTTTTCAAGAGTTGGAGAGGTAGTGAAGGAGGAAAGTTGTTTTCAAGAGTGGGAGAGGTAGTGAAGGATGAAAATTGTTTTCAAGAATGGGAGAGGTAGTGAAGGAGGAAAGTTGTTTTGAAGAATGGGAGTAGTGAAGGAGGAAAGTATGTGCAGAAGAGAGAGAGGTGATGAAGATGTAAAGGTGTTGGCAAGAATGGAAGAGGGTAGTGAAGTTTTAAAACTGTTGGAATGAATGGTAGTGAAGTAGGAAAGTGTTTGCAGGAGGGTAGAAGAAAGGGGTAGGGTAGAAGAAATAGTTTTTGCAATAGTGGGAAAATTTAATGTTCCTATTGTCTTATCTTGTCCTACAGACTGGTTGGTTATATATATATATCCGTGGCATTTGTTAACTCGAGAATGAAAACTTCAAATCAAGATACATTATAAAATACTAGGCTGTCTGACAATCTAGAGCCAAGATTAATTATTGTTATGTTTTGACAGTATTCTATTATCTATAGAGGAATACTATGCATACGGTACTTAATATTTACGGATGGTCACCTCAGTTTCCGTAGACCAGCGCTGTCCAACTAGCGGCCCGCACAAGGATTTTTGTGGCCCGCGAACAAAATCAAGTTTTTACTTCAAATTTTAAATAAATGTCTGCAATCCACCTTTTAATTTTATGTCAACTTATGTTACTTTACTTGATATGCAATCTTGAACTTACTCATTCCATAAAGTTTCCAAAACATTCTTAAGCCGATCGCCAAACTTCTGAAACCTTTTAAGGGCGGTGCGGCGTCATCAAACAAATGTTTTTATGAAGCTGCAGTAATATAAGAAGCATCTAACGACAGCACGAATCGCTCTCACTGCGCACGCGTATAGCAAATGTTGCAATGTATTGTGCACCAGGAGACATTTGTGGCATTTCGCTGAGACTAAAGACGTAATCGAAAAGTTTGTCAAAATTTTCAATTTTATTCGTGGCGGAAATCGTTCTCTTAACCCTTTCAGGACCATAAGGTTTCTAAGAGTAAATATTAGTATGTAACTGTTTATTTTAGTTTGTTTAGACGTAAAATAAATAAAAATCATAAGCAAAATACATTACAATGTGTAGTTTTTTTGGAATTTTATGGAAAATATTTTTCACAATGTACTATAAAGGTAACACAAATTATAGTAAGGCTTATTATGCAATGTCTTTTATTTATTGGTTTATTAGAACAAAATGTTAACTAAAATAATACAAAATTATGAAATAAAATTACTATACAAAATGATGTGCTAATTATGATATTCGGCGAAGCAATTTCTTTTGGTAGTGAGGCAAAGATGGACATTGCACATAGTGCATATATTATGCGTCCTGACAGTTCTTTTTTTTTTCTAAACATTCCCGTTTACGTAATTGCTTTCGGCATACGTTCTATTTTGACATTCTGTATAAAAAATGCAGATAAGGTTATAATTAAATACGACAATCACCAATTTTAAAATGGGAAAAATGTTTCCCTTGGTCGTGAAAGGGTTAAACACGGAAAATTTAAAGCTTTTTTGGACGAACTGCATGCTGAGTATGGCGATCTGCTTTTGCATAGCAATATTCGCTGGTTAAATGCCGGAAAATGCCTCAAGAGATTTTTTACAGCTCGAAAAGAAATTCATTTTTTTCTCGCAGAAGTGGGCACCGATGAAGATTTAATAGCAAGTCTTGTTGATGAAAATTTTCTTTCACTTGCTTTCCTAACAGACATTACAGATTATTTAAATGTCTTGAATAAATCCTCACAAGGAAAAGATCAAAGCGTGTGCTGTCTTTATAATCATGTTACTGGGTTTAGAAACAAACTACAATTGTTGAAGTCAAATTTGCAAGATAACAATTTAATTCATTTTGAAACTTGTGAAGAGTTCTACGAAGAAATGAAGCAACTTAGTAAAACTGTTAATTTTGAAAAATTAGATCCTAAATTAGATATCCTAATTGAAGATTTTAATAGAAGATTTTCTTAATTTGATAAAGTTAAATTTATTCAGTAATCCATTAAATATTGATATTAGCACCGTAGATCCTAAATATCAAATGGAATTATGTGACCTTCAGGCCGACCCAATTATTGCATCTAATAGAGGAACTGGAATAGAATTGTTCAAAATTTTGCCTAAGGAAAAATATCCAAAAATGAAAGATTTCGGACCCTAAATAATTTCTATGTCTGGAAGTACCTATATCTGCGAGCGCGCATTTTCTGATACGAAACATATAAAATCAAGATACAGAAACTGCTTGAAAGACTCTACACTTGAACATATACTTCGGCTCGCAACAACAAATATCGATATGGACGTAAAAGAAATTATTGCCCAACAACTACGGCCACAATGCTCCCATTAAATTTATTAAATATTTGATAAGGTTTAGAAAATTTATATTAGTTTATTATCACTTATTATTTTTCGTATAAATAAAATAACTGTTTGAGGTTTTTGAGGTTTGTTATTACTTATTATTTTTTGTATAAATAAAATAATTTTTGAGGTTTTTGAGGTTTATTATTATATTTCGTATAAATAAAATAAATTTTTGAGGTTTTTGAGGTTTATTATTACTTATTATTTTTCTTATGAATAAAATATCGTAATCTGCAGTTCCCGGGTTCGAGTCCCAGCTGGGTCAGCGTTGAGATTTATCTCCGCAAAAATTCCCCGCCCTGCCCACGGTCAGTAGGGGACACCGATGGGCTTGGAAAGGCCGCCGTCCGTCGGATGGGACGTTAAGCCGTGGCCCCATGTGCAGGAGAGCCATACCCTGTGCACGTTAAAGAACACGCTGGATGGCCTTGACGGGAGGCTACCATCCGTCTCCCAACAGCTGTTCCAGTGGGTCCCCTCCCCCAACCTTCTCTGAGCCTAGGGGTCCATGTGACCTGGCCATTTAGCCCATGGTGTGCAAAAAAGTGCCGCTCAGAGGTAAAACAACCCAAAACAATGAATAAAATAAATTTTTGAGGTTTATTATTACTTATTATTTTTCGTATAGATACAATAATTTTTTGAGGTGACATGAACTGATTTTTCAGTTACATATTATGTCCTGTTTTTTTTTGGCCCGCGAAATATTGGCAAAGGAAAAAAAATGGTCTTAGAGAAGTTGGACAGCACTGCCGTAGACGATTCGCAGTGGTCAGTGATTTTTATTTTACGTAGTGAGAATTGTCGTATTTTATACACTGGCGATCATTTCACACAACTCCTCAATTTAGAAAGATATCTGTCCGAATTAACAATATTCATAAAGACTGATAAATAAGAGATAGCGAGTATGAAATTGTTATTTTTTGAAACAACTAGAAAAGAATTAAATTTTTAGTGCTACTTAATTCTTTCGCATCATCGTTATACGGCTTTTAAACTGTTGTCGTCTTTGAGCATCAATATATTGTTCGAAATTATATTAACATTTTTGCAGAAATATTTAAGCACTTTTAGTTCATTGGGATCGAAAATGCGACAAAAGATGTTACAGTTACTAAAAATCTGCAATTTTAGCATCATTGAAATATTGCCCATTTTTTTTTTCTCGAACACGAAAGGAGGGTTTTTTTGCGAGTGTTTTATCACATTCTTGGCTCTTCTGGGTAATTTTATTGCCAAATCGTTCATTTTATTATAGACTTTATTAATAAATGAATGATGAAATGCCTCCTGCAATGATCATTAGTAGGGGTAAATTTTTTGCCGGAAATAAAAGGTGAGTTGGGTTGGGCTGTTTTACCTCTGAGCGGCACTTTTTTGCACACCATGGGCTAAATGGCCAGGTCACAAGAACTCCGAAGGCTCGGAGAAGGTTGGGGGAGGGGACCCACTGGAACAGCTGTTACGAGACAGGTGATAGCCTCCCGTCAAGGCCATCCAGCGTGTTCTCTAACGTGTACAGGATATGGCTTTCCAGCATACGGGACCACGGCTTAACATTCCATCCGACGAACGGCGGCCTTTCCAAGCCCAACGGTGTCCCCTACTGACCATGGGCAGGGCGGGAATAAAAGGTGAAATTCGAAAAAAAAAGGACTTCAAACAATATAGCGGACTGGAAATATTCGGCGCATATATTTTTGATTTCATTCAAACCACTTCTAAAATCATTTTCACACATTTATTAGTAGTATATCAAAAATATCTTTTAATATACTGCTGCAGTTGTTTCTCATTTTCTGCTGGAAAACTCACTTTAATCTTTTATATATCGTATCGCCAGAGTACAACTTGAAATCAACAAGTTGTACCTTGTTTGAAAGAGAACTGGTGTTTTGTTATGTTTGTCACCTTTTTCTTGAAGGAAAAAAAAAACACACCTTCAAACGAGCTTGACGTGCAGCACAGGAGTGGCGAATTTGCGTTTGACCGCTGCAACCAAGTATGAAGTTTTTGAATTCTCGTTGTCATATATATCTCACCAATAAGATTTAGAGGATGAGCATTACACGTGAAACTATATTTTTAAAAAAAACTATAAACGTTTATTCCCTATACGAAGCTTTTTCGATTACAGAAGTTGTGACAACAAAATGCAATAACTTAAGTTTGTTTCTACATCGAATAATTGCTACATGAAGCAGCAGTAGCTGGAGAAATGTGGAGTCCCAACCAGTAGCGGCTCGTAGCTAAAATTAGTGGGGGTGCTGCTCCAGAAAAATTTTAGCCTTTGTTTTAAAATTGGGTAAAAGGAAACAAACATGTATAAAAAGAAAATTTATTCACAAACTTGATAAAATCTTTAAAGAACAAAATCAAACATTTTTTACTTACTTTAACCTAAATTGTTACAGTTCAAGCTTAATCTATTCATTTAAAAATGAAATCCATTCTTGTTTTAATTTGCGCGAAAAAAAAACTGAATCAAATAGAATAGCTGGAAGCAGGATAATAATCTAATTCTACACTTTATCACATTCAAGAATATGGTACACGGTTTTTAAGCACAACACACGCGGAGTAAAAAAAACTACCTTCAACCAGTACGCCAGGGTCGGCACTGCGGGAACGACAGTGCTCTCTCTCCCTTGCAGCCTCGCTGTAGCTTCCTATGTGCGCATGCGCACAACAGTCAAACACCTCGCCGCTAGTACTGTGAAGCGCACAGTTCCATACAAAGATTTTTGTATCTTTTTCATAAACTGGGGGATGGCTACTGACATTAAGCTTAAAAATAAAAATAAATACCCCCTCAAGCAGCTGCTTGCCACAGAGGTCTGACAGGAGCCTGTCAGTTTATATGCCAAAGTAGTAGGTCTGTGAGGATGGCAGGACCTCAGCAGAAAAACAACAGCTTACCCGGGGCTCGAACCCAGGTCCCTTAGATCAGTAGCCAAGTGTGCTAACCACTCGGCCATGGGAAGGATTATATATTGTACAAGTATAAAGAAAGAATTAAAGAAAAAAAGGACTCATTATATTAAATGTTATCGATAATATCAAATTGAAATTGGGGGTGATGCAGTTGCACAGTGCCTATACGCGAGCCGCCACTGGTCCCAACACTGAATTCTACGTTTCCCCTCAATATATTGCTGCATTAATTAAAATCGGGAAGAAGGAATTTGAAGGGGATTGTCTCCCCCACCTGAGGAATGACTGTAAGGAGAAATTTACAGTTTAATCATGCAGAAGCTAGGTATTGAGGAAAAGTTAAGATCATTAAACGAAGAATCACAAGTCTACGTCAGTTTTTCATGGTCGGCCCGAATCCGACCAATAGAAATTAGACACATTTTAGTTTTCATACATTTCAGAAAAAAAAAAGCATAAGAAATACGTGAAAAGTCGGAAATTTACCGAAACTCTTCCCTTCTGTGATTTATCAGATGTTTTCTAATTTTTAAATTGTTTAAATTTTGATAAGTCACAGAATTTTAGGAGAGAGAGAGAAAAAAACAGCCATCAAAGTTCACAGAATCGTGAAAAATATCGTAATTCGCGGAAACTTTTCAAAAACACTGTAATTCGCGGAAATTCACGCCGCAAAAACCTTACAGCCTTAATCATAGTCTATAAAAAATTTTCTTCCATGCTCACTTCTCCCCTATAATAGGAGAAGTGTGTAAACGATTGTTCCACTAATCTTCAGAAAACAAGAGAGGGGAAAAATAACCAGTTATGGGCTAAATGAGAGATTGTGACGTGGGAAGTGTCATAGACTAACTCAGGTTTACATCCCCTCCATCGGGGCCGGGGGTGGCTCATTCAGTAGCGTGCCAGGCTCGTAATCTGTAGTTCCCAGGTTCGAGTCCCAGATGGGTCAGCGTTGAGATTTATTTCCGCAAAACTCTCCGTCCTGCCACGGTCAGTAGGGGACACCGATGGACTTTGAAAGGCCGCCGTCAGTCGGATGGGACGTTAAGCCGTGGCCTCGTGTGCGGGAGAGCTATACCCTGTGCACGTTAAAGAACACGCTGGATGGCCTTCACGTGAGGCTACCATCTGTCTTCCAACGGCTGTTCCAGTGGGTCCCTTCGTCCAATCTTCTCTGAGCCTTCGGGGTCCATGTGAACTGGCCATTTAGCCCACGGTGTGCAAAAAAGTGCCGCTCAGAGGTAAAACAAACCAACCTACAATAATTTACGGAAAGATTAAATGGATCACTGTTAGTAATAAATGAATTATTTATGTTGGAATACATGTACATTTGGAATCCCCGTAGATAAAAATCTGCTTAGAAATGATAGCGATTGATCATAAGATTTAAAATCCGTTTCTTATAAGTGGCAGCGAAAATCGGCAGAATAAGCACACAACTACACACACACTCAGTGATAAACGAAATTTTCTTATTATATTTTTACTCTACAGTCTTTTTTTGTTCGTTCTCAAAACTTCTTTCAGCCTACCTTTTGCTTAAAGTAAGCTGCTTGTCAAATGCAATAATCAACCTTCCAAGACTTCCAAAATTAGGATATTTACATAAATAAATTGTGCGATGTCTGTTTGGTCCGCAGCGCACTGGTTTTATTATATTTCGAGGTCCTTAAAACCGTCAGTCATTTTAGCAACTGAAGCGAGATGCATCCTACACCGACGTTTGAAAATCCGACGCCTTCCAGTTTTCGTTCCAATATCTAAAAGTGTCATTTATTTTTCTGTACTTTGCGTAAGCAAAACTATTTCGTTTGACGTGGATTGTGAAAGAAATCGCCACTGGGTGTTTATAGCCAACGAACTGAAGTAAATAACAAACTGCAGTAATAATAATCCCTTCTATCGAAACGCCAGCCAAATAAGTTTGTTAAAATGTATGCGTTTCTAAACCCTTCGGACAATCGATGTTGTCTGAAATCCCTGTTCGTCTTCGGCGCTTTCTCCAGCGAGCTGTTGATTTTGTTGGATAACGAGAGGATCACAATTGAGAACTAGTGGCTCTGCAGTCGTTATCGATTGCCCCCGCTGTTCCCCTACCTCCGAGAATCTTTCCCATCATCCCATGACACCGTCACCCACTGAAATGGACGGGGAAGATACCTTGGAGCTCCGACGCGTTGAATGTCGGCTTTAGAGAATATAGGAGGCTGTAATCCTTCACACAGCCGATCGACCCAATTGCATTGCTGCCACCACTGGAATTTTTTCTTCTTCTTTATAATACCAGTTTTCTCCCCACGAATTCTAATAAGTGCAGCCTCTTCTGATCGATGATTTCAAGAAATTTGCATCCGAGTAGAGCTTCATTATTCTCAGATAAGCGTGGTTTATAAACCAGTTGATCGTATGATGATATCCACTTGACAAGTAATGAACTGTGTTGGCTAATGCTTTTCCTGAAATTTGTCAAAGTATAAAAGTTTTGTCACAAAATTTTTCACATCGGCGGACCACTTGCCAGAAGCATATATAAATAAAATACTTATAAATACCTGTCTGTCTGTAACCATACTTATAAATCTTATGGTTGCAGAGTTTAATAAAAGTGTTCTGGAATTTTTATTTGCAGAACATTGCTAGTCGATAGCGCGCCAGGCTCGTAATCTGTAGTTCCCAGGTTCGAGTCCTAGCTGGGTCAGCGTCGAGATTTATCTCCGCAATCTCCGCATTCCCCGCCCGTCAGTAGGGGACACCGATGGACTTGGAAAGGCCGCCGTCAGTCGGATGGGACGTTAAGCCGTGGCCTCGTGTGCGGGAGAGCCATACCCTGTGCACGTTAAAGAACACGCTCGATGGCCTTCACGTGAGGCTACCATCTGTCTTCCAACGGCTGTTCCAGTGGGTCCCCTAACCCAACACTCTGAGCCTTCGAGGTCCTTGTGACCTGGCCATTTAGCCCATGGTGTACAAAAAAGTGCCGCTCAGAGGTAAAATTACCAACCAAGCAGCCTCCTCCCAACTTTCTCTGATCTCTCGCTTGGGAAAGAATACTCACTGGACAGCTATTAGGAGACGAAAGGGAGCCACTTGTCAAGGCAATCCAGCGTGTTCTTAAGGATACAGCGTGCGAATCTTCTGCAGAGGCCGTCAGTTTCCAACTGACGGAAGCCTTAGCCCATTGATGTTTCATTTACCATCGACAGCAGAACTTCTCAACGCAGCAACTGGAAATTACAGTTTCGGTCAGTAGAGGGATCTTGTGTCCAAATCCCATATAAGCCAAGGACCTTTCTTTCTGATGCATACTATCATCCCACTGACACTTTGCAAACATCACAGATTTTATTTATGGTGACTGTTGTATACGGGAGATATTTGTAGACTATTCGAGGGTTGGGTTGTTTTACCTCTGAGCGGCACTTTTTTTGCACACTATGGGCTAAATGGGCAGGTCACATGGACCCCGAAGGCTCAGAAGGTTGGGGGAGGGGGCCCACTGGAACAGCTTTTTGGAGACAGATGGTAGCCTCCCGTCAAGATTATCTAGCATGTTCTTTAACGTGCACAGGGTATGTCTCTCCCGCACACGGAGTCACGGCTTAACGTCCCATCCCATCGGTGTCCCCTGCTGATCGTTGGCAAGGCGGGGAATTTTGCTGAGATAAGTCTCAACGCTGACCCAGCTGGGGTTCGACCCTGGGAACTACAGATTACGAGCCTGGCGCGCTACCAACTGAGCCACCCCCGCCCTGCTATTCGAGGAGGAGTTTATTTATTCTGCTATTTTGTAATGGAAATTTAATTCTGTGACAAAGATTTACTCTGCCTTGAGTAGCTTAAACATTGGTAAAATTGTATGCTTCGAGCCTATTATAAATATTTGGTAAAACTGGAATTTGTACTCGGTTTGAATCATTAGACAAGACACTCGTTTATCGAAGGAAATTCTGCTAGTCAATATTTTAGCAAATAAAACTATTATCACTACTCATTACATTCGTTTTACAGTCAGAATGCATAATGTTTTACCAAAATATTTAAGGTTGACTACTACTTCCAGAATTTTTATAAGGAAATTAATAAATATCTGTTGCAATACAACGATGTTAATGAAATTGCTTGCCTATATACTTTTGTGTCGCTCAACGAAATTATTTACGTGAATTTTATGCGAACATTTAGATATACTAGTACCTAATTCATATTCAGTTGACTTGAAATTTTTTTATGTTGCCAATAAGAATTATTAATTTTTTAACATAAACTAAATCAGTAAATTTAATTTCACGTACGAGTTTTAACTCGCGGATTTTTCTTTAATTTCTAATTTTGAATTTCATCTCCTTATTGTTGAAGGATGGAGTAGCGCGCTTGGATCATAATCTGCAGTTCCCAGGTTCGAGTCTCAGCTGTGCAAGCGTTGAGGTTTATCTACGCCCCCACCCCCTTCCCTCATTTTGCACACAGTCAGAAAATGTACAGCGATGGGCTTGGAAATGATACTCTCCGTCTGTAGTTCCCAGGTTCGAGTCCCAGTTGGGTCAGCGTTGAGATTTATCTGCGCAATATTCCCCGCCATGCCCACGGTCAGTAGGGGACACCGATGGCTAGGAAATACCGCCGTCCGTCGGATGGGACGTTAAGCCGTGGCCCCTTGTGCGGGAGAGCTATACGCTGTGCACGTTAAAGAATACACTGGATGGCCTCGACGGAAGGTTACTATTTGTCTCCCAACTGCTGTTCCAGTGAGTCCCCTCCCCCAACCTTTTCTGAGTCTTCGGGGTCCATGTGACCTGGCCATTTAGCCCATGATGGGTAAAAAAGTGCCGCTCAGAGGTAAAACAACCCAACGTTAAAGAACACGCTGGATGGCCTTGACGGGAGGCTACCATCTGTCTCCCAACAGCTGTTCCAGTGGGTCCCCTCCCCCAACCTTCTCTGAGCCTTCGGGGTCCATGTGACCTGGCCATTTAGCCCATGGTGTGCAAAAAAGTGCCGCTCAGAGGTAAAACAACCCAACAACTCCCAACCTTCTCTGAGCCTTCGGGGTCCTTGTGACCTGGCCATTTAGCCCATGGTGGGCAAAAAAGTGCCGCTCAGAGCAAAACAACCCAACGTTAAAGAACACTCTGGATGGCCTTGACGGGAGGCCACCATCTGTCTCCCAACAGCTGTTCCAGTGGGTCCCCTCCCCCAACCTTCTCTGAGCCTTCGGGGTCCGTGTGATCTGGCCATTTAACCCATGATGTGCAAAAAAGTGCCGCACAGAGGTAAAACAACCCAACCCACTATCCGTCAGATGGAATGTAAAGCCGTGATTCCGTGTGCAAGAGAGCCATACCCTGTTCATGTTATAGAACAGGCTAGATGGTATTGATGAGATTTTCATCTGTTTTCTAAGAGTTGTCCACGCAGTTCCCTTTCCCCTAACCTTGTCTGATTCCTGTGGGTCCTGTGGTATGCCTCTGAGTGGCAAAAAGTGCCACTCAGAGGTAAAACAATACAACACTGTATTATTGATACATTCCATTAAGCCTTACTTTATATAATTTGTTATGTGAAAACCTGTAAAAACTCAGGTGATACCTATCAGAATTTAATAAATTATTGATTGATATATAGTGCGATGTGATCATGCTGTTTGTTTTGAATGTAATGGATTGGTGAATGAAGAAAATAGATCTTATGAATAATATATATATTGTGAATTACCTAATGCTAATGAGCTTGAAAGACTTTTCAAACCTAATTGAGTTTTTTGTTTCTTTCTATAGGTAAGTTCATACAAATAAAGTCACGAGTGTTATGAAATATGATTAGCAGCCAAATGTAGGTGAGAACTTATAATAGTATTTATAAACTCTACGGATAAATAATTCTGAAAGTTAATATTTACTAAGAAAACTAAATTTCCTGCAGATTTTGTTGTGTTTCATAGTGTAGCCCAAATATTACACTAATGAATAATTTACTCTAATCTTCAGAATAAAAACAGCCCAAAAGCATTTATAAAACAAAATCGGCTAACAGAAATGAAAGAAAATTGCGATCGCATACGTAAGTAACGATGCTGATGTCGAATATTAAAAGTGAAATTCGTTTGATGTATGTCTATATGCAAATGTGGCAACTTCTGAAGAAGCAACAGAATCTGCGGACTGGATGATTTCAAAATGAAAGCCTAACCCACTATTTTCAGAATATTTCAGTACTGCAAAAGCTATTGCTTAGAGGACTCAGACCGACTAAAGGCAGGACCATCCTTCGTGATGATAGCCAGATTCTTTGGGGCTAATCAGATCGTCATCTCAAAGTTCTAAAAGAAATTTTAGGCAAAGATTAATGGTTGGGTTGTTTTACCTCTGAACGGCACTTTTTTTGAACACCATGGGCTAAATGGCCAGGTCACATGGACCCCGAAGGCTCAGAGAAGGTTGGGAGAGGGGACCAACTGGAACAGCTGTTGGGAGACAGATGGTAGCCTCCCGTCAAGGCCATCCAGCGTGTTCTTTAACGTGCACAGGGTATGTCTCTCCCGCACACGAGACCACGGCTTAACGTCCCATCCGACGGACGGCGGCCTTTCCAAGCCCAGCGGTGTCCCCTACTGACCGTGGGCAGGGCGGGGAATTTTGCGGAGATAAATCTCAACGCTGACCCAGCTGGGACTCGAACCTGGGAACTACAGATTACGAGCCTGGCGCGCTACCGACTGAGCCACCCCCGCCCCAGTTATTGATGAAATTGGAAGAAATTAGCTAGTAACAAAGGACGATAATATTTGTAGTATAACTCATATGAATATTAGATTCATTAGAAAAAGCTTTGATTATTTTATTTTGGTAGAATCATTAATGGACCTTTCATCAGATATAATTGTATTGTCAGAGATATGGATCAAAGAACACGAATTAATGTTTATAATGTTGAAGGTTTTAACAAATTTTACCAGTGTGGATGTGTAAATAGATCAGGTGGGGTATTAGTTTTTGTAAATTCCAAGTTAAGAGCAACTCAAATAGATTTTAATTGTAATAATGCAGATGTAGTGTCTCTAAAAGTTTAAGATTAGTAATTTTGACTATAACATTATTTCAGTGTGTAGATCCACTAGCCTAGATGAGCAATGTTTTATTAATGAATTTACCTCTGATTACTACGAAATAACTATAAAAATGTGATATTGATCTGAGACTTTAATATTGATTTATTAGATAATAAAAATATTAATTCTAGTTATTGTGATATGTTAGTAACGTTAGGATTTATCCAGTGTATTCGGCAACCAACTAGATTTTTGGGTAATACATGTGTTGATCATATTGCTGTAAGATTATCTGGTATTAAGAAAGTTACATCGATAATTATTAAAACGACCGTGACGGATCATTATTTGGTAATGCTGCAACTAAAAAGAGACCTAGTAGAAAATGATACCGAGGGGGATAGAAAATATGTTACAAATTTTACATAATTTGAATTAAAATTAAAGAGTATAAAGTTGGATACAGATATTATTAACGATGATTAAAGATATTTGCGAGTAGGTTTTTGATCAAATTAATATGTATGTTAGAGAATGTACAAAGCTGAAATATTTGCCAAGCACCAAAAAGAAAATATTAAAACCATGGGTCACAGACGAAACACTTCAATTAATTACCGAAAAGAACAAATTATATAAAAGGATTAAAAGCTATCCAGGTAATAATGAGGAATACAAGGAAATTAAGGATAGATTCACTCTTTTCCGTAACAGCTTAACTAATAAATTAAGAATCGCTAAAAATAACTATTACAAATGTAAGGTTCTTTCGGCAGGCAATTACTCTAAACAGCAGTGGAAAATTATTAACTAATTAACTGGTAAATATAATAATAAAAATCTATGAAAAGAAATCCAAATTGGTGAAAGACTACACGATACCTTTAATGATAAAAAGATAAACGCCGACGCCTTTAATGATTGTTACATCAATGTGGTAAATGATCTAATAAAAAACGTTACAGAGGAAGACACCTGTGAAAACACATCGGATGATCTGAAATACTACAGAGCAAATTCAATGGCCTTGTTACCGATTAGTGAAAGTGAATTAATTCAGACAGCCTTTAGGCTTAAACTAAACAAATCTTCAGGTGGTGATAACTTCTCAGTCTACATGTTACAGAGAGTGATCAGTGTAATATCTGGAATTTTACTGAAGTGTTACAATTTGTCACTTGCAGGTGGATTTTTTCCATCTTCGCTTAAGAATTCGTTGGTTACCCCATTTTATAAAAATGGTGATAAAATGCTTGTAGAGAATTATAGGCCTATTTCAATGCAAACTGTTTTCTCAAAATTATTTGAAAAGTTAATGTATTTAAGGTTAACTAATTGCCTTACTTAATATACTATACTATCGGAACACCAGTACGGGTTTAGGAAAAATAAAGGTACAGCTGAAGTAGTTAAATTAATATATAATGATCTCAACAAAAATGAACGAATAGTGGTTTTGTTTCTGGATATGTCTAAAGCTTTTGACTCCCTGTTAATTGATATTTTACTAAATAAATTAGAGGTTATTGGTATGTCACTGAGATGGTTTGGTTCGTATTTGAAGGGTAGAACACAACAAGTCAAAATACGAGACGTTTTGAGTGAAAAAAAAATCAATTCGTTATGGTGTTCCACAGGGTTCTGTTTTGGGACCACAGTTATTCTTAATATATGTGAACACCAAATTCAAAGGTAAGATTATTTCGTTTGCAGATGACACTGCCTTGGTTTACTGTAATAAAACTGATGAACTATTAAGCAATATTAATGAAGGCTTATTCAAATTAAGAGCAATACTAAGAACACTTCAACTCATTCGATCTCAAATTAAGAGCAATACTAAGAACACTTCAACACTTTTGGATCCAAAAAAATAAATTATTAATAAATGTAAATGAAACGAAACATATGTATTTTAATACTGTTAGGGGAAAGTATAGAGATCTTAGGGATTTATTCTATCATATGAGTGATTGTAAGTTTTTCGAACAGGAAAAAATTGGATCCTTGAAAACTGTGCTTGCCCAAGGATTAAAAAAAAAAAACTAAGCATTAAAGTATTTAGGAGTTAATTTCGACTGTTATCTAACCTGGCATAATCATGTTCAAAAAGTAGCATTGAAAATCGAACAAATAATTCTCAAGATGTATCTTTTAAGAGATATGATGAATATAGAAATTTTAAAGAACGTACATTATGCATTAATCTTTTCCAGAATACAGTATGCAATTCTAATTTGGGGAGGAGCATCTTCATGTTGTTTAAATCAATTGCAGCAATTGCAAAAATATATAGCAAAGATTATGACATTTAAAAGAAAGTACGACTCATCTGAGCAAAGTTTCAAAAAACTTAAAATACTCAACTTGAAACAAATACACCAAATGGCTTTAGCAAAGCATGTATTTCATAATAAGGACAAATTTGATGTAGTGGTTAATAAATATTTTACAAGAGAGGTAGTGGCTCAGGATTTTTGCATTTCAAAACCAGAGTTATTCAAAAAATATTATGGATTAAAACTATTCAATTCATTGCCAGATAACATGAAAATTATAAATAATAAAATACATTTATCTAAATTACTAAAAAAAAAATGGTTGTTGAACGTGGAGATTGCGACTGATGTTTTATTTACTGTATTAACTGATTGCATTGAAATGATATATGAGTAGTAGGAGATAAATTTATATAATACAGAGACTGAAATTGCTATTTTCCGTTTACATATTTATATATATTGATGTACTCAGGATTGCAGGAAATATATTTTTTTGTAAATATCCACTTGCGAGTTAAACACTAACTCTTGTGGAACTTGACTATGTATTAGTTATGTATTAAATATTGTGCAAATAAATAAATAGATAAAAAATAAAAAATTTTCAGTGTCTAACAGCTTCGGAGAGTGCTTCATATTTTTTTGGGGTGGGGGGCTTCAAGAAACGTTTGAAGAAACTTGATCTATGGAATGTTTTAGGGAGGCGAGTGGTAGTACCTTTGTCTCCTCCACAAACTATCGATGCAAAATGAATTGCTTTATCAAAATTTGGACCTCGTTTCTCCCTGGCATTTTTGATATCTTATTGAGGGAATGAATGGACTCTGTGAGGCATTCATTGCTGTTTGAGGACACCATACGTTCAACTGATGACCCTGTTATTTATCCGCAAAATTCTCCGCTCTGCCCACGGTCAGTAGGGGACACCGATGGGCTTGGAAAGGCCGCCGTCCGTCGGATGGGACGTTAAGCCGTGGCCCCGTGTGCGGGAGAGACATACCCTGTGCACGTTAAAGAACACGCTGGATGGCCTTGACGGGAGGCTACCGTCTGTCTCCCAACAGCTGTTCCAGTGGGTCCCCTCCCCCAACCTTCTCTGAGCCTTCGGGGTCCATGTGACCTGGCCATTTAGCCCATGGTGTGCAAAAAAGTGCCGCTCAGAGGTAAAACAACCCAACCCTGTTATTTATTCTGTTTCAACTATTATTTTCAGATCTTTTTTGATTTTTCTTTCCTCTGAAAATTGCGTTCTTCTGAACATACATTTTGGTGTTATGTAAATCCTCGTAACTGCATCTTCCTGCCAAGTTTTATTACCCGACTCATTTTAGTGTCCCTATACGCATATTATAGTTCTCCTTGTCTTAACTTTGATGATCAGATACAAATAAAACAAGCTTAGTGAGAATTGTTACAGTTCGTTATAATGTAATCTAAGTAGACATTCTATTATCCTCTTTGAAAGTTTTCCTAAAGACCATTAATTTGAATTCGAAACTCTCTGTTACATCTTCGAAGCATGGAAAGCCAAGAAATGAAGATGCATTTTTCGCGGTAAAGATTTCCGGAGATATATCGTGGCTGCTGATTGGTCTGTCCTCATTCTTTTTTCTCATTTTCCACTATCTGATTGGTCAAAATCTTCCAGTTGCTGAACGAGCTTCAGAAAATTGCTGAAACTAAAATTATTTATCCTTTGAAGTTACATTGAAACGACACAAAGTATTATCATAGATTATATCAGTATTAAGACAACAGATTTAAGTTCTGCGTTTTCAGACCAATCCGGCAATTGCTGAACCCATTCATTAACACAATTTTTTTAATTTGTTTATCATTTTGTTTGTCTTTCATTTAAACTTGAAATGGCTAAATAGTTGATATTGTGATTTACGTTTGTAACTTAACCATCTGCAATGTTATGTTAACTGCATTTTACATTGCATTGCTGTATACCTGTATGCATTCAAATTTATTTTCAGTAAGTATTATCTATAATTATTTTCCATAAAAAATCCCACTATGCTGAAGCTTATCAGCGGGAATGTACATATATAGTTTTGGGGCGGGGGTGGCTTAGTCGGTAGCGCGCCAGGCTCGTAATCTGTAGTTCCCAGGTTCGAGTCCCAGCTGGGTCAGCGTTGAGATTTATCTCCGCAAAATTCCCCGCCCTGCCCACGGTCAGTAGGGGACACCGATGGGCTTGGAAAGGCCGCCGTCCGTCGGATGGGACGTTAAGCCGTGGCCCCGTGTGCGGGAGAGCCATACCCTGTGCACGTTAAAGAACACGCTGGATGGCCTTGACGGGAGGCTACCATCTGTCTCCCAACAGCTGTTCCAGTGGGTCCCCTCTCCCAACCTTCTCTGAGCCTTCGGGGTCCTTGTGACCTGGCCATTTAGCCCATGGTGTGCAAAAAAGTGCCGTTCAGAGGTAAAACAACCCAACCCATATATAGTTTTACAGATATGATCTAAATTACATCAGTGGTATAAAAAATGAAGGAGAGAAAAAAAAAGAATAAATGAAAAAGAAAACCGACAAAATGATGAGTTTCCAAATAAAAACATCACTTTTCATCAACCACTAAAATAATTTTTCTTTAACATCACAGATTTTTTTTTAAATTAACGATTTCTCTAGGAAGCAAGTTAAATAGGTAGGGAATTTGATATTCTTTGGAATTTCGTCCGTAATTATTATAAAATTTTTAGATTGTTTCAAAAAACCCATAGCCGTTTTTCTAGTAAACTTATTGTGGCAAATATTTTGTTTGTAGGTATCATTAAAGAAGTAATTGATAACAGAAACAAACACATATAAACTTTCAATAGGTAAAATTTTGAACAAACTGAATATATCATCTTTCGTTGTAAGGGAATATTTAACTACTGAATTACACAATCCTTTTAGCAGACTAAATTGTATTCTTTTAATTTTATTTAATTCTGTCTTATAGGCTGTCCCATAAACTGTTATCCCATATCTAATTATAGATTCAAAAAGTGCGTTATATACTAATATAGTTATCTGTGTATCAACAAATAAGTTAAGTTTCCTAATTTTAAATGCTACAAATCGTAGTCTTGAACACATCCAATCAATATGTTTATTCCATTTCATTTTCGAATTCATTTTCAAGCCTAGGTAAATTATTTCGTTTACTTCTTCTATTTTAGGAAAATTGCATATACCAGGCATACCTATTAGCGCAATAAGGAAAAAAGGGATTATTTATATTTATTTTCGAGCTATATTTTTACTAAGACTTTTTCGCTTTATGTAATTCTTATTATATCTTTTTTTTTTCTTGTTGCTATCTTTCGATCGTTCTTCTGATCGTATGTTCATGTTGCACAGCGAGGTTGCCACCCTTTGCCGAGTATGCTTCTCCTGTAAATCCATCTTTCCCTCACTACGCACCTCGTTCTCCACTTTCATCACCACCCTTGCTCTCATCCGCAGATTACTCCGTGTTGTATCCTTCTGTACACAGACACTAAAGCGCACTTCAACATTGCCATTTTGTTATGCAGATTTGTGCTTCCCGCGATGGGGACTCAATTTGAAAGAAAAAAAAAGGGGAGAGCCGTGGAGATGTAAACAGGGATGACATTCGTTCGGAGTTCAGTGGAAGCTAAACCTGGGCTAGGACTAGAGAGAGAGAGGGGTAGGGGACGGACGTTGTCGCCTCACGGGATTAACGATTGCGACTAGATTCCCACTACTTATTCAAAGCACGTCGGTAACTCCCAGATTACCTTTCAGTGAAGTGGAGAGGGTTGAGTGCGTGTCTAGGGAGGAATGCAGCTAGAAAAAGATGAGGAGGAAAACAAGGGCAAAAGAGACGCTAAACTTGCCTCGGCAGTGGGAATTTTTGCGATTCTTTTAGAATATTGGGATGGAGTCCTATATTTATAAAAATACCGCGACACACTCACGTGAAGGGGAAGCCGCAATCAAAATTCTGAAACTGAGCTGCTGCATGAAAAAAAATTGTCACTTGAAATAAATTGAAGATTCCAACAAAAAACTCGATTTTGAACAATGTTCGTTTAATAGTTAGAAAAATTACGTAAAGTTCTAAAATTGCAATTATATTATCACACAATTTGTAATAATGGCTATTATTTGTATTTCAGTTAACTTGCGTGGACACATGCGTGGAAAATTTTATGATTACCAGTGCTAATAAATATTTCTGCTTTCATAATCCTAAATATTAAACAAATGTTATTGAAAACACGAGATTTATAGAAAGATTTGCGTGAGATCTTAACATCCAACGGCATTTTTACGCAGAAAGCTTAGTTTCTAATATTAGGGAGTTTTGAATGCGACTTTCCATTTATATGACATTTAATCGTCCCGTTATTTTTGGTAATAAAGTGTATTTTTTTAGTACCGCACAACGTATGCAATTAAAGTACGTATTCGTGTAAAGAGTCAAAATGTGCTAAACAGATTAGAGGAGTAGTTGGCAACAGTTTTTTGAGGCCAGTGATGTATTCGAAGAGAAATTGTCCTAGGCAATGCTTTGACAGTCCAATGGGTCCGCTTCCTCCAAACTTTTCGAACAGTTCTCAGTTGCGGGGAGTGGCTCAGTCGGTAGCACGCCAGGCCTGTAATCTATAGTTCTCAGGTTCGAGTCCCAGCTGGGTTTGGGGGCGGGGGTGGCTCAGTTGGTAGCGCGCCAGGCTCGTAATCTGTAGTTCCCAGGTTCGAGTCCCAGCTGGGTCAGCGTTGAGATTTATCTCCGCAAAATTCCCCGCTCTGCCCACGGTCAGTAGGGGACACCGATGGGCTTGGAAAGGCCGCCGTCCGTCGGATGGGACGTTAAGCCGTGGCCCCATGTGCGGGAGAGCCATACCCTGTGCACGTTAAAGAACACGCTGGATGGCCTTGACGGGAGGCTACCATCTGTCTCCAAACAGCTGTTCCAGTGGATTCCCTCCCCCAACCTTCTCTGAGCCTTCGGGGTCCATGTAACCTGGCCATTTAGCTCATGGTGTGTAAAAAAGTGCCGTTCAGAGGTAAAACAACCCAACCCAGCTGTGTCAGCGTTGAGATTTATCGCCACAAAATTCCCCGCCCTCTCACGGTCAGTAGGAGAAACCGAAGGGCTTGAAAAGGCCGCAGCCCGTCGGATGGGACGTTAAGCCGTGGTCCCGTGTGCGGGAGAGCCATACCCTGTGCACGTTAAAAGAACACGCTGGATGGCTTTGACGGGAGGCTACCATCTGTCTCCAAACAGCTGTTCCAGTGGATTCCCTCCCCCAACCTTCTCTGAGCCTTCGGGGTCCATGTAACCTGGCCATTTAGCTCATGGTGTGTAAAAAAGTGCCGTTCAGAGGTAAAACAACCCAACCCAGCTGTGTCAGCGTTGAGATTTATCGCCACAAAATTCCCCGCCCTCTCACGGTCAGTAGGAGAAACCGAAGGGCTTGAAAAGGCCGCAGCCCGTCGGATGGGACGTTAAGCCGTGGTCCCGTGTGCGGGAGAGCCATACCCTGTGCACGTTAAAAGAACACGCTGGATGGCTTTGACGGGAGGCTACCATCTGTCTCCAATCAGCTGTTCCAGTGGGTTCCCTCCCCCAACCTTCTCTGAGCCTTCGGGGTCCATGTGACCTGGCCATTTAGTCCATGGTGTGCAAAAAAGTGCCGCTCAGAGATAAAACAACCCAACCCCGTAGAAAAGGTTTACAACTCCAAAAACGCGAGAGCCAGAAATAGGTTTTCACTTGCGCTTGGGCAAGCCGGTAGTGCACCGGGCTCGTAATCTACAGCTCCGTGAGGGGCGGGGGTGGCTCAGTCGGTAGCGCGCCAGGCTCGTAATCTGTAGTTCCCAGGTTCGAGTCCCAGCTGGGTCAGCGTTGAGATTTATCTCCGCAAAACTCCCCGCCCTGCCCACGGTCAGTAGGGGACACCGATGGGCTTGGAAAGGCCGCCGTCCGTCGGATGGGACGTTAAGCCGTGGCCCCGTGTGCGGGAGAGCCATACCCTGTGCACGTTAAAGAACACGCTGGATGGCCTTGACAGGAGGCTACCATCTGTCTCCCAACAGCTTTTCCAGTGGGTCCCCTCCCCCAACCTTCTCTGAGCCTTCGGGGTCCATGTGACCTGGCCATTTAGCCCATGGTGTGCAAAAAAGTGCCGCTCAGAGGTAAAACAACCCAACTACAGCTCCGTGATTCGAGTCCTGACTGTGCCTGCGTTGAGAGTTATCTCTGTTCACTCCCCATGCTGCTCTCGATCAGAAAGGGGATACTTGGTTGTTGGCTCACCCAGTAGCCTGCTAAGGCTCATAATCTGCAATTACCAGGTTTAAGCCCCACGTGGGCCAGTGTTCAGATTTATCTCTGATAAACTCCCACCCTCGATTAGTGGTGGACGCTGATGGGCTTGGAAAAGCTGCCGTCCGTCGGATGAGATGTAAAGCCGTGATTCAGTGTATTGGATCTACTAACTTCTACCCAATGGGTTCGCTTCCTCCAACCTTCTCTGAGCCCTTGGGGTCCTTGTGACCTGGCCATTTAACCCATGCAAAAAGCACCGCACAGAGGTAAAACAACTCAAACCAGATCTTTCAGTAGCAATTTATTTTTTATTTTGTATTTAAATAGCAATTTGTCTTTAGAAAAATTACTGATTACGAATATGCTCGGTCCTGATCCATTTGTAATAAGAAATTTCTCACGTTTCTATGAAGAATTCTTTGTTGCTTAATAACATATTTAAAAAACAGCACTGAAATTTATATGTCGACGTTGTTCTGTAGGAAAATCAGCTTAACTTTACCCAATCATGGTAGAAAAAAAATGCCAACTTTTCTCTGATGCTTAAATGAATGTCGGATACCTGTCCTAAAAGTTTATTCATTTTTGTGAAATGCCAGTTCTGAAGTACGTGTTCTTTCGTTTGGTGCATGTAGATGCGCATGTGTGCCAGCTTTAACTGCGTGCACTTCTTCATTCCAAAAGCATGTCTGAGCTACCCTCCTTTCCTCCCCCCCCCCCCTTCTTTCACGTTAGTGCGGTCGATAGCGGTTCTTGAATGTCATCTGAATTCTCTTCTGGAAAACGCATTTAATACGCAAGTTCTCATTTAAAATACTAGGGCACACTGTGTTGCCGGTTGCCATAACAACCAGACCCGCATCATCTACGTGGTATGCTTGATCGAGGAGTGTGGCTCGCGCTACCTGAGTTTGTATTTTCTCAGTTTTTTTTAAAATCGAAGTCGTTATTTTAATTTTATTCATTTTCTCCGAGCTCGATAGCATTTGATACGGATTATAATCATCGAATTTTATTTACATGGAAAAATATTCATTAATTTTTCGTTTTCGTTTTAGCTTTATTTTTTGCGTTTTTTTGCCCTTGTTTCTACAAAGTAAAAACTAGAATTGCGAGATAAAATAGTATTAGCAGAATTCGCGCCATACCATGTGCATTTTAAAGAACACTGTGAATGGCCTTGACTGTCTATGTTCTGTTTCCTAAACGATATCCAGTGGGTCCCTCAACCGAGGGCTTAGCCCTCGGGGTCCTTGTGACCTGACCATTTGGCCCATTGTATCATCTGTTTCATAGCAGCTGTCCAGTGCGTCCTTCAATCTTATCTTAGTCCCGGGGTCTTTGTGACCTGGCCATTTAGCCTATTATGAGCAAAAAAGTGCCGCTCAGACATACGCCATATATGCCATAGACATATGCGATGTGTGTATATGCCATAGACATATGCGATGGCCGTGGCGCCATCCTGCTGAAAGTAGGCCCTGTTAATTTCATCATCTGTCAATTGCGCAAGGGAAAGATTAAAGAATATTGTCACAGTATCGTTGGGAGTTGACAGTCTCAGAGAAAAAAATGAGTCCGACTATGCGCCTACTCGAAATTCCAACCCAAACACCAATTTTCTGATCATGCAGTGGCGACTCGTGGGGATTGTGTGAAGACCAGAGGCGTGAGTTTTGACTGTTTACGTACCCCGACAAATGGAAGTACGCCTCGTCTGTGAAGAATGAGAAGTCCAAAAAAGTCCTCTCCTTAATGGTCAAGAAAGTCTTCAAACCACTTGCAGTACGCACTCCGCTTACCGCTATCGGCAGGTTTTAATTCATGTACGGATGTGATTTTGTAAGGGTGTTGTAGGCCTAGGCGTTTTTTTACAGTCGTATGGGACGTGCCATATGAAACACCAGCCTGCTGTGACAATCTCCTGATGGACTTTTTCGGGTTTCGGAACATGTGATCTGCGATATCCAACACTTTCTCCTCTGTCAGTATTGATGGCCTACCAGATCTGGACGGGGTGGGGGTGGCTCAGTCGGTAGCGCGCCAGGCTCGTAATCTGTAGTTCCCAGGTTCGAGTCCCAGCTGGGTCAGCGTTGAGATTTATCTCCGCAAAATTCCCCGCCCTGCCCACGGTCAGTAGGGGACACCGATGGGCTTGGAAAGGCCGCCGTCCGTCGGATGGGACGTTAAGCCGTGGCCCCGTGTGCGGGAGAGCCATACCCTGTGCACGTTAAAGAACACGCTGGATGGCCTTGACGGGAGGCTACCAGCTGTCTCCTAACAACTGTTCCAGTTTGTCCCCTCCCCAACCTTCTCTGAGCCTTCGGGGTCAATGTGACCTGGCCATTTAGCCCATGGTGTGCAAAAAAGTGCCGCTCAGAGGTAAAACAAACCCAACCAGATTGGGGGGGTGTCACACGCACGGAATCGGTTTCCCGGAATTTTAAAATCAACTGACGCATTGCATTACGATGGGGCACTTTGGTTTCTGGAAACTCTGCCTGGAATCGTTGTTGAACGTCTTGTGTGTATTCTCCGCCACACCGAAACGCATGTTCCACAAGGAACCTACGCTCGTCAACAGATGACACCATTGCCACAACGCACGTCTACAGTGCCTGACTGCTTGGCTCAATGTGGCTAACTGACTTCTTGGCAGGCAGGCGATCGCGTCTCTCACACTAACGCCATCACGTGTCCCTAAATGTCTCGAGACGCACTAAACACACTTTCAACGTTTATTGTAATGGTACAGGTATTCCTCATCAGGTGCACAGACTTTTTGATCACCCTGTAGTTAAACCCACGACAAAAGTTTGGCATTCAACTAATGTCCATTGATAACGTACTACTCCAGGCACAAATAAATCCCGCCAAATGTTTGGCGCCAAACGTAAGCCCATTGATAACTTCATTCAACAGCTTTCCACACATACTACTCGTAATATACTACTTCATTCAAAAGGTAGGCGATGACAGCGCACCTACAAATTTCGGACATTTTTCTCGAGGGAAAAGGCAGAAAACACAAATTTTCGCCACCGATAACGTTATATGTGTCCCCTCGCCTGGATTACGCTATTATGATTTTTAATTTTCTTCAAGATAACAGGAAATATTTCAAATTTAAATTATTATGATCCCTCCAGACAAAGCGGAAACTCGTCTGTGTTCCAATCGTCTATTTATGGGCGGGGGTGGCTCAGTCGGTAGCGTGCCAGGTTCGTAATCTGTAGTTCCCGCTGGGTCAGCGTTGAGATTTATCTCCGCAAAATTCCCCGCCTTTCCCACGGTCAGTAGGGGACACCGATGGGCTTGGAAAGGCCGCCGTCCGTCGGATGGGACGTTAAGCCGTGACCCCGTGTGCATGTTAAAGAACACGCTGGATGGCCTTAACGGGAGGCTACCATCTGTCTCCCAACAGCTGTTCCAGTGGGTCCCCTCCCCCAACCTTCTCTGAGCCTTCGGGGTCAATGTGACCTGGCCATTTAGCCCATGGTGTGCAAAAAAGTGCCGCTCAGAGGTAAAACAACCCAATCGTCTATTTATGGTGGAAATTTAAAATTTCGTTGACAGAGTGTAAATGGTCAACAGGTTCACATTGAAGCAATGATTTGCCTTGTTACTACCAGAGGGCGTGAGAAAACCCAACTTTCTTGTTTTAAGTGAAAAATTCCTTTTTGTGATGTCTTAGTTCTAATGAAATATGACCATTTTACCAATCATCCACTAGTTTAAATTTCCTTGTTTAAGGCGTGCAAAAGGCATAAACTCCATTGGCTCTGAACACGATCATTCCATATTAGATAGTGGCGGGGGTGGCTCAGTCGGTAGCGCGCCAGGCTCGTAATCTGCAGTTCCCAGGTTCGAGTCCCAGCTGGATCAACATTGAGATTTATCTCCGCAAAATTTGCCGCCCTGCCACGGTCAGTGATGTGCTTGGAAAGGCATCCGTCCGTCGGATGGGACGTTAAGCCGTGGTTCTTTGTATGGGAGAGCCATGCCCTTTGCGCGTTAAAGAACACGCTGGATGGCCTTAACGGGAGGCTACCTTCTGTCTCCCAACTGCTGTTCCAGTGGATCCCCTCCCCCAACCTTTTCTTAACCTTCGGGGTCCTTGTGACCTGCCCATTTAGTCCATGGTGTAGAAAAAAGTGCCGCTCAGAGGTAAAACAACCCAACCCAAGAGTGGTGGGATTTTGCCCAACATTTGCCACCCCCAACAGTTGGCATCTACTATGCCACCATACTTGCAAATGATGCAAATTACCAAGCATCGTACATTTCGGCAGGCATCTTGCACTCTTAAAGGGTGCTGTAAATCGGAAGGGGAATTTTTATAATCACTATGTTTGATATAACACGTTTCCAAAACTTGACTAGACTTTTTGGGATTATCATGTATATAAGACAGTTGTGATTTGATCTTGATGGATACATTTAGTAATGTTTCTTTTTCGTTACTCATCAATTCTTTCAGATTTAGCGGCCATTTAACCTAAACACAAAAATCTCTTCATCGTACAATTCTCTTTCCAAGTTACTTCTTTTTAAAATTGTTTGGAAGATTGGGTTGTTTTACCTCTGAGCGGCACTTTTTTGCACACATGGGCTAAATGGCCAGGTCACATGGACCCCGAAGGCTCAGAGAAGGTTGGGGGAGGGGACCCACTGGAACAGCTGTTGGGAGACAGATGGTAGCCTCCCGTCAAGGCCATCCAGCGTGTTCTTTAACGTGCACAGGGTACGGCTCTCCCGCACACGGGGCCACGGCTTAACGTCCCATTCGACGGACGGCGGCCTTTCCAAGCCCATCGGTGTCCCCTACTGACCGTGGGCAGGGCGGGGAATTTTGCGGAGATAAATCTCAACGCTGCCCCAGCTGCGACTCGAACATGCGAACTACAGATTACGAACCTGGCGCGCTACCGACTGAGCCACCCCCGCCCCTTGTTTGAAAGAACAAGCGAAGTAGTTTTCCAACAAACATTCAAAGAACATCGAGATAAATATTTCTCCAGTGAGTTTTTTTCGTTTGATTAATGTGATCGAGTTTGATCTCGCTTGTTTATTGTTCTTCACACGTAACTCTAGGATGTCACAATGTTCTCCTTCATTCGAGGTGAGATAACAACAAAAAGAAAAAGTTTAATGCTTGCGCTCGATAAATTTCAGGTTTCACAACGGCTAAATTCTGTTCGTCTCTTGTTCATAGAGTGTCGTGGTGAAAGGAAAAACAACGGAAGCAGTTTAAAGAAGTGGCTCTCATCTGAGGAGTGTGATCAGAAGAACAACAGCGTAGGTCTTGCAACGGGGGGACGTTGGTGAACGGTCTTTCTTCTTTCGCAAGAAAAATTTTGGAAGCACGCCACGTTGTTCGTGTAGGGATGTGACGTGTTTACGGAGCGGGCTTTACCATTCAACCCTGCATCCCCTTCGTCTGCCGGAGGCTGACTGAGGCGTTTTTATTGTTCGGAGGAAGGAGGTTTGCGCCTTTACATGGATGGATCCTTTGAGGGGAGTCCCGCACAAACCTTTCCGTGTCATTTAGTTCGGGAGGTGGCCCGTGTCCAATATGCAATGTGTTCAGAGGTTCAGGAGTTGCTTCTAATTGGGCCGAAATTAGAAATTTTTGCGGTAATGGGTAATTTTGTAAAATTTTCTCTCTTAAGGAGGGAAGTTTGAAGTGAGTTTTGACGAAAGATAATGAAAACCCGTCATCCCTATGTTTTGTTTATTTTCTTATCTTCCTTTGGTAGCAGGGGCGGGGGTTGCTCAGTCAATAGCGCGCCAAGCTCGTAATCTGTAGTTCCCAGGTTCCGGTCCCAGCTGGGTCAGCGTTGAGATTTCTCTCTGCACAATTCTCCGCCCTGCCCACCGTCAGTAGGGAACACCGATGGGCTTGGAAAGGCCGCCGTCCGTCGGATGGGACGTAAAGCCGTGACCCCGTGTGTGGGAGAGCCATACCCTGTGTACGTTAAAGAACACGCTGGATGGCCTTGACGGGAGGCTACCATCTGTCTCCCAACAACTGTTCCAGTGGGTCCCCTCCCCCAACCTTCTCTGAGCCTTCGGGGTCCATGTGACCTGACCATTTAGCCCATGGTGTGCAAAAAAGTGCCGCTCAGAGGTAAAACAATTCAACCCTTTAGTAGCATGCTACGCTCGTAAACAGATGTTTTCGGGTTCGAATCAGGACTGCGTTGAGATTTAACTCCGCTAACCCCCATTCTGCTCTTAGTGAGACAGAGGGTATCGGTAGTGAAACAGAGGGCTTGGAAAGACCGCCGTCCGTACCATTGCTCACGAGGATACAGCTTAACGTCCCATGGAGCCATACCTTGTGTACGTTAAAGAATACACTGGATGGTCTTGACGGGAGGTACACTGGATGAATACACTGGATATACATTTGATAGAATACACTGGATGGTCCATACGTCTCCTAATATTTCTTGAGTAGCCAAGGTTCTCTGAAACCTTGGGTATTTATTACCTTGACATTTCGCCCATGATGTGCACCAAATACAACTCAATGGTAAAACAATTCAGCTCTTTGTCGCAGTGAAGTGTCTCCTAAACTTTGCTTACCTCCTGTTATCTCTGACACTGTTCAGGGGTGAGGGTGGCTCAGTCGATAGCGCGCTAGGCTCGTAATCTGCAGTTCGAAGGTTCGAGTCCCAACTGGGCCAGCGTTGAGATTTATCTTCGCAAAACTCACCGCCCAGCCCACGGTTAGTAGGGCACACAGATGGCCTTGTAAAGGTCGCCGGCCGTATGATGGGAGGTAAACCGTATCTCCCCTTGTGGGAGAGCCGTATTCTGTGCACGTTAAAAAACACGCCGGATGCCGTTGACCGTCAGCTACCATATGTCTTGTAACAGCTGTTTCCCCTTCTTTGAACCTTCGGGGTCCTTGTGACCTGGCCATTTAGTCAATTGTGTGCAAAAAAGTGCCTTTCAGATGTAAAGCACCTCAACACAACGACTGACACTGTTCCTCGTGTTGTTTTTGTCAGGTTACGTAAACCTTTCGACTCCAGTTTTACTATTTCGTTGAAATAGAATATATATTTTTCTTTTTCTGTGGTTCATTGTCGATTCGTGTGCACGAAGCTCAAAAGACTCAGGTCGATTCAGCCAAGTTAAGGGGCGGGGAAGCGCGTCAGGCTCGTAATCTGTAGTTCCCAGGTTCGAGTCCCAACTGGGTCAGCGTTGAGATTAATCTCCGCAAAATTCCCCGCCCTGCCCACGGTCATTAGGGGACACCGATGGGCTTGGAAAGACCGCCGTCCGTCTGGTGGACGTTAAGCCGTGGCCCCGTGTGCGGGAGAGCCATACCCTGTGCACGTTAAAGAACACGCTGGATGGCCTTGACTGGAGGCTACCATCTGTCTCCCAACAGCTATTCCAGTGGGTCTCCTCCCCCAACCTTCTCTGAGCCTTCGGGGTCCATGTGACCTGGCCATTTAGCCCATGGTGTGCAAAAAAGTGTCGCTCAGAGGTAAAACAACCCAACCCAGCCAAGTTAAACAGAGAAAGCAATGAAAAAAAAAAAAAACGACATGTAACTTGTGCCTATCCTGACATAAGTTTCGATCCCCAAGGTGTCGATCTTGTTTGGTGCATCCAGAAAAGGTTTGAAAATTGCGAAAAATTATGCAATTTTAGCCAATTTTACCTCCTCTCCTTCCCCACACATTTAAAATTTTTTGTAAGGATATTCACTTTTTGATGATAATCTCATAGCAAGTGAGTGTTACGTTAGTAATAGTTAATTATAAATCATAATATAGTAAATTAACTGAGTTTTGTCATGAGAAAATTACTAATTGCAGAAGTGTAGTAATTTAGCATTACATAAAGCCGCCTATGTAACAAAATCACTTCCAGGTTTAAAGATGTTGCAGAAGTTATGGACAAATTAATCAGAGACAAAAGATCAAATGTATTCAGTGAGACTTTTGGTTTATTTTACCTCTTAGCGGCACTTTTTTTGCACACCATGGCCTAAATGGCCAGGTCACAAGGACCCCTAAGGCTCAGAGAAGGTTTGTGGAGGGGACTCACTGGAACTGCTGTTGGGAGACAGATGGTAGCTTCCCGTCAAGGCCATCCAGCGTGTTCTTTAACGTTCACAGGGTATGGCTCTCCCGCACACGGCCACGTCTTAACATCCTATCCGACGGACGGCGGCCTTACCAAGCCCATCGGTGTCCCCTACTGACCGTGTGGGGCGGGGGTGGCTCAGTCGGTAGCGCGCCAGGCTCGTAATCTGTAGTTCCCAGGTTCGAGTCCCAGCTGGGTCAGCGTTGAGATTTATCTCCGCAAAATTTCCCGCCTTGCCCACGGTCAGTAGGGGGACACCGATGGGCTTGGAAAGCCGCCGTCCGTCGGATGGGACGTTATGACGTGGCCCCTTGTGCGGGAGAGCCATACCCTGTGCACGTTAAAGAACACGCTGGATGGCCTTGACGGGAGGCTACCATCTGTCTCCCAACAGCTGTTCCAGTGGGTCCCCTCCCCCAACCTTCTCTGAGCTTTCGGTGTCCATGTGACCTGGCCATTTAGCCCATGGTGTGCAAAAAAGTGCCGCTCAGAGATAAAGCAACCCAACCTGTAGTTATATTTATAATAAGTTTAATAGTTACCTATAATACATTGAATATCATCTAAAAATTTTCAAACAACTTTACAATTTTAATAATAACGTTTAAGGAATTCTATAGACCCCTTTAGTAAGTTTAATAGTCGCATTTGAGGGGCGGGGGTGGCTCAGCCGGTAGCGCGCCAGGCTCGTAATCTAGTTCCCAGGTTCGAGTCCCAACTGGGTCAGCGTTGAGATTTATCTCCGCAAAATTCCCCACCCTGCCCACGGTCAGTAGGGGACACCGATGGGCATGGAAAGGCCGCCGTCTTTCGATGGGACGTTAAGCCGTGGCCCCGTGTGCGGGAGAGCCATACCCTGTGTACGTTAAAGAACACGCTGGATGGCCTTGACGGTCTGTCTCCCAATAGCTGTTCCAATGGGTCCCCTCCCCCAACCTTCTCTGAGCCATCGGGGTCCATGTGACCTGGCCATTTGGCCCATGGTGTGCAAAAAAGTGCCGCTCAGAGGTAAAAAACCCAATCATGGAAGGGGGTTGAAATCATAGTCATTCCCCCCTGGTTTTCCTCCTCACCACCTTTTTCTAGATCCGGTCTTCAGATAAACTCATGCCAGGAAACTCGGCTTTCAAGTTCAGAGAACCCTGAAAGAACTTTTTTTTTAGATTGTTTTTTCTTTCGATCGCAATACCTTGTCGTGCGGAAAAGTGAAACGGCTTCAGATATCGAAAACAAAAAAAACGAAACGACCAAAGTGAATTAATTTTGCGACAGATATGTTTCGTGTCACGTTTCGTTCTCAGCTCGTCCTGCCATGCCTTGGCGTGGCAAGAAAGGTCGGATACGTGATGAGTCGTCAGTTGTCTGGCCGCTTCTGCAGACGCTAGACTGGGACACCAGTTTGTACGAGGAGGGAATGCAGGTGGGGCAAGTGGTACAAGGTGTGTGCGTGCACGGTCGCAATAGGACGGCCACTTTTTTTGCCACCGCTTTGATAGTGTTTATTTTAATAGTCGGTTTGGGTGTGGCTGTGTTTTGTTCACATTGTGTTTGTTGGGCGCGAAATGTCTACAGGAATTCAAGGCTTTCTAAAGGTTTAATCGACAAGATGGAATTTCTTTAACTTTTGGTGGGGCGGGGATGGCTTATTCAGTAGCGAGCCAGGTTCGTAATCTGCAGTCTAGATTCGAGTCCTAGCTGGGTCAGCGTTGAGATTTATTTCCGGAGCCCCCCCCCCACCTTTACCTCGGTCAACGTAGGTAAGTGGGGGGGAGGGGGTTCCAGTAAGGGACACCGATCTGCTTCGAAAGGCCGCCGTCTGTCGGATGGGATTAAAGTCGTGGCCCCGTATGCGGGAGAGCCATACCCTGTGCACGTTAAAGAACACGCTGTATGACATTGACGGGAGTGTCTTCCACCAGATGTCCAATGGTTCCCCTCCCCCAACCTCCTCTGAGCCTTCGGGGAGAGCCATACCCTGCCCACGGTCAATAGGGGACACCTACTGGCTTGGAAAGACCGCCGTCCATCGGTTAGTACCTAAAGTCGTGGTCTTGTGTGTAGGACAGTCATACCCTGTACACGTTAAAGAATATACTGAATGGCCTTGACGGAAGGTTACCATATGTCTCCTAACAGCTGTCCAGTAGCTCCCCTTCTTCTAACCTTCTCTGAGCCCTCGGAGTCCTTGTGACCTGGACATTTAGCCCATTATTTGCAAAAAAAGTTCCGCTCAGAGATCAAACAACCCAACGCGTTCACAATAACTGTCAATGTGCTCTCCGCAGCTTCATAATTTCACCGTAGTCTTCCCAGTTCTCCTGCTGTATCACTGTTATAAACACCTTTTATTGATAATAATTGGATACATTTCAGAAGTGTACAAAAAAATTCCGTGATAATTCATCTGACATGTTTATTTTTGGCTTTAAGTTATCGTGAACAGGACTTTAAAAATCGCCCATCTGCAAAAACTACATTTAACTGGAGGGTGAATGAAAATTAATTAAAAATTATCGTCCGCACGGACGGGAAGATTTTTATTTTCATTCAATCAGAAATTTTCTAAAATCCTCTTCAAAATATGTGAAAATAGTCATCTTCTTTGGAAACAAGTGGAGGCGGGCAACGATTTTTTTAGAAATTAGTGATCTGGCAACCTTCGTGTCACGTGACACGAAGGTTGCCAGATCACTAATTTCTAAAAAAATCGTTGCCAGATATTTTTTCTGAGTTCTGTAATCGACCATAGTGTTCGGATGCTTTTTTGAGCGACTGTAGATGGTCATATTATTTTGATACTAGATCGTGTGGGCTCACTCATGGAAATATTGAGCGTGTGCAGTTACCGTTCACAGCAAACTGGAGCGTGTGCAGTTACTGCACACGCTCCAGTTTGCTGTGAACGGTAACTGGAGCATGTACAGTTGCTGTACACGCTGCAGATATTTTTCCTGAATTCTCTAATCACGTGACACAAAGGTTGCCAGATCACTAATTTCTAAAAAAATCGTTGCCAGATATTTTTTCTGAATTCTGTAATCAACCACAGTGTTCGGATACTTTTTTAAGCGACTGTACAGCCCCGGACTTCTATGCCTTCATATGAGTAATTTTTTTTTAATATTTATAATGCTTATTTTGCCAAGTTTCACGGAATTGGGGAAAAACGTATTTTAAGTAATACCTTTATTCAACTAGAATAAAGTACAATACAATAATAAATCACTTACATAACTATGTTAAAACTAATCATCCCCATAGCATAAATAATAAAAGTTGCATATCATTAACATAGATATTGAAATTTAAATATTTACATCTCCCTCTGTTCCTACATAAAATACAATGTAGAAGTGGAAAACTAAAAAAGTAGCAATGTTAAATTGCAACATAAAAAATGTCCGACCTGTCAAAGGAATAAGTATTGAAATCTTGCAAAATATCAAAATATAACTTTTATCTCAGCCAGACGGGGGCGTCTGGGGCTGAGATAAAAGGCTATAGAGGCTCCCTCCTCTATAGCTGCGCCCCTGACTGAGGGGTGCTCATAAAATTATAATTCTTCGTGGAACTGCTAATTCAACAGAATATTAGCACATGCCACTCAAGAGGTATAAGGGACGGGGGTGGCTCAGTCGGTAGCGCGCCAGGCTCGTAATCTGTAGTTCCCAGGTTCGAGTCCCAGCTGGGTCAGCGTTGAGATTTATCTCCGCAAAATTCCCCGCCCTGCCCACGGTCAGTAGGGGACACCGATGGGCTTGGAAAGGCCGCCGACCGTCGGATGGGACGTTAAGCCGTGGCCCCGTGTGCGGGAGAGCCATACCCTGTGCACGTTAAAGAATACGCTGGATGGCCTTGACCCATGGCCATCCAGCGTATTCTTTAACGTGCACAGGGTAACACTTACACTTTAACGTGTAAATGGCTCCAGCGTTAAAGAATACGCTGGAGCCATTTAGCCCATGGTGTGCAAAAAAGTGCCGCTCAGAGGTGAAACAACCCAACCCAAGAGGTATAAACATCTGTTGTTAAAAGTCTCTTTTCACATATATTCCAAGGCGTAATGTTACAAACGGAGCAGAAATATCTTTCAACTTTTAAACAAATAATTTGTTGATCAGTTGAACCCTAAATGTTCACCCCATAAGTCATCGAAAGTTACAGAATGATATTGTGAGAAATGTAGGAAAGCGTTTTTAATAAGATTCCGATTCTCGTTGTGGCAGGGGTGGGGCAGTCGGTAGCGCGCCAGGTTCGTAACCTGCAGTTCCCAGGTTCGAGTACCAGCTGGGCCAGCGTAGAGATTTAATCCGCAAAACTCCCCGTCCTGCCCTCGGTCAGTAGGGGACACCGATGGGCTTGGAAAGGCCGCCGTCCTTAGGATGGGCTTTCCATCCTGTGGTTAAACCGTGGTTCCGTGTACGGGAAAGTTGTATCCTGTGCATGTTAAAGAACATGTTGGATGTAGAACATATTGGAAGGAAGAAAGGCCATCATCTGTCTCGTAATAGCTATCCAGTGGGTCCCCCCCCCCCGACATTCTCCGAGCCCTCAGGATCCCTGTGACCTGATTATTTATCCCATTGTGTGGAAAAGAGTGACGCTCAGAGGTAAAACAATCCTTATCGAAGTAACGCGAGGGCTTTTTCTTAGCAATAAGCTCAAGCAGAGCCATCTAGGGAAGTGCTTTGAAACTAGATGTGGGTAAGATTTAAATCGGCATTGCGTGCGATTCACCTGTTCTCATCATCGATTGTAAATCGCAGCTTAAATTGGTTCACGTTGAGGGATGATAATAATAAAAGAAGCCCCATCCTCCTTGTTCAATCGATTTGGGAGAAATGACAGATCTTTTTCTTTCAAAAGTTTTAGACAACTTCTGAATTCCAGTATAGTAGTAAATCGTTTTCTAGACGTGGCGTTTTGTAGTTTGTAACTGAAATATCGGAGAGGTCATTGAATCTACTGAAAAGAAGTTTTTTCACGAGATCTGCCGTTTTTGTTACGACACAATTCGACGACATATCGGTTTCTCGGCCCACATTACCCTCGGTGAGAAAGATGACACGCTGGGCTTTATAAACTTACCCGTTGAGGAGAACACACCTGGACTCATTGCATCCTCTGTTATGAAATAGTGCTTGCGAGTGTAATCATATAGCATTTGTAAGGCAATCCCGTCCTCCGCACTTGGGGCGGCAATCTGCAGCGCAGCAGGCTCGTAATCTGCAGTTCTGAAGTTCGAGTCCCAGCTGGGCAAGCTTTGAGATCTCACCGCCCTGTCCACGGTCAGTAGGGGACAGCGACGGTCTTAGAATGGCCACCGTCCGACGGTTGGGACCTTAAGCCATAATCTGTGCACGCTAAAGAATATGCTGGATGGATGACGGGAGGCTACCATCTGTCTTCCAACAGCTGTTCCAGCGGGTCTCCTCCCCAACTTTCTCTAAGCCTTCGGTGTCCTTGCGACCTGACCATTTAGCCCATTGTGTGCAAAGAATATCGCTCAGAGATAAAACAACCCAACTGCCTCGCTTGTCACCTGGATTGGGCTGGTTTATCTCTGAGTGGCGCTTTTTTCCACACAATGAGATCTTGGATTGTAAGAGACCCTCCCGCCCCATCGATGGGTACGAGCTAAAAGGGTTTGTTTATGTAATGGATGAAAAAATATAAACTTAAGTCACGCAATAAAATTTAATTAGAGAATAGTTTGAAAATCATCTCTGAAATTTGAGCAAAATAAACTGACCCTTCAGCGAAGATTAAAATTATTTTGTGACATTAAATAGCCACTTGTTCCAAACAATGGTGCAGAGTGAATTTATTAATTATCGGTAAGATGTATTTTGAAAAGGTTGGGTTGGGTTGTTTTACCTTTGAGCGGCACTTTTTGTGCAGACAATGGGCTAAATGGCCAGGTCACATGGACCCCGAAGGTTGGGGGAGAGGACCCACTGGAACAGCTGTTCGGAGACAGATGGTAGCCTCCCGTCAAGGCCATCCAGCGTGTTCTTTAACGTGCACAGGGTATGGCTCTCCCGCACACGGGGCCACGGCTTAACGTCCCATCCGACGGACGGCGGCATTTCCAAGCCCATCGGTGTCCCCTACTGACCGTGGGCAGGGCGGGGAATTTTGCGGAGATAAATCTCAACGCTGACCCAGCTGGGACTCGAACCTGGGAACTACAGATTACGAGCCTGGCGTGCTACCGAGAGCCACCCCCGCCCCATTTCGAAAAGAGCTCACTGACCTGAATGAATGTTCTTACGACTGAAATGCAACGATCTACTGTAGATCAGTTTATAAGGGTCAGTGAAATGAAAAATGGACAGCCCCTATAAAAAGATATATATATAGAAATACAGAGAAACTGGTCTACATAGAAAGCAACTCACCAACACCAGAATTCAGTTGCAAGAATCGGCATGTTCCATCCATACAAACCGGTATTGAAATTTCCAAACTTCGTCAATATTTGGTATGCTGATGTTTTAATTTGATTATCAGGATTCATTGTCGATTGAGTTTCTGAACCATGGTTACATCATTAATTCGCAACGATATTAAGGAATTTTGGACATTTGAAAGCAGATAATTAAGTCGGAACTACCAAGACTTTTCAGTTAAATGTTGTTTTGTTGTTTCACAACGTCTGTCGTCGTACTGTCCAAGTAACATTAACAATGTTGAACAAGTGTGATTGGGAATGCCTGGAACCATTCTCCCCTATAGTCTCAGGGGCTGGGGTCGCGCAGACGTTAGCGCGCCGAGCTTGCAATATGCAGTTCCCAGGTTCGAGTCCCAGCTTGGCCAACGAGATTTAGCTGCGCAAAATTCTCCGCCGTTCCCTCTGTGAGTAGGGATCACCGATAGGTTCGGAAAGTCCGCCATCCGTCGGATGAAACTTTAAGCCACGGGTCCGTGTGTGGGAGAGCCATACCCTGTGCATTTTAAAGAACACGTTGGATGGCCTTGATGGGAGGCTATGATCATTGACGCCTCCCTCAAGTGTCCTAACAAGCTGCACAGTTGTCCTCTCCCCCAACCTTCGCTGAGCTTCGGGGTCCTTGTGACCTAGCCATTTAGGCCATTGTGTGCAAAAATGTGTCGCTCAGTGGTAAAACAACCCAACCCCTATAGTTTCGGCATTTCTTCTATTACATTTTCCCAGTTTTCCCCCGTGTGCGGGAGAGCCATACCCTGTGCATGTTAAAGAACACGTTGGATGGCCTTGATGGGAGGCTATGATCATTGACGCCTCCCTCAAGTGTCCTAACAAGCTGCACAGTTGTCCTCTCCCCCAACCTTCGCTGAGCTTCGGGGTCCTTGTGACCTAGCCATTTAGCCCATTGTGTGCAAAAATGTGTCTCTCAGTGGTAAAACAACCCAACCCCTATAGTTTCGGCATTTCTTCTATTACATTTTCCCAGTTTTCCCCCGTGTGCGGGAGAGCCATACCCTGTGCATGTTAAAGAACACGTTGGATGGCCTTGATGGGAGGCTATGATCATTGACGCCTCCCTCAAGTGTCCTAATAAGCTGCACAGTTGTCCTCTCCCCCAACCTTCGCTGAGCTTCGGGGTCCTTGTGACCTAGCCATTTAGCCCATTGTGTGCAAAAATGTGTCGCTCAGTGATAAAACAACCCAACCCCTATAGTTTCGGCATTTCTTCTAGTACATTTTCCCAGTTATCCATCTCTAAACATGCTATAAAAAGAAGTTGAAGTTTAAAGAACAGGTATAGTGTATTGTCATGCAACAGCAAAGTCGCTCTAGTAAAGAGATTATTGTATTACTAATTTCATCTAGGGATAGATGTTTCAATAGGCAAGGCGAATTTGAATAGATCAATAAATGACTTACATTCATTTTCAACTTGCCAACTTTCCATTTCAACGACCTTTTGAATTTTTAAAACAGTTTCATAGATGGTTGGCAGAAATTGTAAACCGGCCTTGGTCTTTCCTTTGTTTATTGGTTCGAAAACTGGGAAGCCAGGCCTTTTTATAGTTTTTAAACTTAATCTTTAAAGCTTTTTTTTAGAAACCAAAAGTGTTTTTTCAGGCGGAAAATGCAACCAATATCTACTTTTCCCAATGGCAGATGTTCCCAGGGAAGCACTTAACGATCCATTTAACGTAAAATAAACTGAAATATCTTTTTTTTTCTGCACCCCAAATGCATCATATTTAATTAATATTCAATCCATTACCCACAGTTTAGTTTAAGAACTGTAAAAAATGTGAAATGTATATTCTTCCCTTCATTGTGCATGTTTATTAATATTTTATCGTATTAAATAGGGGCGGGGTGGCTCAGTCGGTAGCGCGCCAGGCTCGTAATCTGTAGTTCCCAGGTTCGAGTCCCAGCTGGGTCAGCGTTGAGATTTATCTCCGCAAAATTCCCCGCCCTTCCCACGGTCAGTAGGGGGCACCGATGGGCTTGGAAAGGCCGCGTCCGTTGGATGGGATGTTAAGACGTGGCCCGTGTGCGGGAGAGCCATACCCTGTGCACGTTAAAGAACACGCTGGATGGCCTTGACGGGAGGCTACCATCTGTCTCCCAACAGCTGTTCCAATGGGTTCCCTCCCCCAACCTTCTCTGAGCCTTCGGGGTCCATGTGACCTGGCCATTTAGCCCATGGTGTGCAAAAAACTGCCGCTCAGAGATAAAACAACCCAACCCAATCGTATTAAATTTTGGGAGAAAGGGGTTGGCATTTAGCTGTTTAGTTACCTGAAATCATTTCCCCAACATCCACACACCTCTATTTCCATTCATAACCGCAATATTGTATACTCTGGACGCTCGACGACCCATCCACACATAATGGCCTCCATCTGTCAGACGTTTGATGGTACTCTTGTGGCAGTGGTAACCTGGGTTAATTACGAAGTGGCGGGCGGGCCAGCCCCATGTCTAGGGCCCCACCCTGCAGCAGCGGAATTGGTGCGTGCCTGTAGATAGTTCAGCCGTTATCCATCACCACTTTGCTGCTCGGCATTGTGACAGAAAGTACGTTTCCGTGCATAAGCCACACCACTCATTACGGGAGTCGTGGGTGGGAAGGCATCAGAAAGGGGCTGTTTGTCACAGACACCTTGAACGGATAGAAGGAAGGCGCTGGTATCACGCATGGGCGCTGCCACCTCGATCGCGGCAGGGGTCGTAAATCGAGTTCATAGGTTGGAGTCCAGATTTCGTCTCTGTGTATTCGTTTTTTTGCGGTCAGTTCTCATTTTCATGTGTAAGAAGACGTTGATGTGTTTGGATGAAAACAGTCGGACGTAGCAGTAGAACATACAGAGAAACTTCCACCAGCACCATCCGTTGGATGGGATGCTAAGCCATGGTCTCCGTGTGCAGGTTTTACCTCTGAGCGGCTCTTTTTTGCACACCATGGACTAAATGGTCAGGTCACATGAAACCCGAAGGTTGGGGGAGGGAACCCACTGGAACAGCTGTTGGGAGACAGATGGTAGCCTCCCGTTAAGGCCATCCAGCGTGTTCTTTAACGTACACAGGGTATGGCTCTCCCGCACATGGGGCCACGGCTTAACGTCCCATTCGAAGGACGGCAGCCTTTCGAAGCCCATCGTTGTCCCCTACTGACCATGGATGTTTTGTGGAAATAAATCTCAACGCTGACCTAGCTGGGACTCGAACCTGGGAACTATAGATTAGAGCCTGGCGCGCTACCAACTGAGCCCCCCCCCCCCCCCCCCGTGTGCAGGAGAGTCGCACACTACGTTAAAGAAGACACTGCATGGCTTTGACGGGAGATTTCCAACTATCTCTTAACATCTGTCCAGTGGGTCCAATACCCAACTCTGAGCCTTTGGAGTCCTTGTGGTGTATATTTAATCCACTACTTACACAAAAGGTCAGCTCAGAGGTAAAAAATAAACTTTTCCCCTAAATTATGTTTCACGATTATTCTGCTATTTTTCATGCTTATTTTTTAATTCAAGTCCGACTGTCTAGCCCAGTGCTCCGAGAATCGTAAGGCCACCATTGGTCCAACGGGTGGGAGGTAAATTGGCAATACCATCTTCAGGAGAGTTCATACATAGACTTTGCAGTTTAGCATTATGATATATCTCATCATTGTGTTTGGACCAGAGTTCACGAAACGTTCAGTCAAGTACGGCCAACTCCAGTAAGACAGAATAATTTCTTTTACATATAGTGGTCTTTTTAACCCTTTCACGACTAAGGGAAACATTTTTCCCCATGTTAAAATTGGTGATTGTCGTATTTAATTATAACCTTATCTGCATTTTTTATACAGAATGTCAAAATAGAACGTATGCCGAACGCAATTACGTAAACGGGAACGTTTAGAAAACAAAAACAGAACTGTCAGGACGCATAATATATGTACTATGTGCAATGTCCATCTTTGCCTCACTACCAAAAGAAATTGCTTCGCAGAATATCATAATTAGCACATCATTTTGTATAGTAATTTTATTTCATAATTTTGTATTATTTTAGTTAACATTTTGTTCTAATAAACCAATAAATAAAAGACATTGCATAATAAGTCTAACTATAATTTATGTTACCTTTATAGTCCATTGGGAAAAATATTTCCCATAAAATTCCAAAAAAACTACACAGTGTTATGTATTTTTCTTATGTTTTTTATTTATTTTACGTCTAAATAAACTAAAATAAACAGTTACATACTAGTATTTACTCTTAGAAACCTTATCGTCCTGAAAGGGTTAAGCATTTAGTGAAGCTAAGAAAAATTTTAACCCATTGACTGAGTGTTTGCCCTAGATATCAATTTCCCTTTAAGACAAAACTAAAAGTAAAATATTACTAATCCTGAATACAAAGCAATTTTTATATAAGTATGAGTTGCGATATTTATCTATACTTGAGACGGGGGTTGGTTCCGTTGAAGTGTACTAGGCTCGTAATATGCATTTCCCAGGTTCGAGTCCCAACTGTGCCAGCGTTGAGATGTATCTTGACTAAACCTCACCGTGCTCTTTATGAGAAAGCGGACACAGTTTGGTTTGAAAAGTCCGTCGGAATGGACGTAAAACAGTGGTTCTGTGTGCAGGATTTGTGCACGTTAAAGAACACGTGGACAAAAGGCTTCCATATGCCTCCTAAGAGCTGTCCAATGTATCCCAATTTTCTCTGGACCTTTGTAGGTCCTTGTGATTTGGCCATTTAGCCCATTATGTGCGAAAAAAGTGCTCCTCAGCGGAAAAATAACACAACTACTTTAGTTACGACGAGGGGGGGAGGGTCTAGTGAGAAGAATGGGCTAATTTCTAGGGGGGGGGGAAGATGCTGTTGAACGATTGCCTTCTTTCTAATCAGTTGTTACGAATTCAGGAAATCGTCCCTGACACTTGGGGTTGGGATTTATCTCCGCAAAATTCCGCGCCCTGCCCACGGTCAGTAGGGGACACTTGGAAAGGCCTCCGCTCGTCGGATGGGACGTTAAGCCGTGACCCTGTGTGCAGGAGAGCCATACCCTGTGTACGTTAAAGAACACACTGGATGGCCTTGACGGGAGGCTACCATCTGTCTCCCAACAGCTGTTCCAGTGGGCTCCCTCCCCCAAAACCTACTGAGCCGTCGGGGTCCATGTGACCTGGACATTTAGCCCATGGTGTGCAAAAAAGTGCCGCTCAGAGGTAAAACAACCAATCAACTTGGGGTTGGGTTATTTTACCTCTGAGTTACATTTATTTTACACACAATGGGCTAAATGGCCAGGTCACAAGGACCGTGAAAGCTGAGAGAAAGTTGAGGTAGGGGACCCACTGTAACAGCTGTTGGGAAACAGATGGTAGCCTCCCGTCAAGGTCATCCAGCGTGTTTTTCTAACGTGCACAGAGTATGGCTCTCCCGCACACAGGGCCACGGCTTAACGTCCCATCAGACGGACGGCGGCATTTCCAAACCCGTCAGTATCCCCTACTGACCGTGGGCAGGCGGGGGAAGTCTTGCAGATATAAATCTCAACGCTGACTCAGCTGGGACTCGAACCTGGAACTGCAGATTACGAGCCTGGTGCTTTAACAACTGAGCATCCCCGCCCTCTGACCCTTTAGAGGTGTTAAAAGTTGTCATTTGGTAGCCTCGTGAGAAACGATAGCGATGTTTGGGTGAACAGTCAAATGAGTAAATTGCTCGTCGTATTCCGAGTTCAAGGTACTGTTCCCTTGCTGCATGGGAGCAACGCGCTAGGAGAACAGTGGGAGCTAAAAATGCCGGTAACCAACGTCAGAAACTACCTGGCTGCTTGCCAACATCGTGGCGTCACGGGCCGTGGTTTTTAACGCTTAGCGACGTGATGACCTTAGTTTGCTTGAGAGGAGCACTCCTCCCAATCACGGCAAGGCGTTAAAGGTTGACCGTTGTTCCTCTCTCAACAGCTGTTACTTGTTGAAGCTATGTCTACCCTGCATTAGTAGTTTAAAGATATGTTAACCTTTTCTAGTGCAATATGGATAATAGCTGATTTTGCTGGAGATAAAGCAATTACGTTTAACTCGCTTAAGGACAGACTTTCGCTTTTTAATGTTATTGTCAGTGCCGATAGAGTTGGGTTGTTTTACATCTGAGCGGCACTTTTTGGCACACCATGGGCTAAACTGAGCTTGCACACCATGGGCTAAACGGGCTTCCCTGAGCCTTCGGGATCCATGTGACCCCGAAGGCTCAGGGAAGGTTGGGTGAGGGGACCCACTGGAACAGCTGTTGGGAGACAGATGATAGCTTCCCGTCAAGGCCATCCAGCGTGTTCTTTAACGTGCACAGTGTATGGGCTCTTCCGCACACGGGGCCATGTCTTAACGTCCCATCCAACGGACGGCGGCCTTTTCAAGCCCATCGGTGTCGCCTACTGACCGAGGGCAGGACGAGGAATTTTGCGGAGATAAATCTCAACGCTGACCCAGCTGTGACTCGAACTTGGGAACTACAGATTACGAGCCTGGCGCGCTACCGACTGAGCCACCCCCGCCCCTAGCCGATAGAGTAGTCTCGGCGAATCGACATACGAGACTGGGTCGGATAATTGGAATAACACGGAACTCATTCAGAAGTATTTTGTGCATAGTAAATAAATCTTACATTTGTGCAATCTCTGGCTAACACGATAGATGCGTTTTTCAAAAAAATTCGTACAAGATGAAATCGTGTTAGTCGGACACGAATTTCTCACACGAAATAATATAAATATAGGGGATGTGTTCCGGAATGCTAACCTTATTAACATATTTTGGATTTTGTTTTTTTACTATGATTATAATGTAGTTAATCCGCCGTCTGTGGTATGTGTTCTTTGGGCGTGACTCTCTCTGCAGGTAAACATATGCGCGTTAAAGAACATGCCAGATATCCCAGATGGAAGGTTAACATCTGTCCTGTAACAACTTTTCAGCAGATTCCCTTTTCCCAATCACCTCTGAGATTTGGGTTGGGTTGTTTTACCTCTGAGCGGCACTTTTTTGCACACCATGGGCTAAATGGCCAGGTCACATGGACCCCGAAGGCTCAGAGAAGGTTGGGGGAGGGGACCCACTGGAACAGCTGTTGGGAGACAGATGGTAGCCTCCCGTCAAGGCCATCCAGCGTGTTCTTTAACGTGCACAGGGTATGGCTCTCTCCTGCACACGGGGCCACTGCTTAACATCCCATCCGATGGACGGCGGCCTTTCCAAGCCCATCGTTGTCCCCTACTGACCGTGGGCAGGGCGGGAAATTTTGCGGAGATAAATCTCAACGCTGACCCAGCTGGGACTCGAACCTAGGAACTACAGATTACGAGCCTGGCGCGCTACCGACTGAGCCACCCTCGCCCCACCTCTCAGGTTTGGTGGTCCTTATGACCTGGTCATTTCGCTCTAGGTGAGCAAAAAATTGTTGATGAGAAGTACGGTGATTTTGTTCAGAAGAGTTGATCAGAAGTAAACCTCCCATTCAAAAAACGAGTTTTATGTTAAAGGAAAACTTGTGACTTAGGAGTAAAGAGCAGGTATTGTGTTAGTCGGTAATGCGCCAGTCTCATAATCTACCGTTCCCATGCAGCAGCAGGTCTAGAACTATTTCAAGGGGGGAAGCAACAAGAAATGTGCATTGAATTTAAAAGAAAAACGAAATTGTTTAATACACTTTTCATACATAATATGTTAATTTTTTAATAATTTTATACCTCTCCTTCCCCCACTAAAAATGAACCTCACAAGAAAAAGAAGAATTCAGCTATACGACAATATTTCATCAGCCTCAGCTAATCAAGAACTGGGAAGTGCTCCATGTCTTCGATAGCCTTCATCATGACGAAATTGTGGTATTATAACCAAGGCTAATAAGTTATTTTCGATCGCGCAAATGGAACGAGAAATACAACTCGGATAATTTGGCATTGTGAAAAGATACTTAGAAAGTATAAAAATAGATATAGATTGAAAAAAGTAAGATGTCCTAAAATTTAACATAGTAAGTTCTAATATAAAGCTATAAACTTGGGAACAGTGTTTATGGTAGGGACAGATACAAGAGATATTATTTATAATATCTCTTGTATCTGTCCCTACCATAGTAGGACAGATACAAGAGATTAGATTGATGGTAGGGACAGATACAAGATATAAAGCTATAAACTTGGGAACAGTGTTTATGGTAGGGACAGATACAAGAGAGAGGCCATGGCCTTCCCCTTGTATACAAGGGGAAGGCCATGGCCTCTCTCTTGTATCAGCTCCTGTCCCCAAGTTCGGTTGGGGCGGGGTGGCTCAGTCGGTAGCGCGCCAGGTTCGTAATTTGTAGTTCCCAGGTTCGAGTCCCAGCTGGGTCAACTTTGAGATTTATCTCCGCCCTGCCCACGGTCAGTAGGGGACACCGAAGGGCTTGGAAAGGCCGCCGTCCGTCGGATGGGACGTTAAGCCGTGGCCCCGTGTGCGGGAGAGCCATACCCTATGCACGTTAAAGAACACGCTGGATGGCCTTGACGGGAGGCTACCATCTGCCTCCCAACAGCTGTTCCAGTGGGTCCCCTCCCCCAACCTTCTCTGAGCCTTCGGGGTCGATGTGACCTGCCCATGGTGTGCAAAAAAGTGCCGCTCAGAGGTAAAACAACCCAACCCAAGTTCGGTTCCCACCTATGACAGCGTTGATATTTTTCTCTGCTAAACTCACTCCCTATTCGTGGTCAGAAAGAAGTCACCAGTCTGTCGAGAAAGAGTCTCTGAAAAGTCCGCTTTCCTCCCGAATGGGACATAAAACTCTGTGCAGGAAAGCCATACTGTGTGCACGTTAAAGAGCAAGCTGGATGGCTTTGACAGGAGGTTTTGCAAACAGCTATCCAGTGGGTCCTCTGGATCGTTGCGCGATCTTCCCATTTAACTCATTGTGTGCAAAAAGCTGCCGCTCAGAGAAAACAGTCCCATCAAGGGGGGAACGGACATCGAGATATTTAATTTAGATAAAAAGCTTTATAAGCTTAGCTTTGACTGTTTAACTGAATTAAGTCTCCAGGTAACATGTTGAACGGTAAACTCGTAGAAAACAGGGGCGGGGATGGCTCAGTCGGTAGCGCGTCAGGCTCGTAATCTGTAGTTCCAAGTTCGAGTCCCAGCTGGGTTAGAATGGGATACCCCATTCTGACCCAGCTGGGACTCGACAGACAGATGGTAGCCTCCCGTCCGTCGGATGGAACGTTAAGCCGTGGCCTCATGTGCGGGAGAGTCATACCCTGTGCACGTTAAAGAACACGCTGGATGGCCTTGACGGGAGGCTACCATCTGTCTAACAACAGCTGTTCCAGTGGGTCCCCTACCCCAACCTTCTCTGAGCCTTCGGGGTTCATGTGGCCTGGCCATTTAGCCCATTGTGTGCAAAGAAGTGCCGCTAAGAGGTAAAACAACCCAACCGTAGAAAACAAGGGAGCTAAGAGCTTACTGGGCAGTGGGAGCTCCAATAACTCGGAGTCAGAAGCCACTGAGCCCAGCTGCCGTCAAACCGGCGCCTTGTGGACTCGGATCTTGATGGATGATCGGATCTGGACTTGTTTTTCTGCCCAAGAGCTGGTCGTGTAATCCGAGATTTGCCCGCAGTAATTCAATCGTTATTCTGTCGCTGAATGTTCGGGGGACATGCAAGGGAACTTTGGCGTTGAATCGAGTGGAACCGATTCCTTGAGGGAGAAAATAATTTTAGAGAATGCGAGATAACTTATGCAGGGTCACTGTTAAAGAATTTCCATTTTTTAAATTGTTATATTTTATTAAGTATCTAACAAAAATAATTGTGTTAGATACTTAATAAACTACAATATGATAAGAAGCTCTCCAAGTTTTCTTTTATGAGTGCATGGAATTAGTATCGCATTTTTTTTCTTTATTCAAAGAATTCAAAGAAATATACAAAGCACATACATGTAAAAGAAACAAGGTAAACAAGAAAGGAGCATGTAGTTCGTTCAGATTCCAGATAGAAATAAAATTCTTAAATTTTAGATTTTAGGAACAGCGGTAAGTAAAAGGTAAACCAAAAACACTTCCTAATGCAAAAAATACATTTGACATAATAGAGCTAAGAATACAAACTGAAATGATATAGCTAAGTTAGTTGAATGACAGATCACAATGCGAATTTTGTTTTTGAAGACACGAAAGCATTTGTCCATTCTGATATCTTAACCCTTTCAGGACCATAAGGTTTCTAAGAGTAAATATTAGTATGTAACTGTTCATTTTAGTTTGTTTAGACGTAAAATTAAATAAAAAACATAAGAAAAATACATAACAATGTGTAGTTTTTTTGGAATTTTATGGGAAATATTTTTCCCAATGGACTATAAAGGTAACACAAATTATAGTTAGGCTTATTATGCAATGTCTTTTATTTATTGGTTTATTAGAATAAAATGTTAACTAAAATAATACTAAATTATGAAATAAAATTACTATACAAAATGATGTGCTAATTATGATATTCTGCGAAGCAATTTCTTTTGGTAGTGAGGCAAAGATGGACATTGCACATAGTACATATATTATGCGTCCTGACAGTTCTGTTTTTGTTTTCTAAACGTTCCCGTTTACGTAATTGCGTTCGGCATACGTTCTATTTTGACATTCTGTATAAAAAATGCAGATAAGGTTATAATTAAATACGACAATCACCAATTTTAAAATGGGAAAAATGTTTCCCATAGTCGTGAAAGGGTTAAGGTAAAGAGTTAAATAATTTCGGAACAATAAAAACAATATTGTCTTTGCAAAATAGATTATTTAACCAATGGAACATAAAAAAAAAAGACCAACCCAACTCCCTGTTGCTGAAACAATTACTATTATATCGTCTGCGTAGGCTTGAATTTCAGTACCTTCATTCGTTTTGATATTTAGTGCTAAATCAGCCACTATATTCCAAAGGAGGGGTCCAGAATTGGACCCCTGCTGACAGCCTATATAATACTGGCTTCTAAGGGGCGGGGGTGGCTCAGCCAGTAGCGCGCCAGGCTCGTAATCTGTAGTTCCCAGCTTCGAGTCCCAGCTGGGTCAGCGTTGAGATTTATCTCCGCAAAATTCCCCGCCCTGCCCACGATCAATAGGGGACACCGATGGGCTTGGAAAGGCCGCTGTCCGTCGAATGGAACGTTAAACCGTGGCCCCGTGTGCGGGAGAGCCATACCCTGTGCACTTTAAAGAACACGCTGGATGGCCTTGACGGGAGGCTACCATCTGTCTCCCAACAGCTGTGCCAGTGGGTCCCCCTCCCCCAACCTTCTCTGAGCCTTCGGGGGTAAGATTCTCTAAATTAAGTGAATGCCTGCCCCGCCAAAAACGGCACTACAGGCTGAAAGGAGCTACTCTAAAATATTGTTCGTTGCGACCCCCCAGGTCCGCTTGAAGAACACCATTTTTCTTTTACATCTTTCTTTTATTAAAACTGATAACACATTTATACAATATATACAATGAGGGTACACTCTGGTACCCTTTACAAACATAAAACAAGTACATAATACATTTTCAAATAAATACAATATAGCATTTGGCTACAAAGTCTTCTGTCTTCTTCTTCTTTAAAGTTTGAACCGTCTCAAAATTATAAACTTCTTGTCATCGTAGGAGGAGAGCCTTATCCCCTCCCTTTAGTCTATTACAGTGGTTAGCGCGCTTGGCTACTGATCTACGGGACCTGGGTTCGAGCCCCGGGTAAGGCATGGATGTTCGTGTTGTTTTTCTGCAGAGGTCCTGCCATCCTCTCAGACCTTCTACTATGGCATATAAACTGACAGGCTCCTGTCAGACCTCTATGGCAAGCAGCTGCTTGAGGGGGTATTTATTATTATTTTTTTTATTGTCGTACACATATTTCATGAGGTCTCTAACTTGAGACCTGACTCTATCTCCCATAACAGATGTTATCTGTCAAGACCGATTCTATTTAGATTAGTTCCTCTTATGATCACTAACTGTGGACAGTGAAATATGTAATGTAGGGCTCCCGCTTCACGGGAACCACAAACAAACATTGTAATGTTAAATCGATTAAAATATTTCGGAAAATTTCCGTGATCCGTGAACATCTGATTTGAGTAAAAGTCCGTTGATGTTCTTTTAATAGATACTTTTCTTGTATATTTAAATGTATGTCTCCCTGTGGAATCCTCTTGTTCCCCTCTTGATTGTCATATTTTTAAATGGAAAAGTATCTTCCTATCTTCTTCTAGTTCTGTTATTAGTCGTTTAATTTTATCCACAATTGGGTTTTGTGGTTTATCCTTTGCAATGCATATAGTGCTGATTGACTATCCAAGTACAAGTCTACTTGTTTCTCTGAACTAGTGGTTGCGAACCACTCAACTGCCTTTAAAATCGCTAAGAGTTGGGCTTGAAATACCGTGGCCGAATATGTTAATCTATATTCGTCTTGAACTGTGGACATCACACTCTTATATATGCACATGGATGCTCCAGTGTGTTCTTCCATTCTGGACCGGGGCGGGGGTGGCTCAGTAGGTAGCGCGCCAGGCTCGTAATCTGTAGTTCCCAGGTTCGAGTCCCAGCTGGGTCAGCGTTGAGATTTATCTCTGCAAAAATTCCCCGCCCTGCCCACGGTCAGTAGGGAACACCGATGGGCTTGGAAAGGCCGCCGTCCGTAGGATGGGACGTTAAGCCGTGGCCCCGTGTGCGGGAGAGACATACCCTGTGCACGTTAAAGAACACGCTGGATGGCCTTGACGGGATGCTACCATCCGTCTCCCAACAGCTGTTCCAGTGGGTCCCCTCCCCCAACCTTCTCTGAGCCTTCGGGGTCCATGTGACCTGGCCATTTAGCCCATGGTGTGCAAAAAAGTGCCGCTCAGAGGTAAAACAACCCAACCCATTCTGGACCCGTCTGTATATATTTTTATTTCATTGTCTGAGTCCTCTGGTGGGGTCTTGTCCCACCTGATTTGATTTTGTTTTGCTGGGTGTATTACCATTTATTAATTTGCTTTTCTATAAGATTGTTTTCTATTGTTTCCTCCCATAATTCTACATTCTCTCCCAATGTGAAACTTCTATAAATCGCTGCTTCTTGTTCAATTACTAGTTCTAATGGGAGTGTTCCTGCTAGAACTTGAAGAGTAGATGTCGTTTTTAAACATCTAGTTATTCCCAATAGGGCTAACCTTTGAATTTGTTGCAGTTTCTGGATCAGTCTTACTGTTCCACCTGGTGGCCACCATGCCCCACAGGCATAGGTTATTATTCTTTCAACTACTTCTTAACTGTTCCTTTTAAATCCCATCTTTTGGTAAGAGAACCATCTTCTTGAGTTACGGTTGATAACGTAAAAGTTCCTCGGGTTGCTTCTTTTGCTACTTTGAAATTCATCCCAAATGGTTGTTCTTTAGTAACTTCATCACATAGTTTTCGCCAGCTATTATTTTTAGCCAAATTTATACTCTTCTATGTTTGGTTTCCCATAATTTCTCTCAGTTTCTTTCTTTGGGTTTCATCTGTATAACATCTTTGAAATCTTCTCCTTCTATTTTTAACTTCTTTTCTAAGTTCTGTCAGTTCTTTACTCCACAATGGGACTTTTCTGTAATCTGATTTTGTTTCTTGGTTTTTCTGTTTCAGGTTATTTCTGCAAACATTTTGCAGTATCTTGGTAATATTTATAATCATCTATATCTTTTTGATCCTCGACTTCTATAGAAGTGATAGTCGAAAATTGTTTTGATAGTTCTTTTCTAAATTCCAACCAATCAAGATTCTTAATAAAAAACCTTTGTTTTATACTTGTATTAGTTTTGACAAAATTTAAATGAAAACTTATATATGAGTGATCACTACAGCTGATCTCATCTTCTATTGTCCACTCTGAGACGAAGTCTTGGTGGACGAACTCTGTGTAATCTTGGGTGACGAACTCTGTGTAACGTAATATCTATCCAGCTATCATCCAGACTACTGGTGAAGGTTTGCGCACTATTTGGGTCATTTAGAATTGTGAAGCCATTTTGATTGATAAATTCTAAGACTCCTTTACCTCTTTGGTCCTCCCTCTGAGGACCCCAAAGTCTACTGCTTGCGTTAAAATCCCCTCCTAGGACTATGTCCGAGTCAGGGTCTATCTGAACCATGTTTGAAATGATTTGGAAATTTTCTTCCAAAGGGTCTTTCGGTGGGCAATATATAGAGATCATAACACATTTCAACTGTAATAACAACTACATTCCTAGAGGTGTAGATTTCTGTGACACTTATATTTCTTTTGCCAATTACTATTGCACATCTTGGTATTGGGTGGGATGCTCCAAAGATCTTCCACCTGGCTGGGAATCCCCTTTTTTTTATCCTTATAAATATAAGGTTCCTGGACTAATGCCATTTCAAAATAGTTTTCTTCCATACATAACACCAGTCTGTTTGTAGCAGCTCTAGCATGGTGTAAATTTATTTGAACTATTTTAGACAAGTGCATTTCAGTATTGTATTCGCTTGACTAATAAATCGAGCTCTCTTTTGTAACAGGAGCAGTCCACGTCCAAACTGGAATGTTGGACATCTAATTTTAATCTGTATATTTCATTACCTGCTTTACAATTAACGCAATTTGGGACTGTTGCCTTACAGTCCCAATGTTTGTTGCCTTTCTGACCACATTTTCTACAAGTCTGGTCTTCTGTGCAATTGGTCTGAAAATGACCATATTTGTTACACTTAAAACATTTCACAACCTTTAGGTATAATTTGTCATTTAGGCGGGACCATCCCACATTAACTTTTTTCTCTTTCATAAAGATTTTAAAAGTCTCAGAATCAACCTGCACTGCCCAGTGCTTCTTATTATTTTTGCCTTTTATCGAGAACTTTGCCTCCATTGAGGCTTCCATCAAAGCTGTATTCTGCGCTTTGATTCTTTCTACTAGAACTTATTTTTCAATATCACCATCAACATCATAAAAATTATTATTTGTGGCAATTTCTTTTTAGGCTCTCTTGCCGCATATTTGTCTTTTAAGACTGTATTTATGTCCCAGGTTCGAGTCCCAGCGGGGTCAGCGTTGAAATTTATCTCCGCAAAATTCCCCGCCCTGCCCACGGTCAGTAGGGGACACCGATGGGCTTGGAAAGGCCGCCGTCCGTCGGATGGGACGTTAAGCCGTGGCTCTGTGTGTGGGAGAGCCATACCCTGTGCACGTTAAAGAACACGCTGGATGGCCTTGACGGGAGGCTACCATCTGTCTCCCAACAGCTGTTCCAGTGGGTCCCCTCCCCAACCTTCTCTGAGCCTTCGGGGTCCATGTGACCTGGCCATTTAGCCCATGGTGTGCAAAAAAGTGCCGCTCAGAGGTAAAACAACCCAACTCTGTATTTCTGTTTTTAATATATTCTTATCAAACTCATCAGTACATTCAATTAGAACTCCCCCTTTTGCAATCTTTTTGACATTCTTAATGCCAATTTTCATCTTTGTTGGATCTAAATTCTTTAAGAGATCCTTCTTGAGTTCTTCTGAACTCTGACCCTCGTCTTGAGGGTATACCAGCATTATATGTTGTTGGTCTCGCTTCTTGGACTTCAGGTTGAAGACCTTTTTGTCACTTCAGCATAACTTTTAGAGACTGACGCCTTACTTTTGGCTATCATTTCTCTTTCAGCCAACCTGCGCACGAGGTTGCTGATTTTCAACTCCTGTTCTTGCACTACATCTTGTAGTTTGCAAAATAGGTTTCTAATCTCAGCTGCTTGCTGCTTAGTCACCTTACTATTACTGCTGTTTAAGATAGAGTCCAATTCTCCGAACAGTCCACTAGTTTTATTAGTGGCACTCTCTACTTGAGAGGACACTTCATTCACTTCACCCACTTCGCTAGCCATTGCTTACCTGGTACCCTGGGGTTCACACCAGACAGCTACTTCTTCCTTCTTCTCAGAGAGTGTTAGACCCTCCTCGAAGGAGGGAGCCCCTAGACCACGACAAGGCCCTCTCTCAACGAATTGGTTCTGATTGCACAAGTTACAAAGAGAATCTGGCCAATGGCCTTACAATCGCTATATTACTCGTATAAACGCACAAAGCTCACAAATCAAAACCAAATCCCCCTACGGACACTCAAAGGTAAAACAACCCAACGCTCCTGATTTGGTCTTGGAAAGGCCGCCGTTCGTCGGATGGGACGTTAAGCCGTGGCCCCGTGTATGGGAGAGCCATACCATGTGCACGTTAAAGAACACGCTGGATGGCCTTGACGGGAAGCTACCACCTGTCTCCCAACAGCTGTTCCAGTGGGTCCCCTCCCCCAACCTTCTCTGAGCCTTCGGGGTCCATGTGACCTGGCCATTTAGCCCATGGTGTGCAAAAAAAGTGCCGCTCAGAGGTAAAACAACCCAACCCTGATTTGGTCATTTAACCCACTGTGTGCAAAAAAAAAGGAAAACAAAATGACGCTCATAGATAAACACAGCGCAACATACGCGAAAACCCGAAACACCCGTGCATCTAACAGCTGTATTCTACCCCTGTACTTCCGATAATATCGACGAAATACCAACCAAAAAAATAAATCAATAATAGTGAAAAAGAATACGTCAGAGTCCTCCCTTGAGAAGTTTGCATTTATCTGAAAACAGAGCTTTTCTTTTCACCGGGAGCCAATCGAGTTTTATCCGAGAGGAACATTAAGCTAGTCTTTTATTTCCCCTGGAGTCTGACAACGTCACCATCAGTGAAGGATGTCGTCTCATACCTGGGTAACGAGGTCCCTTTGGACAGTGTGTCATAGCGGTGCTGTTGACTGATTGGTGTCCCTGCCGCCCATATCTCTCTTCCATCGCGGTGTGGGATGGCGCCTGGATCGTTATCGATGTTGTCGGGCATCTGCTCTTTCTCCTCTTTCTCCTCCTCCTCCTCCTCCTTTACGTGACTTTCAAAGATGCATCGTCTTCTTTCTTTTTTTGGCTCAAGAATGTTCTTCCCGGACAAGTATTCCATCACCTTGGTCTTGGTGCGCGATGCATCAAAGTCCTTTTAGAGGGTTCTTATTGGATGATGGCTTCGTGGATGATTTTGACCTTTTTCACTGTTTATAGTGAAGGAAGAATAGAAGTGCATCAAGTGGTGATTCATTTGCGCTAAGAGCAGTTCTTATGATCGAATTTTGCCAGCAGGCAGAATAATTCTGTTTCCCGACTTTCTGAAATCCATAAAGCGCAAGTTGGGTTGCTTTACCTTTGAGCGACACCTTTTTTGCGCACAATTGGCTAAATGGCCAGGTCACAAGGACCCAAATTATCGGAGATGATTACGGGAAGGGGATCCACTGAACAGCTGTTAAGACAGATGGTAACTCTCCCGTCAAAGCCATCCTGTGTGTTCTTTAATATGCACAAGATATTCTCCTTCAGGTGGAACCACTGTTTCCCTTTCTTACCGAGGGCAGAGTGAGAGTCAGTGGAGTTCAATCTTAACAGTGGCATAGTTGGGACTCGACCTTGGAATTGCAGTTTACGAGTCTGGCATGCTATTCGCTAAGCTAACGTGCCCCCACGAATTCGTTTCGGTACCATATATTTAAATGTGGAAAACTAGACTTGGGAAGTAGGTGTTTGATATGTTTGGCTTTGTGCTTTTAAAACCGATGAGCTGTTTGCATTTTTAAGTACGCAACACTTCTCAGTTCGGTTTCTAACCCCCCCCCCCCCTTTTATAGTGACCTTTCTCCTACGGATTAACCGGAATCTCCTGTAATAAGTAAACGCAACGAGTGATTCCTAAACAAAGGACTCCCGATATCAACTTTTCCCTTTTTCCCACGTGCCCAAGTTTCAGTTGCACGTGTCCCTTCCATTGTGTTCTAAGTGGAGGACCATGTGCAAGAGAGAGAGAGCAGTCATGCTGTGGGAACTCCGGACGTGATGCTGCACAGATGGCCGACTTCGCCTCCTCCTGCTCCTCATCATTGTTTGTCGCTACGTCCTTGTTCCTCTGCTCTTTCTCTCTCTCCTCCTGCTGATGCGTTCTCTCTCCCTAGCTCGTGTTGGATTGGGATTATATGTGATTGATGGCGATTGATTCTTTTCGCCCCCTTTGGTTTCCGTTGGTCTTCCGTTGCTCTGGAGGTGCGGATTTACTTAAGTCTATAGTGCTCTCGACTAGTAACTTAATGTTTCCAAGCTCGAGCAACCATTGTGCCATTGAACTGCATAGAGATCCTGATCGACCATTGGAATCACTGAAGTAGAATTGAAAAATCATTGTTCCTATTTAATTGCACTAATTTTAAGTGCAATATAAACATTGAATTATTCTATTATTACTATTCTATAGGTAAATTACGTTTAACAGAATAAAAAAGAAAAATGTAATCATAGAATCTAAACATCTGCCATTGGTTATATTGGGGTTGGGTTGGTTTACCCCTGAGCGGCACTTTTTTGCACACCATCGGCTAAATGGCCAGGTCACATGGACCCCGAAGGCTCAGAGAAGTTTGGGGGAGGGGACCCACTGGAACAGCTGTTGGGAGGCAGATGGTAACCTCCCGTCAAGGCCATCCAGCGAGTTCTGTAACGTGCACATGGTATGACCCTCTCGCACACGGGGCCACGGCTTAACGTCCCATCCCACGGACGGTGGCCTTTCCAAGCCCATCGGTGTCCCCTACTGACCGTGGGCAGGACGGAGAGTTTTACGGAGATAAATCTCAACGCTAACCCAGCTGGGACTCGAACCTGGGAACTACAGATTACGAACCTGGCGCGCTACCGACTGAGCCACCCCGCCCCCTCAGGAAAGGGATATGTCATAAGCTTAGAAAGGTCATCAGATGATACGCTAACCTTCGGCTCCGCGTGCTATAGTACCCATACTATGCACGTTAAAGATGACGCTTCCCTTTGTCTCAATAACTTCCATTGAATTCTTTTGCCCAGCATTAAGTCTTTACAGTCTCTACGATCCCATAGGGGCACAGCTCCCCCATTTAAAATCCTTATTTCGGAACTGCCAGAAAAAATGCGTGGAAGCTTATAGTTGCCTCTATGCGTAAAATTACAGCAATAAAAAAAATACCACAATCATCATTATCAAGCACATTCATTACAAAATACCCCCTCAAGCAGCTGCTTGCCACAAAGGTCTGACAGGAGCCTGTCAGTTTATATGCCATAGTAGAAGGTCTGTGAGGATGGCAGGACCTCGGCAGAAAAACGACACATACATCCATGCCTTATCCGGGGCTCGAACCCAGGTCCCTTAGATCACTAGCCAAGCGTGCTAACCACTCGGCCACTTCAAAGCATAATTTAAAATATATTTAGCAGTAGGAGGCTTTGTGGAGGTTGAAAATGAAAAATAGACATTTAAAAATCTCTTATTTTGTCACACAAAATGTAATTTTGTGTATTTTCATCTCAAATATTGTTATGAATCAGTATTTTTAAATGAGCAATGAGTTGGGTTGGGTTGTTTTACCTCTGAGCGGCACTTTTTTGCACACTATGGGCTAAATTTCCAGGTTACATGGACCCCGAAGGCTCAGAGAAGGTTGGGGGACAGATGGTAGCCTCCCGTCAAGGCCATCCAGCGTGTTCTTTAACGAGCACAGGGTAAGGTTCTCCCGCACACGGGGCCACGGCTTAACGTTCCATCCGACGGACGGCGGACTTTCCAAGCCCATCGGTGTCCCCTACTGACCGTGGGCAGGGCGGGGGAATTTTGCGGAGATAAATCTCAACGCTGACCCAGCTGGGACTCGAACCTGGGAACTACAGATTACGAGCCAGCCGCGCTACCGACTGAGCCGCTCCTAAATGAGCAATGAACTTGAGGAATTGATGTAACTCATTATAGGTATAAATGTACCGTTTAGAGGTTGTTCTACCTACGAGCGGCACTTTTCCGCACACAGTGGGCAAATTACAAGGACATCAAGGACTCAGAGAAAGTTAAGGGGATCTGTTGGACAGATGTGAAGAGGCAGATACCCTCGTTGTAGCCTCCCGTCAATGCTATCCAGCGTGTTCTTTAGCGTGCACATGGCCATGGCTTATCGTCTCATCTGACGGATAGCAGCCTTCCAACTCCATCGGTGCCATCTTTCTCACCGAAGACAGAGTACGATTTAGCGGCGATAAATCTCAACGCAGGTACAGTGGTGCCTCGAACCCGGGAACTGGAGGTTTCGAGCCTGGCGCCGTTACCTACTGAGACAATTCCAGCCTCACAAATGCAGAAATGTTCCCTGCCAGCTGAGCCGATCTGTCGGTCGACAAATGGTGTGTTCAAGGTCTCTTAGTTTTTGCACCGTAAGTTTACAAATTGTTCTAATTTTTTAGTATTTCCAATCTTTCTACTCTGACAAAACATGAAAATCGTTCATACCGAGTACGTCTTTAATATAAAATTGATTATTACCAGTGGTAGGAGCGATTTAGAATGATGGGACGAGGAAGGAGATTCTGTCTGCTCATTGTTCCGCTCGAGAGAGAAATCGACTCCTTATTCTGAATATAAATTCCCTTTACGAGACAAGGCTGTGCAGATTCTTTCGGGTGAACGACCGAACAGAGAGAAATGGAGAAGCTGCAAATGAAAGCGATGATGGTTCACTGGTTTCACGTGTTGTCATGGAGACACTCCGTGATGCTCATAGAGCCATTGTCGGTCTTCGAGTTTAGGTCACAAGGGACAGTCGATGGGTCGCCAGATGACCATTAGCTGACCCTTGAACGACAGAGTGTCAGCGGGAGAAGATTCTCCCCCCAGGCTCAAGGACGATAAGAGGGGAAATGAGAAAAAGGATGTTTCTTTGCTGATCCTTTGGAAAGTTTGGATGTTCTTTAGATTACTAGATAACTTAACGAGTATTATTTAGGCACGGTTGGGTTGTTTTACCTCTGAGCGGCACTTTTTTGCCCACCATGGGCTAAATGGCCAGGTCACATGGACCCAGAAAACTCAGAGAAGGTTGGGGAGGGGACCCACTGGAACAGCTGTTGGGAGACAGATGGTAGCCTCCCGTCAAGGCCATCCAGCGTGTTCTTTAACGTGCACAGGGTATGGCTCTCCCACACACAGAGCCACGGCTTAACGTCCCATCCGACGGACGGCGGCCTTTCCAAGCCCATCGGTGTCCCCTACTGACCGTGGGCAGGGCGGGGAATTTTGCGGAGATAAATCTCAACGCTCACTCAGCTGGGACTCGAACCTGGGAACTACAGATTACGAGTCTGGCGCGCTACCGACTGAGCCACCCCCGCCGCATTATTTAGGCAGAGGAACGTGCTGTATTGAGTTTGTGATAAACGTGACATGGACACTCGTGTATGCTTCTGCGAGAGATTTATTTTAGTCAACGAATTGGAACATAGAACCGATCTAAAAATTAGAAAGATAGAATTACAATGTTAGTGTTGTGGATATGTGAAAGAGCACGCAGTTAGTCTTAGTATGTACGCGATAAGTGTTTAAATAGAGAAATATTTTATGTGGTGAGTGCACGGCAGTTTGATTAGTTCTATTAGTGTAAAATCTTTTAATGGTGTGCAAAAAAATGCCGTTCAGAGGTAAAACTACCCTACCCAGTGTGCAGAGAACCATACTCTCTATACCAGATAAAGAGCACGCTGGATAGCCTTAGCGGAAGGCTTCCTCCATCTGTCTGCTAACAGTAGTTCCCAGGTTCGAGTCCCAGCTGGGTCAGCGTTGAGATTCATCTCCGCAAAAATTCCCCGCCCTGCCCACGGTCAGTAGGGGACACCGATGGGCTTGGAAAGGCAGCCGTCCGTCGGATGGGACGTTAAGCCGTAGTCCCGTTTGCAGGAGAGCCATGCACTGTGCACGTTAAAGAACACGCTGGATGGCCTTGACGGGAGGCTACCATCTGTCTCCCAACAGCTGTTCCAGTGGAACAAGTGCACAACCTTCTCTGAGCCTTCGGGGTCCATGTGACCTGGCCATTTAGCCCATGGTGTGCAAAAAAGTGCCGCTCAGAGGTAAAACAATCCAATCCAATGTCTGCTAACAGTTGTTTAGTTGACCATCCTTCCTAAAGTTTCTGAGTCCTTGTGATTCGGCCATTTAACCACTCTCTCTAAAAAAAAAAAAGTGCTGCTCAGAGGTAAAAACAATGTTTAAAACACAGATCTAGAGATTTGAATCAGACTTAATTTCACTTCAGTGATATTTCATAATAAAATTTTTGTTTTACACATTACAGGTTTCGAAGTAGTAGTAGTATCCTTTATTTCCATTTATATTAAATTTTGATACAATATAAGTATTTACAAAAATTTTGGAAATATACAACTCCACAAGAGTTCATAGACTCGCACGCGGAGTATAAGGTTAAAATAAAAAGCATATATAAACATTAGAAACAACATTTTAAGTATATTACCATATTAATATTTTCTGTCATGGTTTCATCAACAGCATAGTAACAGAATCGATAATAAACTATAAATACACCAATTTTTATTCAAATATTTAACATCCCAAAGAGCAAACAAATAAAAAGAAAATTTTAGTAGTTAGTGATGTAACATCCACCAAACGTTAGAAGTGTCTACATACTTTTAAAAATGCAGTGTACCTCTGAATAGGAATGAAATCTTAAGAATTGTGAAAATTTATAGTTCCGAATAATTTCTTTTAATTTAAAGAAAGCCAATAGGATTTCACGAAACGGCAGTGTAATATACGGGAAACCCCCAATTTGCAGCTTGCACCAAACACCACGCCTCTGTCAGCTTATAGAGTGCTGTTCTCTCATTGTACGCACACCTGCAGTGACTGCGAAGTTCTTTATTTCTCCTCCGTATGGCGTGTCGTTTTCTTTTCTCCCAGCCTTCACCTTCTACACAGAGGGGTGAGTTCCCCTGCAATTAGTATGAATGGAAATCCATACAGAACTCACTCAGTTAAAACATGAATCTTTTGAGTGCACCTTATCGCTCACCTTCTTATTTCCTTCGTCGGTGGGCACGCCATTGCCGTCAATCATTTTCCTCATTTCCCTTCTTGTGTCCTTTTGGCGCTTTTCTCGTTCGCTCTGCCCTTTTCTTTATTACTATTAGGAGTGAATGGAGGTAACGAACTTGTGTTTGTGGGTGCCGTTTCGTTTTATTCTCGATCGTTGGCTTCTGTTGGCAGTCATTGCTAATATGAACTTTTGGTGTAGTAGAAGTATCAGCTTATATTAGTAAGATTTATTTATAAGAACAAGACTGATAAGGATCTGTAGTTGTCGCACTGGTTTATTGGCTCGAATTGTGGGAATCAGGGAAACGCCCAATATGGATTTTCTCCACTTTGATGCGGATGTGTTTAAGTTTTGGCGTTTGTTTCGACGTATTTTTTTGTGATTTGGTTATTCTTTTACCTTTTTGTTTGTATTTTGAGGGTTGGGTTGTTTTACCTCTGAGCGGCACTTTTTTGCACACTATGGGTTAAATGGCCAGGTCACATGGACCCCAAAGGCTCAGAGAAGGTTGATGGAGGGGACCCATTGGAACAGCTGTTGGGAGACAGATGGTAGCCTCCCGTCAAGGCCATCCAGCGTGTTCTTTAACGTGCACAGGGTATGGCTCTCCCGTACACGGGACCACGGTTTAACGTCGCATCCCACGGACGGCGGCCTTTCCACGCCCATCGGTGTTCCCTACTGACCGTGGGCAGGGCGGGGAATTTTGCGGAGATAAATCTCAACCAATTGATGCAAGCAATAATAAAGCTGATCCAGCTGGAACCCGAACCTGGAAACTACAGATTACGAGCCTAGCGCGACTGAGCCACCCCGCCCTACATTTTGAGAGTCTAACAGAATTATTACCCCCTTGTTTTGGGGGCGAGGGTTGTCTCGGTCGCTAGGGCGACACTTTTGTAATCTGCAGGTTACGAAAGGAACTATGAAATTTTTGGAGGATCCAGTCCCAACTGGGTTAGCATTGAGAAATTTTGTCCTGTAATTCCCATTTTGCCATTGGTGAGAAATGGATACCTATGGGCTTGGAAAAGCCAACGTCTTTCGGATGTTTAATTGAACGTTTGAACGTTTAGCCTCTCGTCAAGGCCATCCAGCATGTTCTTTAACGTGCACAGGGTATGTCTCTCCCGCACACGGGGCCACGGCTTAACGTCCCATCCGACGGACGGCGGCCTTTCCAAGCCCATCGGTGTCCCCTACTGACCGTGGGCAGGGCGGGGAATTTTGCGGAGATAAATCTCAACGCTGACCCAACTGGGACTCCAACCTGGTAACTACAGATTACGAGCCTGGCGCGCTACCGACTGAGCCACCCCCGCCCCACTTATAGCGGCATAAGTGGCCTGGTCACAAGGACTTTCAGCTCAAAAAAAGATAGAGATAGAGATAAGAGACAGATATTAGCCGTCCAGTGTGTTCTTTATCGTGAACACAGCCTAGCTGTTCTGTACACGGGGTCAGGGCTTAACGCTTCATCCGACGGACGGCGGTTTTTCCAAATTCATCGGTGCCCTCTTTCTCACCAAAAGCAGGTAGGAAGTAGCGGAGATAAATCCCAACGCTGCCAGAATTGGTGAAGTGATATGCTATAAGGAAACTGTGAGGAAAATAAGATCTCTCCGAGAAGCCTATATGGGAAAGAAAACTTGTCGCATCTTTTCCGGGATTCGAACCCAGGTCTATTTGCTCCGCAATTAAGTACGGTTCAGCGCTCGGCCATTGCCAGTGAAAGCAAAAAACCAGTTAAGGCATTGAACAGTACGTAGTTTTTTTATGTATAAAAAATCAACTGCGAGGGTTGGGTTGTTTTACCTCTGAGCACCATTTTTTTCCACACCATGGGCTAAATGGCCAGGTCACAAGGACCCCGAAGGCTCAGAGAAGGTTTTGGGAGGGGACCCACTGGAACAGCTGTTGGGAGACAGATGGTAACCTCCCGTCAAGGCCATGCAGTGTGTTCTTTAACGTGCAAGGGTATGGCTCTCGCACACACGGAGCCACGGCTTAACGTCCCATCCGACGTACGGCGGCCTTTCCAAGCCCATCTGTCAACTGCGAGGAAAAAGATAAAATTAAAAATTTTCTTTGACGTATTTGAAATTTGCTTCGAAAATTATTTAACTAATAGAACGAAATAAAATTAACTGCACATTTTTCGTCTAACATGTAAATCAAAGGGATGTACCCTCTGAACAACTCTCATGTGTGCAATCTAACATACTTTATTTTGAGTATACTGTAATATTTTCTCTTGGAAGCGTTTTGTGTTGAATTTTTATCCCCAGCGAATCAATAATCCACTACGAAAACAACTGAAAAACCAAAGTACACATTGTCTTTGCGTTCTGGTCACCAAGTTGTCACATTCTCCTAAATCATCATCCGATTTGGGGCGGCGGTAGCTCAGTCGGTAGCGCGCCAGGCTCGTAATCTGTAGTTCCCAGGTTCGAGTCCCAGCTGAGTCAGCGTTGAGATTTATCTCCGCAAAATTCCCCGCCCTGCCCACGGTCAGTAGGGGACACCGATGGGCTTGGAAAGGCCGCCGTCCGTCGGATGGGACGTTAAGCCGTGGCCCCGTGTGCGGGAGAGCCATACCCTGTGCACGTTAAGGAACACGCTGGATGGCCTTGACGGGAGGCTACCATCTGTCTCCCAACAGCTGTTCCAGTGGGTCCCCTCCCCCAACCTTCTCTGAGCCTTCGGGGTCCATGTGACCTGGACATTTAGCCCATGGTGTGCAAAAAAGTGCCGCTCAGAGGTAAAACAACCCAACCCATCATCCGATTCCTCTCCCCTCTCACTGTGGTCGATGCAACTGCGCGTGTCGGGGACCACGTGACTTGTAATCAATATAGAGTGTCGAGTACGGTGGAAATTTCCGAGTTCTGCGAGTGTTGCATGTGTGTGCATACCTGGGGGCCGGAGGAGTTTATGGATCGGTGGAAAGGTGGACATTGAAGGAGGGTCATTAATCAACGGCTTGGCCGGCAGGTGCAGCTCGTGGTTGAAACCGTTGATGGTGGTGTTATATTTTCACATTTTTCCCAGCCAATAAAATGGCATGTATTTGGAAACTCGTTGGTTTTATTCTGTACAAAAATCATAGTAGCTCTAGAATTGTTTTCTCAGAGATGAATTAACTAGTTTTTTTTTTCAAAGAAGGTATTGTAAAATAATTTGAAATACATTTTATTACTCTATATGCGAAAGAAAGAACACTTATCACGGAAATCCTAATAGGAGGCCTCAATAAAATTCGCCTTAGAGAAGATTTAAGAGGAGGAAGAGATCTCAACAGAAAGGGTTGGGTTGTTTTACCTCTGAGCGTACTTTTTTGCACACCATGGGCTAAATGGCCAGGTCACATGGACCCCGAAGGCTCAGAGAAGGTTGGGGGAGGGGACCCACTGGAACAGCTGTTGGGAGACAGATGGTAGCCTCCCGTCAAAGCCATCCAGCGTGTTCTTTAACGTGCACAGGGTATGGTTCTCCCGCACACGGGGCCACGGCTTAACGTCCCATCCGACGGACGGCGGCCTTTCCAAGCCCATCGGTGTCCCCTACTGACCGTGGGCAAGGCGTGGAAATTTTGCGGAGATAAATCTCAACGCTGACCAGCTGGGATTCGAACCTGGGAACTACAGATTACGAGCCTGGCACGCTACCGACTGAGCCACCCCCGCCCCCAACAGAAAGGCATCAGAAAATTTAATCCGGGACTCGAACCTGGTTACGGCCAGGTCCCATTAGCGCGCAAAGCTTGTAACCTGCAATATATTAATCTACAGCACTTTGCAAATGCAAGATGCTTAACCACTTTTAAGCGTTGAAGTATGATGATGTTAATTGGGTAAAGAGGAAAAATTACCATGAGCCTGATGGGATCTGAATCACGCTTTAACATCTGCAACAGAGGAGAAATTAATCAGCGGCCGGTAACTCAGAGGGCAGAGCATCTGACATGGTATCAGAAGGTCGTGGGTTCAGATCCCTTTTTCCTCTGTACTCAATATCATAATACTTCAACTGTGTAATTGGCTTAAATACTTTGTAATTATAATCTCATTCGAATCCCAATACTGCCACTTTGCCCTGGGTAGGGGAGGGGAACCAATGGGCTTGGAAATTCCGCCGTCCGTCGGATGGGACATTAAGTCGTGGTCCGTGTTCGGCAGAGCTATACGCTGTTCACGTTAAAGAACACGCTGGATAGCTTGACGGGCGTTATCATCTGTCTCCCAACAGCTGTCCATTGGGTCCTCTTCTCCCAACCTTCTCTGACCTTCAGGGTCCTTGGGATCTGGCAGTTTAGCCCATTGTGTGCAAAAAGTGCAGTTCAGGGATAAAATAGTCCAAGATATGTCCCTTGTTGTAGCTATGGACGTCAGCAGTAAAGCCAATGGGACGGTTAAGTAAAAAAAGAATAGGAATATTTAAGTTTATTTTATTTCCTAATAATATAGTTTATTGCAAATGTTGGGAAAAACTATTATGTTAGTCTTCTCTGGGCTAAATTCAAGTTTCGTTTGTCCAGCACATTCTTCCAAATCAGCTGACTTTCTTACAATCTTGCTCCAATGTGTGTCTTCCCCATGTCGACACAATGACAGTTATGTCATCGGCATATGCTTGAATTTGAATTCCCTCTTTTGTTTTGATGTTCAGAGCGGAATCCGCCACAATGTTCCACATAAAAATATTTAATGTATTGCTCATATACAACCACGTATTTCATAAAAATTGAACATTTGTGCATTACACTTACCGGAATGTTACGTTACAGTCATTTTAGACGTAAATTCAAGCTCATTATGAAAATCATTTCAGTCCATCCATAGCAACAAGTCTTCAACTCAGGTGACCTTATTATCACGAACGCAGAGTGAAAACGTAAAATAATTATATTACTACGATACTAAAAGTATTACCATCTTCAACAGGAATGAAATGCAAGCAGTAACAACGACGAACCTACTTTTTGTAAACTAAGAGAACTGCAACAGAGCACTCTGAATCTTCACAAGAATTTCAGATTATGGTACTGATATTTTTCTCAAAAATTCACCAACAAAATAATTACGCTTCGGATCTTTTCTTAACTTTCTGAATTTGGGAATGAATGGCAGATGATGGATGCTCTTCTCACTAACAGTGTCAGGGGCGGGGGTGGCTCAGTCGGTAGCGCGCCAGACTCGTAATCTGTAGTTCCCAGGTTCGAGTCCCAGCTGGGTCAGCGTTTAGATTTATCTCCGCAAAATTCCCCACCCTGCCCACGGTCAGTAGGGAACACCGATGGGCTTGGAAAGGCCACCGTCCGTCGGATGGGACGTTAAGCCGTGGCCTACCATCTGTCAAATTGTTGGGGGAGTTGTTGAGCGGTTGGGGGTGGCTCAGTCGGTAGCGCGCCAGGCTCGTAATCTGTACTTCCCAGGTTCGAGTCCCAGCTGGGTCAGCGTTGAGATTTATCTCCGCAAAATTCCCGCCCTGCCCACGATCAGTAGGGGACACCGATGGGCTTGGAAAGGCCGCCGTCCGTCGGATGGGACGTTAAGCCGTGGCCCCTTGTGCGGAAGAGCCATACCCTGTGCACGTTAAAGAACACGCTGGATGGCCTTGACGGGAGGCTACCATCTGTCTCCCAACAGCTGTTCCAGTGAGTCCTCCCCCAACCTTCTCTGAGCCTTCGGGGTTCATGTGATCTGGCCATTTAGCCCATGGTGTGCAAAAAAGTTGCTCAGAGGTAAAACAACCCAACCCTTATGTGAGGAAGATAGGCTATGTCCTCACTTGTGCGTTTTACATGCGCAAAGGCATGCCTTAAATCAGTTGAACGGCGCCGTTTTCAGTGACGCACACAGTAGCGCATATGCTTCCACCAGTAGTGGATTTTTGTTCAACATTCCGTGCAACTTCGTAGCTTGTCTGGAAGGTTTCGTTCTGTTTTTGTAATTATTGAGCTTGTGTTTTTTTGTTCACCATGTCGTCAGAACAAGCATTGGGCTTTATAAATAGTTATTAATAAATATATTCGTTATAAAACAAAATAAAACATTCGTTATAAATTATTAATAAAATGATATTACAAAAAATAAAAATAAAACCTTCATTTATAATATTTTCTCTAAATGTTTCACTATATATTATACCTATGTTATATAACTCTACAAGTACTTGTTTTGACGTGATATGGAACCTTCAGCCGACATAAAGTAATTCATGTTCATTCATTCTTATACCCGCTAACATAGCATCAGTTACGTTAATTGCAATTTCACCTCTACACTGGTAAAAAATTTAAAACTATTTGACGCACAGGTGTAGACAGTTGAAGGCATGCGTCCAACGCATTCCATCTAAGGTATGCGCTAGACTACTCGATGTTGAAAAGCGGAATTGAATGTTGACAGTGAGTTGGGTTGGGTTGTTTTACCTCTGAGCGGCACTTTTTTGCACACCATGGGCTAAATGGCCAGGTCACATGGACCCCGAAGGCTCAGAGAAGGTTGGGGGAGGGGACCCACTGGAACAGCTGTTGGGAGACAGATGGTAGCCTCCCGTCAAGGCCATCCAGCGTGTTCTTTAACGTGCACAGGGTATGTCTCTCCCGCACACGGGGCCACTGCTTAACGTCCCATCCGACGGACGGCGGCCTTTCCAATCCCATACTGACCGTGGCAGGGCGGGGAATCCCCCTACTGACCGTGGGCAGGGCGGGGATTTTCGCGGAGATAAATCTCAACGCTGACCCAGCTGGGACTCGAACCTGGGAACTACAGATTACGAGCCTGGCGCGCTACCGACTGAGCACCCCCGCTCCTGTTGACCGTGGAGTTGAGGATGAAAGCGCACAAGTGTGGACATAGCTATTGGGTTGATTTACCTCTAAACGGCACTTTTTTTTTCCGCACAATGGGCTAAATGGCCAGGTCACATGTTTGGGTTGGGTTGTTTTATCTCTGAGCGGAATTTCTTTGCATACTATGGACTAAATGGTCAGGTCACATGGACCCCGAAGGTTCAGAGAAGATTGGGGGAGGGGACCCACTGGAACAGCCATTGGGAGACAGATTGTAGTTTCCCGTAAAGGCCATCCAGGGTTTTCTTGAACGTGTACAGAGTATGGCTCTCCCGCACACGGAGTCACGGCTTAACGTCCCATCCGACGGACGACGGCCTTTTCATGCCCATCAGTGTCCCATACTGACCGTGGGCAGGGCGGAGAATTTTTCGGAGATAAATCTTAACGCTGACCCAGCTGGGACTCGAATCTGGGAACTACAGATTACGAGCCTGACGCGCTACCGACTGATCCACCCCAGCTCCCAGGTCACAAGGACCCAACGACTAAGAAATGTTTGGGAGAAGGAGATCTATTGGATAGTTGTTATAGACAGTTTGCCTTCCATCAAGACCATTTGGAGTGACCTTTAAAGTGCACAGGGTATGGCTCCCCTACATAAGGGGCCACGCCTTAACGTCCATCCGACGGACGACCGCTCGTCATAGGTAATAGATGCCCCCATTTCTCACCGAGGGCAGGGTAGAGGTTAGCAGAAAAAAATATGAATGCTGGCAGAGTTGGGACTTGAACCAGGCACTGCACATTATGATCCTCTTGAGATAACTGTCAGAACCTAGCTTCGCGCTATGTGAGGAAGAATATGACATTTTATAATGATACAGTTCATCTTCTGTATGAAAAAGATCTGTACTTAGGTTAAAAAATGCTGATTTATTCAAAAGATAGTAACATATATCTGATATTGCCTTTTCCAACATTTTTGAGCCTTTTTTTATCCTCCTTACATGGTTATTCAAACCATGTATTGAGATTTCAATTACAGACTCAGATTCAATTATACAATATATGTAAGTCAAAGCTGCTGTTCGTGAACTAGGGTATGATTCAAATTAGGGCCACGAAAGGGGTTTTTTTTTTGTTCACTTTACTTTTTTTACTTTTTAGTAGTGGAAAATGCGAAAAAGTTAGGCGACCCTGCCGATCAACAAATTTCTTATGTTTCAGGATACAAAGTGTCCGATTTAAGTTGAGATACCCGTTTACGATTGGCAGAAGATAGCGTAGGTTGTTGGGTGTTTTACCTCTGATCGGCACTTTTTTGCACACAATGGACTAAATGGCCAGGTCACATGGACCCCGAAGGCTCAGAGAAGGTTGGGGGAGGGGACCCACTGGAATAGCTGTTGGGAGGCAGATGGTAGCCTCCCGTCAAGGCCATCCAGCGTGTTCTTTAATGTGCACAGGGTATGGCTCTCCCGCACACGGGGCCACGGCTTAACGTCCCATCCCACGGACGGTGGCCTTTCCAAGCCCATCGGTGTCCCCTACTGACCGTGGGTAGGGCGGGGAATTTTGCGGAGATAAATCTCAACGCTAACCCAGCTGGGACTCGAACCTGGGAACTACAGATTACGAGCCTGGCCCGCTACCGACTGAGCCACCCCCGCCCCAAGATAGCGTAGAGCCTCTTCTTCGTTTTACTCTTTTTGGGAGTGGGTGTGGGAGTAAAGTGTCGATGTTTTGGATATCTGGGAAGGACAAATTTTCGATTTCGGGGACGTATTTCCTTTTTTTTTTCTGAACTGGAAGTGAGAGAAATATGTACTTTACGATTTCTAGGAGACAAAATTGTGTTTTGCGATTTAAGACAAATTTGCATTTTACAATTTGTGAGGTAAATTTTCATTTAAATATTTTTGGAGTGGGAATGTGAGTACTAAGAGGTAATTTTTTAATTATATGTGTTTCCCAGGATAGAGAAAAAAATATTGATGTGTTGTAAATGTATGAGTTTCCCGGTTGGGGAGAGGAGGATACCCTAACCATATTCCCCTCTTACAACGACCATATCTTATGATGTGTATGCACAAAAGAACTTAGTTAACTAGCACTGGTTAGCGATAACAGAAGCTCTTATCTGCCCTTCAGCGCAGCGGAGGTTGCTCAGCCGGTAGCGTACCAGGTTCGTAATCTGCAGTTCCCAGGTCCGAGTCAAACCTATGCCAGTGTTGAGGTTTAATTCTTTTAACTTTCACACTGTCCATGGTGAGAAAGGGGACACCGATGGGGTTGGAAAAACAGCCGTCCTTCGTACAGGACTTAAAGCCGTGGTTCCATGTGAAATAGAACCATATTCGATTCACGTTAAAGAACACACCGTATGGCCTTGACGGGAGATTTCCATTTGTGTTCTAACAGTTGTCCAATGGATCCCCTTCCCCTAATTCTCTGTGAGCCATTGTGCTTCTTGTAATCCTGAAATTTAACCCGTTGTGTGCAAGGGACGGGGGTGGCTCAGTCGTAGCGCGCCAGGCTCGTAATCTGTGGTTCCCAGGTTCGAGTCCCAGCTGGGTCAGCGTTGAGATTTATCTCCGCAAAATTCCCCGCCCTGCCCACGGTCAGTAGGGGACACCGATAGGCTTGGAAAGGCCGCCGTCCGTTGGATGTGACGTTAAGCTGTGGTCCTGTGTGCGGGAGAGCCATACCCTGTGCACGTTAAAGAACATGCTGGATGGCCTTGGGGGGCTCAAATCTGAGTCCCAAAAGCTGTTCCAGTGGGTCCCCTCCCCCAACCTTCTCTGAGCCTTCGGGGTCCATGTGACCTGGCCATTTATCCCATGGTATGCAAAGAGTGCCACTTAGAGGTAAAACAACCCAACCCGTTGTGTGCAAAAAAAAAAACGCTGCTCAGAGGAAAAATAACCCAACCTCATTTACCCTTTGTTCTTGGTCTTTGCATTATTGTCTTCTAGTCATACAGTTTATTGTGCTAGTAAGAAAAGATGTGCTAATTGTGAAACAACAAAATCAACTGTCAGTTCAGCATGCGATGTAGGTACTAATACATGGTATGCATATGTGGCATATATGTCAAAAGTTTTTCGTCGCTTTAATCTTTCTAATTAGTGTACACAAGTGTCAGGAAAGAAATCTTTTTTTTCTCCTCCCATTTAATCCTTCCCCATTCATCATGGTAGTCACTCAACTTGGACTATAAATTTGTAATGTGTCATACGTGATCCCTGGCATTGTCGTGATTAAGGAATATTACCGAGAGCTGCCCCATTTCCTAAAATAGCCGCGTTGTTTAACTAATTAATTGCAGCGTGATTTGGGCCTCCGCCTTCCAGTGACACAGCCAATCCAATATGGTAGGAAAGTGGCATGGTGTGGGGGGGGGGGGAGTGGTCATTGCGTGCCCAGGTGCTGTTGAAGTCTCCTTCAGCAAGCAGAAACCACCAAAGCTATTAAAAAGATTTTAAAACGAAGCCCTAGAGACAAAAGTCGTGCTTTTAGCGAAAAATCTCGACTAGTTATTCTGTTAACGAACGTTTAAATCTGGATGATGTTCTTTCTTTTCCTTTCTGCTTTGGTGTATCGTTTCTGACCTGTTACAATTTCATGTTTTTTGTTACTTTAATTTGCAGCTTAAATTCGCCAGGCTGTCTGGTTTTATGATTGACAGGACAAAAGAGCACACCTTCGCTCTTGCGTGCTCTATCGTAAAAGGGGATGCAACTAAATCCCCTTTTAATAACATGTAAGCTTGAAAGAGCGAAGAGGGTCGAAGGTTATCTCCAGCAGACTATTTCTGGAGCTGTAAATGAAAGGAATAACTTTGATGGTTGCCATTAATGACAATTGAGGTCCCGATCTTCACGGCTACGGCCATCGTAATCTACTTTTAGAAGTGAGTTCGATCAAGTTATTTAGGCTGCAGTAAGAGCTTTGGCGCTTTTCTTCAGATTAAAGAGCGGATGAGGATTTTATTTTTACTTTTGAGCGGCACTTTTGACAGGACAATAAGGTAAATATCGAGATCACAAGAACACTAAGTGTTCAGGGGCGGGGGTGGCTCAGTCGGTAGCGCGCCAGGCTCGTAATCTGTAGTTCCCAGGTTCGAGTCCCAGCTGGGTCAGCGTTGAGATTTATCTCCGCAAAATTCCCCGCCCTGCCCACGGTCAGTAGGGGGACACCGATGGGCTTGGAAAGGCCGCCGTCCGTCGGATGGGACGTTAAGCCGTGGCCCCGTGTGCGGGAGAGCCATACCCTGTGCACGTTAAAGAACACGCTGGATGGCCTTGACAGGAGGCTACCATCTGTCTCCCAACAGCTGTTCCAGTGGGTCCTCTCCCCCAACCTTCTCTGAGCCTTCGGGGTCCATGTGACCTGGCCATTTAGCCCATGGTGTGCAAAAAAGTGCCGCTCAGAGGTAAAACAACCCAACCCAACTGAGTGTTCAGAGAATGCTGGGTAAGGGTTCACACCGAGCTGCTGTTAGTAGATAGATGAAAACCTGTCAAAGCCATCCAGCTCGTTTCTTAACTTCCATATTGTGTGGTTCTCCTGCCCACGAAGCCACCAGGGCTTAACATCGTTTTCGGGATTTCTAAAATATTTTAAAATTTCTTTGTGCTACAATGGAGTCGGATTTAGATTATAGCTCAGTAAATTCTTAAGCTTTTCATACAAAAAAAAATGCCTGAAGATAAATCTGAAGCTCTCAGTCAAATTTATCTAAATCACGAATTGTTTAAGAGTTTAGTATTTAAAGAGTTAGAAAAATTGAAATATTTAATCACTTAATTCAGAGTTAATTGAAACAGATTCAAAAGCTGCTTACGCAGTATGTTGGGATTAGGTGGTTCAACTTTGTAACTAATGATGAGGTTAGGCAAAGGAGTGTGCAACCTCCTTTAAGCAGCATATTGTGCAGAGAGAGACTCCGTTGGCTTGGCCATGTTGCCCGTATGAATAATTATAGATTGGCGAATAAGGTTATGAACAGTGTGCCTAAAGGCCTCAGAAAGAAGGGGAGACCTAGGATGCGGTGGGCAGACAATGTCAAACAGGACCTTGTTAGAATTGGTGTGCAGTGGCCAGATGCAGTAGATGTAGCTCAGGATAGACTTGCTTGGAGAACTAAATTGCACGGTCTGGTTGGACCTCCGTAGCCCATGGCTGCTTGAGGATGAGGATGATGATGAATTGAAACAGATTGAAATTAAAAATAATGATGGTATTATTCAACTTTTTTGAAATATATGTATTTTTTTTGCAGTTTTTATAATGATTATTTCGTTTTTCTTTAATTTCGAATGAACTTCAAATACTGAACGAATGTTGTTGATAATCGCGGTTTTTTGATAAAAAGCTTATTTAAGAAGTTACTGAACTCTTTAAACTGGCTATTGACTTGGGACGGCGGTTGGTTAGTATGTAATATTTTATCAAAAAATGTTATTATCAAAAATATTCTTTCAATATATGAAGTCATTAAAATTTTTCTTGGTTCTAGTCCAAACTGTTCAAACTTTGAAATTTGTCTCTGTTAACCGCCTTCGGTGAGAATGAAGATACCGTTGGTTTTGTGACAGCTGCTGTCTGTCAGATAAGACGTTAAGCCATGGCCTGTATTAGGAGAGCCACCCTGTGCACCTTAAAGAACAAACGGACTTTATGAGAGACTTCCATCTTCTGTTTCCCAGCGGCTTTCAAGTAGATCCCCTTTCCTAAACGGGGCGCGGCTCAATCGGTATCCCCCAGGATCGTAATCTGCAGTTTCTAGGTTCGATTCTCAACTTTGCTAGCATTGAGATTTACCTCCTCTAAACTGCACCCTCCTCTCAATCAGAAAGGGTACACCAATGGGCTTGGAAAGGCCGCCGTCCGTCGGTTGAGACGTAAAGCCATTGCTCCGAGTGCAGTAGAGCCGTAACCTGTGCACGTTAAAGAACATGCTGGATGGCCTTGACGTGAGGCTTCTCTCTTGTCTCCCTATAACTAGTCTCCTATACCCAATCTGCTGTAAGCCCTTAGGGTCCTTGTGATTTGTACATTTAGACATTGCGCGAAAAGCAAATATACCGCTCAGTAGTAAAACAACGTGACCCTGTTGACACATGGTTGTTTCCTTTCCCCCCCCCCCCCCAGTACCTGTAGACACGTGGCTGTTTCCTTTTTCCCCCTTAGTACCTGTTTGACCCCCTAGTACTGTTTCCCTTTCCCCCTTGTACCTGTTGACACGTGAATGTTTCCTTTTTCCCCCTTGTACCTGTTGACACGTAGCTATTTCCTTTTTTCCCTTAGTACCTGTTGACACATAGCTGTTTCCTTTTTCCCACCTTGTACCTGTTGACATGTGGCTGTCTCCTTTTTTCCCCTAGTACCTGTTGACACGTGATTGTTTCCTTTTTTCCCCTAGTACCTGTTGACAGGTAGCAATTTCCTTTTTTTCCCTAGTACCTGTTGACACGTAGCTGTTTCCTTTTTCGCCCTTGTACCTGTTGACACGTGGCTGTTTCCTTTCCCCCCAGTACCTGTTGACACGTAGCTATTTCCTTTCCCCCCTAATACCTGTTGACACGTGGCTGTTTCCTTTTTTTCCTCTAGTACCTGTTGACACGTGGCTGTTTCCTTTTCCCTCTAGTACCTGTTGACACATGGCTGTTTCCTTTTCCCCCCTAGTACCTGTTGACACGTGGCTGTTTCCTTTTCCCCCTAGTACCTGTTGACACGTGGCTGTTTCCTTTTCCCCCCTAGTACCTGTTGACACATAGCTGTTTCCTTTTCCCCCGGGGCGGGGGTGGCTCAGTTGGTTGCACGCCAGGCTCGTAATCTGTAGTTCCCAGGTTCGAATCCCAGCTGGGTCAGCGTTGAGATTTATCTCCGCAAAATTCCCCGCCCTGCCCACGGTCAGTAGAGGACACCGATGGGCTTGGAAAGGCCGCCGTCCGTCGGATGGGACGTTAAGCCGTGGCTCCGTGTGCGGGAGAGACATACCCTGTGCACGTTAAAGAACACGCTGGATGGCCTTGACGGGAGACTACCATCTGTCTCCCAACAGCTGTTCCAGTGGGTCCCCTCCCCCAACCTTCTCTGAGCCTTCGGGATCCATGTGACCTGGCCATTTAGCCCATGGTGTGCAAAAAAGTGCCGCTCAGAGGTAAAACAACCCAACCTTTTCCCCCCTAGTACCTGTTGACACGTGGCTGTTTCCTCTTTTTCCCCTAGTACCTGTTGACACGTGGCTGTTTCCTTTTTTTCCCCTAGTACCTGTTGACACGTGGCTGTTTCCTTTTTTCCCCTAGTACCTGTTGATGCATATCTGATAAGACAACTATTTTCTACGTGAGCGTTGATCTTCATCAGTCACTCTTTCAAAAGAGGAACCTTCTAATTATGTCTCTACTTATTGTGCTACAGGTTTACTGCAACTCTGACACTAACGTGGTGAACAGAGAGCATTTGCTCCTCTTCCATCCTCTGCATAACGTTACCATTAAGCGTTATTTTTAAACCCCGGTTAACGGGGACACTCTCCTCCACCTTGAACTCTTCCCTCGACCTCGCGTTAATTGCCTCTCCTCCTGTAATTACCGTGACTCGCGGACTCCTTTGCGGGCATGCTCGTCCGTGCGTTAGAGAACTTTCCTCGTCGAAGCCATCGCACGCTCATACTGGAACACGACAACCGTGAAAAGAAGAGAGTAGGGAACAGTGAGTATCCCAGAATGTTTGCGCAGTCTTCCCGAAGTGTAGAAATCCCATCTTCGGAACTGCTGATTCCTGTTGATGGTTTCGGTTTTCGTTTCAGGCTTATGGTGTGGTATTACAGTGCTGCGTTGGCTTATTGGTGCGACCACGGCATTTTGTGGTGCGGAGCAAACGGGCTGTAGCCAGTTCACGAACATCTCCGTTTTCTTTTCTGTGGTTTCTATTCGAGGCAGCAGTTCCAGTGACTCGAAGAGCAGAGGATGTTTGCCATTTTGCAGCACTCACTTGAGTGTTTTCTTTTCCTCGCTAGATTGTGTCGGGGAGGGTTTTCCGAAGGTGTGTAAGTACTCGGCCACAGAGACTCGGCGCGTTCCTACGCGAAGCGCAGAGTGAAAGTTCCTTGATTAAGATTGGGAATGAAAAGATATTACGTTTTGTACGTGGAAGAGTTTCCGTACCGTGGTTGGACGTTTTGTTTAGATAGGAAAAAAGAAATCAAGGCTAAGGCTGAACAGGAGGAAGATCGCACAACAGTTTGAAGATAGCTTTGTCGTCCATGGCTCAGCCGGGTTGTTGCGTTGTTTTACCTCTGAGCGGCACTTTTATGCACACCGTGGGCTAAACGGCCAGGTTACAAGGACCCCGAAGGTTGGAGGAGGGGATCCACTGGAACAGCTGTTGGAAGACAGATGGTAGCCTCCCGTCAAGGCCATCCAGCGTGTTCTTTAACGTGCACAGGGTATGTCTCTCCCGCACACGAGATCACGGCTTAACGTCCCATCCGACGGACGGCGGCCTATCCAAGCCCATCGGTGTCACCTACTGGCCGTGGGTATGTAGGGGAGTTTTGGGGAGATAAATCTCAACGCTGACCCAGGCGGGACTCGAACCTTGGAACTGCAGATTACGAGCCTGGCACGCTACCGACTGAGTTATCCCCGCCCCTCCTCATGCAAGTGTTTCTTATATGGGTGTGTTGAAAATCTAAAACCATATAACAAAACTTTTAGTACGCTACAAAAATTAAATAGTTTTAGAAAAAATGCCTTTTAGCAGTTATGTGGTTTTTACGATTACGAATCATTGCTTCTCTTCCTGCTGTTATTAGAGGTATATTGCTGGATCAGGATTGGGTTGGGTTGTTTTACCTCTGAGCTGCACTTTTTTGCTCACCATGTGCTAAATGGCCAGGTCACAAGGACTCCGAAGGCTCAGAGAAGGTTGGGGGAGGGGACCCACTGGAACAGCTGTTGGGAGACAGATGGTAGCCTCCCGTCAAGGCCATCCAGCGTGTTCTTTAACGTGCACAGGGTATGGCTCTCCCGTACACGGGGCGACGGCTTAACGTCCCATCCGACGGACAGCGGCCTTTCCAAGCCCATCGGTGTCCCCTACTGACCGTGGGGATGGCGGGGAAATTTTGCGGAAATAAATCTCAACGCTGACCCAGCTGGGACTCGAACCTGGGAACTACAGATTACGAGCCTGGCGCGCTACCGACTGAGCCACCCCCGCCCCTTGCTGGATCAGACAGTGGTCTACAGGTAGTTAGCGAACCTGATAACTAACCTTGTTACGTACCAGCGTGTGTTTCTTGGAAGCATGCTTTTAAAGGCTTCTACGTTATCAACACCCTTTGTGTTCTGATAAAATAAATATATACCCTTTCAAGCAGCTGCTTGCCACAGAGGTCTGACAGAAGCCTATCAGTTTATATGCCATAGTAGATGGTCTGAGAGGATGGCAGGACCTCAGCAGAAAACAACACGAACATCCATGCCTTACCCGGGGCTCGAACCCAGGTCCCGTAGATCAGTAGCCAAGCGTGCTAACACTCGACCACGGGACGGCTCGTTCTGATAGTCTCCGTTTTTTAAACAAAGATAGTGATAATGTCTGTAAAAATTAGGGAACACCCATGTATATTATCATATCTCATTTAAAATTGTTTTCCTCACACGAATTAAACAGCTATATTGAATTTTCATAGTCGTCCCGTGGCCGAGGGTTAGCCCTCTTGTCTACTGGTCCATCATCACAGACCTTCTACTATGGCGTTTAAATTGGGGGCGGGGGTGGCTCAGTCGGTAGCGCGCCAGGCTCGTAATCTGTAGTTCCCAGGTTCGAGTCCCAGCTGGGTCAGCGTTGAGATTTATCTCCGCAAAATTCCCCGCCCTTCCCGCGGTCAGTAGGGAACACCGATGGGCTTGGAAAGGCCGCCGCCCTTCGGATGGGACGTTAAGCCGTGATTCCGTGTGTGAGAGAGCCATACCCTCTGCACGTTAAAGAACACGCTGGTTGGTCTTGACGGGAGGCTACCATCTGTCTCCCAACAGCTGTTCCAGTGGGTCCCCTACCCCAACCTTCTCTGAGCCTTCGGGGTCCATGTGACCTGGCCATTTAGCCCATGGTGTGCAAAAAAGTGCCGCTCAGAGGTAAAACAACCCAACCTCTTTTGAAGTCTCAAAATGTTTTTATTCTGTTAAAACTTTACACCAAAAAAAAATACTACATTATATTTATAAACTAGCGAGTATAACACTGTATCGTGACCCAACCAATCTGTCTGCTGACTGTACTTAGTAAAACTGATATAACTTTACAAAATATCTCCAGACTCGAAATCTACAATTCTCAAGTTCGAGTCCCGCTTTGACCAGCGTTGCGATTTATCTCCTCAGAATTCCCCGCCCTGATTTATGTCAGTAGGAGACACCGATGGGCTTGAAAGGGCCGCCGTCCGTTAGATGGGACGTAGAGCTTTGGCGTCGTGTGCGGGAGAACCACTCCCTGAGTACGTTTAGGGACACACTGGAAGTTCTTGACGGGAGGTTAACATCTGAAATTAACAGATTTCCAATGGGTCTGGGGCGGGGGTGGCTCAGTCGGTAGCGCGCTAGGCTCGTAATCTAGTTCCCAGGTTCGAGTCCCAGCTGGGTCAGCGTTGAGATTTATCTCCGCAAAATTCTCCGCCCTGCCCACGGTCAGTAGGGGACACCGATGGACTTGGAAAGGCCGCCGTCCGTCGGATGGGACGTTAAGCCGTGGCCCCGTGTGCAGGAGAGCCATACCCTGTGCACGTTAAAGAACACGCTGGATGGCCTTGACGGGAGGCTACCATCTGTCTCTCAACAGCTGTTCCAGTGGGTCCCCTCCCCCAACCTTCTCTGAGCCTTCGGGGTCCATGTTACCTGGCCATTTAGCCCATGGTGTGCAAAAAAGTGCCGCTCAGAGATAAAACAACCCTACCCAACAACCTTCTTATTTCATCTTATTGTACTAATTGTATTGCAAACTTCAAAAATTTCCGTTGATCACCTGAAAGTTTTGAATATACCATAGTTGTTTTAAAATGTCTGCTGTAGAGGAATTATATAAAGCGAAAGTTTGTGGAACCAATTTTGTTGCCGATGAACTCTGGTAGAAGGTAAAAAACACTGTAAGAATATGAATTTTTTTTATTTCTATAAGAGTATGGATTTTTTTTTATTTCAACTCGCATTCTGAGGTTTTTTAAATCACGTTCTCTTAATTGGAATGCGGAAGATTAATATTTCATTAGCAGAAAAAAATTCTTGTTATGACGGATTTTTTTTAATGTTAACTGGTTTTGTTGTGAAAAACTTCAGAGGCGAGTGTTTACGTTTTTTGTTGCCGACTCCGTTCTGTTATTTTTCACAACGTGTAAATTTGAGACTGGTGACGGAAAAAATTCATCCTGAAATTATCCGGACGGTTTCTGTTCCGATCGAAGAGAAAAGAAAAAGAGGAAGGGAAAAAACACACACACGAGGCAATGAACCGAAGCAGCAGAGGAAATGAATTACAAGCCCCTCGCATCGTGGATGACAGCTACGCAAGGAAAAATGTATCTGTTGCCCAGTGCCGCACAGAACTAGTGGCTGACATCCATCTGTCGGGGGGTTGGGGAAGGGCAGTGATTGGAGAACAACTGGCTCATGTGCATCGCTCGCTTGGAGGTTGGGAGCTCCGGTCGGGTCATGTGACTTTGCCGGCGGAGCGCGAGTGTCAGCACCAGAGACAGATGAAAGGGAAGGATGGGAAGCAGGGGGTGGGAAGAGAAACGAAATAGCTCGAAGCCATGTTTGGACAGAAGGGGGATGGTGGTGGTAGTAGGAAGCCATCGGCTGAGGAATCCAGCCGGTGCATGTGTCAGGTGATATGGGCTTCGCAGGAAATGTGGGACTGTCATGTCCGCCGTTCGCTTCCTCCATTCTGTCCGATCTGATAGTCCTCTACGGATCTATAGAGGGGTTGTCAAGGATTTCGGAGGAGGATACGATATGGTCTTCGCAGATATATTGATACAGTTCTACGAGGTTGTCGCATCAGCCATAGGAAGTCGATATGTTTCTTACAATGGATGCGTTGGCGTAGTGCATTGGGATTCTTTAGTTTCCTGGTGTTTGGTATCCGAAGAGACTCGTGTATTGTGTCAGGAAGTAAAATGAGCTCTATGACTTATTCTAAGTACACTGCATTACTCGAAAGCATTGAAACGTGTTATAGGAATGGTGAATCATAGTCAACATAACCTAATTTTGGGATTTGTGTTTTTTTATATAGAAAATGGAGATAAAGATCTGGCTGAAATCTCTTTAAATATGGATTTTTAATAGTACTCGTTTAATATTCAAAGGGTTATTTCAAGAGTGAATATTTAACAGCGGATTATACTTTTACCCACATTTTAAACAATTTTCGTGGCAGGATTGGCTCAGTCGGTAGCGCGACAAGACTCTCTCTATCTTGTACTCTGTTTCGAATCCCAACTGTAACTGCAAGTCGGTAGCGCGCCAGGCTCGTAATCTGTAGTTCCCAGGTTCGAGTCCCAGCTGGGTCAGCATTAAGATTTATCTCCGCAAAATTCCCCGCCCTGCCCACGGTCAGTAGGGGACACCGATGGGCTTGGAAAGGCCGCCGTCCGTCGGATGGGACGTTAAGCCGTGGCCCCGTGTGCGGGAGAGCCATACCCTGTGCACGTTAAAGAACACGCTGGATGGCCTTGACGGGAGGCTACCATCTGTCTCCCAACAGCTGTTCCAGTGGGTCCCCTACCCCAACCTTCTCTGAGCCTTCGGGGTCCATGTGACCTGGCCATTGTGGCCATGTCACCATGTTTTTACACACATGGCCACCTGGCCATGGTGTGCAAAAAAGTGCTGCTCAGAGGTAAAACAACCCAACCCAACTGTAACTGCATTGAAAATTGCCTCATCTAAGCCCCACCTGCCCTCTGTCAGAATGGGGACACCGATGGGCTTGGAAAGGCCGCAGTCCGTCGGATGGGTCGTTAAAGCTGTGGCCCATGGGCAAGAGGAGCCATACCCTGTACCCGTTGGAGAACATGCTGAATATCCTTCACTGGAAGCTTCCATCTACCTCATTACAGTTGTTCAATGGGTCTCCTCCTCGAATCCTCCTCTCAGCTCTTGAGATCCTGTAATTCACAATGGGTCTTTTCCCCGAATCCTTCTCTCAGCTCTTGAGATCCTGTAATTCACAATGGGTCTTTTCCCCGAATCCTCTCAGCTCTTGAGATCCTGTAATTCACAATGGGTCTCTTCCCCGAATCCTTCTCTCAGCTCTTGAGATCCTGTACATTCACAATGGGTCTCCCCCGAATCCTTCTCTCAGCTCTTGAGATCCTGTAATTCACAATGGGTCTCCTCCCGAATCCTTCTCTCATCTCTTGAGATCCTGTAATTCACAATGGGTCTCCTCCTCGAATCCTTCTCTCAGCTCTTGAGATCCTGCACATTCACAATGGGTCTCCTCTCCGAATCCTTCTCTCAGCTCTTGAGATCTTGTACATTCAGCCCACTGTTAGCAAAAAAGCTGTCGCTCAGAGATAAAAACCCACCTCCTAACCAATTCGTCCTTGCTTTTCAATACCTTTGGTATTACAATGCGTAGTGTCTTTAGTATAATTAATGAGATGCAGTTTTATAGGAAAGTAGCAAGTAGGTTGATTCTTTCAAAATGTACAGTACATTCAGAGTTTTAAACCTGCCTGTTAATTCTATTTGCTTTCTGATGGGTGTGCACTATATAAAAGACTATTGGGACATTTCCATTGCATTTGAATGGAAAACCACATTCCGAACTTCGTAACTTTTAAATAAGCTTTTAGAAGAAAAATGTCGTTAAAGTTTTAAACTCTCCCAATATCTCGATTTTTTAGCAATATTTCTTTTAATATTTCAAGAAATATTGATATTGAAACATTTAACAGCAGATGCTGCTAGTAATAAGAATTTATCTCAATAGTTAATTCCAACACAATAACTGTTGCATCAAGTCTTCTACTATATAAAATAAACGTATTTTTAAAAATTTTGTGTAATTTCATTTTTGACAATTTTGAATAGGAGTATTTAGGACGAGTGCAACAGCAGCTTCTGCTCTTTAAATATTGTCGAAAAATTGAGATTTGGAAATAACTGAGTAAGATTACAATATATCTCCAGCGACATTTTTACTTACACAACTTTAAAAATTAAACTTTATATATATATATGTGGCTATTTGAGTGCGGCTTTGCATTTGAATAACATGGTATGTGCGAATACGTTTGGTAATCAAGTGTGTATCCGAGCGTCACATGTTGATGTGCCTCTAGAAAGAGGAGCGGGGGGTGGCTGTCAGCAGCGCGCCAGACTCGTAATCTGCAGTTCTCAGGTTCAAGTCCCACCAGGGCCAGGGTTTAGATTTATCTATACAAAACTCCCCGCCCTGCCCATGGTCAGCAGGGGACACCAATGGGCTTGGAAAGGCCGCCGCCCTTAGGATAATACGTTAAACCGTGGCCTTGTGTACGGGTTGTTGGGTTGTTTTACCTCTGAGCGGCACTTTTTTGCACACCATGGGCTAAATGGCCAGGTCACATGGAGCCCGATGGCTCAGAGAAGGTTGGGGGAGGGGACCCATTGGAACAGCTGTTGGGAGACAGATGGTAGCCTCCCGTCAAGGCCATCCAGCGTGTTCTTTAACGTGCACAGGGTATGGCTCTCCCGAACACGGGACCACGGTTTAACGTCCCATCCGACGGACAGCGGCCTTTCCAAGCCCATCGGTGTCCCCTACTGACCGTGTGCAGGGCGGAGAATTTTGCGGAGATAAATCTCAACGCTGACCCAGCTGGGACTCGAACCTGGGAACTACAGATTACGAGCCTGGCGCGCTACCGACTGAGCCACCCCCGCCCCTCTTGTGTACGGGAGAGACATACCATGTGCACGTTAAAGAACACGCTGAATGGCCTTAACGGGAGACTACCATCTGTCTCTGAACAGCTGTTCCAGTGGGTCCCTTCCCCAATCTCCTCTGAGCCTTTGGTGTCCTTGTGACTTGGCTATTTAGCGCACTGTTTGCAAAAAAGTACCGCTCAGAGGTAAAACAACCCAACCCAGTGGGTCCCTCTCCCAATCTTCTTTCAGCCTTTGGGGTCCTTGTGACCTGGCTATTTAGCCCACTGTGTGCAAAAAAAGTGCTGCTGAGAGTAAAAACAACCTAGCCAGCCTCTAGAAAGCAAAACAATCTACTCGGTAAGACAGAAAGGTGGGATGAAAATCTCCCGAATTTTGGGTTAAGTGAACATGATACTTCTCATGACTATGTGTATTAAATGGAATGTTCTTTTTAACATTTGTAGGAGTTATTTTTACCGTCATTGGTTTCGTTTCTTTTTTTAATCCCCTATTTTGCTTCCTGGGTTGTGAATTCACTTTACGTTCATTTCCCCGTTTTTTATTTCGCAATGAATTCATCTGTAAGGCGGACAAGCAACAAAGCAAAAAAAAACTATACTCTTAAAACTTCAGTGAATAAAAGTTAGGAAATAAAAAAAAGTAGAATTCTTGATTTTTCACTCATTTTTCGGCCTTACTTTAAAAATGTAATTTTTTTATTTTCATGCACCTTATTTTTCTTGACTATCATCAATTTTTGGTTTTGATTTTAAATGGCTGGTCATATTTCGAAGCAGTTTGCGCTACGATGAATTTTAAAATTCCCACCCATCTAAGATAAATTTTTCTCTCTTAATCTCTCGGAAGTAAATGGGATTTGAATTCGCTTGAGAAATTCACCCAAAAGTAATCAGTTAAATTTCTCTCCCTTTTTCTCTTTGATAAACGGAATTTACTTCTCCAGAATGAATATGCCACAAACTGTTGTTTTCAAAATATTTATGGTTGTCTTGATTACAACAGAGTATTCATCCTTAGTGAGAATCTTTTAGTCTTGTCATCCCCTCGCCTCTTACGATCCTTGCTTTATCCGATCGTGCCAAGAGCACGTGCGTCCTGGCCTCTTCTTTCTCGACAGAAAGAATAAATTACTTCTTAAGACCCGAACAAAGTTTTTCTCTCCTTTTTTTCTTTAAGTCATTCTTCATTTACCAGTGGCCCACCAACAAATCGCCATTTTTTAAAATGCATCCCAGCCTGAGTAGCATGAAACTCGACATACAAGGGACATCATTAATAAAATTACACATCAGCTCCTTTCAGTTGTTTTCCGGAACAGAATATTTCGTATGTTATTTTTTTTCAAACTTCTGACGGAGAAGGTTTTTTCGTAACGAATATGGGGCGGGGGTGGCTCAATCGGTAGCGCGCCAGGCTCGTAATCTGTAGTTCCCAGGTTCGACTCCCAGCTGGGTCAGCGTTGAGATTTATCTCCGCAAAATTCCCCGCCCTGCCCACGGTCAGTAGGGGACACCGATGGGCTTGGAAAGGCCGCCGTCCGTCGGATGGAACGTTAAGCCGTGGCCCCGTGTGCGGGAGAGTCCATACACTGTGCACGTTAAAGAACACGCTGGATGGCCTTGACGGGAGACTACCATCTGTCTCCCAACAGCTGTTCCAGTGGGTCCTCTCCCCCAACCTTCTCTGAGCCTTCGGGGTCCATGTGACCTGGCCATTTAGCCCATGGTGTGCAAAAAAGTGCCGCTCAGAGCTAAAACAACCCAACCAAACGTAACGAATCTTGACTTTTGAGTAAACACTCGCGAGCTGTTCCTCCTATCCTCGGCACCGTTTTCTTAGTTGTTTCTTTCTCGCTTTCGAAGCTCACACTAACGAAAAGTTAACTGTCTTATCAGGGAGAATTAAAAAGAAGAGATGAATTTCGGGAAGGTGATAGAATATGTTCTGGCTTCCTGTTCGTTTTTAGGGCGGCGGTTGACTCAGTTAACATATAGACTCAGTCTATATGTTAACTGTGTTAACATATAGATGTTAACCGTGTTCTTTAACATATAGACTCAGTCTATATGTTAAAGAACACGCTGGATGTCCTTGACTCGAGGCTACCATCTGTCTCCTAACATCTGGCCAATGGATTTCCTTACCCAAACCTTATCAGACTGGTAATCTAATGTGTCGAGGTTCGAATCTCAACTGTGCCTTCGATGAGGTTTTATTTCCGCTAAATCCTCACCCTGTCTTCTGTATGGGAGAGCCACTATGAAAGTTAAGAAATACTCTGGATAACCTTGACGGGAGGCTTCGGTATATCCCCAAAACGCTGTCCATTGGACCCCCTTCCCGCAACATTCTCTAAGCTCTTGGTGGTTTCTGAACTGACCTTTTAGCCTATTGTGTGCAAAAAGTGCAATGCAACAACTACACAGCCCCGTTGCTTAATCTCGTTTGATGTTCGTGATTCATTCGGTTACCACATATAACAACGAGTTATGTTCGTAATCAAAGCTCCCATCAAATTTCCTCCCATCTTTTATTTCCCCTGTACTCCCTTATTATATTTTCTTTTGAAGTTAGCTCCCCATCAACATAAACAGGCTTTTGTAAGCCAACGGCTATTATACAATCTGTATTATTTGCATGTTTCCAATAAAATAATAGCATTATTTCCAAAATATGGCCAGCAGCTACATATTCAGGGATGGGATCAAAATGCCGGTATTGTCAAATGAAAGCTTGTGGCATGGGAGTGTCATTTACCCCCTCAAGCAGCTGTTTGCCACAGAGGTCTGACAGGAGCCTGTCAGTTTATATGTCATAGTAGAAGGTCTGAGAGGATGACAGGACCTCAGCAGAAAAACGACACATACATCCATGCCTTACCCCGGGCTCGAACCCAGGTCTCTAAGATCTGTAGCCAAGCGTGCTAACCACTCGCCCATGGAATGGCTGGAGTGTCATAGGCTCCCTCAATTTATGCCCCGTCGTTTGCTTTCTTCCAAAAAGAGGGAATTTTGCTGGTGTCCATAGTAATGGGTTATATCTCAAATGAAAACTCCTGATGTGAACAGTGTCGTCCTGGTCTATCACAGATTAAACCCACTTACTTCATCCCCCTAAATAAATAAATAAATACCCCCTCAAGCAGCTGCTTGCCACAGAGGTCTGACAGGAGCCTGTCAGTTTATATGCCATAGTAGAAGGTCTGTGATGATGGCAGGCCCTCAGCAGAAAAACAATACACACAACTATGCCTTACCCGGGGCTCGAACCCAGGTCCCTTAAATCAGTAGCCAAGCGTGCTAACCACTCGGCCATGGGACGGCTCGTCCCCCTAAAAGAGGGGGAAATTTAAGGGTGTCGAATATAGCGAATTATATATCGAAAATTGGTGACGAGACGAGGGCCTTATAGTACCTCAATTGGCCCCCTATTTCGTCGTCGATTATAAGGAGTTATATGTGCAAAGAAAGCTTATTGTATATTATTTCGACAGTGTTTGATAAATTCACCGCACAACTATTACTCGCAGAACCAGATCTGAGAGAGGGTTTGTAAGTGGACAATTGTAGTAAAGGCAATGGAGACAAATTATTAAACTTACGAATATGTTATGCATTTTCCAAGAAATATTTTGGACCTCCAAAATGGATTGGAAAAATGTTATACTCTAATGTTCCCTTCCCTTTTTTTTGTTCAGAACCAAGCCTTAGTATTTGCATTCTCTTAAATATTTTATACGAAATTTCTATAAAAAGTAATGCTAAAACATACAGTTTTCGTCTGAAAGTAATCTGATAATATTTGTAAAAAAAACTAATAAGAAAACCATTCAGAATAGTCACCATGAGACTCTACACACTTCTACACTTTCTTTTAATCGTTGATAGCATTCCAGAAATTCCTCGTCCATCGGATGTGACGTTAAGTCGTGGCCCCGTATGCAGAAGAGCATGGACACTGCTTAACGTGCCTTTAAAGAACACGCTGGATGTCCTTGACGGGAAGCTACCATCTATCTCCTAACATCTGTCCAATGCAATTTCTTCCCATAACCTTATCTGAGCCCTCGAGGTCCTGATTACCTGGCCATTTAGCCCATTGTGTGTACAAAAATACCGCTCAGAGGCAAAAGAACTCAACCCACCCTGTAATTCCTCAAAGTTATATCCTTGAAATGGTCGGTCACATGTTTTTGAATGCTTTAATTGTTCGAAGATTTCGCAAAAAGGATTAAGGATATCAACCCCTGTCCCTCCCCGGTAGCGCGCCAGGTTCGTAATCTGTAGTTCCCAGGTTCGAGTCCCAGCTGGGTCTGCGTTGAGATTAATCTCCGCAAAATTTCCCGCCCTGCCCACGGTCAGTAGGGGACACCGATGGGCTTGGAAAGGCCACCGGCCGTCGGATGGGACGTTAAGCTGTGGCCCCGTGTGCGGGAGAGCCATACCCTGTGCACGTTAAATAACACGCTGGATGGCCTTGACGGGAGGCTACCATCTGTCTCCCAATAGCTGTTCCAGTGGGTCTCCTCTCCCAACCTTCTCTGAGCCTTCGGGGTCCTTGTGACCTGATCATTTAGATCATGGTGTGCAAAAAAGTGCCGCTCAGAGGTAAAAGAACCCAACCTGCCCCTTCCCGTTCGACGGATTGTCTTCGATTGTGTCCTTTCTGGATTAAAAATGAAAAAGAATCGATTTCATACCATCCAAAAGAATATAATCGACCATCTCAGGGAGATGGCTTTGGAGGCATTTCAAGAATTGCTTTAACTCTTACGAGAGCTGTAACAAGTCTATAGAGAGACTCATGGTGACCTTTTTTATTTAATGGTTTTCATACTAAATTCTTTTTATTTACATTTGATTTTGTTTTGGAAATTTTTTTTTCGTTATTTTTCAAGCGCACGATGTATGTTTTGACATTAATTTCTACAGAAATTTTATCTAATTGTAAATTTCTACAGAAATTTTATCTAATTGCAATGCAAGTAATAGTTGGTTTTGTCAAATATTAAAATAAATAAATAAATACCCCCTCAAGCAGCTGCTTGCCAGGAGCCTGTCAGTTTATATGCCACAGTAGAAGGTCTGAGAGGATGGCAGGACCTCAGCAGAAAAACGACACAAACAGCCAAACTTACCCGGTGCTCGAACCCAGGTCCCTTAGATCAGTAACCAAGCGCGCTAACCACTCTTCCATGGGAACCGGAATAATTTTCCATTTTGACTCCTCTCTTGGTTATCTACGAGAAATAACGATTTAATAGTAGGGGCATTTGTAGTTTTTTTTTTTTAATTTCTGAAACCTGAGTGCGCTGTGTAGAGGAGGAATCAGGATTTCAAATCAGTCACTAAAATTCTTAAATCGTTTTCCACATAAATTATGCCATAATGAAATATAAGTGAGCAATATTTTGTCTTGAGAAGTGCGGATCTATTTTTTTAAAATATCGAGTCGTGGAAATAGTAGAGCTTAGAAAATGCTGCACAAGAGATAGATTAAAATTAATGCTGCCAGAAACAATTCCTTTGTTTCTATATGTACGCAATTATAGACTTAAGCTCTCTCTTGAGGAAAACAAACTTCTGCCAACTGGGGAACAAGATTCTCATTGCGTTGTCAGACTAATGATGATGCATGTTTCTCCATTCTGGTGATTCATTAATGCGAAGGTATAGGGACTCCAAAGGAAATACTTGCGGCAGTTGCCCTACATTTGTATATACAGGGTCTTTATAAAATAACTCATGTTTTAAAGTGTTATATTTCATTAAATGATTAAGTTAAATAGGTAATTGCATATCCAAAATGTCAAACTCTCAAAGTTTCTTGATTATGACGGCTTGGAGTTAGTATCACGTGATGGTAAGGGAGTAGGAGGTTAATGGGGGTCTGGACCAGAAGCGGGTCAATGTTAATCCTATGGGACCCGCCTCCCATGTGTTTGAAAGCGGACGCGGGCTTTTTGTCACCCATACAGGTCACCAATACATATTTCCTCACAATATTTTTCATAATTTCAAATAATTTGTTTTTAAATCAGATATATATATTTTTTTTCTTTTTACCGTTTTTCTTTCAAATATTTTTTTTTCCATTCTTACCCAAAAGCATTTTTTCTTTTTCTTTTCTGCGGGACAGTCTTTTAAATCAGTTTCTGCGGGATAGTCCTTCTTCTAGTATAAATACGACATCCATCAGTCAGAATCCTCATTCTGTTGTCAGAAGTTGACAGTGACGGTTCTCTGCAGCTGCTTCTCCGTGATTTTTTCAACTGTTAGAAGCCAATAGTGATAGTTCTCGACGTTCTCGTGTATATAAAACAGCTATTTTTCAACTCGCTGTTTTATAATGTATCCATGTGACATATGTGAGAAGGCTTTCCTTCATCACACCCATCTCATTCGTCATAAGAGAAATCATGATGGAAATAGCCTGTTTAAGTGCTCTCAATGCGAATCGACATTCTCAAGGAGAGATTGACGTCCGACGTCATGAGTTAACCCACACCTCCAGGAAAACCTACAAATGCGAAGAATGTGCAATGGAGTTGGAAGAAAAGTTCCAATCTGGGCGTGGTCGGTGACGTCATATCACGTGACATCACGTGACTTTTCAAGGTCAAAACCGCGGCTTCAAGTAATCATTCCGGCATCTTGTTTCTCCTTTCAGCGCAAGGTCTCATAGTAATTCTAACTGTGGCGCCATCTAGTGTTTTATATATGTACTATTTTTTATATACGTATCATATTAAAAAAAAAAATTTAAGGTGCCTGACGTCGGGATATTATTTTTTTTCAGTCATTATATATCAGGTTTTTTAGGAAAGTATATATGTTTCTTGATATTAAACAGCAGAAATTAGTGAATTTCGTCTAATTTTCATTTCACTGTATTTAATGTAGGAAAGCATTTTTTTTTATCTATTACAAATTATAATTTTATTTATATATTTTATTATATATTTTATTATAAAATAAATTTTATTTTTTTTATCATTAAAAATCGTTTTATTTTTTAAAGGAATTATCTTCATTTTTACTTAATAGTTGAAATTAGTGATAAAATTGCTTAATTTCATTGTATTTAGGAAAAAAATTATTTTCACCTCTGTAATTAAAAAAAATCGCTTTTTTTTTTAGGGAATTAAGTGTATTTTTTACTAAACCGCTGTAATAAGTGGTTAAATTACCTAATTTTCGTTCCAATGCATTTAATGAATGAAGACGTTATTTTCACCTCTGTAATTAAAAAAATCTCATTTTTTTAGGGAATTTTATTTTTCTTATTTAAATCACTTAAATTATATCGTGAAATCCCCTTAATTTCTATGGATTTCGGTAAAAAACATTATTTTTAATTAAACATCATACTTTTTTTTTGTCACGGAAACATTCCAAAGTAAAACAATTATTAACTTGTAATTTGAATAACATATATGAGATACTGTTATTTTACTCTTTTTTTTTTACTTATTCATAGGAAAAGTATATAAAATTCACCTGTACTCCTCTGTATTATATAATGTAGAGAAATTATCCTTTTCCCTGTATATTATTACTGAAAAGTATAAATATCCAGTAAAATCTGCTCTAAAACACTATATAAAAATCTGCTTACTGAAAGTCCGAGATATTGCGTCTCTGCAAAGTGAAAATTAGAATTTCATCCCGTGCTGATAAATTTCTCATAAACACAGCACGCTGCACATTTATTGAAGTCCTGGCACTTTTGAGAGGCGATTACTTTAGAAAAAAAAGGTTGATTTTGAGGTGGCTCGATCCGGGTAGCGTAATGAGCTAACATCCAGGCGACTTACAATAACTTCGAAAAGAAATCGTATGTTTTCATCACTTCTTAATACTTGAGAACGTCACTACATCGTGAAATTATAAGTAATGTTTGATAAACCATGAAAATTAAGAGAATTACCTACCTTTTATTATAAGTATAATCCCAGAAATGCATGTATTAAAGACTTTTCTCCGAGTGTGTGAGCTGGTTCACCCAACGCGTTGCAACCTGTGGAAATGAGTCATGAGCATGTGTTCTCCGGGAGAGTCACGTGAGAAGTCGCGATGACGTTGTTTACCTCCCCCACTTGCTAATGATAAGACTCGACTCAGAAATTCAAACACATATATTTCATTTAAAAATTTTTTATTGATATCAAAGTATTTGGAGATGCAATGACAATGCGTAGGTTTCACATAATACTTTACACAGGTAATGATTTCCATTGGTTTACAATTTTATTTATACATTTCACAATGATGCTTTTTTTTCACAATGATTATAGATATATTTTACAGCTTACTTACAAAAACAAATGCAGGTTAACAGAGGAAATGGATTTATATACAGCTGTCTACATAAAATAATTACATGCAATATTTTTGCATATACAGGGGTTATACAAAAAATTATGCATACATTCGGATAAAATCATCATATTTTTATACATATTAACATATAGCTCAAACATATTTTAAAAAAAAAAACACTGAACAAAATATTCGTTTTTTTCTGTTACATTATTTTTTCATCGTTTTGTAGTGACCAATATGGTGATAACATGCTGCTGGTAATCTGAAGTTTCTCAGGGGCTAGTGGATAATCATTATGCTTGTCGTGTAGAGAAACTGGATAATCTAAATCAACTTCCAATATATACTCTTTATTCGAATCATCAGCAACTGTCGTAATATCTAGATCTTCTATTTCTTCTTTATTAAGCCATCGAAAATCGCTTTGAGGGAGACATTGCCCATCCATAAAGATTGTTGGCATCATAGTACATAATGTATTTAGAGGGTAACTGAGGATTATAGGTATCTAAATACTTGTTGTTGCAGTGCTTAAACAATTACATATTACTGAAATTCCTCCTCGTAAGCGTTTTTCCAGGAAAAGGTACATTGTACGGTCTGTTATCAACTCTAGATTAATATTTGTCATCTTCAGGCATGCTTGCCAGGCTAGTCCAGGAGCTGTGTAAACATGATAGGGATCAATTTCATAGTATCTGAGGGGCGGGGTGGCTCAGTCGGTAGCGCGCCAGGCTCGTAATCTGTAGTTCCCAGGTTCGAGTCCCAGCTGGGTCAGCGTTGAGATTTATCTCCGCAAAATTCACCGCCCTGCCCACGGTCAGTAGGGGACACCGATGGGCTTGGAAAGGCCGCCGTCCGTCGGATGGGACGTTAAGCCGTGGCCCCGTGTGCGGGAGAGCCATACCCTGTGCACGTTAAAGAACACGCTGGATGGCCTTGACGGGAGGCTACCATCTGTCTCCCAACAGCTTGTTTCAGTGGGTCCCCTTCCCCAACCTTCTCTGAGCCTTCGGGGTCCTTGTGACCTGGCCATTTAGCCTATAGTGTGCAAAAGTGCCGCTCAGAGGTAAAACAATCCAATCCATAGTATCTGACACATAATTCTCTGAAATTCTCAAACACATCAGCTAAGACGAGTACGTCGGTCTTCAGGTAGAAGTCGTGATATTGGCCTAGGTTTTTTTTTTATGTCGAATGAGTTCCATACTTTCATTGCATGGATGTAGTCTTCTTCCCCTAGCGCTTCTTCTGTAAGTTGATTGTAAAAAAGCATCACGTGGAGGTAATAATGTTTCTTGAAACTTTTCGCTGTCAATGTAATCGTAGGGGTAAACTCCTTTTCTCAAAACCAAGTGTAGCCGTTTAGTTTCAACATGTTCCTCTAAAATGTGGAATTCTTCTGTCGATAGGTTATTGACTAGCTTCTCAAGAGATGTACTTAAAAATTGATAGGAATCTATGAAATTCAAAGTTCCAAGGGAGAATGCTATGTATTTTTCCATGTTATTGTGAATGCAATTAATCCTCTTATTTTTGATCATACCGATTCCTTACATAATAAGATGACTGTCATATCTCTTTAGGTTATGAAATATAACTGGAAGGGGGCGGGGGTGGCTCAGTCGGTAGCGCGCCAGGCTCGTAATCTGTAGTTCCCAGGTTCAAGTCCCAACTGGGTCAGCGTTGAGATTTATCTCCGCAAAATTCCCCGCCCTGCCCACGGTCAGTAGGGGACACCGATGGGCTTCGAAAGGCCGCCGTCCGTCGGATGGGACGTTAAGCCGTGGCCCCGTGTGCGGGAGAGCCATACCCTGTGCACGTTAAAGAACACGCTGGATGGCCTTGACGGGAGGCTACCATCTGTCTCCCAACAGCTGTTCCAGTGGGTCCCCTCCCCCAACCTTCTCTGAGCCTTCGGGGTCCATGTGACCTGGCCATTTAGCCCATGGTGTGCAAAAAAGTGCCGCTCAGAGGTAAAACAACCCAACCTATAACTGGAATCTTATTTGTGAGCTTAAAATTGAGATTACACGCATTATGAGTGGCTCCTCGGAATTTACCGGTTAAATGATCGTGATCTCTCACGCGATCTGGTCCCAGCACATCTTTGCAAATATGACAATTGATAGCGTTGCGAAATGATTCCTCTTCGTGATTTGAAAGTTGCATTGGTTTGATCTCCGAGAGTAAATTTTTTATATCGTTTTCTTCTTTAAGCAGACATTCCAAAAAATATTTTTACCACATTAGGACCTCTATAAACTACTGGAGGTTTATAGCTGCCACTGTCAGGTCCAACAAAAAGATATGCAAATCCACAGGGTTCATGATTTGCTGTGATAGTGGTGTGAGATTTTGCAGGGTTGGTCATACAAGTGTCCACTTTCACTAGGAATGATTCAAAGTCGGCGTAAATCACGTATGGAACGGGCTGCTGAAACTTGAAATTTGCGAATTTCAGCCATTTCTCTTCTTCAGTTGGAAATTCTACTCTTTGGGGTCCATATTCTTGACAATAGGGAACATAATCCTTCAAGAGTGATTTATTTGCGAAACGATGAAGGCAGTAATCACAGTAGAAACTTACACCGTTATGTTTGGTGAGAGGACTGAGAAGTCTACTCATATTTTTAATGGAGCAATAATGCTGCTTTTCATCATCTGACAACAGGGAGATTTGCGTGCACTTTAAATCTGAATGGTGGGATGTAGAGCGGGAACACTTCTTTCTCGTATCCAAAAACATTGACAGAAATGTTGTTCATTTTTTTCGAATTTAGATATTTGATTTATTGTTACAGGGAAAATTAGACCAGATGTATTTAATTTTTCTTCTAAATGTATATAGTTGTTAGGACGTTGTGGATTATCTGTGGCAGGATACAAAGAGGCTAAAACAGACCAGACAAAACATTTTTGGTCAGAATTACATACATTGACAATAACGTGTTTTAGCAGTAATTTTCTTGGAGTAGGGATATAGCTAGACCCTGCAAGAGGGATATATTTTCCAATGTTCATTTCAGCGTGGAGTACAGCATCCAGTGTCCATCCACTATGTGCTCCTTCAAATTCTTCAAATGAAGTCTTGATCTTCTTGCACGCTGAATCCAGTTCTCTGTTTAGGGATGATGTAGGAAGACTTGTGACACAGTTACTTCGGAAAAACGGATGTAGTGTTCGAAGGTAGAAGGGGAGACTTTTCTCCTGAAGCGCACTTGCACGGCAAGGTACCATTTAATGGTACCTTCGTTGCCAGTTCTTCTTTCAGATGAGTCAGGAGTGACTCCCGCGAGGACTCGAGGAAAAAGATGAGGTCAACAGATGTTTCTTCAGTTGCCATAAGCTTATGTGTTGACAGGGACCTTTTCATTTCTTCTGTAAACCGGCAGGGGTCTTCAGGGTCTGGTTTTTGTTTCTTCTGTGGAATCCTTTCATCTTCAGAACGCTTTCGCTTATTTTTATGTGGCTTTCTTTGATGTCGTAAAATTGTCTTTTCTTCTAAACTCCATTGCACATTCTTCGCAGTTGTAGGTTTTCCTGGAGGTGTGGGTTAACTCATGACATCGGACGTCATCTCTCCTTGAGAATGCCGATTCGCATTGAGAGCACTTAAACAGGCTATTTGCATCATGATTTCTCTTATGACGAATGAGATGGGTCTGATGAAGGAAAGCCTTCTCACATATGTCACATGGATACATTATAAAACAGTGAGTTGTAAAATAGCTGTTTTATACTACACGAGGACGTCGAGAACTATCACTATTGGCTTCTAACAGTTGAAAAAAATCACTGAGACACAGCTGCAGAGAACCGTCACTGTCAACTTCTGACAACAGAATGAGGATTCTGACTGATGGATGTCGTATTTATACTAGGACTATCCCGCAGGAACTGATTTAAGACTGTCCCGCAGAAAATATAAAAGAAAAAATGCTCTTGGGTAAAAATGAAAAAAAAATATATATTTGAAAGAAAAAAAGTAAAAAGAAAAAAATATATATCTGATTTAAAAACAAATTATTTGAAATTATGAAAAATATTGAGAGGAAATATGTATTGGTGACCTGTATGAGTGACAAAAAGGCCCGCGTCCACTTTGAAACACATGGGAGGCGGGTCCCATAGGATTAACATTGACCCGCCTCTGGTCCAGACACCCATTAACCTCCTCTTAAGGGTAATGTCTTAAAACTAGATTTTCAAATCGATGGATTGGAAAAGATGTATCTATCTTGTGTTCTGGCGGGAGTGACTCAGTCGGTAGCGCACCAGGGCCGTAATCTGCGGTTCTCAGGTTCGAGTCCCAGCTGGGTTAGCGTTGAGACTTATCTCCGCAAAACTCCCCGCCTTGCCCACGGTCAGTAGGGGACACCGATGGGCTTGGAAAGGCCGCCGTGTGCGGATGGGACGCTAAGCAGTGGCCCCGTGTGCGGGAAAGCCACAACCTGTGCACGTTAAAGAACACGCTGGATGACCTTGACGGGAGGCTATCATCTGTCTCCCAACAGCTGTTCCAGTGGGTCTCCTCCTCCAACTTTCTCTGAGCTTTCGGAGTCCTTGTGACCTGGCTATTTAGCCCATGGTGTGCAAAAAAGTGCTGCTCAGAGGTAAAACAACCCAACCATATAGGTCCTAACAGCTGTCCAGTGGATCCTCTCCCCCAAAACTTCTCTGAGCTTTCGAGGTCCTTGTCAACTGACCATTTAACGCATTGTGTACAATAAAAAAAAAAGTGCCGTTTAGAAGTAAAACAACCCAACTTGTGTCCCTCGAGAAACCCCGGTTTGTCACCATTCGACTTCTTTTCTCAAGAATGCTTTAAAGACATCGTTTTTTCCGATAAAATTAATAATTTACAGCTTTAAAAGGAATGAATCCCTGCAGCTGTTGCAAGTGTTATACCCGACATGGGGCGGGGGTGGCTCAGTCGGTAGCGCGCCAGGCTCGTAATCTGTAGTTCCCAGGTTCGAGTCCCAGCTGGGTCAGCGTTGAGATTTATCTCCGCAAAATTCCTCGCCCTGCCCACGGTCAGTAGGGGACACCGATGGGCTTGAAAAGGCCGCCGTCCGTCGGATGGGACGTTAAGCCGTGGCCCCGTGTGCGGGAGAGCCATACCCTGTGCACGTTAAAGAACACGCTGGATGGCCTTGACGGGAGGCTACCATCTATCTCCCAACAGCTGTTCCAGTGGGTCCCCTCCCCCAACATTTTCTGAGCCTTTGGGGTCCATGTGACCTGGCCATTTAGCCCATGGTGTGCAAAAAAGTGCCGCTCAGAGGTAAAACAACCCAAAACAAAATATACCCGACATGCTGAGCCGAGTATGGACTGAAGTTGAATATCACGCTACCAGTGGCAAACGTAGAAGTCTGTTGAACACAACACGAAATTTCGAGAGTTTCTTGGCATTTCAAAACAATTATTTTTGCTGTTTAATTATTTCATAAAATATAGCACTTCAAACTATGGGTATTCTTTGATAATGACCTTGCCTACGTATAAAAGACAGAAATAATTTATTAGAAAATTCGCCACCGAAAAAATTTGGTTTACACTCTGATAGTATTGTAGTTCCTCATTTGCCAGTCAGCTTGTATTTTGCAGTTTACTGGTTCGATTCCCAAGTGTGGCAGCTTTGAAATTATCTCCGCTAACTTCTACCTTCATCATCATCATCCTCAAGCAGCCATGGGCTACGGAGGTCCAACCAGACCGCGCAGTTTAATTCTCCAAGCATATCTGTCCTGAGCTACATCTGCTGCATCCGGCCACTGTACACCAATTCTAACAAGGTCCTGTTTGACATTGTCTGCCCACCGCATCCTAGGTCTCCCCCTCCTTCTGAGGCCTCTAGACACACTGTTCAAAACCTTATTCGCCAATCTATAACTATCCATACGGGCAACATGGCCAAACCAGCGGAGTCTCTCTGCACAATATGCTGCTTAAAGGAGGTTGCAGACTCCTTTGCCTAACCTCATCATTAGTTACAAAGTTAAACCACCTAATGCCCAAGATACTGCGTAAGCATCTGGAATCAAAAGCATCTAGTTTCCTGTTATCTTGTTTACAAAGTGTCCAAGTTTCACTACCATAACTAACCCTAGAAAGAACCAAACTATTATACAGTCTAATTTTAGTCTTTAGGTGTATACGCCTATTTCTCCACAATCTCCATAGATTCTTAAAAGTCCCGGCAGCAATACCTATTCGTCTGTTAATCTCATGCCGCACATCACCAGTATCAGTTACATAGCTCCCAAGATAATTAAACTGTGACACCTGCTCAAGACTGCAACCATTCAGATTAACTGAATCACAACCTGCCTGACCAATTTTCATCACTTTAGTTTTCTCTCTGTTTATAACCAAACCTACTGTACTACCAGTCTCATCAACAGTTCGAATGAAAGAGTTCATCTCATCAACATCATTTGCCAAAAGGGCTAAATCATCAGCATAATCTAAATCAATTTTTAGAAAATTTTAATTTTAAATTTTAAAAAAATTTAAATTTTATCAATTTTCAAATATACGAAAAAATCTAAAGAAATTTTCGTATCTCCAGCCCATTTAAGGCCAAAATCTTTCCCTTGAACTGAATTTCGCATAACATAATCAACAACCAAACTAAAGAGAAAAGGAGACAAAATGCACCCTTGTCGAACACCAGAAGTAATGCTAAACCAATTGCTACAAGTCTTACCAACCCTCACACATGACTCAGTGTTATTATAGAGAGCTTTCATTATGTTAACTAACTTGTCTGGTATACCATATGATCTCACAATCAACCACAAATTATGACGATCAACAGAGTCGAAAGCCTTTTTGAAATCAACAAAGCTAGCAACCAAAGGTTTCTGAAACTCTAAACATTTCTCAAGAATCTGCCTAAGTGAAAATATCTGATCTACACATCCCCTACCACTTTTGAATCCACATTGCTCATCACGCAATTGCCTGTCAACCAGATTCTTAATTCTATTAAGCACAATCATGGAAAGAACTTTACCTGGAACGGAGAGTAGGCTGATACCCCTATAGTTATCACAAGAACTGCGATCACCTTTTTTGAAAATAGGGATAATAATAGCTCTGGTAAAATCTTTAGGAACCATGCCTTTATCATAACAGTTATTCAAAATTTCAGTCATCCAAATGGTAACTGAAACATTCCCAGCTCTAAGCATTTCTGCAGTAATTTCATCAACCCCTGGGGATTTATGAAGTTTAAGTTTAGAAATAGCCAAACTAACTTCACATTGTGTTATAGGGCCAACATTAAAGCCAACAATGCATCTATCATCATTGCAAACAATGGGAGTAGAACTAACCACATTGTTTAGAACATCACTGAAATGCTCAGCCCACCTAGCCATGACAGAATCCTCACCTTCTATAACCTTGCCTTGTTTATCCTTCAATCCCTGTATACCTGTTCGTTTTCTACCACACAAAACATTAACTATCTGGTACAGCTCTCTGCTGTTGTGCTGTCTAACTGCTTCCTCAGCTTTGTCAGCAAGGCCATCAAGCCAAAGATTCTTATCAGTAGCTAACTGACCCTTCACACGTTTATTAAGTTCTTTGTAATGCTTTCTATTAGGACTAGTAGGGTACTGATTAAGGACATTCCTGCAGTTCCTTCTTTCTGAAATAAGCTCAAGTGCCTTATCACTTAAATAATTCTGCCTCCTCTGCTCCTTTTTCCCTAAAAGAGTACTGTTAGTTTCCAAAAAAGCCTATTTAAAATGGTCCCATTCTTCCTCAACTTCAGTATTAAGCAAACCATGACTGCCATAATGACTAAGTAACCTATCATGGTAAGCTTTAGCTATAACTGGGTCTTTCAGAGCTTCAGGATTAAAGGTAAATTTTTTAACCCTAGCACAACACTTTTTAAGTTTAAGTTGCAAGACACTTTTAACAAGGTAATGGTCAGATCCAATTTCAGCTCCCCTATATGCCCTGGTATTTCTAACAGAACTAGCCCATTTGCTGTTAATTAATATATAATCAATCATATTCTTATGCAGCCCATCAGGTGAAACCCATGTGTGTTTATGTATGTCGCGGTGTTTGTAATATGTGTTAGTTATTCTGAAACCATTTAGTTTACTTACCTGTAGGAGACGTTGCCCATTGCCATTGCAGCTACCAATACCAAAAGGGCTTATTACTCCTCCCCAAAGGTCAGAGTCGGTACCAACTTTGGCATTAAAATCACCAAGAACAAGGGTAATATCTCCTTTCTTGACAGAATTCAAAATGTCCTGAAGTTGTCCGTAAAACCTATCCTTCTCATCCTCATCAGCATCCTCAGTGGGGGCATAACAGCAGATAACATTCAAGTTTTTAATGCTTGTCTGAAATTTTGCTGTAAGAAACCTTTCATTAATGCACTCATATCCTAGAAGAGCATCACTTGCATGTCTGCTGAGCAGCAGACCCACGCCTTGGTGATGCTTTCCATCCTCCCTCCCTGTAAAGAGAAATTTAAAGTTATTTTTAAGTATCTCACCTTTACCTGTCCATCTGGTCTCTTGCAAGCCTAGAATATCTAGGTTATAGCGCTGGAATTCCTGCATGAGGACATCAAGAGAATAATCTTTATGTAATGTCCTCACGTTCCACGTTCCTGCAGAGAGAAAATGATTAGTAGGATTTTTAAAGAAATTAGGTTTATTGAGATTGGTAGGGCCAACGATATCAAACAGCCCCCTGATCGCAGGCATGGGGCAAAGACCTGTTCCTCCTCCGCTAAAGGCTGAAGTTACCGATGCTGGTAGGAACTTCAGGCACCACCTTTTCAAGTGGACTTTTTCAAGAACCATATGGCCTGCCTGAGACACATTACTCCAGTTTAGGCTTGACGATGCCCAACTAGCTAAGTAAGGTTCAGGTACCTGCGATGGCCTCTGATTAGGATTATCCACCAGCTGATATAAGGTATCCCATGCCTCTGTTCACTTAGAGCTGGCAACCCAGAAGCAAACAGAAAACACAGCGGCAGACTCTCCCTCAACAGAGGCCCACCAGTGCAGCAAGTCCAGGATCCATAATCAAGCTCAAATCCATAAACAAGTCCAGTCTAGTAGGTATAAATGGTCAGCACCAGGACCCTGTGAAGTTGACCACTCCTCAGCAGGGTTGAAAAAAAAGAAAAAAGTGGCCATAGATGACCAGATCAGTAGGCCATACTGAACTGGCAGCCCTCCCCTTCCGTTCCCTTCCAAAAGAGAATATCTCTTTTGAAAGGTACTAACGGCCTGCACCATGAGAAGGCGGGGTCGGACATTAGGTGCTAGACCTGGCCGGTTCTGTGCATCATCACTGAGGATTGGTACACAGCTCTCCTTCCAGTTTACGCCTAGCTACCATTTACAAGCCACTTCTACCTTGCCCTCGGTGATATAGGGGACACCAGTTGGACTTGGAATGACCTCCGTCCGTCAGATGGAGCGTTGTTGGGTTGTTTTACCTCTGAGCAGCACTTTTTTTGCACACAATGAGGGAAATGACCACGTCACAAAGACCCCGAGTCTCAGAAAGTTGAGAGGACTGGACAGCTGTTAGTAGACAGATATAGAATCCGTCAAGGCCATTCAGCGTGTTCTTTAACTTCCACAGGGTATGGATCTCCCGCGCACGGAGCCACGACTTTACGTCCCATCCGAACGGACGGTGACATTTCCAAGCCCATTGGTGTTCCCTACTGAGCATGGGTAGGGCGGGGAGTTTTGCGGAGATAAATCTTAACGCCCGGCTGGGACTCGAACTTGTGAACTGTAGATTAGACGCCTGGAGCTGTTACCGACTAAGCTACTCCCGTCCCGGGGATGGGAAGGAAAGCCGTGGTACCGTGGACGTTGTAGAACACGAAGGATGACTTTGACAAGAGGTCACCATCTGTCTGCTAGCAGATGCCTAGTGAATTTTCTTCTCCCACCTTCTCTGAATCATAAAGGGGCGGAGGTGGCTCAGTCGGTAGCGCGCCAGGCTCGTAATCTGTAGTTCCCAGGTTCGAGTCCCAGCTGGATCAGCGTTGAGATTTATCTCCGCAAAACTCCCCGCCCTGCCCACGCTCAGTAGGGGACACCGATGGGCTTGGAAAGGCCGCCGTCCGTCGGATGGGACGTTAAGCCGTGGCCCCTTGTGCGGGAGAGCCATACCCTGTGCACGTTAAAGAACACACTGGATGGCCTTGACGGGAGGCTACCATCTGTCTCCCAACAGCTGTTCCAGTGGGTCCCCTCCCCCAACCTTCTCTGAGCCTTCGGGGTCCATGTGACCTGGCCATTTAGCCCATGGTGTGCAAAAAAGTGCCGCTCAGAGGTAAAACAATCCAACCCAACTGTGAATCATAGGGGTCTTCGGCACCTTCCGATTTAACTTATAGTGTTCAAAATAAGTGCCGCTCAGAGATAAACTATCCAACCAATTATCTTAGAGTCGAATGCATTTTAACAGAACTCTTTCTCTTCGACCCCCTAATACACGAAGCGAGAAAGCTTCAAAGCAGTTTCTTATTCATCGATGATAGAAATTTCCAACACCAAAGCCCACTGCGGTGAACCATAACCATCTCTTCAGCCTTTTACAAATGGAGGTGTTGTTCTGTAGCGGTTCGGAAAAAGCTGCTCTTTTGCTCGAGCTTGTGACAGGTTGCAAGTTCAGACGACCTCGAAGGTGCAAAAATCTGTGGCTTTTCCAACGAAAGCTGCGGGAAACGAATGCCGGTGGCGCAGACTGCGTGTTTGGTTTGATGACGTTGCTGTGCTGCTGCTGTTTCGACCCCGGGTGCGTGACGCACGCCGTGGCACGTGACTCGAGTCCCTGTGGCGCGGGATGTTGTGATCAGCCAGCCGAGAAGCGAAAAGATCATCTAGGTCGCGATATTAGTTTTCTTTTTTGGTGTTTTTTTTTACTCTGACTTCTGTTGTTCACCCTGCTCATTAGGAGGAAGAGATGGGGATTTATGGAGTATCTCTGAGTGGAAATGGCAATAAATTAAAAATAATTCCACACTTGTACAAAATATGGGTCCGCAAAATTTCCCGCCCTGCCCACGGTCAGTAGGGGACATTAAGCGATCACCTAGTAGGGTCGGATGGGACGTTAAGCCGTGGCCTCGTGTTTGGGAGAGAGCCATACCCTGTGCACGTTAAAGAACACACTGGATGGCCTGGACGGGAGACTACCATCTGTTTCCCAACAGCTGTTCTAGTGGGTCCCCACCCCCAACCTTCTCTGAGTCTTTGGGGGGCGGGGGTGGCTCAGTCGGTAGCGCGCCAGGCTCATAATCTGTAGTTCCCAGGTTCGAGTCCCAGCTGGGTCAGCGTTGAGATTTATCTCCGCAAAATTCTCCGCCCTGCCCACGGTCAGTAGGGGACACCGATGGGCTTGGAAAGGCCGCCGTCCGTCGGATGGGACGTTAAGCCGTGGCCCCGTGTGCAGGAGAGACATACCCTGTGCACGCTAAAGAACACGCTGGATGGCCTTGACGGGAGGCTACCATCTGTCTCCCAACAGCTGTTCCAGTGGGTCCCCTCCCCCAACCTTCTCTGAGCCTTCGGGGTCCATGTGACCTGGCCATTTAGCCCATGGTGTGCAAAAAAGTGCCGCTCAGAGGTAAAGCAACCCAACTCAACTCTGAGTCTTTGGGTCCATGTGACCTGGCCATTTAGCCCATGGTGTGCAAAAAAGTGCCGCTCAGAGGTAAAACAACCCAACTCAACTCTGAGTCTTTGGGTCCATGTGATCTGGCCATTTAGCCCATGGTGTGCGAAAAGTGCCGCTCAGAGGTAAAACAACTCAACAAAATATCGGTGAAGTGTTTGGTCACTCTACTGGTATTTTTTACTCCCTTTATGCCAATGGTTTATATTTTTAGATTAATTTCAAAGAAAGAAATGGATGGAATTTTTTTCCCGCTGAGTAAAACAATTTGTTGACTCTCCCTATCTTAATTTGAAACTAATATCCTTTAGGAAATAATATGATAACTGTCATTTTATGAAAATACAATTTGTGTTTTTAATTTTTTAAAGCACACAAAGAAAGATTCGTATTTTTTTTTAAAGGAATTACTGATTTTTAGTGATGAATTTTTTATTGGACATTGACTACGAGAGTTTTTCTTCGTGACAATGTCCCCTACGCTGAGTCCTTGGAATTTTTATAGCTAATTCTATTGTGTGCCAATAAAAGTACCGCTCAGAGGTAAAACAACCTAATTTATCCAGGTAATGGAAAGTCCTTAATGGGAGACTTCCAAATGTCTCCCAACAGCTGCCCAATGGGAGTTCGCGTCCCCCAAATTTCTCCGAGCCCTTAGAGTCCATGTGATCTGGTTATTTAACCCACTGTGTGCAATAAATATCGTTAAGAGTTAAAGCAACCCAACTCTTGGCAATAAAGTTGACACCGATGACCGCCTCTGTCGAATGGAACGTTAAGCCACGTGCAAGAGAAACATACACTAAGTTGAAAAAAGTGTCCGGACCCTTCCCTGTTATGCGAATGGAAAGCCATTTTCAAAGCTCCCTAACATTGAAAATATACCTTTTACGCAAAAACTGTTATTGGCGATAAATTGTAGATGTCACTCAAATCTCTCTAAATATATTTCCCGCAATATTCGTTTAATATTTAAAGAATGAATGGAAGCAGAAGCATTTATCTTCAACTTTTGAGGCGTGTGAAAAAAACACTTCAATAGATAAAACACAACTCTTGTAACACAACATTATACAATTTATCGTCAATAACAGTTTTTGCGTAAAAGGTTTATTTTCAATGTTTAGGGAGCTTTGAAAGTGGCTTTCCATTCACATAACATGGAAGTATCCGGACACTTTTTTCAACGTAGTGTACTCTATTTACATTAAAGAACACACTGGATTTCCTTGCATGGAGACTACCACCTGTCTGCTAAGAGCTGTGCAGTAAATTCTCTTACACTATGCTTCTCTGAGCCCTTGGGATCCTTGTGACCTGGCCATTTAGCCCATTGTATGCACAAAAGTTCCGCTCAGAGATTGGGTTGTTTTACCTCTTAGCGGCACTTTTTTGCACACCATGGGCTAAATGGCCAGGTCACATGGACCCCGAAGGCTCAGAGAAGGTTGGGGGAGGGGACCCACTGGAACAGCTGTTGGGAGACAGATGGTAGCCTCCCGTCAAGGCCATCCAGCATGTTCTTTAACGTGCACAGGGTATGGCTCTCCCGCACACGGGGCCACGGCTTAACGTCCCATCCGACGGACGACGGCCTTTCTAAGCCCATCGGTGTCCGCTACTGACAGTGGGCAGGGCGGGGAATTTTGCGGAGATAAATCTCAACGCTGACCCAGCTGGGACTCGAACCAGGGAACCACAGATTACGAGCCTGGCGCGCTACCGACTGAGCCACTCCCGCCCCCCGCTCAGAGGTAAAAACAACCCAATCTTTTACGTATATACCGACTTTTTCTCATTCCACAGATACTTCACAAATGGAAGGGATTCTCCCATTCATCTGAAGTCGCACAACCCACCCATTTGTCACACAAACGCGATACTGGGGAATAACTCCCCAAGCAGCTACTTACAGGAGAGGTCTAACAGGATTCTTTCAGCGTGGCTCTTCATTGTAGGAAAAAGAAACTCCCAAGGTGCCAAGATCGCGACAAAAAAGAAATACGACCTGAGCACACATACTTTATTCGGATCCGGTGCAGTAAGTTAACAGGAAAAAACTTTGTAACTGAAAATAATCACATATATAGAGATAGATGCAGAATTTTCCCATCTACTCTTATGCAAATATATGTATAACGACAATACACTTTCTGGTGAAGTGAGATCGTCTTCCTTTACAGTGAGAAGCGCAGATGTTCTAGAAAGGTTGAAAGTCACATCAGTGTCCATCGATTCAGACAGTTTTTTTTTCATACACGTTGTTCCAACCTATCTATTGGTGTCGATTGTTTGCAGGCTCTCCTTATTTCTTGGGATTCATGACGCTAGGCACAATCATTTTTATCCTTTCGCACCCACCCATCCTCAACCTCTTCTTCATCTGTTTCAGCAGTCAGTCGCAAGCGGGTCTGCGTGACCTGTCATCGCACGGATAGATTATTTTTGCGGGGAATGTGAAGCCGTTCGAGCTATGAAGTGCGGGGAAGAGGATTTGCTGAAGTGTGGCGGTATTCGGGATGGGGAGTAGGAAGGAACAGTAATGAGAGATGTAAGAAAAATGATGCAGCTTGTAGGACGAGAAGGGTGGAACTGATATTATGGCCACCTTATCTCTTATGTTTTCACTTCTGCATTCTTAGAGGAATGCTTCATTTGCGTAAGAGTTTTTTTTTCATATGGTATGTACAGTGTTCTTCCCCCCCCCCCCCCATATCATTTTTCTTTCGGGTGGTGGCTCTGCCGGTAGCGCGCCAGACTCATAACCTATAGTACTCAGTTTCGAGTCCCACCTGGGTCGGCGTTGAGATCTATATTGGTAATCCCTAGCCTGCCTATTAATATGGGGCGGTGGTGGTAGCGCGCCAGGCTCGTAATCTGTAGTTCCCAGGTTCGAGTCCCAGCTGGGTCAGCGTTGAGATTTATCTCCGCAAAATTCTCCGCCCTGCTCACAGTCAATAGGGGACACCGATGGGCTTGGAAAGGCCGTCGTCCGTCGGATGGGGCGTTAAGCCGTGGCCCCATGTGCGAGAGCCATACCCTGTGCACATTAAAGAACACGCTGGATGGCCTCAACGGGAGGCTCAAATCTGTCTCCCAACAGATGTTCCAGTGGGTCCCGTACTCCAACCTTCTCTGAGCCTTCGGGGTCCATGTGACCTGGTCATTTAGCCCATTGTGTGCAAAAATTTCCACTCAGAGGTAAAACAACCCAACTCAAAGCCTATTAATTATCTTAGCTGACATGCTAAACTTGAGCTGTATGGAAAACATTTCCACAATAGAGTTTGTGTTTGTTCAAGACTTTGCGATCCAACATTCGACCTGATATATGCTATGTTAACAGACGATAGTTATTTTACTTCTTATCTGGACTTTTGCAAAGACTAATGGACAAGATACGAAGACCAGGAAATTTTAAGCGATGCTTCTGGTTGTTCGATTGGCAAGGTATGCGGACGTCATCTATGCTCGTATTTCTCATAAAGAATGGAGCGGCAAAATCTCAAGATTCAAAAAGGTAACAACCAATGAAAAGACGCCACGTTTACGTGGGGCGGGGGTGGCTCAGTCGGTAGCGCGCCAGGCTCGTAATCTGTAGTTCCCAGGTTCGAGTCCCAGCTGGGTCAGCGTTGAGATTTATCTCCGCAAAATTCCCCGCGCTGCCCACGGTCAGTAGGAGACACCGATGGGCTTGGAAAGACCGCCGTCCGTCGGATGGGACGTTAAGCCGTGGCCCCGTGTACGGGAGAGCCATACCCTGTGCACGTTAAAGAACACGCTGGATGACCTTGACGGGAGGTTACCATCTGTCTCCCAACAACTGTTCCAGTGGGTCCCCTCCCCCAACCTTCTCTGAGCCTTCGGGGTCCATGTGACCTGGCCATTTAGCCCATGGTGTACAAAAAAGTGCCGCTCAGAGGTAAAACAACTCAACCCAAATGTAATGTACATTATTATATGTGGTTTATGGAAGTGAGCAGTTACAAATACTGCTTTTAATTTCGGAATATTATAATCTCTGAGGTCGTAGCTGATGTCAGCGCGCGCTCTCTCATACCCGTGACTCATTTTCCATGCATGCAAATTATCGAACGTTTTATTTCCTTTTGGGCAGAATTTAGTATTCTGTAATCACGCGATAGGTAACCGAATGGTCCCAGATATCGTACGTGGGTTCCCCTTGTGTTACCCCGTGTTGGGTGAAAATATCGGGTAGTAGGAACCTGCAGTGGCTCGTCTTAATATAATAATATCTTTGGTGGCTTTCTCAAAATCGCGAACGAGGAAGTTACGAATGGGGAACGGGCGAATAAGTTTTTTTTATCCAAAATGCCGATTTCAACCACCTATTGAACCTATCGAGTAAATAATTTGCACTCCACATTCTCATGCTAATCTTAATATTCCCCCAAAATCCCCTCAATTAAAAGTTATGGCTACTACAGGCACACGCAGACATCTTTTATTACTATAGATGTAAAACATTTGCCCTAGAAGCTCCATAATGATTCCACCTAGTTGAGGATCGATACATTTTCAGGCATAGAATCGCAAAATTCCCCGCCCTGCCCACGGTCAGTAGGGGACACCGATGCCGCCGTCCGTCGGATGGGATGTTAAGCCGTGGCCCCGTGTGTGGGAGCGCCATACCCTGTGCACGTTAAAGAACAAGCTGGATGGCCTTGACGGGAGGCTACCATCTGTCTCCCAACAGCTGTTCCAGTGGGTCCCCTCCCCCAACCTTCTCTGAGCCTTCGGGGTCCATGTGACCTGGCCATTTAGCCCATGGTGTGCAAAAAAGTGCCGCTCAGAGGTAAAACAACCCAACCCAGGCATAGAATCGTGCTTCTCATTGGCTTTTGTGATTTAGCATAATAAACCACGACTGGACAAGAAACTCTTTGAAGGGGGACTTGCCGCTCCATTCTTTATGTGGAACAGTATAGATGTTGATCAACACTTTGGGCAAGAATTATGTACCAATACAAATTGGGGAATAATATTAGGAACAGTGTGCCTAAAAGGCTTGAATTATAAAAAGACCGGTAAAATACAAGGTATATATGAGCGGAACTTTTCGTTCTGCTCATTGGTCAGAACATAAAGATCGAGGGTGTTTGAAATTGTGCTTCTTCTATAGGCGAGAAAGAGTTGGGTTGGGTTGTTTCACCTCTGAGCTGCACTTTTTTACACATCATGTGCTAAATGGCCAGGTCACATGGACCCCGAAAGCTCAGAGAAGGTTTGGGGAGGGGACCCACTGGAACAGCTGTTGGGAGACAGATGGTAGCCTCCCGTCAAGGCCATCCAGCGTGTTCTTTAACGTGCACAGGGTATGGCTCTCCCGCACACGGGGCCACGGCTTAACGTTCCATCCGACGGACGGCGGCCTTTCCAAGCCCATCGGTGTCCCCTACTGACCGTGGGCAGGGCGGGGAAATTTTGCGGAGATAAATCTCAACGCTGACCCAGCTGGGACTCGAACCTGAGAACTACAGATTACGAGCCTGGCGCGCTACCGACTGAGCCACCCCCGCCCCACGAGAAAGAGCATACTAGAGGCAGAACTGTACAGAAAGCAGAAGGCATTTGTGTGGGAAATGGGTGAGTCATGTCTTACAGGAGGGAAACAATTCTAATTTACCAATTTTTGGGGCAATTATATGAATGCACGTTTTTTAATGCTAATGGATTTTCTGGGTAAACAAAAAACCTATTCTACAGTGCTTATGGGTAGAGGGATAATATGGAAAGTTTGCATCCCAGCTTACAAATAATTTTTCGCGATTACCAGGGGTGCGGATGGCTCAGTCGGTATCGCGCCAGGCTCGTAATCTGCAGTTCCCAGGTTCGAGTCCCAGCTGGGTTAGCGTTGAGATTTATCTCCGCAAAATTCCCCGCCCTGCCCACGGTCAATAGGGGACACCGATGGGCTTGGAAAGGCCGCCGTCCGGCGGATGGGAAGTTAAGCCGTGGCTCCGTGTGCTGGAGAGCCATACCATGTTCACGTTAAAGAACACGTTGGATGGCCTTGACGGGAGGCTACCATCTGTGTCCCAACAGCTGTTCCAGCGGGTCCTCTCCCCCAACCTTCTCTGAGCCTTCGGGGTCCTTGTGACCTGGCCATTTAGCCCACTGTGTGCAAAAAAGTGCCGCTCAGAGGTGAAACAATCCAATCGCGATTATCAGTGAATGCCTTAACTGGAAGCCTTCAGCTTCAATTGAAAAAAAAAATGGGAAAAAAATGTTCTCCAGCTTCAGTGAAAAGACTGTTCTGTGAAGGATCCAGGATCCTTCCTGGAATTTTTTTTTTCAATCTTGAAGTTCCCGATTTGTAATCTTTTCGATGAAAAAAAAAACAAGCCCATGGATAAAATTTACCGCAGACTTCATCTTTAGTTCGGAAAATTTCTATCTTCGTTTGAAAGCATCATTCTTTTTTTCCCCTGCATCTCTCAATATTCCACATTGTGTTGGCATCGTACACTGGCTGATGACGAACAAGAAACTTCACAATTGAAGAAAAAGATAACGGTGAAAATGAAAAGAATTCTCCTCCCTCCTCATCTCTATGAGAGGAAAGCAAGAGGAGGCAAGTGCGCACCAAGACAGAAAATTGCGCGATGTTGACAACTTGCAGCAGATCCAAGATACCGTAAGATGCTTGTCTACCTCCATCATCTCATTTTTGCCTCTTCTTCCTTTGGCGTTCTTTCTTATCTCCCTTCTTCATTTCACATAGGAGGCAGCAGCAGTAGCGAAGGTTCAAAGCGATGCTTACCTTCCTGCAAACATGCTGCACCATCCTCGCGAAGCACGGAGACAATAAAAGTTGCTTAATGGAGACCTCACATAGACTACTCGGTGTGCAGTCACTCCTAACGTGCTGCGAATGAAAGGATGGGCAAGACTTCGCACGCGGAATTCTAACGCATTTTAAAGGCTTCTGATCGCGTTTCTTGATTTCAAATTCGGATACTTAAGCTGTTGTGTTCCAGTCGTAAATAAATATCGAATTTGACTGGTAGTTTTCTTATTTATCGAAATACGAAGGCTATTTTCTTTTGCATTTCGTGGGTTTTTGCAAATATTTGTGATATGTGATGCCTAAAGTTACATAGTTTTTTTTTACGTAGTTCTACCCTTATGGGTAAGGTCTGTGGAGGGAAGGTAGGCTTAGTGGGAAGTGCCCGAGCTCGGAGCCTGACCTTCCCAGGTTCGAGGGGGCGGGGGTGACTCAGTCGGTAGCGCGCCAGGCTCGTAATCTGTAGTTTCCAGGTTCGAGTCCCAGCTGGGTCAGCGTTGAGATTTATCTCCGCAAAACTCCCCGCCCTCCCCACGGTCAGTAGGGGACACCGATGGGCTTGGAAAGGCCGCCGTCCGTCGGATGGGACGTTAAGCCGTGACCCCGTGTGCGGGAGAGCCATACCCTGTGCACGTTAAAGAACACGCTGGATGGCCTTGACGGGAGGTTACCATCTGTCTCCCAACAGCTGTTCCAGTGGGTCCCCTCCCCCAATCTTCTCTGAGCCTTCGGGATCCATGTGACCTGGCCATTTAGCCCATGGTGTGCAAAAAAGTGCCGCTCAGAGGTAAAACAACCCAACCCAATCGCATACAGGGAGCCGTATCTTGAACACTTTTAAAGAATGCGCTTAAGATGAACGAGGTTTTTATTTTCTTGATAGATGTCCAATGGACTCTTTTCTGCTATCCAGCGCCGAGGGGGCGGGGGTGGCTCAGTCGGTAGCACGCCAGGCTCGTAATCTGTAGTTCCCAGGTTCGAGTCCCAGCTGGGTCAGCGTTGAGATTTATCTCCGCAAAATTCCCCGCCTTGCCCACGGTCAGTAGGGGACACCGATGGGCTCGGAAAGGCCGCCATCCGTCGGATGGGACGTTAAGTCGTGGCAACGTGTGCGGGAGAGCCATACCCTGTGAACGTTAAAGAACACGCTGGATGGCCTTGACGGGAGGCTACCATCTGTCTCCCAACAGCTGTTCCAGTGGGTCCCCTCCCCCAACTTTCTTTGAGCCTTCGGGGTCCATGTGACCTGGCCATTTAGCCCATGGTGTGCAAAAAAGTGCCGCTCAGAGGTAAAACAACCCAACCCAGCGCCAGTGTTCTGGTTCCTGATAACCTAAGCATTTTGTCTTGTGTGAAGGAGAGTTCTTTGTGTGCCCTGTGCACGTTAAATAAATGTCAATTAGGTCCCTTAACCAGCTCATGAGTGCATTAGGTCCTGATCTTACCATTTAGCTCACTGTGTGAGGAAATTGCCGCTCAGAGGTAAAACAACCCAACCCTTACCACTTAGCTCATTGTGTACGAAACAGGTCGCTAAGAAGTGTAAGAACCGAACTCGAGGATCGTTTTTTGTTTCTTTTTTGTCTGACGATATTTTTATAAAAAAAAAGCTTTCGAATAATGCCCAGAGAGTCTTTTTCAATCAGAGCCTAACATAAAACAAATGAATAGCAATAGTTGAATAGTAAAGAATCACAGTATATGTCCTCTAGACATAGAACTCATGAGATAATAAGCTGAAAATAATTTGGTTTTGCGTGAGTGGGATTCGAACCCCCGTCTCCTAGCAACATGCCAGTTATACTAACCTCTACACCAACATCGACTAACGTTTTTTCTTCAGCTGATGTGACATAAACTTTCCGGATTTTTTTATTTTCACACCAGCTGAAGGAAAAACGTTAGCCGGTTAAAATGTAGTGGTTAGCATAACTGGCATGTTTCCAGGAGACGTGGGTTCGAATCCCACTCACGGCAAAAACAATTTTTTTCAGCTTATTATTTCATGATTAGCAATAGTTTTACTGGGATGATCTGCTAAACCAGAACTATTATTGATGTAGAGAAGAATTTTTTCAGAAAATGCACTCCATGCTATCGAAATTGATCATGAAACATTAATGTTGCTTAAAGTAGCTTTGAAATTATGTTTTCGCCTTACATGAATTGATTGCCTACTCTAGACTCAAACCATCAGAAATGCCATGCTCCTACATGAATTTATCAATCAAAACGTTAAAAAAAATGGTGTTTTAAGGCGAATCATATTTCGTTTTACAAATTACATTAATCGGAACAACAGGGGCGGGGGTGGCTCAGTCGGTAGCACGCCAGCTCGTAATCTGTAGTTCCCAGGTTCGAGTCCCAGCTGGGTCAGCGTTGAGATTTATCTCCGCAATATTCCCCGCCCTGCCCACGGTCAGTAGGGGACACCGATTTGCTTGGAAAGGCCGCCGTCTGTCGGATGGGACGTTAAGCCGTGGCCCCGTGTGCGGGAGAGCTATACCCTGTGCACGTTAAAGAACACGCTGGATGGTCTTGACGGGAGGCTACCATCTGTCTCCCAACAGCTGTTCCAGTGGGTCCCCTCCCCCAACCTTCTCTGAGCCTTCGGGGTCCATGTGACCTGGCCATTTAGCCCATGGTGTGCAAAACTGAGAGGTAAAACAACCCAACCCTAATCGGAACAACAACAAAAAAACATAAAAAATGTGCCTTTATCTCTGGTACGGGAGAATCACTGATAAGAAGAAGAAAAAACTTTTAAAACTTTCAGAAATAAAAGCTGAAAGAGTGTTGTCAGTCTTCAAAGAAGGAAAGCACATTCGGCGAAAAACCGAACGTCTTTTCCGCTAAGATAAGAATTTACTATATACCAATCGTGATTCTTGAAAGAAAAGTTTGTAGAAATTCCGTATTTTCGAAATCACTCTGGCAATTACATTGAAACTCTGCGAGATCAATTTTTAATGAATGGATTACCGTATCATCAAATTTCGTCTCTCGGGTGAAAGTAGTTTTCGTTTGGAAAATCGCAAACCACAATCTTTCTGAAACCGCCGAATATATACTTTTATTTCTACTCCTTGGAATCTCGTTTGCATTATATTTTACATTGCGGAATACTTGATCTAAAGGGGGCGGGGGTGGCTCAGTCGTTAGCGCGCCAGGCTCATAATCTGTAGTTCCCAGGTTTGAGTCCCAGCTGGGTCAGCGTTGAGATTTATCTCCGCAAAATTCCCCGCCCTGCCCACTGTCAGTAGGGGACACCGATGGGCTTGGAAAGGCCGCCGTCCGTCGGATGGGACGTTAAGCTGTGGCCCGTGTGCGGGAGAGCCATACCCTTTGCACGTTAAAGAACACGCTGGATGACCTTGACGGAAGGCTACCATCTGTCTGCCAACAGCTGTTCCAGTGGGTCCCCTCCCCCAATCTTCTCTGAGCCTTCGGGGTCCATGTGACCTGGCCATTTAGCCCATGGTGTGCAAAAAAGTGCCGCTCAGAGGTAAAAAACCCAACCATTGATCTAAAATCCAACTTGCCCTAACAAAATATTAGGGAATTACCATGTTATGTCAATGGGAATATTTAACTTCGAAACTATCTAATTTGGAAGAATGTGACTGAAGGTAACTATCATAAAATCTGTTTATTCCGCTTTTCAACATTTTTCGTTTAGTATTTAAAGAGTTATGGGAGCTCAAATAATTTCACAACGGTAATATTTAATAAGAATTTGCCTCAGAAATTAAATAATGAGCATTGTTTCAAGTCTTTTAACAAAATATATATTTCGTTTCCATAACGATTAAATATTAGACAATTGGGAATGATTTTCATAAAACAAAATAGGAAGCTGGAATATTTAATAACAAACTAACTCTTTCACTACTGGAGGCGGGGGTGGCTTGGCTCAGTTGGTAGCGCGCCAGGCTCGTAATCTGCAGTTCCCAGGTGGGTCAGCATTGAGATTTATCTCCGCAAAATTCCCCGCCCTGCCCACGGTCAGTAGGGGACACCGATGGGCTTGGAAAGGCCGCCGTCCGTCGGAATGGACGTTAAGCTGTGGCTCCGTGTGCGGGAGAGCCATACCCTGTGCACGTTAAAGAACACACTGGATAGCCTTGACGGAAAGCTACCACCTGTCTCCCAACAGCTGTTCCAGTGGGTCCCCTCCCCCAACCCTCTCTGAGCTTTCGGGGTCCTTGTGACCTGGCCATTTAGCCCATTGTGTGCAAAAAAGTGCCGCTCAGAGGTAAAACAACACAACTTTCACTACTGGAGGCGGGGGTGGCTCAGATAGATTACGAGCCTGTCACGCTACTCGTAATCTATAGTTCCCATGTTCTAGTCCTAGCTTGCTAGCGTTGATGATGGGGTTAGTTCATATCGTCGCCCATTGAATCGGACATTAAGCGTGGTCCTGTGTGCACACCGTGGACTTGACTGTATGCTTCCATATGGCTTCTAACAGCTGTCTAATGGGTCTCTTCCCATATTCAGCTTTAAGCCTTTGCGGTAGTTGTGACGTGGCCTTTTAGCTCATTGTGCACAAATAACGGATTTCTGAGAGATAAAAGAAGCCAATCTATTCAGTTTGGTGATCCAAATTTTTTTCCGAAAGGTACAATGTTGTTTTTATTTCACTTGAACAAAAGATCAAGGCACGTAGACACATTCGAAGCATTTGTTTTATTTGTTCGAGATGCTATCGCGAAATATATCGGAGAAATTGTATGCTGACGCGAGGGGTGAGGAGAGAGTCTTCTACATCAATTTTGGTACAACTGACTCTGCTGCTTCAGGTCGATAAATTTTTCTTTTTTGCCTTCTTTTCACGAGGAAGAGGATGGAAGGTGCAAAAAAGGGAGAGTAACAGAGGAAGAAAAATGAACAATATCATGGAGATAGTAGCGATATCCCTGGGGGCGCAGGACGGCAGATGAGAGTACTGCAGCGAGAGGATGGAGAGTCCACAGGAGGTAACTAAGACTCGGATTCCAACATCTGCAGCTGTAAAAGGTAACGGGGAGAGTGTTGAAGTGTCAGCTCGGAGATTTATCAATCTTTATTGCTATTTTATTTAAATGAAATAATGGTAATAAAGAAATGGCTCTTTTGTTTCCAGTGACTTAGCTATAAAACATGTATTTTGTTTCGGCTGTTTACCTATGAGTGTACTTTTTTTTACACACAATCGGCTGAATGATCCAGTCACAAGGACACCAAGTGTTGAAAGGAAGTTGGGGAAGGAATCCACTGCACCGCGCTGTTACGATTTTTTTTACACACAATGGGCTGAATGATCCAGTCACAAGGACACCAAGTGCTCAAAGAAAGTTGGGAAAGGAATCCACTGCACCGCGCTGTTACGATTTTTTTGTACACACAATGGGCTGAATGATCCAGTCACAAGGACACCAAGTGCTCAAAGAAAGTTGGGAAAGGAATCCACTGCACCGCGCTGTTACGATTTTTTTTACACACAATGGGCTGAATGATCCAGTCACAAGGACACCAAGTGCTGAAAGAAAGTTGGGGAAGGAATCCACTGCGCCGAGCTGTTACGAATTTTTTTTACACACAATGGGCTGAATGATCCAGTCACAAGGATACCAAGTGCTCAAAGAAAGTTGGGAAAGGAATCCACTGCACCGCGCTGTTACGATTTTTTTTACACACAATGGGCTGAATGATCCAGTCACAAGGACACCAAGTGCTCAAAGAAAGTTGGGAAAGGAATCCACTGCACCGAGCTGTTACGATTTTTTTTTACACACAATGGGCTGAATGATCCAGTCACAAGGACACCAAGTGCTCAAAGAAAGTTGGGGAAGGAATCCACTGCACCGAGCTGTTACGAATTTTTTTTACACACAATGGGCTGAATGATCCAGTCACAAGGACACCAAGTGCTCAAAGAAAGTTGGGGAAGGAATCCACTGCACCGAGCTGTTACGAATTTTTTTTACACACAATGGGCTGAATGATCCAGTCACAAGGACACCAAGTGCTCAAAGAAAGTTGGGGAAGGAATCCACTGCACCGAGCTGTTACGAATTTTTTTTACACACAATGGGCTGAATGATCCAGTCACAAGGACACCAAGTGCTCAAAGAAAGTTGGGGAAGGAATCCACTGCACCGAGCTGTTACGAAACGGATGGTAGCCTTCTGTCTGGACCAGCCATCGTGTTCTTTTGAATATGGCCAGGGTACGACTCGACTGCATGTGAGGTCACGGCTTAACGTCGCATCCGACGGAGACGACCTTTCGAAATCCTTAGATGTGCACTTTATCACTGATAGTAGACTAGGGGTTAGCGGCATAAATATCAACTAGCACAGTTGGAACTCGAACCTGGAAACTGCAGATTACGAGCCTGGCTCGCTACCCATTTTGATTTCAAACTCCATGAGCGAAACATAAATTGGTTTCTTGAATTTTTCTCTAAGCGTAGATTTGGTTTGTTGATTTACGCCTGAACAGAACTTTTGTTCTTGCATTAGGCGAAATTATCAAGAAATCCAAAAGTCTGATCTGGGCGGGGGTGAGGGGGGGGTGTGGAAGGAAACCAACTGCATGGCTGTTGGCCAACAACATTGTTAAGAGACAGATTAAAGCCTCCTGTTAAAATCATCCAGCGTGCTATTTAATATGAACAGAATATGGTTGTCTTTCACATGAAACCTCGACTTAACGGAATATTCGGCGTCTTTTGAAAGCACATCGGTGACATCTTTCTCACCGTGGACAGAAAGGAGGTTAGCGTAGAAAGTCTCGGTAACTTGAATCTTGGAATATAAGTTAGAAGCTTGCGGTGAAAACCTCGATGAACACACGGCGGTGAACTCGAACTTTGGAATATAAGGTTAAAAGCATGGGGAGAAATGCACAGAAAGAGCGAGACTTCGTAGGGGGGTCCGCAGAAAGAGCGAGACTTCGTAGGGGGGTCCGCAGAAAGAGCGAGACTTCTTAGGAGGGTCCGCAGAAAGAGCGAGTTATCATTGAGTGAGACTTCGTAGAAGGTCCGTTGGGTTGTTTTACCTCTGAGCGGCACTTTTTTGCACACCATGGGCTAAATGGCCAGATCACATGGACCCCGAAGGCTCAGAGAAGGAGGGCGGGGGTGGCTCAGTCGGTAGCGCGCCAGGCTCGTAATCTGTAGTTCCCAGGTTCGAGTCCCAGCTGGGTCAGCGTTGAGATTTATCTCCGCAAAAATTCCCCGCCCTGCCCACGGTCAGTAGGGGACACCGATGGGCTTGGAAAGGCCGCCGTCCGTCGGATGGGACGTTAAGCCGTGGCCCCGTGTGCGGGAGAGCCATACCCTGTGCACGTTAAAGAACACGCTGGATGGCCTTGACGGGAGGCTACCATCTGTCTCCCAACAGCTGTTCCAGTGGGTCCCCTCCCCCAACCTTCTCTGAGCCTTCGGGGTCCATGTGACCTGGCCATTTAGCCCATGGTGTGCAAAAAAGTGCCGCTCAGAGGTAAAACAACCCAAGCTCAGAGAAGGTTGGGGGAGGGGACCCACTGGAACAGCTGTTGGGAGACAGATGGTAGACTCCCGTCAAGGCCATCCAGCGTGTTCTTTAACGTGCACAGGGTATGGCTCTCCCGTACTCGGGGCCACGGCTTAACGTCCCATCCGACTGACGGCGACCTTTCCAAGCCCATCGGTGTCCCCTACTGACCGTGGGCAGGGCGGGAAATTTTGCGGAGATAAATCTCAACGCTGACCCAGCTGGGACTCGAACCTGGGAACTACAGATTACGAGCCTGGCGCGCTACCGACTGAGCCCCGCCCCAGAAGGTCCGTACAGCGAAAAGGTTGAATACTACTGGAGTAAAGCAAAATATCACATTAAAATTAAAATACATAAGATTTGGAATTGATCACTTTAGCTTTTGACAGCCCGATGCATAAAGATAATACCAGATTAGAAAAAGAAATTCTAGAATAGAAAAATAGAAATTACCAAAATAATAAAGCACAAAAAACTTATGAAAAAGAAATGTAACAAAGTAAAAATAGAAAAGCAAAAATCACAACAAAGTTTAGAAAAGGATTTTACTGGGAATCCTCAAATGGGTGTCAGCTGACCAAGTCTGGTCCATGAAGGGAAATCATACATCACGGATAATTGGAAAATATAAACACTAAAACAAAAAAAAATTTTTTGTTACGAAATAGGTAAAATAAAAATCAAAAGTTGGGAAGTATTAAATTTCAATATAAATGTCATTTTTCGTTTTTCAGTCTTTAAATCCTACCTGACCTGTAGATAATTTTCGTTTTTACATCTGAGTCCACCTCTGCTTCAGAATGGGAGCGGGGATGACTCAGTCGGTAGCGCACCAGGCTTGTAATCTGCAGTTCCCAGGTTCCAGTCCCAGCTGGACAGTTGAGATTTATCTCAGCAAAACTCTCCCACCTTGCCTGCGTTCAGTAGGGGACACCGATGGGCTTGGAAAAGCCGCCGTCAATCGGATGAGACGTTAAACCATGAGCCTTTGTGCGGGAGAGCCATACCATGTGCACCTTAATGAACATGCTGGATGGCTTTGACGAGTATCTGTCTCCTAACAGTTTCCAGTGGGTCCCCTCCCCCTAAACTTATCTGGGCCTTCGGGGTCCTTGTGACCTGGCCATTGTGTGCAAAAAAATAAGTGCCGATCAGAGGTAACCGAACCCTACTTCACAATAATCGAAATGAAAAATAAAAAAGGGGTCCGTTTGACATTATAATTGAGAAAAGCTGACTTAAGACAATTTTTTTTCTTGGGAATTAAGTTAACCTTATTATCTTTTAATATCTTTTTATGTGACTACTGTTGTTTTGCACTTTAAAACATTTAATGCAGAGTAATTCTGATTTGTTAAACGCGGTTAAAGGCTGCAATTTATCATCGTGACTCAGACGTCAGAAGTTGTTCTCTCTCTCTTATTTCTCTGTTGCTGAAATTTAGAATGTTTCCTTTTAAGAGGTTTTCGGAATCGCGATGTTTTTATTTCACCTACGCGTTCTCAAATTGACAACTCCTCTGAACAAAAAAGTAACAGCCCAACAGCACAAAAAAAAAAGTAACAACCCACAGAAGGCTGCACGCGCGCACACCCCAGTTATATTTTTTTTTCTTGCATATAAATTCGAGTTGTGATAGTGCAGGTGTTTGGAAGAATGAAAGGCACACTGCAAAGAAATGAGAAGGGTGTTTCTGTATTCACCCTTCAGGTATCATGATGAAGAAAACAAATCCTACCCCACGCTGATGAATCATTTTATATATAACTATGCTCAAAACATATTTATTTGTTCAGTAATAAAGTATCACAGGAAAATGTCCCTGTAGACAGGAAACACTTGAAACAATTTGCTGAAAAATTGGTTATATATCACAATCAATCAATCAATTTTATTTCATCATCATAGGGGCGGGGGTGGCTCAGTCGGTAGCGCGCCACGCTCGTAATCTGTAGTTCCCAGGTTCGAGTCCCAGCTGGGTCAGCGTTGAGATTTATCTCCGCAAAATTCCCCGCCCTGCCCACGGTCAGTCGGGGACACCGATGGGCTTCAAAAGGCCGCCGCCCGTCGGATGGGACGTTAAGCCGTGGTCCCGTGTGCCGGAGAGTCATACCCTGTGCACGTTAAAGAACACGCTGGATGGCCTTGACGGGAGGCTACCATCTGTCTCCCAACAGCTCTTCCAGTGGGTCCCCTTCCCCAACCTTCTCTGAGCCTTCGGGGTCCATGTGACCTGGCCATTTAGCCCATGGTGTGCAAAAAATGCCGCTCAGAGGTAAAACAACCCAACCTTAAAACATATTTATTTATTCATTCAGTAATAAAGTATCACAGGAAAATATCCTGTAGACAGGAAACACTTGAAACAATTTGCTGAAAAATCGCTTATATATAACAATCAATTTTATCATCATATACAATTTATAACATAGAAAAATATGAGTGAACCCAAAAACCACATGGTTTGTCTGGGCCACTAAAGGAAATTAATATAAAGATCTATAACGACCTACTCGCTACAAAGATTACAAACAATATGTGTCATTTTCCCGATATATGTACAATAAATATTTACACTTGATTATTTAACATAGGTGCAACATCTTCCAAAGAAAAGAGAAAGCTTTTTAAATTCTGCTTAAACATATTAAAAATTTTTTCACTTCTAATTTCAAGAGGCAACTGATTGAAGATTTTAGGTGCGATATACGAATAATGCTTATGAGCTTTATTTTGGTCAAAGGAACTGAGTATTTTAGACCCTTCTCTCTGAAGTTGTATAAATATGGCTGAATGTGAAAATGTCTCCCAACAGATGTCTCGTGGGTCCACTCCTCCCAACCTTCTGAGCCCTCGGGTTCTTTGTAACCTGGCCATTTAGCCCATTGTGTGCAAAAAGAGTGCAGTTCAGAGGTAAAACACCCAACTCAATATATTGACAAACTACCTTTCAATAAATTATTTTGTCACTAAGTTTAGAGACTTGTTCGAAAGAAAAAATTAACTCGTCAAGGCCATCCAGAGTGTTCTTTAGCAACTGTCTCCTAGCAACAGTGAATATTCTTCTTATACCCAACTTTTGCAGATGGATGTTGCTCAGTGGTAGCGCTTCAAGCTCGTAATTTGATGTTTTCATGTTCGGGGCCCATCTGTGTGCCAGCATTGAAAATTTTATCCGCTAATTCCTGTTCTGTTTTCGTTTCGAAACGGTATACCAATGGGCAGTCTGTCAAGTGGATATTAAGCCATGTCTGTTTGCATGGAAGGCATATCTCGTGCACGTTAAACGAGCACGCTGGATGGACTTGAAGGGAGGTTACCACCCATCTCTTAACAACTGTCCATTGACTCTCCTCCCCTTTTTCTGGGGGCGTGGGTGGCTCAGTAGGTAGCGCGCCAGGCTCGTAATCTGTAGTTCTCAGGTTCGAGTCCCAGCTGGGTCAGCGTTGAGATTTATCTCCGCAAAATTCCCCGCCCTACCCACGGTCAGTAGGGGACACCGATGGGCTTGGAAAGGCCGTCGTCCGTCGGATGGGACGTTAAGCCGTGGCCCCGTGTGCGGGAGAGCCATACCCTGTGCACGTTAAAGAACACGCTGGATGGCCTTGACGGGAGGCTACCATCTGTCTTCCAACAGCTGTTCCAGTGGGTCCCCTCCCCCAACCTTTTGGGGCGGGGGTGGCTCAGTCGGTAGCGCGCCAGGCTCGTAATCTGTAGTTGCCAGGTTCGAGTCCCAGCTGGGTCAGCGTTGAGATTTATCTCCGCGAAATTCCCCGCCCTGCCCACGGTCAGTAGGGGACACCGATGGGCTTGGAAAGACCGTCGTCCATCGGCTGGGACGTTAAGCCGTGGCCCCGTGTGCGGGAGAGCCATACCCTGTGCACGTTAAAGAACACGCTAGATGGCCTTGGCGGGACTACCATCTGTCTCCCAACAGCTGTTCCAGTGGGTCCCCTCCCCCAACCTTCTCTGAACCTTCGGGGTCCATGTGACCTGGCCATTTAGCCCATGGTGTGCAAAAAAGTGCCGCTCAGAGGTAAAACAACCCAACCCCTTTTTCTGAGCCCTTAGGGTCCTTGTGACCTGGTCATTTAGTACATTGTGTTCACCGAAGTGCCACTCAGAGATAAAACAACCCAAATCTGTACGGAAAAGGACTCCTCAAAGGTGAACAGCCCAACGTTATGGCTGTGCATTTAGTCGTATGTCGTCAAACGTGATTGAAAGCAAAATACATTACACTGATAATAATGGAAGCAAAATTCAACATTATGAAAATGGAAAAACCGTTTAAAAATTCACCAGCATGTAGTTCTCACAAACCGCTTATAAGTCAAATCTCATAATCCTTGAGTTATGAAATTGAATGTTTATAAGTTCGAACATAGTAACAATATTCTACAGTCCTGTGTGGGAAGTTCTGTTCAATGTTAAACTTTTAACGTAACGAAGCTGTTTTGAAATTAAGAAAAAAAATTCTAATATGCGTGGAACGGAAAAACATGTTTAATTTCCTTCTCCACAATGTAAACGTTTCTTTTTTCTATAGATCGCTTAAAAAAAATAAACAGCGAGAGGCAAAATACCTAAAATAAAGAATTCAAAAGAATGACATCATGTTTTTAGTTGTGTTTTCTTTTTTTGTTGACGCCATGAGCAGTGGATGCTGCAGGTCAGAGGTTCAGAAATGTTGATTCATCGCAGCTTCTTCTTCTCCTTTTCATTCAAGATGCTACTTCTTCTTTCTTCTCTTTTCCTATTAGGGTATCAGCCTCATCTGACACTGCAGGCTGCGCTTTTTGTCTCCAGCGTCAGGTTTTTTTTATGTTCCGACGGTTTTAAGCTTGGCAGATTAGAATCGGAGGATGAAAGTTAAAAAAGAAGAAACAAAGGACATAAAAAAAACTAAACGCGCGTCAACTCCGCCGGCGGTAATGTAGCGTGTCGTGATTTTCTGGCTTGAGGACGCGGACAGGCCAATTTTTCCTTTCTCGAATGGCGGTGTATTTTAGTAGTTAATTGGAGATGCCAGGGTGCTAGGCATCCGTGCAGGTGTCTGTCGTCATCCCCTAAAGTCCTGCTCGCTCATCCTCTACTCCTGATCTCTGCGCATTGTCGCTATGGCAACTGAAGCGTTGACCGACACACGGAGATGAAAAATAAATGTTTCATAAGTTTGTTGCGTTTGATTCACCGTTTTTTTTTTTTATTTTATTTTCTTACATCGTTTAGGAATGAGTGTCATTTTCTTTTTATTCTTCAGTGACTTCAGAGAGAGTTAGATTCGGCATCCAATTTGATCTGATGGATCGGTAGAGAATGCAATAATTTGTGTCGCTGAGAAAGTGTGTCATATTTAAATGAAGAGAAATGATCGAGATAAATTAATATGTTATATTAACACTGCCAAAAGTATTTGGCACTTCAATGTTAATGATGAGAAGCATGTTAAATCCTCTGTGAGTGGGGCGGAGTTTAGCTCAGTCGGCATTCTCGTAATCTGCTATTCCCCGGTTCTAGTTGTAACTGTGTCAGCTTTGAGATCTATCTCCGGTAAAGCCTCTGCCCTCGGTGATAAAGAGGACCGATGGGCTTGGAAATTCGCCATCTATCGGATGGGACGTAAAGCCGTGGCTCCGTGTGCTAGAGGGTTAAGCCGTGGCCCCGTGTGCGGGAGAGCCATACCCTGTGCACGTTAAAGAACACGCTGGATGGCCTTGACGGGAGGCTACCATCTGTCTCCCAACAGCTGTTCCAGTGGGTCCTCTCCCTCAATCTTCTCTGAGCCTTCGGGGTCCATGTGACCTGGCCATTTAGCCCATGGTGTGCAAAAAAGTGCCGCTCAGAGATAAAACAACCCAACGTTTAAGAACACGCTGGATGGCTTTGACGGGAGGCTACCATCTGTCTCCCAACAGCTGTTCCAGTGGATCCCCTACCCCAATCTTCTCTGAGTCTTCGGGGTCCATGTGACCTGGCCATTTAGCCCATGGTGTGCAAAAAAGTGCCGCTCAGAGGTAAAACAACCCAACCACCCATCGCACTATCCAGGAACTCAGTCAGAGAATATTTCCCAATGCTGAAGGAAAAGTGTTTTGATATAGCTGCAATAAATTCCGTTAACTGCTAGTAAAGTGCAGGGTCGTTATAAAAGAATTATATTTTAAAGTGCTATATTTTATGAAATAACTAACAAAAGTAAACAGATTAACGTCCCATCCAACGGATTAGAAAGGATGGTGACCAACGGTGTCCCCCTATTCATCGAGGGCAGGGGTGGGGATTATCGGAGATAAATATCGACGCTGGTACAGTCGGTACTCGAACCTGGGAACTGCAGATTACAAGAAACCTGTTGATGCATTATGAGGAAGAAAACTTATTCAAGTTTTATTGTTCTCGAGTGAATTATTGTATTTTAGAATCAAGCGAACAGCTTTCGTTTTTTGATTGGAAGAATCAAGGGCAGATTGATGTATTTTAATTTTACACTTGAATTTAAGTTGCAGCTGTAATTCGTTCATAGCTTGCTACGATGCTAAATGTTACCTTATTATTGTTCTAATTGCACAAGTGTTGAATGTTACTTTAGTGTGTCCTACATTACTACTAATATTACTTTGTACGATTGGTTACTTTTTTTAATCTCTTTCTCATTTTTTTTTTGCCAGACTGAGCTGTCCCAGAACTTACAGGCCTTGTCAGAAAAAGCAAGGGGAACAACGGAATTCATCCAACGGCTAAAGGCTATGTCCGAGAAAGTAACGGTGAGTGCTTTGGTATACCTATTGTGATGGATTTGTAAAAAATGTGGTTAATTTTCAAATAACAAATGCGCACACGGATCATTCCTTAGAAATCCTGTTCCATGATGTTCATTTGCAATTTCAGTATTTCTATTACCCTACTACCATTTGCCATGTTCTCAGCTACCCTATTGTGAATTATTATATTATTTTCCTGGTCCTAAATCTCGGAATCTATGTAAGACGACTAATTTCGGTTACCTTACTTTCACCGTTTCTAATCTCCATTGCCTTATTGAGCGTAATTGCATTTTCCTGTTCTTCAGGGCGGAGGTGGCTAAGTCGGTAGCGCTCCAGGCTCGTAATCTGCAGTTCCCTGGTTCGAGTCCTAGCTGGGTCAGCGTTGAGATTTATCTCCGCAAAAATTCCCCTCCCTGCCCACGGTCAGTAGGGGACACCGACGGGCTTGGAAAGGCCGCCGTCCGTCGCATGGGACGTTAAGCCGTGGCTCCGTGTGCGGGAGAGCCATACCCTGTGCACGTTAAAGAACACGCTGGATGGCCTTGACGGGAGGCTACCATATGTCTCCCAACAGCTGTTCCAGTGGGTCCCCTCCCCCAATCTTCTCTGAGCTTTCGGGGTCCATGTGACCTCGCCATTTAGCCCATGGCGTGCAAAAAAGTGCCGCTCAGAGGTAAAACAACCCAACCCAACCCTGTTCTTGAGGGCGGGGGTGGCTAAGTCGGTAGCGCGCCAGGCTCGTAATCTGCAGTTCCCTGGTTCGAGTCCCAGCTGGGTCAGCGTTCACATTTATCTCCGCAAAACTCCCCGCCCTGCACACAGTCACTAGGGGACACCGATGGGCTTGGAAAGTCCGCTGTCCGTCGGATGGGACGTTAAGCCGTGGCTCCGTTTGTGGGAAAGCCATACCCTCTGCACGTTAAAGAACACGCTGGATGACCTTGACGGGAGGCCACCATCTGTCTCTCAACAGCTGTTCCAGTGGGTCCCCTCCCCCAACCTTCTCTGAGCCTTCGGGGTCCAATGTGACCTGGTCATTTAGCCCATGGTGTGCAAAAAATGCCTCTCAGAGGTAAAACCAACCAGCCTGTTCTTGAATTTGTTAATCGAATTACCATTTTCCCATTGATCTTGATAAGTTGACCCTATTTCTGTTGATCACTTAGTTACAGTATCCCCACTGGTCATAGACTGTTTCCTTATTACTATTGGTCTTAATCGGAGTGGGGGTGGCTCAGTCGGTATCGCGCCAGGCTCGTAATCTGTAGTTCCCAGGTTCGAGTCCCAGCTGGGTCAGTGTTGAGATTTATCTCCGCAAAATTCCCCGCCCTGCCCGCGGTCAGTAGGGGACACCGATGGGCTTGGAAAGGCCGCCGTCCGTCGGATGGGACGTTAAGCCGTGGCTCCGTGTGCGGGAGAGCCATACCCTTTGCACGTTAAAGAACACGCTGGATGGCCTTGACGTTAGGCTACCATCTGTCTCCCAACAGCTGTTCCAGTTGGTCCCCTCCCCCCAACCTTCTCTGAGCCTTCGGGGTCCATGTGACCTGGCCATTTAGCCCATGGTGTGCAAAAAAGTGCCGCTCAGAGGTAGAACAACCCAACTATTGGTCTTAATCACTCTGAAGGGAGATAATCGGGCTAGGATAACTGTATAAGTCAGGCGTCGGCAACCTATGACCCGCGGGTCACCAAGTGACCCATTTAATAATTTTAAGTGACCCACTTGAGTTCCGCAAATAAAGTATAATATATAAAAATAAATTATACTTTATTTGCAGAACTCAAGTGGGTCACTTGAAATTATTAAATGGGTCACTTGGTGTCCCGCGGGTCATAGGTTGCCGACGCCTGGTATAAGTAATGTGTAAATTGTAATATATTGTAAATCGTTTTTATTATATAATTAAAAAATTATTTTAATCAAAAATAGAACTGAATTTTTAAAGTATCTATTAAATACATTCGTATATGTTTATGGTTTTCGGAACTGGGTGGGGTCCCCACATATGACTCGCCCTCATCGCACCCCTCTCAGGCTCTGTATTCAAGAATCAGTTCTGAATATTTCGTTTTGGAAACACGTGTTCATGCTCTGTTAACAACGTCTCAGACTCGTATCCAAAAGTTCCCCATTTCCATCTGTGCCGTCGTTGCGATTTTCTCCGTTGTTCAGCACTCTGCTGTAAAGGGAAAAGCCCAGGGATTAGAAAATTGAAGTTCTAATCCCTGGGCTTCAAGCAGTAATATGGACAATCAGAAAACACCCCATATGGTTCTGACAGGATTCTTGAAGTGAACCTTCACTTTTTTTTTGTGGGGGGATGAGACATAAAAAGGTGTTCTGATCAGGAGGCTGAACGACCCAACTCGAAAATCCTCCTCCTCCTCCAACAATGCCATTCCCCCAGCAAGATTTAACTCAGAAATTCTCTGTTTGTCGCATTGCCGGAAGATGAAGAAGACGAAAAAAAAAATGCTGCATTGTCGTCAAGTGAACCGCAAAAATTCTTCTTCGAAATGGACGATGTTGTTACCAGTACTTTATTTGAAGGTGGGGGAGTCCTAACCCCTTCGGGGGGGGGGGGATTGATCCACAGCTTTCTTAAGTACTCTCGCTCTCTCCGCTTTCGGTTCAACTTCTTCCTGTTTCTCGAACACATCCTCTGCATCCGATGATAAGAGAGTTCTGGCAGAGGTGGTAGAAGAAGAGTTTCCTCCCCTCCCCCAAAAAGCTGGGAGCTTATCTGTGGTCCCCTGCCGCAAGCACGTGTGCAGCATCTGTACCTCGGAAGAAGGGAAAAATAAGAGACTGCCTTCGTGCATGAAGCATGGAGAAGACATCTGCTGAGTGAAGTCTCTTCTTCCCTCGATTTCTGTTATTTTTTCCCTTTCTCTCCCCCCCCCCCCCCCCCCCCCCAGTAGTGGTGTTGCAAAAGTCAGAAGAAAAGTTGTTTCTTAGCGTCTCTGGAATTCTTATCGCAACAACATTCGCCGAAAGCAAAAAACGCTTGTTTGCGCATGTGCACAGCAAAGGTATTACATGTTTCAAAGTTCTGTTGAACTCTTTATTTCCAAATATGTTACAATTTTTAAATGTGATGAGTGTTCATTCTTAAGATGATATTTGGTAATTTTTTAACTTTCACTTTCGTAGCAGTGCTTTTATATATAGATATCTGGATTATATTTTTATATAATTTTATACGTAGATATATACGTAGATATATTGATAGATCTTGATTTTCAATCCTATTCGTTTAAATATTAAAGGAGCTGGAATATTTAACATTCTACCTGATAATAACCAACAGGCTCCGATCTACAAGGGGGCGGAGATGGCTCAGTCGGTAGCGCGCCAGGCTCGTAATCTGTAGTTCCCAGGCTCGAGTCCCAGCTGGGTCAACGTTGAGATTTATCTCCGCAAAATTCCCCGCCCTGCCCACGGTCAGTAGGGGACACCGATGGGCTTGGAAAGGCCGCCGTCCGTCGGATGGGACGTTAAGCCGTGGCTCCGTGTGTGGGAGAGCATACCCTGTGCACGTTAAAGAACACGCTGGATGGCCTTGACGGGAGGCTACCATCTGTCTCCCAACAGCTGTTCCAGTGGGTCCCCTCCCCCAACCTTCTCTGAGCCTACGGGGTCCATGTGACCTAGCCATTTAACCCATGGTGTGCAAAAAAGTGCCGCTCAGAGGTAAAACAACCCAACCGATCTACAAGAAAATTAAAGTTTTTACCAGTGAATGGCACTGTTTTGCACCCAGTAGGCTAAAGGCAAAGGTCACAAGAATCCCAAGGGCTCAGAGGAGGTTGGGTGAAGGGGACCCACTGTAGGTCTGTTAAGAGACATATGGTAGCCTCCCATTAAGACCATGAAGCTTGTTGTATAACGTGAGCAGGGTATGACTGTCCTGCACACGGATGCACGTCATGATGGCCCAACCTATGGACGGCAACCTTTCATAACCATCGGTGTCTTCTTTCGACCTAGAGCAGGACGTGGGTTCAGCGGAGATAATTCTCAACAGGCGCTTAATTGGGACTCGAACCTGAGAACTGCAGATTGTGTGTCTGTCTCCGAAAATTAAAGGAGGGCGGTGAGAGGCAAAAAAACTTGCCTCCGAAAATTAAAGGGTGGGGGGTGAGAGGCAAAAAAAAACCAAACTTGCCTCCTAAAAATTAAAGGGGGGGAGGTGAGAGGCAAAAAAAACTTGCCTCTGAAAATTAAAGGGGAGGGGATGAGAGGCAAAAAAACAAACGCCTCCGAAAAAATTAAAGGGGGGGGGGGTGAGAGGCAAAAAAACAAACTTGCCTCGGAAAATTAAAGGGCTATTCTAATGGAAGGGCGGGATAAAATTGAACCGGAATGCCATTTAGGTATGAAGATTTTTCCCTTAAATGTTTAGTGATTTTTTTAAAAATTCTCTAAATGTTATCTGCGAATATACTTTTTTTTTCGTTTCCGTTCCGGTTACTAGCATCCTTAAGAGGCAGTTGGGGTGGGGGGACGGGGAACAGAGGGGCTAAAAGACCCTACTCTCACTCCTAGATCCGGCGTTGATCACCAATACCATTAAAATAATTGATCTGGAAAATTTGAACGATTAAATCGAAAGTAATAACCTTTATATTAATTAACCATTACCGAAATATTTACACGTACTTTTAGCAGCTTGCTTAATATTTATTTCAACTCTCGCTAATTATGAATGATTCTTTTTTTTGCGAACCGAGCTGTTATTAAATGTTCCAGCATCCATAAATCTTTACATACCGAACGAAAATTGTTGAAAATAAACATTCAGATTGATTTAAGATCTTTAATTTTACCTTCATTTACAGCTTTCACAAAAACGCATATTTTACGATCTACCAAGCTCTTAAACTGGGCACCGTATTTGTAAAACATGTATCCGTCCTTGATAAAGTGATCACTGAATATATGTGAGGGGGGGGACTCAGTCGGTAGCGCGGCAGGCTCGTAATCTGCAGTTCCCAGTTTCGAGTCCCAGGTGGGTCAGCGTTGAGACTTATCTCTGCAAAACTCTTGGAAAGGCCGCCGTCCGTCGGATGGGACGTTAAGCCGTGACCCCGTGTCCGGGAGAGATATACCCTGTGCACGTTAAAAAACACGCTGGATGGCCTTGACGGGAGCTAACCACCTATCTTTGAAAAGCTGTTTCAGTGAGTCCCCTCCCCGAAAGGGGGCGGGGGTGGCTCAGTCGGTAGCGTGCCAGGCTCGTAATCTGTACTTCCCAGGTTCGAGTCCCAGCTGGGTCAGCGTTAAGATTTATCTCCGCAAAATTCCCTGCCTTGCCCACGGTCAGTAGGGGAACCGATGGGCTTGGAAAGGCCGCCGTCCGTCGGATGGGACGTTAAGTCGTGGCCCCGTGTGCGGGAGAGTCATACCCTGTGCACGTTAAAGAACACGCTGGATGGCCTTGACGAGAGGCTACCATCTGTCTCCCAACAGCTTTTCCAGTGGGTCCCCTCTCCAATCTTCTCTGAGCCTTCGGGGTCCATGTGACCTGGCCATTTAGCCCATTGTGTGCAAAAAAGTGCCGCTCAGAGGTAAAACAACCCAACCCCTCCCCCAACCTTCTCTAAGCCTTCGGGGTCCAGGTGACCTGGCCATTTAGCCCATGGTGTGCAAAAAAAAAAGTGCCGCTCTGAGGTAAAACAACCCAACTGAATATATGTAAGAAAAATCTAGTGATCAAGACTACTGCAGAAAAAATACACCCACGGACAAAATGTGAAAATAATCCGACTTCACTGACAGCAAACTTCATAGAGAAGGGAATGTTTATTCGTAAGGTCGAAACTCAAGAGTTCCGAGCATCAACGTCGTCATTCATAACAAACCCAACAAGCCATTGCTGGTATCAGTTGTCCTTCGTAGTAGTGTTAGTGTAGCATCAGCGCATTGAGAGGCTCGTAGGGTGAGGGGTTTATCAGATACCCCGGTATCTGGCCTCTCCTCTTCCTTCTCCCTGGTTGCCATGGGTTCATAACAGCGTCAAGCGGAGCGTAAAACAGGGAATCGGAAGCAGAAACGAGAAGTCATTACAACTTCCGCCAGTGCATGAGCCGTCGGCTGATACACGGAAAAATCTTAACTTTATCCGTTTCCGTCGGAATTGGGTACTCATAATTCTACGGTTTCCCCCGTTTTCCGAATCTCCAGCTGCGTTCGTAGGTTTCTGTGACCATTTTTCGTATTTAACTTTTTTTGAAAAGAACTATTTTCGGTTTGGTGTCTGTTTGGCTCTAGAAATTTAGTTTTTTTGTTTTAAGAGATAAATGAAAAAAAAAATCTATTTTTCTATACTAATAAAATACACAGATCGGCTCTAAAAGGTCACCGTCCGTTGGGTGGGACGTTAAGTCGTGACCACGTGTGCAAGAGACACATACCTGTGCATTTTAGGGAGCGGGGGTGGCTCAGTCGGTAGCGCGCCAAGGCTCGTAATCTACAGTTTTCAGGTTCGAGTCCCAGCTGGATCAGCGTTGAGATTTATTTCCGCAAAACTCCCCGCCCTGCCCACAATCAGTAGGGGACACCGATGGGTTTGGAAAGGCCGACGTCCGTCGGATGGTACGTTAAGCCGTGGTCCCGTGTGCGGGAGAGCCATACCCTGTGCACGTTAAAAAACACGCTGGATGGCCTTGACGGGAGGCTACCATCTGTCTCCCAACAGCTGTTTCAGTGAGTCCCCTCCTCCAACCTTCTCTGAGCCTTCGGGGTCCTTGTGACCTGGCCATTTAGCCCATGATATGCAAAAAAGTGCCGCTCAGAGGTAAAACAACAACCCTGTGCATATTAAAGAACAATCCTGATGGCCTTGAGGCAAGTCTTTCATCTGTCACCAAACAGATGGTCAGTGGGTCCTCTTCCCAAAACCTTCTCCTTAGTCCTTGGGGTCGTTGTGACCTGACTGTTTAGTCCATCGTCTGTTAAAAAAAAGTGCCGCTCAGAGGTAAAAAAAACTAGTAAAACATTATTGTTAACGTTTACAGGATTTTCCATTAGTTTTAATTTACACCTTTAAAGGACTCTAAAGCTTAAAATGGCAAAAATTAATGTTTTAAACAGTATATTCACATAAGGAGACTGTTATTTAGAGTGGGTTGTTGGGTTGGGTTGTTCTACCTCTGAGCGTCATTTTTTTGCACAGCATGGGCTAAATGGCCAGGTCACATGGACCCCGAAGGTTGGGGGAGGGGACCCACTGGAACAGCTGTTGGGAGACAGATGGTAGCCTCCCGTCAAGGCCATCCATCGTGTTCTTTAACGTGCACAAGGTATGGCTCTCCCGTACACGGGGCCACGGCTTAACGTCCCATCCGACGGACGGCGACCTTTCCAAGCCCATCGGTGTCCCCTACTGACCGTGGGCAGGGCGGGGAATTTTGCGGAGATAAATATCAACGCTACCCAGCTGACACTCGAACCTGGGAACTACAGATTACGAGCCTGGCGCGCTACCGACTGAGGCACCCCCGCCCCATTCACATAAGGAGACTGTTATTTAGAGTGAGCAAGAGATATATGTTGACAGTCGAGATTACTTCTTCCGTGGAGGTAGAGAACATAACTAAATTTTACTGCTTTTTTTCTTTGAAAGCGATCATTTCATTTTCGCCAGATGAACCGGACTTGGCAGTTTATTGTTCGAAAAGCGAAATCTCTTGATTTATGCTGCGATGAATTGTACTAAGCAGGAGGTGTGTTTTTTCTCTGAAAAATAGTGTTTTTTTTATTATGCAGTTTATCAAGTCGCAAAGTTGAGTCCCGTTAAATACACAGGTTCAAGATTTAAGAAGGAAACTACTGGGCAACATTCGAAATGGATGATACTGGGCAACATTCGAATGGGAAAGCCATACCCTGTGCACGTTAAAGAACACGCTGGATGGCCTTGACGGGAGGCTACCATCTGTCTCCCAACATCTGTCCCAGTGGGTCCCCTCCCCCCAACCTTCTTTGAGCCTTCGGGGTCCATGTAACCTGGCCATTTAGCCCATGGTGTGCAAAAAAGTGCCGCTCAGAGGTAAAACAACCCAACCCAACCTCTGAGCGGCACTTTTTTGCACACCATGGGCTAAATGGCTAGGTCACATGGACCCCGAAGGCTCAGAGAAGGTTGGGGGAGGGGACCCACTGGAACAGCTGTTGGGAGACAGATGGTAGCCTCCCGTCAAGGTCATCCTGCGTGTTCTTTCACGTGCACAGGGTATGTCTCTACCGCACACGGGGCCACGGCTTTAACGTCCCATCCGACGGACGGCGGCCTTTCCAAGCCCATCGGTGTCCCCTACTGACCGTGGGCAGGGCGGGGAATTTTGCGGAGATAAATCTCAACGCTGACCCAGCTGGGACTCGAACCTGGGAACTACAGATTACAAGCCTGGCGCGCTACCGACTGAGCCACCCCCGTCCCAGGCACAGTTGGGACTCGAACTTTGGAATTGCATATTACATGCCTGGCACGCTACGGACTGAGTCAACCCTGTCCCTTGCATTTAGAGAAAATAATTGACTCATCGAGATTTTTGACTTGATTCGTTGGGTTGTTTTACCTCTGAGCTGCACTTTTTTGCGCAGAATGGGCTAAATGGCCAGGTCACATGGAACCCGAAGGCTCAGAGAAGGTTGGGGGAGGGAACCCACTGGAACAGCTGTTGGGAGACAGATGATAGCCTCCCGTCAAGGACATCCAGCGTGTTCTTCAACGTGCACAGGATATGGCTCTCCCATACACGGGGCCACGACTTAACGTCCTGACCATGGGTAAGGTGGGAAATTATGCGGAGATAAATCTCAACGCTGACCCCAGCTGGGACTCGAACCTGGGAATTGCAGATTTAGAGACTGGCACGCTACTGACTGAGCCACCCCCGCCCCCTGACTTGATTCATTGACTTAGTAGAACGATACAAATGGCATTGTGAGTTGGTATTGTCAATCGGTATGTTAGCAGGTTGAAACTGCAGCAGCAGCATTGAGGTGTCATTTCAAAACTCGCTGTCGAGTATAGAGGTATACCGTATGCACGGTAGCAGTCTTGTTTTTAACGTTGACAAGCACAACCTGGATTATTAAAAATACTCTGGATTTCTCTGACTGCATATTAACACCTATTTCTAACAACTGACCAATAGGTCGCCTTTAAAAACTCGTGGTTATGAAATTTGGAAAATTGGAGAAAAACGCCACTCGGAAATAAAACAACTGAACTCCTTCGTAATTTTTGAGTCTGACAAGAAACGTATGGCTAGTGTATAATTAAAATCCGATTAACGATCGTTCTTGGAGACAGAAATTGAACGAATCACAGTGTAGACATTATCGTGAATGGCATTGCAGTCTAAAATTCTTTTTAGAATGGGAATCTGATGTTCTGCTTCATAAGAAGAAAAACGATTCTTTTTTCACAGATGTAGTTTCGTTCAATAACATATTCCCGAACCTCTTTCAGAATTGTCTGTACGAACCTGGCGCAACTTTTCAAGGTATAGTTCTATTCTTGTGTGGATTTTGTGGGCACTCTCTCGGTGCAAATCCCAAGAGGTGAGGCCCGTACAGTTGATATCATGCATTGCTGAGAAGCACTCTTTATGTGGAGCGGCATTTTCTTCCATGGCGATGTTTCTCTTATACGTAGTTATTTTCATTGATATAATCTTTTAACCCCGATTCCGTTGACGAGAAAAAAAATAAAGACCTGGCATGGAGCGTAGTTAAGAAAAAAGTTTGGAGAAAAACTTCGAAAGTTCATTTTATTCATAACATGTGTTCCCGAGAGAGAATTTGGCAAGAGCTGTTCCATATTACTCTTCACTCCGTTATGGAGAAGCATTCCTTTTTTGCCTTATTTCTCCTCTGCTGACTTCTTTTTTCCCTTTCATTTCCCCGGAGGAAATTTCTGCTTTGTACATTGTTCTATTGATTTTTGCAGTGTCTTTTCCTTGAAGGAAATGCTACAGTTTCGGGCATAGTGAACGCCAAAGCAGGCTTTATTAAAATATACAGGGTGAATCTGAAAAAGTGGGCAAAACTTTACGGGGTGGTAGAACGCAGCTATACGAGCAATATTCGTCATAGAATGTATGGTCGGAACGCAAGCGGTGAGAAGTTAAAAGGTAGTTTTCCACTGTCACATTTAAAGAATGAACACAAGAAGGAGAGGAGATACTTCAGAAAACATTTTATTAACAGGAATGTAATTGAGGTAACAAGGTACACAAAGTGCATATCCGCCATTTCGTGGTTAGTATAACCAGCCATCCTCTCGGCAATCCACGGTAGAAATGCCGTTGATGCGAGAACCGACCCTTTTATAACATATCCAACGCCACCTAGCGGCTCGCCGTTTGCATTCCGCCCATACTTTCTATGACGAATATTGCTCGTATAGCTGCGTTCTACCACCCCGTAAAGTTTTGCCCACTTTTTCAGATTCACCCTGTATATTTATAGAGATAAATTATTAAATTGGTCGTTGTTTTTTAAAGATATTCTTTAAACCATTTGTATTTTTTAGACAGTTATGTTATTAAAATTATTTTGAGTAGTTGGCACTTCGACAGAAATATGGTCATCGAAGTGCAAATGAATACGAGTGCAGAAGCAGTAATGCACTTTCTGGGGCGGGGGTGGCTCAGTCGGTAACGCGCCAAGTTCGTAATCTGAAGTTCATAGGTTCGAGTCCAAGCTGGGCCAGCGTTGAGATTTATTTCCGCAAACTTCCCCGTCCTGCTCTCGGTCTGTAGGGGACACCGATGAGCTTGGAAAGACTACCAACCATTGGGTGGGACGTTAAGCAGAGCATACACTGTGCACGTATGGGAGACTACCATTTGTCTCCCAACAGCTGTTAGGGGCGGGGGTGGCTCAGTCGGTAGCGCGCCAGGCTCGTAATCTGTACTTCCCATGTTCGAGTCCCAGCTGGGTCAGCGTTGAGATTTATCTCCGCAAAATTCCCCGCCCTGCCCACGGTCAGTAGGGGACACCGATGAGCTTGGAAAGACCGCCGTCCGTCGGATGGGACATTAAGCCGTGGCCCCGTGTTCTGGAGAGCCATACCCTGTGCACGTTGAAGAACACACTGGATGGCCTTGACGGGAGTCTACCATCTGTCTCCCAACAGCTGTTCCAGTGGGTCCCCTCCCCCCAACCTTCTCTGAGCCTTCGGGTTAAATGGCCAGGTCACATGGACCCCGAAGGCTCAGAGAAGGTTGGAGGAGGGGACCCACTGGAGGAGGGGGAGTTGAGGCATTTTATCACAACTCTTTTGCATTTTGCCATTTGACTTACAATTTTGCCTTATATTGAACTTACAAATTTGCCAATATAGCCATAATTTCACGGAAATTATCCCAATATTTACATCTAGTCTGAATTGTAGCAAGTCAGTCTTAATTTTCCCTTGATTTGGCCAACTCTCCTTAATTTCCCTCCCAATTATCACATTCTATCTAGTTTCAATCCCAATTATCACATCTCGCCTATATTTCACCAAGTGGTTAGAATTTTGCCAACTACCCTACATTAGATTTTACCAACTCACCTATATTTTACCCAGTGGACTCGAATTTTGCCAACTCGCAATAATTTTACAGAAAATATCGCAATTTTTACATCTTCCCTGAATTTGCCAAGTCACTTCGAATTTTATCAACTTTCCTTAATTGCACAAGAAAGGCACAATTTTCACAACTCCCCTGCATTTTAACAAGTGGCTTCGAATTTTGCCAACTGCCCTACAGTTTGTTAAGTTTTCTCGATTTGTCCAACACTCCTTAATTTCACAAAATAAATCCCAATTTTCACAAATCGCCTATATTTTGCCTAGTGGATTCAAATTTTACCAAGTTTTCTCGATTTTGTCAATTCTTAATTTCACAAAAACAATCCCAATTTTCAGAACGCGCCCGTATTTTACCAAGCGGATTGGAATTTTGTCAACTGTTCTAGATTTTGCCAAGTTTCCTCGATTTTGCCGTCTCGCCACAATTTTACAGAAAAAAAATCCAAATTTTTACATCAAACCTGATTTTTGCAAAGTCACTCTGAATTTTGCCAACTCCCCCAAGATTTGCCAACTCTCCTAGATATTGCGAATTTGCCTCGATTTTTCAACACGCCATAATTGTACAGGAAAAAGATTACAATTTTTACATCTCACCTGAATTTTGTCAACTCTCTACGATTTTGCCAAGTTACTCCGAATTTTGCCAAGTTACTCCGAATTTTGCCAACTCCCCCTAGATTTTGCCAACTCCATAAGTTTCGCCAACTCGCCATAATTTTACAGAAAAAAAAATCCCAATTTTTACATCTCACCTGAATCTTGTCAACTCCCCACGATTTTGCCAACTCCCCAAAATTTTGCCAAGTTGTCCCAATTTTGCCAACTCGGCTGTATTTTACTAAAAGTGGTTTCGAATTTTGCCGTCTCTCCATTTTCCAAACTGCCCTATATTTGCCAAGTTGCCTCGATTTTGACAACTCCCCTTATTTTTTCAAAAAAAATTACAAATTTTCACAACTCATCTACATTTTACGAAGTCGCTTCGAATTTTGCCAACTCAGAGTTACTTTGGGGGGGGAGGGGTCTCCCACATCCCACCCCCCATGGTTACGCCCCTGCCCCTACTGACCGTGGGCAGGGTGGGTAGTTTTGCGGACATAAATCTCAATGCTGACCCAGCTGGAACTGCAGTTTATGAGCTTGGCGCGTTACTCTATGAGCCCCCCCCCCCTCCCCTTGTGGTTAGATACCTTACTAAGACCAAGCGGGTATGCTCCTTGTAAATGTTTGTATGTTGTATGAGAAGCCAGGACAAGTGTAATAAAGCTTCTACGTTATCTTCATCGTTTGTGTAGGGAATTACCTTCTCTTTTAACCTTCCCTGAGCTCTTGAAGTCCTTGTGGCCTTTCGTGTGCAAAAAAGCGCCTTTGAGAGGTAAAATAATCGAACAAAATGTATATCTGAATCATCGGTTCCCTTATCGAAATCTTGATTCTCTGACCATTATACGACTCATTTTCCACAGGGACAGAGAGCACTTCTGACGATCACCTTTTACTCGTCTTCATCATGCGACTTCGTTTTTTCGTTTGGAACATTTCTTCTGATTATTCAGTGGGCAGCATAATCCCTCTGAATGGTACTTTGGCTGTTGTGAAAGCTTTGATGTGTTTTTATTTCTTTCGCTCCAAGCTCGCATCCATAGGGAAAAAACAATATCCATTTTGGATATGATACACTGCGCTGATATGGAAGGGATTTTTGCACATTCCCAACGGAATCGAGCTCCTTGCATGAACGTCAGAAATGTGACGATCGATGGGAAATGGACGAAAATTGTCAGCTGGGTTTTGTGAGTAAGGCTGGTCTCGGATGAGAGTGCCCCCTATGGACTTTCTCTGCTACATGTGAGTGCGTTTGGTGAAAGACGTTCGCTATCGAAGATGACTTCATGTTTTCTGTTTTGATTTACTTTCTCTCTAAGTGGGGCGGGGGTGGCTCAGTCGGTAGCGCGCCAGGCTCGTAATCTGTAGTTCCCAGGTTCGAGTCCCAGCTGCGTCAGCGTTGGAATTTATCTCCGCCAAATTCCCCGCCCTGCCCACGGTCAGTAGGGGACACCGATGGGCTTGGTAAAGGCCGCCGTCCGTCGGATGGGACGTTAAGCCGTGGCTCCGTGTGTAGGAGAGAGCCATACCCTGTGCACGTTAAAGAACACGCTGGATGGCCTTGACGGGAGGCTACCATCTGTCTCCCAACAGCTGTTCCAGTGGGTCCCCTCCCCCAACCTTCTTTGAGCCTTCGGGGTCCATATGACCTGGCCATTTAGCCCATGGTGTGCAAAAAAGTGCCGCTCAGAGGTAAAACAACCCAACCCAACTTCTCTCTAAGTCCGGAGTGAAGAGATTATTTGGCGACTTGGGAAAGTAATTATTGTGTTAATGTTTCTGTTAGTGAAAGGTTGGATTGATTTGCTTTACTAGTCAGTAGCATGTTTTGTTACTAAATTACAATATTGTATGAATCCCAAAGCTTGGAATAGGGTTCTGTAAAGATCTACTGGACGGCTTTTAAAAGAATGTGGATTGTGACATTATTAAAGACGTCTGTAGTGTGTTATGTTCAATGTACGTAAAACGTTTTTTTTTTGAAATATTGCCTGATTCTCAATCCGAGTGGACCAGACCTATTTTACGATCCGTTTGAAGCGCACACATCATCCCATCTGGCTGCATTACAGCTTGCATCTCATTAACTGGACGACGACTACCAATCTTATCCAACAGGACAAAGTCTAATATTCTATATGACTAAGCTGGAACTCTCTTTATCAGCATTACAGCAAAATGGCCTTGAGTTTCTTAACCAGTAATGCACTACACTTGTAATATGATCATCTCAGGGTTCGAGTACCAAACTGATCAATTATCAATTCCCGTTTTATCCTCTGTGAGAAGGCGCTGGGGTGGCTCAGTTTGTAGGGCGCCCGGCTCGTAATCTACAGTTCCCTGGTTCGAGTCCCACTAGGGCCAGCGTTGAGATTTATCTCCATAAAACTCTCCACCCCGCACTCCATATACTCCATAAAACTTTCCACATGCTCATAGTTCATGGTCAGTAGTGGGCTTGGAAAGGCTGCTGTCCGTCGGATGGGATGTTAATCCGTGGCCATGTGTGCAGGAGAGCCATACTCTGTGCACATTAATGAACAATCTGGTTATCCTTTATGATAGATTACCATCTGTTTCCAAACAGCTGTTCAGTGGGTCCCCTCACGTCTACCTTCTCTGGTTCCTCGGGGACCTTGTGACCTGGCCATTTTGTCTGTTGCACGCAAAAAAGTGCCATTCAGATACAAAACAACCCAACCTCCTGAAAGAGGTCACTGATGGCTTGCAATGGTCGCTGTTCATTGGATAGGATATTAAGTCGTGATTTTGTGTGCAGCAGACCCCATACCTGCTCGATATTTAGTGCTTATACTTATGTACAAAGGGAAATTATCCAGTAGTGAGTGGGACTACTCAGGGAAGGGTCACATTATTCGACAGCCTATCCAAAACACTCAACCAGGTGTTTGCCATGCGACTGAAATCTCTGAAATCCTTAAAAGGAGGTTTCTGGGTATGAGTAGGAACTCTGGTAGTGTGTAAGCTCGGCAGTGCTAGATAGGGCAACCTGAAATATACTGCTTTGAACTCTGATTCAGGGGAAACCATGGGTCTTGGGATCGATTGGCTCGTTGGTTTGGCCTTCCGGGTCGCCATTTTGTTATGATCATCAGTTCTTGGCGGTGGTGTGTTTGTCGGGGGGGGGGGGATAAGATTGGTGGTAGTCGTCCAGTTAATGAGATGCAAGCTATAATACAGCCAGATGGGATGATGTGTGCGCTTCAAACGGATCGTAAAATAGGTCTGCTTCACTCGTATTGAGAAACGAGCAATATTTCAAAAAAATTTTTACGTTTTTTTTTTTTCAAATATTATATGATAGTTTTTCATGATGATAAATTTTGAAAAATTATACGATAGTTTTTTATTACCTTCTGAAATAGCCGTTTTGCTACGATCATATGTTCAGTTCTTACCTTGGCGGTGGTGTGTGTGTGTGTGTGTGTGTGGGGGGGGGGGGTAGGTTGGTAGTCGTCGATGGGATGATGTGTGCGCTTCAAACGGATCGTAAAATAGGTCTGGTTCACTCGGATTGAGAATCAAGCAATATTTAAAAAAAAAAAGTTTTTTTTTTAAATATTCCGTCCCATGGCCGAGTGGTTAGCGCGCTTGGCTACTGATCTAAGGGACCTGGGTTCGAACCCCGGGTAAGGCATGGCTGTTTGTGTCGTTTTTCTGCTGAGGGCCTGCCATCCTCTCAGACCTTCTGCTATGGCATATAAACTGACAGGCTCCTGTCAGACCTCTGTGGCAAGCAGCTACTTGAGGGGGTATTTATTTTTATTTTTTTTTTATATGATAGTTTTGATGACGATAGATTTTGAAAAATTATATGATAGTTTTTTATTACCTTCTGAAAGGGGCAGGGTGTCTCAGTCGATATCGAGTCAGATTCGTAATCTGCAGTTCTCAGGTTCGAGTCCCACCTGGGCCAGCGTTGAACAAAACTCGCCGTCCTGCCCTCGGTCAGTAGGAGACACTCGATGGTTATTCGGCCATCGGCATCGATTGGCTCGTGGGTTTGGCCTTCCGGGTCGCCATTTTGCTACGATCATATGTTCAGTTCTTACCTTGGCGGTGGTGTGTGTGGGGAAGCACTCAGCCGGTAGCGTACTAGGCTTGTAATCTGCAGTTCCCAGGTTCGAGCCCCACTTAATACAACGTTGAGATTTCTCTCTGCTAACCCTGCCTTCGATTAGTAGGGGCCACTCTCTGTTGGATGGAATGTTAAGTCATGGCCCCATATGTGGGTGAACTATGTTTTGTGCACGTTAAAAAAGAAACAAAAAAAAAACACTGTGGGTGTCCTTGATGGGAGGCTACCATCTCTTTCCTAATAGCCGTCTAGTGCAGGGGTGAGCAACCTTTTTAACCCTTTCACGACCAAGGGAAACATTTTTCCCATTTTAAAATTGGTGATTGTCGTATTTAATTATAACCTTATCTGCATTTTTTTATACAGAATGTCAAAATAGAACGTATGCCGAACGCAATTACGTAAACGGGAACGTTTAGAAAACAAAAACAGAACTGTCAGGACGCATAATATATGTACTATGTGCAATGTCCATCTTTGCCTCACTACCAAAAGAAATTGCTTCGCAGAATATCATAATTAGCACATCATTTTGTATAGTAATTTTATTTCATAATTTTGTATTATTTTAGTTAACATTTTGTTCTAATAAACCAATAAATAAAAGACATTGCATAATAAGCCTAACTATAATTTGTGTTACCTTTATAGTCCATTGGGAAAAATATTTCCCATAAGATTCCAAAAAAACTACACAATGTTATGTATTTTCTTATGATTTTTATTTATTTTACGTCTAAACAAACTAAAATAAACAGTTACATACTAATATTTACTCTTAGAAACCTTATGGTCCTGAAAGGGTTAAGTGTGCGTGCCAAAATATCCATATCTTTGACGCAAAATTTTCTCACGTTCCAGCCAAAATTTTGCCATATATTATACGCATTCCATCTAATCACGTGCAGATAATACTTCATAATCCTGAATATTGATAATACATTTCACATAGATTTAACAATAACTTATGTTTATGCCAATGAAAGAAAATTTGCATTTGTATCTAATAAATTAAACATATTAATTGACAATAAATACTTCCAATCCATATTTTAATGACTTACGATTTCATTAAATCCAAATTCACATATATGCTCACTTTAAAAAAACGATAAATCCTTTACGAAACACGAAAAAATATATATAAAATGATGGTGGAGTCACGCCACTTCCGGCTGCCTGGCGAATGATCCAACAACTGAACGGGACAAAACATACATCAGTATATCGCGGAGATAGATGGCTTGGAAATAGGATGGATCGCGGAGATAGATGGCTTGGAAATAGGATGGATCGCGGAGATAGATGGCTTGGAAATAGGATGGATCGCGGAGATAGATGGCTTGGAAATAGGATGGATCGCGGAGATAGATGGCTTGGAAATAGGATGGATCGCGGAGATAGATGGCTTGGAAATAGGATGGATCGCGGAGATAGATGGCTTGGAAATAGGATGGATCGCGGAGATAGATGGCTTGGAAATAGGATGGATCGCGGAGATAGATGGCTTGGAAATAGGAAAGTAAAATATTCAACTCAGCTGGATATTTATTTATTTAATTATTTTTTAAGGTGAGCCCTGGGTTGCGTGCCAGAGAAAAGTCGTTGGCGTGCCAAGGGTTCCCCACCTCTGGTCTAGTGGATCCTCTCCCCAACCTACAGGGGCGGGGGTGGCTCAGTCGGTAGCGCGCCAGGCTCGTAATCTGTAGTTCCCAGGTTCGAGTCCCAGCTGGGTCAGCGTTGAGATTTATCTCCGCAAAATTCCCCGCCCTGCCCACGGTCAGTAGGGAACACCGATGGGCTTGAAAGGCCGCCGTCCGTCGGATGGGACGTTAAGCCGTGGCCCCTTGTGCGGGAGAGCCATACCCTGTGCACGTTAAAGAACACGCTGGATGGCCTTGACGGGAGGCTACCATCTGTCTCCCAACAGCTGTTCAGTGGGTCCCCTCCCCCAACCCTCTCTGAGCCTTCGGGGTCCAAGTGACCTAGCCATTTAGCCCATGGTGTGCAAAAAAGTGCCGCTCAGAGGTAAAACAAACCAACCCCAACCATACAAAGAGCCCTTGGAGTTACTGTGTCCTGCCATTGTGTACAAAAAAGTGTCGCTCAGAGGTAAAACAACCCAACAACCAGAGTTTCCAAACTGAAAAAGCACACTGAGGCCTATGTTTTACATGTTTCTTTGATGACTAGAAACCAGACCATCCTCATTTTGAGGAACTTTTATCTGTAAAGCTTCCCTTAGACAAAGAAATCATTATAAGCCAAATTCTCCACGACCTCAGATAAGCTTAATCCTGCAATGAAATTATAATGAATCTAAATCCCCCCTAACGCATTTGAACCTCTCTGCATGTGCCTGTAGATAACTTAATTTCGAATAGTCGACGGTCTCGTGGACCGACATCTTTCTTAGCTGTGTTAGGGATGGTTAATTTCAAAGTGCTGTCGCAATTTTCGTAAACCACAATTGTCCATTCCAGACTTTAACACTTCACCATCTTAGAGGTTGTTAGTATTTCCTTCTTATACCAGTTAATTGTTTGCTATGTTTATACAGCTATATTGTAGAACTATATGGTTTTTATACTATATGGTAGAATACCAGTTAACTGTTTGCTGTATTTTCCCGATGGAAATTTTATCTTATAGGACGACCTTATCTCGATTTGATGATCACGTTTCGCAGCTGCGTTACTCCTTCTCTCATAGGGCGGGGCGCCAGTCGCTATTGCTCAGTCGGTAGCGCGCCAGGCTCGTAATCTGTAGTTCCCAGGTTCGAGTCCCAGCTGGGTCAGCGTTGAGATTTATCTCCGCAAAACTCCCCGCCCTGCCCACGGTCAGTAGGAGACACCGATGGGCTTGGAAAGGCCGCCGTCCGTCGGATGGGACGTTAAGCCTTGGCCCCGTGTGCGGGAGAGCCATACCCTGTGCACGTTAAAGAACACGCTGGATGGCCTTGACGGGAGGCTACCATCTGTCTCCCAACAGCTGTTCCAGTGAGTCCCCTCCCCCAACCTTCTCTGAGCCTTCGGGGTCCAAGTAACCTGGCCATTTAGCCCATGGTGTGCAAAAAAGTGCCGCTCAGAGGTAAAACAACCCAACCCGATGGAAATTCCATCTTATAGGACGACCTCATCTCGATTTGATGATCACGTTTCGCAGCTGCGTTACTCCTTCTCTCATAGATATAATAGAAACTGTCCTATTTGGGATAATACTGACACCAATTGGAAGGTCTGCTCCTTGGATATAGCTATTCCATTTGCTGCTCCTAGATCCTTTCACATTTTACACAAGAGATTGGAGACGACACATGTGGAAGCGATCATCTTCTTGGGATGTGTACAATCGCTCTTTGAAGGTGTCGCGTGAGTCATGGTGAATGATTGGGCTGTTTGGAGTGGATTTTAAAGTGCTCTGTGACCTCGACCTTCAACCAGTCTCAAGCAGGTTTGGGTTGTTTTACCTCTGAGGGGAATTTTTTTTCACACCATGGGCTAAATGGCTAGGTCACATGGACCCCGAAGGCTCAGAGAAGGTTGGGGGAGGGGACCCACTGGAACAGCTGTTGGGAGACAGATGGTAGCCTTCCGTCAAGGCCATCCAGCGTATTCTTTAACGTGCACAGGGTATGGCTCTCCCGTACTCGGGGCCACGGCTTAACGTCCCATCCGACTGACGGCGACCTTTCCAAGCCCATCGGTGTCCCCTACTGACCGTGGGCAGGGCGGGGGAATTTTGCGGAGATAAATCTCAACGCTGACCCAGCTGGGACTCGAACCTGGGAACTACAGTTTACGAGCCTGGCGCGCTGCCGACTGAGCCACCCCGCCCCGTCTCAAGCAGGAGTACATCTCTTTTCGAATGGCAGAGATCCCTGATATCATCCAATCAATTGCCTCTAAACATCCCACCGAATACGACTAGTTTCCAAAACTCCCCGCCCTGCCCACGGTCAGTTGGAGACACCGATGCGCTTGGAAAGGTCGCCGTCTGTCAGATGGGACGTTAAACCGTCGCCCGGTGTGCGTGATAGCCATATCCTGTGCACGTTACAGAACACACTGGATGGCCTTGACCGGAGGCTACCATCTGTCTCCCAACAGCTGTTCCAGTGGGTCCCCTCCTCAAACTTTCTCTGAGCCTTCGGGGTCCTTGTGACCTGGCCATTAGCCCATGGTGTGCAAAAAAGTGTCGCTCAGAGGTAAAACAACTCAACAACAGTCGGCACAGTTTCCTCATTTTCCGAAACCGTGATGGAATTCCGACTACACCACATCTCGTGGGGAGGCTCAGTTGGTAGCGTGCCAGGCTCGTAGCCTGCAATTATCAGGTTCGGGTTCCAGCTAGGCAAGTGTAGAGATAATTCTCTGCCAAATTCCCCGCCCTGCCTACAGTGAATAGGGGTCACTGTTGGGTTGAAAAGGCCGCCGTCCGTCGGATGGGACTTTAAGCCGTGGTCCCGTGTGTGGGAGATCCATACCCTGTGTACGTTAAAGAACACGCTGGATGGCCTTGACGGGAGGCTACCATCTGTCTCCCAACAGCTGTCCAGTGGGTCCCCTCACCCAACCATCCACAAAACTACGAGAGCTTCGAACTTGGACATCTGTTCCAAATAACTGATATTTAAGTAGCGAATATCATGTTTTAAAAAAAATCTAAAAGAGCTCGAATTTACCCTTAAAAATGGTATACTTTCGGCACATTCATGTGCAGAGTTGCAGTAAAAATTAGACCATAATGCTACCTAACCATATTGGCAATAAATCATCGGCACGGTTCAAATTTCGAAAGTTTCATATTCAGAGATATGAATGAACTAATTGATTTCGATAATATTAAACTAGTCTAGACGATAGGTGCTCTGCAGCCTTAATGTCAGCGTTCTGATAGACATCAACCAGCACAAAAGGCTTAAAATTCGAAAGTACCAAAATTAGAGATATGAACAAACAGAAGATTCCGATAATATCAAGTGTCGATACGACGAGGTCTCAAGCTGCCCGCAGCCTCAATGTCAGCATTCCGATAGGCCTCAACCAGCACATGAAGGTGGCTTTTGGTGCCATCCATATGATGTAGTACTGTCCTGTATAGTAGAACGTCGGATGGCATTATTCAATCATATTTAAGCACTACATATCGTAGGGATTGGGACAAATCTTGGAAGGTTGTCTACCACTTGCCCCCCAAGTGGTAAACACTTTATGACCATCGATCGATTGGATGGCCATAATGGGAGGCTTCCATCTGATTTCTAACTGCTGTCCAGTGGGTTGATTCTCTGGCAAATTCCCCGCCCTGCCTACAGTGAATAGGGGTCACTGTTGGGTTGAAAAGGCCGCCGTCCGTCGGATGGGACGTTAAGCCGTGGTCCAGTGTGTGGAAGAGCCTGTGTCCTCTGTGCTCTTATGACCTAGCCATTCATTCCATTTTGTGCACAGCAGTGCCGCTCAGAGATAAAACAATCAGCTCCTGAAAAAAAAAGAACTGGAAGAGTTTAGGAATTTTTTTCTTAAATGAGTTTTCTGACAAATCATTTACTGAAGTTTCTTGTCAAGTTCTTTTGAACTTGGACTATACACAAATTTTTTTGAGCCTCCAGTGAAGTTTTTAATTTGTGGATCCGTTTTTTTTTTTTTCAGTCCTATCCTAAGCCACCGTCCTTTGTGACTAGCCGTTTTCCCAGCATGTAATAAAAGGTTCTACTCAGGATCAAGCGATGAAAGGGCGTGGGTGGCTCAGTCGGTAGCGCGCTAGCCTCGTAATCTGTAGTTCCCAGGTTCGAGTCTCAGCTGGGTCAGCGTTGAGATTTATCTCCGCAAAAATTCCCCGCCCTGCCCACGGTCAGTAGGGGACACCGATGGGCTTGGAAAGGCCGCCGTCCGTCGGATGGGACGTTAAGCCGTGGCCCCGTGTGTGGGAGAGCCATACCCTGTGCACGTTAAAGAATACGCTGGATGGCCTTGACGGGAGGCTACCATCTGTCTCCCAACAGCTGTTCCAGTGGGTCCCCTCCCCCAACCTTCGCTGAGCCTTCGGGGTCCATGTGACCTGGCCATTTAGCCCATTGTGTACAAAAAAGTACCGCTCAGAGGTAAAACAAAAACAACCCAACAACTCAAGCGATGAAATTTGAGTTCAACTGCGAATCCTTGAATTGCTTTTATCCTTGAATTATATGAATTGCTTTTATCCTTGAATTAATGAAGACGGACAGTCATCCATGAGTTTGAAAAGGATTTTACATCAGTTTTACAATGTGTAATTGTATTTTTAGGTCGTTTTCGAAAAGAAAAAAAGTTTTCACTTTGTCGTCTGCGTGTTAAAATTATTTTTCGGTTCGATAGGTATTGTCGAAATATTATGATTCGCATTTTCCGAAATTATGAAAATTTCAATGAATATTACAAACGATCTATTGTTTGCTAGAATCTGAAACTTTGGTGGTAGACTGTGATGATCAAAAGTTTCTCATTGGCGGCAATGATTTGCCCCACTTAACCCATGGGTGAGTGGAAAAAGAAGCTATTCTGTCTTAAAGAGTTAAATGAAAAATTCTTTCTGTGTTTTATAGGTACTAATAATATTATTATTTTCGTTTTCCCAATCAAAAAGGGGTGGGAGTGGCTCAGTCGGTAGCGCCCCAGACTCGTAATCTGTAGTTCCCAGGTTCGAGTCCCAGCTGGGTCAGCGTTGAGATTTATCTCCGCAAAATTCCCCGCCCTGCCCACGGTCAGTAGGGGACACCGATGGGCTTGGAAAGATCTCCGTCCGTCGGATGGGACGTTAAGCCGTGGCCCCGTGTTCGGGAGAGCCATACCCTGTGCACGTTAAAGAACACGCTGGATGGCCTTGACGGGAGGCTACCATCTGTCTCCCAACAGCTGTTCCAGTGGGTCTCCTCCCCCAACCTTATCTGAGCCTTCGGGGTCCATGTGACCTGGCCATTTAGCCCATGGTGTGCAAAAAAGTGCCGCTCAGAGGTAAAACAACCCAATCCAATCATAAATTAGTTCTAATTTCCGCTATTAGAAGGTGCTAAAGGCGAAACATAAAACTTCACTAGTTTTGCGAACGAGCGTTTCACATTCGTCAGAGGCGATATGTAATTCTTTCAGTTGTTTTATATAATTAAAAGAAAAAAATAATCGGTAAGGAAGAATATATTTTATGAGTACAAGAGGTGATTTTATTAGAGTTGTGAAACGTTCACAATCGGTTATCAGATGTAATTCCGAGAACATTTAAGAACACACTACTTGGAAGCGTTTATATTTTTCTTACCTCTATATGCGTGAGATAAAACCTTTGAGAGACAATTATTATAATTCTTTTGCCCTAAGGCTTTGGGTGTTCTCTAAAAAAAAAGTTGCAACTTCGTTTTTTTTGTTTTTTGAATGATTCGGTAACTATCTCCTGTCATCTAATGATCTTCACTTTCATGCGGTCGCTAATTACAATAATAACAAGTGACGGACGGCTCTCTCTTATTTGCAGCCCCACTTACATGTATAGTCGACTTCTCAAGGATCTCCAGGCAATTAATATGTTGTTGGAGTTTTTCCAAGCTGTAATTCCACCTTGTTTCGTCGCGGGGAAAATACATCGAGTTGATTTCTATTGAAAGAAAAATTGAAGTTTTGTCATTAACCTTTAAGTGTCCAAAGCCAGTTAACAACTTATTTTTTTTTCTTCAAAATCACGTTTAGGGGGCGGGGGTGGCTCAGTCGTTAGCGCGCCAGGTTCGTAATCTGTAGTTCCCAGGTTCGAGTCCCAGCTGGGTCAGCGTTGAGATTTATCTCCGCAAAATTCCCCGCCCTGCCCACGGTCAGTAGGGGACACCGATGGGCTTGGAAAGGACGCCGTCCGTCGGATGGGACGTTAAGCCGTGGCCCGTGTGCGGGAGAGTCATACCCTGTGCACGTTAAAGAACACGCTGGATGGCCTTGACGGGAGGCTACCATCTGTCTCCCAACAGCTGTTCCAGTGGGTCCCCTCACCCAACCTTCTCAGCCTTCGGGGTCCATGTGACCTGGCCATTTAGCCCATGGTATGTAAAAAAGTGCCGTTCAGAGGTAAAACAACCCAAAAATTAAATTTTCTTTTAATAACCCAACCCAAAATCACGTTTAAGTAGAATTCATTTTAATTTTGAATCTGTTTTTTATTCTTCAAAACGAAATTTTCTCTTTCGTTTGGAATGTTATATGACCTGTATATACACTCAGTTGGGTTGTTTTGCCTCTGAGCGGCACTTTTTGCACACCATGGGCTAAATGGCCAGGCCACATGGACCCCGAAAGCTCAAAGAAGGTTGGGGGAGGGGACCCACTGGAACAGCTGTTGGGAGATAGATGACAGCCTCCCGTCAAGACCATTCAGCGTGATTCTTTAACGTGCACAGGGTATAGCTCTCCCGCACACGGAGCCACGGCTTAACGTTTCATCCTACGGACGGTGACTTTTCGAAGCCCATCGGTTTCCCCTACTGTCCGTGGGCAGGGCGATGAGTTTTGCGGAGATAAATCTCAACGCTGACCCAGCTGGGACTCGAACCTGGGAACTACAGATTACAAGCCTGGCGCGCTACCGACTGAGCCACCCCCGCCCCACTAGAAATTTGGTGATAGAGCGTAGTTTTAAGAGACGAATGAAAAATTCTATGTTTTATAGGTACTAATAGAATATTATGCTTTATAGTTTCCCTATCGTCCATTGGTTCGAATCCTACTGTTAAAGGGTGCTAAAGGTGGTAAATAAGAAAACTTGATTCTCATTGGAAACCAGCATCACACATTCTCCAGAGGCAATATTTTATTCTTCTAGTTTTTCATTAGTGTTAAAAAAATTAATGAACTTTGTGGTCAATGAAAATGTGTGAAATTATGGCAAAACTCTTCTACTTTTCACTTTAATTGTTTATTGTGTGCAGTGATCGTATATGTACGATATATCCATGACCAAGACATAGCGGTGCGGGGGTGGCTCAGGTAGTAGCGCACCAGGCTCGTAGTCTGTAGTTCCCAGGTTCGAGTCCCAGCTGGGCCAGCGTTGGAATTTATATCCGCTAAACTCCCACCCTGCCCTCGGTCAGTAGCGGACACCGATGGGCTTGGGAAGGCAGCCGTCCGTCGGATGGGTCGTTAAGCCGTGGCTCTGTGTGTAGGAGAGCCATATCCTGTGCAGATTAGAGAGCACGCTGAATGATAACCACAAACTCCACAAATTTTTTGAGCCTCCATCTTGTCTCCTAATAAATGCCCCAGTGGATCCCTTTCCCCGAACCTTCTCTGGAGTTCCTGATGACCTACCATTTAGCCCATTGTGTGCAAAAAAGTGCCGCTCCGAGATACAACAACCCAATTCACTTTTTAATTATGGTAGTGAAAGAACTTGTTCGAATGTCGTCACAAAAAGAGATTTTTGGCTCATTTTAAAGACATTTTGATAGTAAAATGCTCTTGAAGCAGCTGCTGGGCACAGAGATCTATTGGGAACAATAAATAATAATAGCTTTATGCTTATAATGCTGTTATATAAATTCATAAAACACCCGCTAAGTATTACGGCTTGCCAGCAGGATTCCTCTTAAACGCATTAGAGATTTGACGCAGTTTTTGTATTGAAAGGGAAGTAGGGGGGCAATTGGTTATTGTCGGGTTTCAAGGGGCTTTGTTTTCAACTTCTTTTGATCACAGTGTTAACTATAATTTACTGTCCACAATTAATTTTTCTATTGATATTTATTTTCTATTAAAATACTTCACTAAGAACTTCTTCCGATGGTGGAGATGGGACGGGGGTGGCTCAGTCGGTAGCGCGCCAGGCTCGTAATCTGCATTTCCCAGGTTCGAGTCCCAGCTGGGTCAGCGTTGAGACTTATATCCGCAAAACTCCCCGCCCTGCTCACGGTCAGTAGGGGACACCGATGGGCTTGGAAAGACCGCCGTCCGTCGGATGGGACGTTAAGCCGTGGCCCCGTGTGCGGGAGATCCATACCCTGTGCACGTTGAAGAACACACTGGATGGTCTTGACGGGAGGCTACCATCTGTCTCCCAACAGCTGTTGCAGTGGATCCTCACTCCTAACCTTCTCTGAACCTTCGGGGTCCATGTGACCTGGGCATTTAGCCCTTGGTGTGCAAAAAAGTGCAGCTGATAGGTAAAACAACCCAACCCGATGGTGAAGACTCCGATATCATTTGTGCTACCTTTTTTTATGTACCTTTGATTATTCCAGTTTATAAATTCTAAAAAAGAATTTTAGCTGTGTTTTTTACATGACGTCATTATAAATTTTATTTCCTTTTCGGACTTGGGTTCGAGTCCCGGGTTAAGGCATGGATGTTCGTGTTGTTTTCTGCTGAGGTCCTGCCATCCTCTCAGATATTCTACTGTGGCATATAAACTGACAGGCTCCTGTTCAAACCTCTGTGGCAAGCAGCTGCTTGAGGGGGTATTTATTATTTATTATTATTTCGCAATTATATTTTAAAATCGGTTGCATATTATCTGCCCCGACGATTCAAGTTTATATCAACCTTCCCCCCCCCCGGTATCAAAATCTGTTTTGTATAGAATTTTCGATTATTCATTTTGACCTTAAGATATTCCCGATTTGTTTTCTTTATTGTTTTCATGATTTTTATGTCATTTAGGAAAACTGCACCGACTTAGAGACTAGCATCGACACCCACTGCGAACTTCTCATCGAAGCCATCAACGCCCGGAGGCAGCAGTTGGTCGAATTTGTGAGGAAGGAGAGAGACTATAAATTGAAATCTCTACGAGAGCAGGTCACTTCGTGCACAGGCAAGCTTCAACAGACTACTGGACTCCTCCAGTTCTGTATAGAGGCTCTGAAGGAGACAGATCCCACGGCTTTTCTGCAGGTGAGTTGCTCTGTCTTATTACACTCAGGATCCCACGATTTTCTTGTAGTGAGTTGCTCCATCTTATTGTTGTCACGATCACACGAGGGGCGGGGGGGGGGGCTCAGTCGGTAGCGCGCCAGGCTCGTAATCTGTAGTTCCCAGGTTCGAGTCCCAGCTGGGGCAGCGTTGAGATTTATCTCCGCAAAATCCCCGCCCTGCCCACGGTCAGTAGGGGACACCGATGGGCTTGGAAAGACCACCGTCCGTCGGATGGGACGTTAAGCCGTGGCCCCGTGTGCGGGAGAGACATAGTCTGTGCACGTTAAAGAACATGCTGGATGGCCTTGACGGGAGGCTACCATCTGTCTCCCAACAGCTGTTCCAGTGGGTCCCCTCCCCCAACCTTCTCTGAGCCTTCGGGGTCCATGTGACCTGGCCATTTAGCCCATGGTGTGCAAAAAAGTCCTCCTCAGAGGTAAAACAACCCAACCCTTTTTAAAATGAAGTCTAATTGTAGAAGTTATCGAGCTTTAAATTCCTCTCTTAGTATAACAGGGAAGAAGTTCTATCATTTTTGTGTCTAGGGAGTGTATCATGCTTTCCATATGAAATGGGGAGTTTAGCTCTGCTGGAGGATGCTGGCGCCATTTCATTCAGACAATCAAGATTATTCTTCTCATAGGTTTTAAATCAGTTAATGAATTTGATGGAACATTAAGACGTGGTGGCAAGTGCCGGAGACACTGCATATTAAAGAGCAGAGTGGATGGCTTTGGCGCAGGGGTTGGCTCAATCGGTACATGATAAGCCTGTGATCTCTAGGTCCCGGGTTCGAATCCCAGCTGTGCTAGCTTTAAGGCTCCAGTAAACTTACATCTTGCTTTCGGTCAGAAAGGGTACACCTCTGAACTAGGGGCGGGGGTGGCTCAGTCGGTAGCGCGCCACGCTCGTAATCTGTAGTTCCCAAGGTTCGAGTCCCAGCTGGGTCAGCGTTGAGATTTATCTCCGCAAAATTCCCCCGCCCTGCCCACGGTCAGTAGGGGACACCGATGGGCTTGGAAAGGCCATCGTCCGTCGGATGGGACGTTAAGCCGTGGCCCCGTGTGGGGAGAGCCATACCCTGTGCACGTTAAAGAACACGCTGGATGGCCTTGACGGGAGGCTACCATCTGTCTCCCAACAGCTGTTTCAGTGGGTCCCCTCCCCCAACCTTCTCTGAGCCTTGGGTAGTTCCCAGGTTCGAGTCCAAGCTGGGTCAGCGTTGAGATTTTTCTCCGCAAAATTTCCCACCCTGCCCACGGTCAGTAGGGGACACCGATGGGCTTGGAAAGGCCGCCGTCCGTCGGATGGGACGTTAAGCCGTGGCTCCGTCTGCGGGAGAGACATACCCTGTGCACGTTAAAGAACACGCTGGATGGCCTTGACGGGAAGTTACCATCTGTCTACCAACAGCTTTTCCAGTGGGTCCCCTCCCCCAACCTTCTCTGAGCCTTCGGGGTCCATGTGACCTGGCCATTTAGCCCATTGTGTGCAAAAAAGTGCCGCTCAGAGGTAAAACAACCCAACCCAACAAGAAAGATCGACAACTATGTTTAGATTGCGGAAGATGAACCGCGTCCCTAAATCATCCGACAAGACTTTCGACCAAGAAGGAAAAGGTTAACATTTTTTTTCCAATTCCTAAGGAGTAGTAGCCATGGACACCTTATCTGAAAAAATTACCATAAATTGCCAATAGTACATCTTCTTTTCTACCTATAATAATTAAGGAAATGAAGGAGCAGCGTCTAACAATAAGACTGTTACTCCTTCATGATAATGCCAGTGCTCACAAAATCCGGCAAGTTATGGCCTATCTGAAGCAGATAAAAATCAGCTATCCCATCCTGGATATTCACCCGATCTTGTACCTTGCGATTTTTGGCTGTTTTTAAAAACTAAAAAGTAGAAACCTTTTTCAAGGGTGCAAAACCTTGCAGAATGCAACTCCCTAACAGGACTCCCTAACAGTGACTCCCTAACAGTGACTCCCTAACAGGAGTCCCCCCCCCCCCCCGATAGGGGACCACCTTGCCGTGGTGGTGGGGGGGCTTGTGGCCCAGCAACCTGTCGAAAACTCTGCTTACCGGTAGGGCCCCGGTTGGACAGAGCCAAGACCAACCGAGGTCGAAGGCATCGCTAACCGGTTTAGTGGCCCGGTTGGACGGTGCTACCTCACAATCAGGTGCTCTGGGGAAAGCCTTTGCCTACTAGGAGAGAAGTGGGGAAGGCCTTTGCCTACTAGGAGAGAAGTGGGGAAGGCCTTTGCCTACTAGGAGCCTTCTTTGAGAAAGGCCCTTGCCTACTAGGAGACCAATCCGTTCAGCAGGGCCCTGAACTGTTCAGGGCCCTGCTGAACGGATTGGTCCCCTAATAGGCAAGGGCGCTTTTCAACGTCTGGGCACACTAAGAGTCTCCACCCCGGGTGCCGAGCGAACTTGGATCTACATATCCTTGTTCATGGCTAACCGGGGAACAGAGTAAATTTTAGGTTTCACCGATGGTTGAGCTATCCTTGTATAGAACTGCTCGCCATACGAGGTCGGGAATGAGATGCATCTATATGGTGTAGCCTTGCCCCCCCCCCCCCCACTATAGACAGTCACAGCTTTTCGTTAACTTGGTAGTGTCGTAAGGTGGAACCGGGGATTGCCGTGGTTGCCATAACATCCGGCAACATAAGAGTCCTAACAGGAGTACACCAACTTTCCAGAATTGGCGTAGACGTCTGCAACCTTGCATAGAAGCTGGAGCATGTCAAGAACTTTTTAATGCCCCTCGTATTTATTGAACCCTTAAATTCAAAATGGTCCTTTCCACTGCTGGCCAATCGTTTATCATAAAATCGCCCTTTCTCTCATCCTGTTCCACTTTTATTGAATAGTCTCTATTAATTTTTTCTTGGTCAACGGAGAGCTAATTATCTCTAGACTTTTTAACTTGTTTCGCGCGGGCTCTGTGCGTAGTATCGTTATGCGGTGAACGCTAATAGCTTTCGACATCTCATGATAATTCTGAAGGTTTAGCTTTCCTTTGATTTCGGTAGGTGCGGTTTCAAAATTTAGGCACTTGAGCTAAAAACCTTACCTTTAAAGTGTTAATTAATTTGCCTCATTATGACGATTTAAAGAAGGTTAAAATGGTATACATTTTTAACTGCGTCCTTGGACGAATCAGAAACCTCTTTTCCCACGTATTTCGTTCTATCGTTTTGGAACACTGAACTATCGTCCTATTTCGAACTCGCACCACCGAAATAATCGAGCAGTTTTGTTTTGTCATTGGCAACACTAACCTACTTTTCTATAGCGCCAGGTTCGTAATCTGTAGTTCCCAGGTTCGAATCCCAGCTGGGTCAGTGTTGAGATTTATCTCCGCGAAATTCCCCGCCCTGCCCACGGTCAGTAGGGGACACCGATGGGCTTGGAAAGACCGCCGTCCGTCGGATGGGACGTTAAGCCGTGGCCCCGTGTGCAGGAGAGCCATACCCTGTGCACGTTAAAGAACACGCTGGATGGCCTTGACGGGAGGCTACCATCTGTCTCCCAACAGCTGTTCCAGTGGGAGGTCCCCCAACCTTCTCTGAGCCTTCGGGGTCCATGTGACCTAGCCATTTAGCCCATGGTGTGCAAAAAAGTGCCGCTCAGAGGTAAAACAACCCAACCTACTTTTCTATAAGTTTCCATTTAAGAGTCTCAACATCACCTGATAAATGTCCTCCATCCGTTCAACATCAGCAGAAAAACAATACGATCCAGTCACAATCAATAGATTGTTCACGGACGCATTAATTGCCTCACATACATCTGATATATATATACACGTCAGAGTTTTTCCATCATAGCCACAAAATGAGCAATAAATTGTAGCTTAAAACATCCAACCAAAAATCTCAGACCGCCAGTACGTGTTCAGACAGTTTTCAGAACAATTTACGTCCAATATAGCCGAGCAGGTTTTGTTTCCTTCAGTCTTCCAACATAAATTGCCAGTGGTCAGAGTTTCCCATAAATTACTCCCACGCTCTCCGTAACTAATCCTACATTCTAATCTATTGCCATAACCGACGATTTTTTGTTTTTTGTCTTGCTATCTTTAGTTGTGATGTATGGTGACATAGCACGGATCTCGGTTCTGCGCTGTGTGCTGAGTTAAGAAGTTTTGAAATATGGCGATGTTGCGTGCCTATAGAAAGATATTTCTCTTCGCGGAAGGCTTAACGAGTAAAGGCTAAGGCCGTGGCCAGTGTTAAAGATGAACTGTCTCCCATAGGGTGGCGGGTTACTGTGGACCATCTAATAAAATCATTAGACATTGTCTTAGCTCGGTTTGTAACATCCTAAACCTTCCCCCGAGATAAAAGTGAAATTAATAGCATATTGGGCATTTTTATCACGTCAACTCCTGTCTCTTTTTCTCCGTAAGTTTTCTTTCTTTCCTTTGAGGTTTTGTAAATCACCCAGCAAGTATTAATGGAGCACTTTGCCAAATGGAAGGAAGAAAAGGTGACTTCTAAAGAGCACAGGTACCAAGGGACGAATGATAATGGGAGTTTGAACAAGTTGTTTAGAAATTAAATGATGAGTTCGCTTCAGAACTTCTGGAATACATTGCCCTCAGTCTGATTCATGACGCTCGAAGTAGTAGTTGCTATGGTTGCATGAAAAGTTTTAAGTGCGCCATTTTTCAGACAAATTTAATTAGACGTTTCCTCTGAAGGAAAAATGATGGCTAAATATCTTTAACGTCGGGCGTGGCTTGAAAATTATCGATCTGGGCTTGTTTTCTGGGATTGCTAAGGGCAGATGATTGTTTTGCGATAGAGAAAATCGCTACACTAGAAAGAATAAAGGTTTATGTCCCCTTTTCCTCCCTGTTCTGGACTAATTGATGACTTTAAAAGTAACTTTGTGAATAGGAAACTTGCTTGCCACTCTTTACGTGTTAGTCTCTTGAGTTTTAATCCGAATCATTAGGTCCAATCGAAATTTTTTTCTGCTGTGCAGTTTTGAAGTGTTCGCTATCGCCATTATCACTAATGAATGGGATAATGATGATCGATCATGACTAACATAGGGGGCGGGGGTGGCTCAGTCGGTAGCGCGCCAGGCTCGTAATCTGTAGTTCCCAGGTTCGAGTCCCAGCTGGGTCAGCGTTGAGATTTATCTCCGCAAAATTCCCCGCCCTGCCCACGGTCAGTAGGGGACACCGATGGGCTTGGAAAGGCCGCCGTCCGTCGGATGGGACGTTAAGCCGTGGCCCCGTGTGCGGGAGAGACATACCCTGTGCACGTTAAAGAACACGCTGGATGGCCTTGACGGGAGACTACCATCTGTCTCCCAACAGCTATTCCAGTGGGTCCCCTCCCCCAGCCTTCTCTGAGCCTTCGGGGTCCATATGACCTGGCCATTTAGCCCATGGTGTGCAAAAAAGTGCCGCTCAGAGGTAAAACAACAACCCAACCCATGACTAACATAGACTAAAAGAAGTTCGGCTGAAAAAATCTTTTTGATTGATTTAAAAGTTTGATTTGAGACACCATGTAGCCTCTTTGGAAAGTGAAAAGAATTTAGACAAGTGGTTTCCAAATGTTTTAAAGTGAACTGATATACTGGACGGTCATCCCGCATTCATAAGAGCATGGGTTGGGTTGTTTTACCTCTGAGCGGCACTTTTTTTGCACACCATGGGCTAAATGGCCAGGTCACATGGACCCCGAAGGTTCAGAGAAGGTTGGGAGAGGGGACCCACTGGAACATCTGTTGGGAGACAGATGGTAGCCTCCCGTCAAGGCCATCCAGCGTGTTCTTTAACGTGCACAGGGTATGGCTCTCCCACACACGGGACCACGGCTTAACGTCCCATCCGATGGACGGTGGCCTTTCCAAGCCCATCGGTGTCCCCTACTGACCGTGGGCAGGGCGGAGAATTTTGCGGAGATAAATCTCAACGCTGACCCAGCTAGGACTCGAACCTGGGAACTACAGATTACGAGCCTGGCGCGCTACCGACTAAGCCACCCCCGCCCCTCTGAAGAACAAGGTTGTTGTTGTGAGGGTGGGAGGCGATTTCAATAAAATTAATCATAAATTGTATATTGGTTAGGGAGCCTGCTATTAAGCAATGGGTGGACCTTGACGTCGTCGTGTTTATATGTTTCAGAGTTGGGTTGGGTTGTTTTACCTCTGAGCGGCACTTTTTTGCACACCATGGGCTATATGGCCAGGTCACAAGGACCTCGAAGGATCAGAGAAGGTTGGGGGAGAGGACCCACTGGAACAGCTGTTGGGAGACAGATGGTAGCTTCCCATCAAGGCCATCTAGCGTGTTCTTTAACGTGCACAGGAGATGGCTTTCCCGCACACGGGGCCACTGCTTAAGAGCATGCAGGGCTTCCCGTGAACTTAATGATCATCGTGGCACAACGTGACGGTTTTCACGTATTTCCATGGTATTGCTTCACACCTTTCCGTAAACTTGTCTTCTCACCTCCCCGTGAATTTTCTTCACACCTCTTCATGAGCTTATTTGTCTTCATCTCCCCATATTTCATCTTGACCTATTCAGCTCCTTTTCCCGAGAGGGGCGGGGGTGGCTCAGTCGGTAGCGCGCCAGGCTCGTAATCTGTAGTTCCCAGGTTCGAGTCCCAACTGGGTCAGCGTTGAGATTTATCTCCGCAAAATTTCCCCGCCTTGCCCACGGTCAGTAGGGGACACCGATGGGCTTGAAAAGGCCGCCGTCCGTCGGATGGGACGTTAAGCCGTGGCTCCGTGTGCGGGAGAGCCATACCCTGTGCACGTTAAAGAACACGCTGGATGGCCTTGACGGGAGGCTATCATCTGTCTCCCAACAGCTGTTCCAGTGGGTCCCCTCCCCAAACCTTCTCTGAGCCTTCGTGGTCCATGTGACCTGGCCATTTAGCCCACGGTGTGCAAAAAAGTGCCGCTCAGAGGTAAAACAACCCAGAATTCTCAGACCACTGATGTTCTAACAATTCTTCAGTATCTGAATGAGGAATATATGCTTTAGCAGTTTCGTCCATTACAGCATATTTCTACTTACCATGTAGAATACAGTTTTATAAGATTTATCACCGTGTTAAAGCTGGCAGGAACTCTGTATTCGTATTAAAATCCTAAAAAAGTAAATCTCAAGATGCCTATGAAATGTATTTTTATTTCATGTAGTCTAATTATAATTCATCCGTTCTAAGGACATATTTTTTCTTAATGTAGCTCAAAAATTTTCTCTTCCATAGGTTGGTTCTGCTCTCATCAACCGGGTGTCCAATCTGGATGTGACGTGGCACAAAGAAATGACGACAACTCCTTGGGTATCGCACGAGTTCGACCTCACCCTTGACCATCAGTCGGTGCTGCACTCCGTTGAGCAGATGACCTTCTCACAGATGAAACGTAAGCAACTTTCTTTATAAGTTCGCCATTATATGGGGCGGGGGTGGCTCAGTCGGTAGCGCGCCAGGCTCGTAATCTGTACTTCCCAGGTTCGAGTCCCAGCTGGGTCAGCGTTGAGATTTATCTCCGCAAATTTCCCCGCCCTGCCCACGGTCAGTAGGGGACACCGATGGGCTTGGAAAGGCCGCCGTTCGTCAGATGGGACGTTAAGCCGTGGCCCCGTGTGCGGGAGAGCCATACCCTGTGCACGTTAAAGAACACGCTGGATAGCCTTGACGGGAGGCTACCATCTGTCTCCCAACAGCTGTTCCAGTGGGTCCTCTCCCCCAACCTTCTCTGAGCCTTCGGGGGGCAGGGGTGGCTCAGTCGGTAGCGCGGCAGACTCGTAATCTGTAGTTCCCAGGTTCGAGTCCCAGCTGGGTCAATGTTGAGATTTATCTCCGCAAAATTTCCCCGCCCTGCCCACGGTCAGTAGGGCACACCGATGGACTTGGAAAGGCCGCCGTCCGTCGGATGGGACGTTAAGCCGTGGCCCCGTGTGCGGGAGAGCCATACCCTGTGCACGTTAAAGAATACGCTGGATGGCCTTGACGAGAGGCTACCATTTGTCTCCCAAAGCTCTCCCAACCTTCTCTGAGCCTTCGGGGTTCATGTGACCTGGCCATTTAGCCCATGGTGTGCAAAAAAGTGCCGCTCAGAGGTAAAACAGTCCAACCCAACCCAAGTATTCTGAAACAATAAATCCAAACAATATTACTTAAAAATTCCAAACGGAAAATCAAAAACAATTAGATAACAGATGAAATTAAAAACCTTATTAAAATAAGAGATAAACATAATGAGAAATTTAAAAGATATCCACATAATAATATATATGGAACGAATTATAAAACTAAGAAATCAGCTTAATAGTAAAGTAAAAAATGCAAGAAATAATTACTACAGAACACAATTTCAAAAATGTAATGGTAACAGTAAAAAACAATGGAAATTTGTATTTGAGCTAACTGATAGAAAAAATAAAATAAATGTTACACCACAATTGTTAAATATTGGTAAGGACACAAATGATAGAGATTCATCAAAAATAGCAAATGAATTTAATCTTTATTTCACTGGAGTTGCAGAAAATATTATTAAATGCCAAACACATGAAACTACAGCCATAACATTTGAGCGTAGCAAATAGTTCTATGTTTCTGCAACTATTTCGTAAAATTGAAAATCAAAATATTATTTTAAAATTGGATGGCAATAAGAGTCCGGGTTTAGATGGATTTACTGCAATCATATTCAAGAAATGTGTAAAGTATATTATCAATCCTCTTACATATATATTTTTAACATGTCAATTCAAAATGGTGTCTTCCCAGATGAATTAAAGAAAGCAGTCGTGGTTCATGTTTCTTAAAATGGAAATAAAAGTGTTATCAAATTAAAGGCCATATCTGTTATTTCAATTTTTGGAAATATTTCCGAAAAGCTGATTAAGAAAATAACAAAATGTTTTTTATTAAAAGCTAATTTTTCCCCAATAGGGTAAAAGTACGGAGAATGCCACAATTGATTTTACTAAGTTTATATATGACTCCTTAGATAATAGGGGCGGGGGTGGCTCAGTCGGTAGCGCGCCAAGCTCGTAATCTGTAGTTCCCAGGTTCGAGTCCCAGCTGGGTCAGCGTTGAGATTTATCTCCGCAAAATTCCCTCCCGTCAAGGCCTCCGCAAAAGCCATGGCCTTGACGGGAGGCTACCATCTGTCTCCCAACAGCTGTTCCAGTGGGTTCCCTCCCCTAACTTTCTCTGAGCCTTCGGGTCCATGTGACCTGGCCATTTAGCCCATGGTGTGCAAAAAAGTGCCGCTCAGAGGTAAAACAACCCAACCCTGAGTTATTGCGGTATGGGGGAACCTATATAATAATTCTTAAACCAATAATTGCTATACAAAACAGAAAAAATTCTAACAAAAAATATTAATAGGTAGTCGAATGCACATTGTAGATATTGTTAGAAATTAAATGGATGAAACTGAGCGTGAATTAAATTAAATAGTATATAACAATGATAATTCTAAAACAATTTAATTTATTACGAAAGTATGGATGAAATAATTTATAATCTTAAATTCAACCAGTGCTTATCATATATGTGAGTAAATCTACAATCTATCGAGAATCTTACAAACAACTAAATGTAATTATATACCAAGTGATGAACTTTTCTTACAGAAAAGTTAAGAAGACCTCTGTCTACTCAACTAACATATTACTTTTTCATTTTGATTGGCCTGTCTCTTGTACGTATAACCTTCACTTCAGCGTAAATGGGGCGGGGGTGGCTCAGTCGGTAGCGCGCCAGGCTCGTAATCTGTAGTTCCCAGGTTCGAGTCCCAGCTGGGTCAGCGTCGAGATTTATCTCCGCAAAATTCCCCGCCCTGCCCACGGTCAGTAGGGGACACCGATGAGCTTGGAAAGGCCGCCGTCCGTCGGATGGGACGTTAAGCCGTGGCTCCGTGTGCGGGAGAGCCATACCCTGTGCACGTTAAAGAACACGCTGGATGGCCTTGACGGGACGCTACCATCTGTCTCCCAACAGCTGTTCCAGTGGGTCCCCTCCACCAACCTTCTCTGAGCCTTCGGGGTCCATGTGACCTAGTCATTTAGCCCATGGTGCGCAAAAAAGTGCCGCTCAGAGGTAAAACAACCCAACCCTTCAGCGTAAACAATCCTTTGTCTTTTCTTACCAATTTTACTAACAAAATTCTACACTAATCAACTCTTTTAATCTCCCGCGCACCTACCACACAAAACATCCCTTCTTTGGAATATCTTATCGTGTAAAAAAAAACTTTAACTGCGTTTTCTTTTGCACGCCACTGCGCTTCTTAACAAAACTTGATTCCTTATTTTCCAGTTAGTTTTCTCTGTTTGAAATCGTTTGTGACGTAACTCTCATGCTGAAGCATACGCGAGCGTTCATGACACGTTTATCATAAATTCATTGGGACGGAGGGTTGGCTCAGTCGGTAGCGCGCCAGGCTCGTAATCTGTAGTTCCCAGGTTCGAGTCCCAACTGGGTCAGCGTTGAGATTTATCTCCGCAAAATTCCCCGCCCTGCCCACGGTCAGTAGGGGACACCGATGGGCTTGGAAAGGCCGCCGTCCGTCGGTTGGGACGTTAAGCAGTGGCCCCGTGTGCGGGAGAGCCATACCCTGTGCACGTTAAAGAACACGCTGGATGGCCTTGACGGGAGGCTACCATCTGTCTCCCAACAGCTGTTCCAGTGGGTCCCCTCCCCCAACCTTCTCTGAGCCTTCGGGGTCCATGTAACCTGGCTATTTAGCCCATGGTGTGCAAAAAAGTGCCGCTCAGAGGTAAAACAACCCAACCCATAAATTCATTGTAGCACATTCATCTGTCGTAACATTATGTACATATGGATATTTCGCATTAAGACATCTTTAGGTACATAAACTAATGATAGAAATAGCAATTATCTTCAAGAAAAAATATGCGAACATCATTTGCGTATGGAGGGATTGGGTTGTTTTACCTCTGAGCGGCACTTTTTTGCACACCATGGGCTAAATGGTCAGGTCACATGGACCCCGAAGGCTCAGAGAAGGTTGGGGGAGGGGACCCACTGGAACAGCTGTTGGGAGACAGATGGTAACCTCCCGTCAAGGGTATCCAGCGTGTTCTTTAACGTGCACAGGGTATGGCTTTCCCGCACATGGGGCCACGGCTTAACGTCCCATCCGACGGACGGCGGCCTTTCCAAGCCCATCGGCGTCCCCTACTGACCGTGGGCAGGGCGGGGGAGTTTTGCGGAGATAAATCTCAACGCTGACGTAGCTGGGACTCGAACCTGGGAACTACAGATTACGAGCCTGGCGCGCTACCGACTGAGCCACCTCGCCCCCGTATGGAGGGGAAACAGTATATCGTTCCATTAGTTAAAAAGGAGATTTTATATAAGCATTCAATGTATTAACCCCATAAAATTTTCAATAGCTTATCTTATGAATTAAAAATATTCTCTGGCAATATTTCCGTGTTCAAAAAAAAAGTTAAAAGATTTTCCTTATGGAGTTTGCAGATATTGAATTTATACATAATATTCTAAGGTAAATCATGTTGTCAAAATCCTGAAACTGATAATTATTTTGCATTTGAATTATAATATTTGAGGATTCCGATAGTATGAAATTTTTCACGTGTGTATGTGTACATGTTAATATGTTTAAATATACAAGGTATATACCTCTATACAAGGTAATATAACAACCCGGAAAAGTGTAGCTTGTGGGTTGTTTATAGAATAAACAAATGTCTATTTATTTGTAAAATAAAGTTCAAAGAATTTAAAAAGTAAGAAAACTGAAACATTTAACACCGACATTGAATAACAAAAATTTATTTTGCAATTAAATCATTACTATTATCTCAATAAGTTTACCAATTTAAGGGTGCTTATTAAGTTTATGTAACAAATCTTTTAAATTTCATAAAATTTGAAAATAATATTTGAACGACAGACTTCATTTGAAGCTTCATGATTTCCATAGCTTTTTCTCTTTCAAATTCGTGTATCGTTTTGAATATTGTTTATGGATATTATTAGTGAAATGTAAGGATTCAGTCCTATAGAATTTCGGTCGTTGGGTTGTTTTCTCTTAGCAGCACTTTTTTTACACAATGGGCTGAATGGCCAGGTCACAAGGACTCAGAAAAGCTTGGGAGAGGGAACCCACTGGACAGCTGTTGGAAGACAGATGGTAGCCTCCCTTCAAGGCAATCCAATGTGTTCTTTAACGTGCACAGGGTATGGCTCTACTGCATACAGCCATGGCGTAATGCCCCATTGGACGAAAAATGGGCAGAGTAGGGAATAATATATTCCCCACCCTATCCACGGTCAGTAGGGGACACCAATGGACTTGGAAAGGCCGCCATCCGTCCGATAGGACATTAAGCTGTGGTTTAGTATGCAGGGGAACCATACCCTGTGCATATTAAAAACAAGCGGGATGATCTTGACGAGAGGCTTCCATCTGTTACTAAAGCTGTCCAGTGTGTCCTCTTCCCCCTAACTTCTCTGTGCCCTTGGAGCTCTTGTGATCCGGCCATTTAACCATTGTGCAAACAAAATGTCACTCAGAGGTAAATCAGTCAACCTTTTCCTCAAGGGGCATGGTAGCACCCTTGGCTCGTAATCTGCAATTCCCAGGTTCTTGTCCTAACTGTGCTAGCATTGATATTTATCTCCGCTAATCCTTACTATGCTTCCGGAGAGAGACACGTATGTGCTTGGAAAGGCGTCCATGTCGGATGACACGTTAAAGAGTGGCTCAGTGTGCAGTAGAGCCATATCGGCACACATTAAAAGAATACGTTGGATGTCCTTGTCCAAAAATTTCATCTTCCACCTAACAGTTGTCCAGTGGACCCTCTTCATTAACCTTCTTGGGGTTCTTATCACCTGGCTATTTAGGGGCGGGGGTGGCTCAGTCGGTAACGCGCCAGACTCGTAATCTGTAGTTCCCAGGTTCGAGTCCCAGCTGGGTCAGCGTTGATATTTATCTCCGCAAAATTCCCCGCCTGCCCACGGTCAGTAGGGGACACCGATGGGCTTGGAAAGGCCGCCGTCCGTCGGATGGGACGTTAAGCCGTGGTCCCGTGTGCGGGAGAGTCATACCCTGTGCACGTTAAAGAACACGCTGGATGGCCTTGACGGGAGGCTACCATCTGTCTCCCAACAGCTCTTCCAGTGGGTCCCCTTCCCCAACATTCTCTGAGCCTTCGGGGTCCATGTGACCTGGTCATTTAGCCCATGGAGTGCAAAAAAGTGCCGCTCAGAGGTAAAACAACCCAACCCGCCTGGCTATTTAGCCCTTTGCGTGCAAAAAATGTGTCGCTCAGAGGTTAAAACTATCGACACAGCGTTGGGTTTGAAATTCAAGATTCATAAACCATTATTAGACCAAGTTAATGATCTCTGGAAACACGTAACCAATAGCAACCATTTCAGCTCCTTCCCCTCGTCAGCTATTGATATGACGAATTTTTACCTATTTGCAGCTTTATATAATTTTCAGCCTTCTATTGTGATTTTGCTTTAATTAGAGATGTTCATTCCGGCATTCTTGATAATGAGCTTTCACACTATGAATCCGATTACTATAAAAATTTTGCTCGTGACGAAAAGTGGTAGGAGAGAATGTCGTGGCCGATTCCGCCGAACAAAAAGAATCCCACCCAGAAAATTCTCATTAGTCATGCTTAACTTTAATTATCTCTGTGCCGCGGAAGCAATTAATTCTTGTCGGTTCGAGCGTGTAAAACCATTAGTTGAACTAGCAGGCAGCCAGGTCTTTTCTCTCCCTGACTTTGAAACGCACTGAACCGTGTTGTTCGCTAATAATTGCGATAATGTTTTACCGGTTTTAAGTTTCGCTCCTGCTGAGGATTGTATTCATCTTCCTAGGATGCGCAGGAGCTTTCGCGGATCTTTTAACGAGATGAGATGAATGTTAAATGATCGTTAGTGTAAATGAACAGATCTTGGGATTCTTTTTCTCATCGACATAAGTTTGTTTCGGTCTACGACATCGTAGAACAAACTCTCATCACTTTCGTAGTGACGACGGTTTGAAATGGCTGATTACGATGTGGTTTTTTGTTTCGGACTTCAAACAGCATCAACTGTTTTGGTCCCATTGGATCCTTAAAGTGTTTTTTGAGTTGTAGAAAGGTTGTTTTACCTTTGGACAGTAATTAAGTCAGTGGCTAGGTCACAAGGATCCAAAGACGCAGAGAAAGTTGGGGAAAGAACCCACTGTACAGATGTTAGGAAGAAGGCTCTCGTCAAGGCTATCCAGCGTGTTCTTTAAGGTGCAAAGACTATAGGTCTCCTGCATTTACCACAGCTTAATGCACCATCTGTCGGACGGCCTCCTTTCCAAGTCCAAAGGTATCCCTTTCCGTACCGAGCCTCCTTTCCAAGTCCAAAGGTATCCCTTTTCGTACCGAGCCCCTTTCCAAGCCCAAAGGTATCCCTTTCCGTACCGAGCCTCCTTTCCAAGCCCAAAGGTATCCCTTTCCGTACCGAGCCTCCTTTCCAAGCCCAAAGGTATCCCTTTCCGTACCGAGCCTCCTTTCCAAGTCTAAAGGTATCCCTTTCCGTACCGAGCCTCCTTTCCAAGACCAAAGGTATCCCTTTCCGTACCGAGAGTAGACCATCTGGCGTACGATCGCCTTTCCAAACCCAAAGGTACGAATCGCATTCTTTCCGTACCGAGAGCAGAACTGGGTTTAGCGGAGAATATTCTCAAAGCAAACTCGAAACTAGACAACATCGGATTATGAGGTTGGCGTGAAACAAACTGAGCTAATTAAGAACGAAAGAGAAACATAAGATCACTCGGAAGTTTCTCACACAAAGAACAACATATGACTGGATGCATTTAGTTACAAATTATTAATTCATGGCTATCGTAGATATTTATTTACATTTCACTGCAGAATAAACTGAAAACTTCGTTTACTTCCTTGATATCATTTTCAAAGGATTCAAAAGTATACAAATAAATGTTCCGAAAGAATTGCACCATTTGAAAACTATCCCGAGGTAAAATTGGGGCGGGGGTGACTCAGTCGGTAGAGCGCCAAGCTCGTAATCTGTAGTTCCCAGGTTCGAGTCCCAGCTGGGTCAGCGTTGAGATTTATCTCCGCAAAATTCCCCGCCCTGCCCACGGTTAGTAGGGGACACCGATGGGCTTGGAAAGGCCGCCGTCCGTCGGATGGTACGTTAAGCCGTGGCCCCGTGTGTGGGAGAGCCATACCCTGTGCACGTTAAAGAACACGCTGGATGGCCGTGACGGGAGGCTACCATCTGTCTCCCAACAGCTGTTCCAGTGGGTCCCCTCCCCCAACTTTCTCTGAGCCTTCGGGGGTCCATGTGACCTGGCCATTTAGCCCATGGTGTGCAAAAAAGTGCCGCTCAGAGGTAAAACAACCCAAATTATTGTTATCGAATGAAAAATTCCTAGGAGCAATGATATACGATGTGTTATTTTTTTCGTCCAATCATTTGAAACTAGGTCAAATACTTAATCCAGATTTGGAGTTCTCGTTCGACGCTGATCATCCCAAGTGTTCTTTAAACTGAAATGGAGAATAGAAGATAGCGATGTCTTTCCTGCTGATGATAAGCAAACAAAATCCTCCCCATCTGTTCGCATTATGTTTTCATCGATTGCAAGATTGCCGCCTCTACTACTTCAAGGCGGGGAAAGTGAGAAGAGGTTGTTGCGGTTGAGACTGCAAGAGGCTGACAGGGAGCAGGTGGATAGCGCTTATTAGTTTTGTTTCACGTTCAAATGGAACTGCCTGAAGTGAGCAACGAAAGAAAAAAACATTCTAAAACGGTTTGTTGAATTTACCACTGGTGTCATCAATTTATCTCGATTGAAAATGGCGATTTATTTATTTCTATGTCGTGCATATTTCTGTAGATCTCTTTCAATCGGAAAATGCACGTGTTCTAGGGAGACTTTGAAAGTATCGTTCGACTCTGTCCATCCATCTGTCTTCAGACATTTAAAGTCTTAGTTTTCAGAGATAAATGGAAAAATTCTCTTCGGGTTTATTGAAGAAATATTACGATTCACCTTTTTCCGGATCTGAGAGGGGCGGGGGTGGCTCAGTCAGTAGCGCGCCAGGTTCGTAATCTGTAGTTCCCAGGTTCGAGTCCCAGCTGGGTCCGCGTTGAGATTTATCTCCGCAAAATTCCCCGCCTTGCCCACGGTCAGTAGGGGACACCGATGAGCTTGGAAAGGCCGCCGTCCGTCGGATGGGACGTTAAGCCGTGGCCTAGTGTGTGGGAGAGCCATACCCTGTGCACGTTAAAGAACATGCTGGTATGGCCTTGACGGGAGGCTACCATCTGTCTTCCAACAGCTGTTCCAGTGGGTTCCCTTCGCCAACCTTCTCTGAGCCTTCAGGGTCCATGTGACCTGGCCATTTAGCTCATGGTGTGCAAAAAAGTGTCGCTCAGAGGTAAAACAACCCAACCGTTCTGCTGTTGGCATTGTCCAAAAACTTTTCTCTTCCTATCACTAATGGAAGCTTTCCAACACATCCCTCTACCCTTCATAGATGGCAGAATCCAACTCTCTCTTTCCATTAAGATTACTGGAACGCGACAATTGAGGGGACTGTAACTGGGTGGAAGACAATTGGGAAGGTACTAGATGGATACGGCAACTGGGTGGAAGACAATTGGGAAGGTACTAGATGGATACGGCAACTGGGTGGAAGACAATTGGGAAGGTACTAGATGGATACGGCAACTGGTTGGAAGACAATTTGGTGATGGAAAAAGGAAATGCTTAGAGGTAATTTGCAATTACTAGAACTAATTTTAATATATTTATAATACAGCCAAAAAGAAAAAGCCACCTATTTTTCGAAATCCTGTGCAATCCGACAATCTATATAAGGAAGTTGTTTGAAATTCACCATAATCGATATTTAAATAAATTGTCTTTATTCCGACCTGGAATAAAACGCACTATTGGGATAAGGCCCGGTTTAGAAAAAAAAAAAAGATCGAGGTTGGGGGGGGGGGGGGGTGTCAAGAAACACAACTGAGACGAAAAAATGCAAAAGGACTGGATTTCCAATGTAGTATAATATTTCTCCATCCATTTTTACAGGTCTTTACATGCATTTTTAAAGAATTTTTTTAATATCCTTAAGTTTCATTGTTTTTTATCATTATTAGCATCCTGAAAAGGGAGGGTCATGGCCCCCTTGGCCCTCCCCTCTAGGTTCGCTCCCTATTCTAAACGAAACAATTGGAAATCAAACGAATGCATTACACCACGGGTTTTCAACGTGGGGTACGCCGTGAGAGCTCAAAAGTCGCTAGATCTAATAACAATGTCGCTAAGTTGGATTGTTGGGTTGTTTTACCTCTGAGCGGCACTTTTTTGCACACCATGGGCTAAATGGCCAGGTCACATCGACCCCGAAAGCTCAGAGAAGGTTGGGGGAGGGGACCCACTGGAACAGCTGTTGGGAGACAGATGGTAGCCTCCCGTTAAGGCCATCCAGCGTGTTCTTTAACGTGCACAGGGTATGGCTCTCCCGCACACGGGGCCTCGGCTTAACGTCCCATCCGACGGACGGCGGCCTTTCCAAGCCCATCGGTGTCCCCTACTGACCCTGGGCAGGGCGGAGAATTTTGCGGAGATAAATCTCAACGCTGACCCAGCTGGGACTCGAAACTGGGAACTACAGATTAAGAGCCTGGCGCGCTACCGACTGAGCCACCCCCGCCCCATGCTAAGTTGGCAACATTGCTGTGCAAAAATGTCATTTTTTGTGTTTATCGATATAAGTAATTTATGAATACAAAATTTAATGTTATTATATATGTTTTACTTTATTCCCATTGTTATACTATAACTATAGTTTTATCTCTCTATGCAAGGGGTACGCCAGTTACATACACATTCCCAGGGTGTACGTGAAGCATAAAAGGTTCGCTCTAAGTGGCCTGATGAACATCGACTGCCTCCTTGGCATCCGTTTTAACTGCATTACACGATACCGAAGCATCTGTTATTTTTGTCTCTATTGTAACTAATCCGTTTCCTTTAAAATGGATTTTTATATTTCAATTATTTTTTGTTCCTTTTTAATGAAACAACGGAAATCAAAGAGCCAGTGCAGGAAACCAAACCGCATAAGAATATCGGTATTTTCACTAATCCGATATTCGATAAAGCGAACTTTTTAAACGTCCTATACTTCTAAAATGATAATCGAAAATCAAAGCAATTCACAGAGAACTTTGAAACAGCTCATTTTAATATCTGTCCTCTATAATCCGACTCCAGTTAACATGGATTTTTATATTTCTATTCATTTCTGCTCCTTCTACAAGAAACAATTGGAAATCAATGGAATTCACACAGGAATCTGGAACAGCCGCTTTATCCACCCGAATCTGGTTAAAACGGATATTAATTTTCATTTCTTCTCCTCGTGAACGAAGCAGTAGGAATGAATTCATACAGGAAACTGAAACAACGCATATTAATATCTGTCCTCAATAATCCAACTCTGAATAAAACGGATTGAAATTGTCATCCACCCATTTGTCGTATCCTCCCAATTGTCGCCCGCCCAGTTGTCATAGACCCACTGATTACAATATCCGAACTCTTTTTCGACATCGCTGAATCGAACACTTATTCCGTCACTAATTGCAATATTCGAACACATCTACCACGTTAAAGAACACACTGGATAACCTTGACGGGAGGCTACCATCTGTCTCCCAACAGCTTTTCCAGTAGGTCCCCTCCCCCAACCTTCTCTGAGCCTTCGGGGTCCATGTGACCTGGCCATTTAGCCCATGGTGTGCAAAAAAGTGCCGCTCAGAGGTAAAACAACCCAACCGAACACATCTGCTTCCCATTACTAGCGGCAGTACCTGAACATTTTGTCTCTAAGTTATAGATGACAGTATCGGAATACTTGGGGCGGGGGTGGCTCAGTCGGTAGCGCGCCAGGCTCGTAATCTGTAGTTCCCAGGTTCGAGTCCCAGCTGGGTCAGCGTTGAGATTTATCTCCGCAAAATTCCCCGCCTTGCCCACGGTCAGTAGGGGACACCGATGGGCTTGGAAAGGCCGCCGTCCGTCGGATGGGACGTTAAGCCGTGGCCCCATGTGCGGGAGAGCCATACCCTCTGCACGTTAAAGAACACGCTGGATGGCCTTGACGGGAGGCTACCATCTGTCTCTCAACAGCTGTTCCAGTGGGTCCCCTCCCCCAACCTTCTCTGAGCCTTCGGGGTCCATGTGACCTGGCCATTTAGCCCATGGTGTGCAAAAAAGTGCCGCTCAGAGGTAAAACAACCCAATCGGAATACTTTTTATTCCTGATGACAGTATCCGTACAATTCGCCCTTTCTGCTGCTGATAGCATTATACGAACTCTTGAGTGTATTGGTGATTGCAATATCCGACAATTCTGCTCTTTCTCCGGTGGAGATCGATTCGGTTGGTAGTACGCCAGGATTGTAATCTTCAGTTCTCAATTTCGAAATCCTCCTGTGCCTGCGTTGAGATTTATTTCTTCTAAATCTCTACCCTCAGTGAGAAAAGAGGACATCAATAGACTTAGATTGGCTGCTGTCCGTTAGATAGGACGTTAAGCCGTGGCCCAGTGTGCAGGAATGCCATACCCTGTGCACGTTAAAGAACACACTGGATGGCCTTAGAAGGTACTCTTACTGTCTGCTAACAGCTGTCCAGTCCGCACCCTTCTCTTTTATTTTACACTTACCCATCTCTTTTATCTTACACTTTTACACATTATCTGAGCCCTTGGTGTACTTGTGATCTGGCTATTTAACCAATTGTGTACAAAACAGTGCCGCTCAGAAGTAAAACAACCCAAATCCACTGTTTCTGTGGGGCGGGGGTGTCTCAGTCGGTAGCGCGCCAGGCTCTAATCTGTAGTTCCCAGGTTCGAGTCCCAGCTGGGTCAGCGTTGAGATTTATCTCCGCAAAATTCCCCGCCCTGCTCACGGTCAGTAGAGGACACCGATGGGCTTGGAAAGGCCGCCGTCCATCGTATGGGACGTTAAGCCGTGGCCCGTGTGCGGGAGAGCCATACCCTGTGCACGTTAAAGAACACGCTGGATGGCCTTGACGGAAGGCTACCATCTGTCTCTCAACAGCTGTTCCAGTGGGTCTCTCCCCCAACCTTCTCTGGGCCTTCGGGGTCCATGTGACCTGGCCATTTAGCCCATGGTGAGCAAAAAACTGCCGCTCAGAAGTAAAACAACCCAAGAGAAAAACACTGTTTCTGTTGTTGATTGTACTCTCTCAGGACACTGGGCTCTTCCTAGTTTTGATATCAGTATCAGAACGAATATCAAAACTCCAGTCTTTCTGTTGCTGATAGCAGTCTGGACTCCGCTATTCCTGTTGCTGATAGTAGTATAGGACACTTTTCTCTTTTTATTGCTAACAGCAGTACTCGAACATTTCGCTCTTTCTATTGCAGTAAAAGAGAGGCAGCGAAAAAAATCACTAAAATTTTAAGTAAACTGAAAGCGTACTGTCACAACCAGTAATCCTGTTGCACTGAAACGAGGGGCGGGGGTGACTCGGTCGGTAGCGCGCCAGGCTCGCAATCTGTAGTTCCCAGGTTCGAGTCCCAGCTGGGTCAGCGTTGAGATTTATCTCCGCAAGATTCCCCGCCCTGCCCACGGTCAGTAGGGGACACCGATGGGCTTCGAAAGGTCGCCGTCCGTCGAATGGGACGTTAAGCCGTGGCCCTGTGTGCGGGAGAGCCATACCCTGTGCACGTTAAAGAACACGCTGGATGGCCTTGACGGGAGACTACCATCTGTCTCCCAACAGCTGTTCCAGTGGGTCCCCTCCCCCAACCTTCTCTGAGCCTTCGGGGTCCATGTGACCTGGTCATTTAGCCCATTGTGTGCAAAAAAGTGCCGCTCAGAGGTGAAACACCCAAAACAACCCAAGCACTGAAACGAGTTTGAACTAACTGTGATAGGACCTTCTTAGAGACTTATTGTTTCGGTCTTTTCTGCCCAAATGTAATAAAACGAAATTTATGACCTCAAGTAGAAAAAAAAAAAGCATTAATGCTGTCGCGTGAAGCTCTCATTAACAGGCATTAACGGCATATTTAATCTGTTATTCTATAAGCATCTTCTGTTAAGCTTTCGAAGTTATTCCTATTTGCATGTAATGAAAATTTTTTTCCTCCTTTTTCCGTTGACTTCGTACACTTTGGCTTATTTCGGAATAGCTATTCCCAGAGTAGTTTTTGGGGAACTACTTGGGAGGGGGGGGGAGTTAATTCCTTCCCTTATCTAAGCGAGTCTGTCATTAACGATGTCTAAGTGCGCATAAGCAGCATTGGCTCTGCGATATTGGATCATCTACTCCTGAAATTGGTAGTGTTACTGGAGCTAATGGGTTCAAGTCCCTGGTGAGTGCTGGTAACGTGATGGATAGTTTCTGAAGGAAATTATGCTAGTCGTTTGTTTGTTTTTTTTAACTATTTTCTTCTCTTGACAATTTAATAGTTTTATTGCCGTTAATAAAATTCTTAATGCTATTTTTTTTAAAAGGCACTTAAAAGAATACGTATAGCGTGAATCTAAAACTAAACCCTAGCATTAATATTCGAGATCTGTTACTAATTTTTATGTGTTCGTAAAACTTAACTAGCAAACTGAAATCTTTTTTTTTAGTAGTTGCCGATTCTTTCTGATTACGCGTGCGGAATCAAACATGTTTTGAAATATAGTTCCACAGCCATATAATAAATAAGGGATGAAATGCGAATGTTAGCAAGTGTCGCGTCATGGTCATAAAAGCTTCTTTTTCAGTGATTTACTACTTATTTATTACACATCATTCCTAAACGTTAACGGAGTCGCCTGCTACGAAGATATTACGTCGTTATCATAAAAATCAGATTCGTGAAAGTTATTCGTGCACGTGAGATTTGCAAAGGAAGCATCCGTGTGTCGCGAGATGATATTTGTATGGATTTTTGTGAGAAAGTAATGATGGAGTTAATCACCCTGACAAGACTAGTTCCTTTCAAAGTTGTGTTATTTGGTTTTGGGTGGGAAGTTTTGAAATGTTTTCCTGTATTGAAATGAGCATATGTCTTTCAATAAAAATAATGCGTCTGTTGAATATAAATAATATTCCCTTTCTGTTGGGGGCGGGGGTGGCTCAGTCGGTAGCGCGCCAGGCTCGTAATCTGTAGTTCCCAGGTTCGAGTCCCAGCTGGGTCAGCGTTGAGATTTATCTCCTCAAAATTCCCCGTCCTGCCCACGGTCAGTAGGGGACACCGATGGGCTTGGAAAGGCGCCGTCCGTCGGATGGGACGTTAAGCCGTGGTCCCGTGTGCGGGAGAGCCATACCCTGTGCACGTTAAAGAACACGCTGGATGGCCTTGACGGGAAGCTACCATCTGCCTCCCAACAGCTGTTCCAGTGGGTCCCCTCCCCCAACCTTCTCTAAGCCTTCGGAGTCCATGTGACCTGGCCATTTAGCCCATGGTGTGCAAAAAAGTGCCCGTCAGAGGTAAAACAACCCAACCCTCAACCTTCTCTGAGCCTTCGGGGTCCATGTGACCTGGCCATTTAGCCCATGGTGTGCAAAAAAGTGCCGCTCAAAGGTAAAACAACCCAATCCTTTCTGTTGAAGTCAATGCTTCAGTCGCCGAGGAAGCTCGTCTTTTGATCCAAATGTTTTGATGCGAAATTAAAGAGATGTACACTGAGTGTTCATTGAATTATGACCACCCCATGTTATGTCAGTGCGACGTTAACTTCGAAGTTCTATAACTTTTAAAATAAGCGTTTTATGGGAAAATGTGACTAAAAATAAAAGTTCTCAATCAGTGCTATCTAAATATCGATTTCCGACGATATTCCTTCAGTATTAAGAGTTATGGAAGTTTCAACATTTAACAACAACAATGCTAGATAAAAGAATTTACTTTTGAAATTAACTGAAATAAGAAGTATTCTTTCAAAACGTTTCATAAATAACTGCGTATTTTAAGAGTGTGTGAAATAATTCCTTTAATATTCGTTTAATTTTATGATAGATTTCTTAGAGGGGCGGGGGTGACTCAGTCGGTTGCGCGCCAGGCTCGTAATCTGTAGTTTCCAGGTTCGAGTCCCAGTTGGGTCAGCGTTGAGATTTATCTCCGCAAAATTCCTCGCCCTGCCCACTATCAGTAGGGGACACCGATGACCTTGGAAAGTCCGCCGTCCGTCGGATGAAACTTTAAGCCGTGGCTCCGTGTGCGCGAGAGTCATACTCTGTGCACTTTAAAGAAGACGCTGGATGACCTTGACGGGTGGCTACCAGCTGTCTCCCAACATCTGTTCCAGTGGGTTTCCTCCCCCAACCTTCTCTGAGCCTTCGGGGTCCATGTGACCTGGCCATTTAGCCCATGGTGTGCAAAAAAGTGCCGCTCAGAGATAAAACAACCCAACCCAGAAATAGGGGCGAAGGCACCTCCGTCGTTAGCGCGCCAGGCTCGTAATCTGTAAATCCCAGGTTCGAGTCCCAACTGGGTCAGCGTTGAGATTTATCTCCGCAAACTTCCCCGCCCTGCCCTTGGTCAGTAGGGGACACCGATGGGTTTGGAAAGGCCCTCTTCCGTTGGAAGGGATATTAAGCCGCGGCGCCATCTGCGGGGATAGTCATATCACTTTGCACATTAAAGAAAATGCTAGGCCTTGAAAGGAGGCTACCATCTATCTTCTAACAGATGTCCAGTGTACAAAAAAGTACCGCTCAGAGGTAAAACAACCCAACCCAGAAATATGGAACTGTTTGGGGTCTCGTGCCGTCCCATGGCCGAGTGGTTAGCGCGCTTGGCTACTGATCTAAGGGACCTGGGTTCGAGCCCCGAGTTAAGGCATGGTTGTTTGTGTCGTTTTTCTGCTGAGGACCTGCCATCCTCTCAGACTTTCTACTATGGCATATAAACTGACAGGCTAATGTTAGACCTCTGTGGCAAGTAGCTGCTTGAGAGGGTGTTCTTTTTTTTTTTTGGGGGGGGGGGGTCTCGTACATCAATCAGGGCCTAGAAATTATTTATGAACAGTACTTTTTTTTTTTTAGAAAACCCGAAGATTTAGTGAGAACTAAATTCTTACAGTACATTTGGAAGACATTTTCATTCAAAGTATAATATGTTGATTACTGATAGAATTTGAAATGAAAGATATATATATATTTTGATGTTTGTCTTTTATTACAGATAGGTGAGATCATCGTTTTGTCAACTTCAATGGAAGCACTGATCTCAGTTTTCTTTTCTGATCCTTAGCTCCCAGTCCTCCCATTACAATCCCCGAGGAATGCACATCGGAGAACAACAGCATCACCATTGCCTGGCAACCGCATCCTTCCAGCTTCGTAGAAGGCTATGTGCTCGAGCTCGATGACGGAAACAGTGGGGCATTTCGGGTGAGTCACTTCCTGTCGCTTCTTATCGTCACGTGATCTGTTAGTCGATTATAAATATGCAAGGACAACTGGAAATGGTAGTTGCTGGTTAGTGACCGAAGTTAGGTGATGGGAATGGATACCACGGCTTTTTCATCTGTAGTGAAAATCCTCATTGAATGACAGAGTATTAGACACTATCCTATCAAAATATTTGAGAATTTCCATGTTATGCAAAACCTGAACAGTAATGTTATACGTCAGAAAGAATTTACCTCAGAAATAAGTATTATTTTAAAATATTTAATGAAATCTCTACGCGTTTTAGAAGTTTGGGTAATGATTATTTCAATATTAACACTTTCAGGACCATAAGGTTTCTAAGAGTAAATATTAGTATGTAACTGTTTATTTTAGTTTGTTTAGACGTAAAATAAATAAAAATCATAAGAAAAATACATAACAATGTGTAGTTTTTTTGGAATTTTATGGGAAATATTTTTCCCAATGGACTATAAAGGTAACACAAATTATAGTTAGGCTTATTATGCAATGTCTTTTATTTATTGGTTTATTAGAACAAAATGTTAACTAAAATAATACAAAATTATGAAATAAAATTACTATACAAAACGATGTGCTAATTATGATATTCTGCGAAGCAATTTCTTTTGGTAGTGAGGCAAAGATGGACATTGCACATAGTACATATATTATGCGTCCTGACAGTTCTGTTTTTTTTTTCTAAACGTTCCCGTTTACGTAATTGCGTTCGGCATATGTTCTATTTTGACATTCTGTATAAAAATGCAGATAAGGTTATAATGAAATACGACAATCACCAATTTTAAAATGGGAAAAATGTTTCCCTTAGTCGTGAAAGGGTTAAACAATTATGAATTATATTTTTAAACGATAATTTATTGTATAATATTTCATAATCTTTAAATACTGAAAGAATATTGTTGAAAGTGGAGATACAAATATATTTTATTATGATCTTTAATTTATCTCCACTGACATTTTTCCATTAAATGCATATTTTAGATGTTATAGAGCTTCCAAGTTAGATTCCCATTTACATAATATCGAAATTCTCTAATAATTTGGTAGGGCAGTTTAGCAGTCAATGTCGATTTGAAAGCCATAACGTTAAACTTCAAATCAGCTGTATTTTTAACAATACAATTTATTATTAAAGATGACAGAAGAACAAGGCAGATGTTGTGAGGGTGGGGGGCGATTTCAATAAAATTAATCATAAATTGTATATTGGTTAGGGTGGCTGCTATTAACCAATGGGTGGACCTTTACGTCGTCGTGGGGGGCGGGGGTGGCTCAGTCGGTAGCGCGTCAGGCTCGTAATCTGTAGTTCCCACGTTCGAGTCCCAGCTGGGTCAGCGTTGTAATTTATCTCCGCAAAATTCCCCGTCCTGCCCACGTTCAGTAGGGGACACCGATGGGCTTGGAAAGGCCGCCGTCCGTCGGATGGGACGTTAAGCCGTGGCCCCCTGCGCGGGAGAGCCATACCCTGTGCACGTTAAAGAACACGCTGGATGGCCTTGACGGGAGGCTACCATCTGTCTCCCAACAGCTGTTCCAGTGGGCCCCCTCCCCCAACCTTCTCTGAGCCTTCGGGGTCCATGTGACCTGGCCATTTAGCCCATGGTGTGCAAAAAAGTGCCGCTCAGAGGTAAAACAACCCAACTACATCAAGAGCAGTTTAGGCCACTTAGTGATTCGTTAATAAGTATTGACATTGTGATTTTCTGGGAGATTGTGTAGTCTACGCTGTCGTAGATCATTGATCTATTCCTGATCTTTCTAAACGTTAAGTGTGGGTCTTTAATTGTCTTATCATTGCAACAAATTAATGAGTACATTCATTCATTCATTTAAATAAAATATTGATTCAAGTTTCACTCCCGAAATTAATACGTCATTTGAGGAGTGAACTAGGGTAACAGTCAGTCAACATAATGCCGAAAACGTGCCGTTGTTGCTTTATGAGAACAGAATCTGAAACGGAACAAGTACAGGACCTGTCTTAATTTTGGTACGCTTCTTTAGAGAATGTCCTGAACACGCCGTGTTCTTGCATGGGTTGGGTTGATTTACCTCTGAGCGGCATTTTTTGCACACCATGGGCTAAATGGCCAGTTCACAAGGACTCCGAAGGTTCAAAGAAGGTTGGGGGAGGGGACCCACTGGAACAGCTGTTGGGAGTCAGATGGTAGCCTCTCGTCAAGGCCATCCAGCGTGTTCTTTAACGTGCACAGGGTATGGCTCTCCAACACACGGGGCCACGGCTTAACGTTCCATCCGACGGACGGCGGCCTTTCCAAGTCCATCGGTGTCCCCTACTGACCGTGGGCAGGGCGAGGAATTTTGCGGAGATAAATCTCAACGCTGACCCAGCTGGGACTCGATCCTGGGAACTACAGATTACGAGCCTGGCGCGCTACCGACTGAGCTACCCCCTCCCCTGTTCTTGCATGTTTCCGTTGCTGATACTGATTTCTAGCCAAGGAGTTATTAAATATGTATAACTTTTATCATTCACTCTGAAGTAGTTTTTGTTTTTTTTATGCTGATTTAAAAACTGTTTTTAGATTTTTGCTATAAATCAATGTTTCATGACTAATTTTGTAACATAAGTTCTCAATAGAATCCAAGCCCGGAGACTGTCCAGGCGATCCCGTCATTTTAATGATACTATGTGCTAACTATTTCTAAACAACCTTCAAATTGTCGCAAAAGCATTTAGCACCCAGAAAAATTACAAGGTTCATCCTCAAAAAATCCGTGAATGTTCGCAACAATTTCGCTTTTAATATTTCGTTGCAGTCCTTAGCTTTTACTGTTCCTTATAAAACCCAGTGATGAAGCACATTGTATATATAAAAAAAATAAATAAATACCCCCTCAAGCAGCTGCTTGCCACAGAGGTCTGACAGGAACCTGTCAGTTTATATGTCATAGTAGAAGGTCTGTGAGAATGGCAGGACCTCAGCAAAAAACAACACACACATTCATGCCTTACTAGGGGGCTCGAACCCAGGTTCCTTAGATCAGTAGCCAAGCGTGCTAACCACTCGGCCATGGGACGGCAGCTGTATATTTATACAGGGTGATTCAAAACTTATCGTTCAAATTTCGTGGGGAGGTAGGGAATACGTCAGGAAACCGATTTCACATAGGAAAGTATGTACGCATGCGTATGTAGAGGGCGCTGTGTGTACCCAACCAGTGTACAGCTCGCCCGACCACTCCCGCTGTCATCAGTGTACGAGCTGACTTACTAGTGATAAGATGAATCGTTTTACGCATCAAGAGCTAGCGGATATGCATCTCGCATATGGGACAGCTGGCGAAAGCGGCCGCCGAGCTAGGCAAGTTTACGAAGACCGATACCCCAACAGAAGAATACCGCAGCATCAAATGTTTGCACGTGTGCATCGCAACCTACTGTGAACCTGTACTTTACCTTGTTGGAATAAAAGTCACATTCGTTACCACTTAACTGTACTGTTTCCTTGTGTTCACTTTACTTGTCCATTTCGTTCATGTAGATGACGTTTGCGGACATACTTTCCTATGTGAAATCGGTTTCCTGACGTATTCCCTACCTCCCCACGAAATTTGAACGATAAGTTTTGAATCACCCTGTATATATACACACTGTATTTGGCAAAATATTTTCTTTTTTTTTGGAAACGTTCGAATTGAGGGGTTATTTTGCCTCTAAGTGGTATTTTTTTTTTTGCACAAAATGGACTGTATGGCCAGATCACAATGGCTCAGAGAAGGTTGGGAGGGGGGGGAGGAGACCCACCGGAAAGCTATTAGTACACTCATGGTTAGTTCACCTGTTCCATACATTAAGGGTTCAAGAGTCTTATTTTAGACACTAAGAGGTTTATTGAGGTTTGTAGACCACACAGTTTGTTGCAGTTGTGTATTCTGTCTGAAAATCTTACTATTATTTATTCAATTTTACACATTTGGGCATAATATGAAGCATTTTTTTCAGCCGAATTTGAAACTTTCATTTTGAACTCCAATCTAAAGATATAAGATTACGGTTCCACATGTGTTAACGTTGAGACTTTTCTCCTAAACACTTCATGCTTCTCTCGACCGGAAAGGGGACGTCTCTCGAATGGGACTTAAAGCCATTGTCCCATATGAAGGATAGCAATACCCAATGCATTTCAAAGAACATGCTGGATGACCTTGACTAGAAGCTTCTCTCTATATCCTAACAGTTCCCCCAATCTATATCCTAACAGTTCTCCAGTGAGTGCCCCCAATCTATATCCTAACAGTTCTCCAGTGAGTCCTCCAATCTATATCCTAACAGTTCTCCAGTGAGTCCCCCAATCTATATCCTAACAGTTCTCCAATGAGTCCCCCAATCTATATCCTAACAGTTCTCCAGTGAGTCCACCCCAACATTCTCTGAACCCGTGGGATCCTTGTGACCTACTCATTTAGCCCACTGTGAGCGAAACAGTGCGGGTCAGGATATAAAACAACCGAGCAACGACCCTAAGATTACGAACGTGGCATGCTGTCAGCTGAGCGATATGTTCTTCTCAGGAATACAAATTAATCTGCATAAAAAATAATAAATACCCCCTCAAGCAGCTGCTTGCCACAGAGGTCTGACAGGAGCCTGTCAGTTTATATGCCACAGTAGGAGATCTGAGAGGATGGCAGGACCTCAGCAGAAAAACGACACACACATCCATGCCTAATTCCGGGGCTCGAACCCAGGTCCCTTATATCAGTAGCCAAGCGTGCTAACCACTCGGCCACGGGACGGCCTAGTGAAGATTAAAATAATTCAATGGAATGTAACTCAAGATACCTTACAGGGCTATCTGGAAACACGTTTTTTTTTCCTTGCTAGAACTTGAAATTAAACGATTTACACCAGAGCAAGAAATTTTTAAAATTAAATTTCTTCAAATGAGTGTAAAATGGATTACAAGTATTTCCTAGCTTAAGTGTAGATAAATAGCTGCAAAGACGTGGAATGGTATAAAAGTCACGGGGAAAGTATTTGGGTTGATATATTAGATAGCCAACGGTAACTGCTCGTTAGACTTAATGCTCAATAAAACAGAGTCTGTGTAAGAGAGATAAACAACTATGACCCCCACTGATGAAATGGAGCAGTTGGTCGCTCTTTGATTGTGCTCTGGGGATAAGATTCTTTCTGATGTACTCGACCCTAGACATCACTTCATCTATTATTTATTATATGTTGGTGTGGAGCAAATTATTTAGGTCTTCGAGTAGATGTTTTGAGAGATAGTTGTAAATGATTCACTATCCCCCCTTCTCCACATTCTTCTGTTCTTGTTTTTTCCACACCTGGGTACTTAAATCTTGTTCAACAGGATGATTGATGATAGCAGAAGCAAAACTACTTCACTTTTTAAAGTTCGTAAATCAGACTGATAACTTGGGATGGTGATCACCATGGCAACATGCTCTTTGAGAGTGGTGAGTTTTTGGCTCATTCCGAATGAAAGATGCTCGTTAATCAAAAAAGCAACGAGCGAGTAAAACTGTTAGCCGATCATGAATTGGAATATTCTAGCACTGGTCTCAAAAGATGAAAGTGTTAATGTTTTTGATTAAATTGACGAGGGAAATTAATCACAAATGGCTAGAAGTACTACCGTGATTACTGCGACGTGAGAGTCTCACTTGTGCCGACGTTGAGATTTATCTCCGCAAAACCCCCACCCTGCGGTCAGTAGGGGACACCGATGGGCTTCGAAAGGCCAACATCCGTCGAATGAGAGGTAAAGCCGTGTATAGGAGAAACATACCCAGTGCACGTTAAAGATCACGCTGGATGGCCTTGACGGTAGGCTACCATCTGTCTCCCAACAGCTGCCCTTCCTCAACCTTTTCTGAGGCTTCGGAGTCCCTGTGACTTGGTCATTTAGCCCAGTGTGTGTACAAAAAAAGCGCCTCTTAGAGGTAAAATAACGCAACCCAGGTTCGAGTTCCACTTGTGCCAGTTTTGAGATTTATTTCCACAAAACTCCCCGTCCTGCCATTGGTCAGTAGAGGACACCGATGGGCTCGGAAAGGCCGTCGTCTGCCGAATGGGACGTTGAACCGTCGATCCGTGTGCAGGGGAGCCGTACTCTACGCACGTTAAAGAACACGTTGGATGACCTTGATTGGAGGCTACCATACCTCTCCCAACGGCTGTTCCAGTCGGTCCCCTCCCCCAACCTTCTCTGAGCGTTCGGGGTCCTTGTGACCTGGCCATTTAGCCCATGGTGTGCAAAAGGGTGCCGCTATGAGGTAAAACAACCCAACTTGATTTTTGATTCGATATGTAGCGAATCCCTAGACCCACAATAAAAATATGCCACAACTTTGATAAAACCTTTTTTTTTTAAGTTTTATGGATTGTTATGAATAACTCTCGTATATTTCGCTTCGTGCGTACTGGGGTAAATTGGAAAGTAAGGTTCCTTTTTTAATTACTGCGGAAGGCAGGTAATTGCACCAAGGAAATATCTTCACATTCATGTATTATTTATACATGACTTGTTCCAGCTGGGTCAGCGTTGAGATTTATCTCCGCATAACTCCCCGCCCTGCCCACGGTCAGTAGGGGACACCGATGGGCTTGGAAAGGCCGCCGTCCGTCGGATGGGACGTTAAGCCGTGGCCCCGTGTGCGGGAGAGCCATACCCTGTGCACGTTAGCCGTGGCCCCGTGTGCGGGAGAGACATACCCTGTGCCGTTAAAGAACACGCTGGATGGCCTTGACGGGAGACTACCATCTGTCTCCCAACAGCTGTTCCAGTGGGTTCCCTCCCCCCACCTTCTCTGAGCCTTCGGGGTCCATGTGACCTGGCCATTAGACCAGTATCTCGCAAACTGTGTGCCGCGAGAGATTTTCAAATTGGCACTAGATATTCGAAAGATTTCATTTTGACTTGACTTGTGTTATCGACGTGCTTTAATAAAAATCTTTCAGATTTTATCAACTGGGATCTTGAAAGTATTTATCAAGCTTTTTCTAAATTTTGGTATTAATTTTTGATTATTTCAAGCCATAGAATGGACAAATATTTAAAACAAACACCGAGTTATGAATTAAAGAACGAGAGCAAATCTTCAAGTAAAACCAAGCTGATGACGTCAACAAAGCGCAAATATAATGACGATTATATAGAGTTTGCTTTTATTCTTTTTTAGGTGTGCCGCGGAAAAAAAAAATTAGATTCAGTGTGCCGCAGAGTAAAAAAGTTTGCGAGACACTGATTTAGACCATGCTGTGCAAAAAAGTGCCGCTCAGAGGTAAAACAACCCAATCCTATACATGACTTGTTGAGACGCTTGTAACGATCGATCATTTTATCGAAGAGCTGTCGATAGAAGGACACATCCTGCTCCTGAGAACAGTTTGAGTTCTTCGAGATGCTTCTTTGGCTTCGCAAAGGAGTGAAAATCTGACGGTGCCATGGTCTGGATTGTGTGGTGAATGGTGAACAGTTGCCCATCGCCAAGTGCGGAGAAGATCCTTCTTAGAGCTTCATAATATTTTTTCTGACTCTGCTCCTCGGAACATGTATGTGTAACACTTAACTGTACTTGACTGACACTTAAGGGGCGGGAGTGGCTCAGTCGGTAGCGCGCCAGGCTCGTGATCTGTATTTCCCAGGTTCGAGTCCCAGCTGGGTCAGCGTTGAGATTTATCTCCGCAAAATTCCACGCCCTGCCCACGGTCAGTAGGGGACACCGATGGGCTTGGAAAGGCCGCCGTCCGTCATATGGGACGTTAAGCCGTGGCTTCGTGTGCGGGAGAGCCATACCCTGTGCACGTTAAAGAACACGCTGGATGGCCTTGACGGGAGGCTACCATCTGTCTCCGAACAGGTGTTCCAGTGGGTCCCCTCCCCCCAAACGTCTCTGAGCCTTCGGGGTCCATGTGACCTGGCCATTTAGCCCATTGTGTGCAAAAAAGTGCCGCTCAGAGGTAAAACAACCCAACTATATTTTGTGACTTACCCTCGTATATTGCCCAACATCAGTATCGTTTTCCATGGTTGATAAGATAATATTTCCCAGAGCACTTCAAAATTAGAGTGCACAAATAAATCAAACTAAGCGAGAAATTTTGCTCACTGCCCAAATGTATTGAGAGTGATTACGTTCTTGTTTAAACATTAACGCAATCTCAGTTTATGCAATAAATTTATAGTAATCACTCTTGAGATGAAGTTTTAATGGTTATTTTTATGGAAAATCTTATTGGTAATTTCGATAGCAACAAATCATTAAGCCACGACAGAACTCCAACCTCATGTGTTGGGGCGGGGGTGGCTCAGTCGGTAGCGCGCCAGGCTCGTAATCTGTAGTTCCCAGGTTCGAGTCCCAGCTGAGTCAGCGTTGAGATTTATCTCCGCAAAATTCCCCGCCCTGCCCACGGTCAGTAGGGGACACCGATGGGCTTGGAAAGGCCGCCGTCCGTCGGATGGGTTGCTAAGCCGTGGTCCGTGCCCGGGAGAGCCATACCTTGTGCACGTTAAAAAACACGCTGGATGGCCTTGACGGGAGGCTACCATCTGTCTCCCAACAGCTGTTCCAATGGGTCCCCTTCCCCAACCTTCTCTGAGCTTTCGGGGTCCATGTGACCTGGCCATTTAGCCCATGGTGTGCAAAAAATTGCCGCTCAGAGGTAAAACAACCCAACCTCATGTGTTGTTCCCTCGAGTGCCTTTAATCCACATCAATAAAGCTTCGAGTTTTTGAGCACCCTATCCCTGATGCATCCGCACACAATTTTCGTTTCCCATTCCGTGTCCATTAAATTCGCCACGCTACTCATCCTTTCATTCTCTTCTTCCGCCATTGAGATATGCACGAGTCCAGCGATGACGTCATGGAACGTTTCTAGGGGGGGGGGGGAGAAGAAGGAGGAGGTCGTCGTGCAGAGGACGTAGAAAGGACATGGGTTACCCGATCACTTGCCATTTAAATGCTTCCGTTTCATTTCCGCTGCTTATACTGGCCATGAGGTTGACTCAGAGAAGTACCATCGTTCGCATCCTCTCCGCATGCAGCATCTGACTGTAGGTGGTCTCACATCTTTTTCAGCACGTGATGTATGTGTGTGTGTGTGCCTCTTTCGGGGTCTAGTGAATGGGGAACTGCCTGACTCCGTAATTGGAAGCTTAAAGAGTGTCTCACCCGCTCATTGTGATTCGGGATGCTTGGATGAAGATGGAGAGAGGGGCGTGTAGGAGGAGGTGGGGAACAGATCAGTTTCAATTTGTAGGGAGTAACTCGTATCGATGATGCTTTACGTTTACTGTAACTGTACGTTACTGTGTAGGGATTTTTTTTTTGTTGCATACGAACCCTTTGAAATGATTCTGTTGAATTTAAAATGAAAACATTACTGCTGTACACCGAAAGAAAAAGGTGCATGATGTCTTCTAGATTCGTGGATTCATTTCCGTGTTTTCTGTAGTGTCTTTGAGATTTCCTTAGATTTTTTGCGTGAAGCCACATCATTTCTAGCAGTATTGCTTTTCAAGTTGTATATGTGGACGAATAATGATAGAATTTGGAGAAGGAATCGCTAACCACTGATGAGTGAAACCCGTTAAAGAAAGTACATTGCTTCGCTGATATTTCTGCTTTCATACAAAATGACAGAAAAAGGCTTACAGGATTGCCAAGTATTTTTCTCAAAGGTGCTGGGGCGGTGATGGCTCAGTCGGTAGCGCGCCAGACTCGTAATTTGTAGATCCCAGGTTCGAGTCCCAGCTGGGTCAGCCTTGAGATTTATCTCTGCAAAATTCCCCGCCCTGCCCACGGTCAGTAGGGGACACCGATGGGGTTGGAAAGGCCGCCGTCCGTCGGATGGGACGTTAAGCCGTGGCCCCGTGTGCAGGAGAGCCATACCCTGTGCACGTTAAAGAACACACTGGATGGCCTTGACGGGAGGCTAAAATCTGGCTCCCAACAGCTCTTCCAGTGGGTCCCCTCCCTCAACCTTCTCTGAGCCTTCGGGGTCCATGTGACCTGGCCATTTAGCCCATGGTGTGCAAAAAAGTGCCGCTCAGAGGTAAAACAACCGAAATCCCTCTCTCCTGTATGGACTGGGTCATCACATCTGTCACAGTCGGACAGGATCTGAACAAGGGTCATCACAGAGGCTCCCAGTTTTTTCCCCGCCAAGCTAACAAACATCTGGAACTTTGTCTCCGCCACCGCATGATAGTCCCAAATAATGTTACTAAGTCATCACTGTTTACACACCCGTGCTATGAGGCACAGAATCGCAGCGAAGGTACTCCACGTGCATACGAAGCTGAAGGTTTTGTGGGCACAGACGACTTGTGAAAACATCGACAGCTTTGACTAGGTACGACACGAATGTCTGTCTGTCAGTGCAACGTGTCAGGAAATGGTGCAGTGATTTCCAAAATGGTCGTAATGTAGCGGATGAGGATCTCTGCACCTCATAATCTCACACTACCCATCATGCAGTTCTGACCTGGCACTGCCGTATTTCCGCTTGTGGGGGAAGTTAACGAAGCATCTCCGAGAACGACTCTTTTCATACGATGACTGGGGTTTGCTCAGTCAATAGCGCGCCAGGCTCCTGATCTATAGTTCACAGGTTCGAGTCCCAACTGTGTTACCGTTGAGATTTATTTTCGCTAATCCCCATCCTGCCCTATACCAATGGGCTTGGAAAAACTGTCGCCCATTGTATGGTACATAAAGCAGTGGCACTGTCGCCTTTCCTCATCATTCTTTTAGCCCTTGTGATATATTGGATATTTAGCCCATTGTATGGCAAAAAAAGTGCCGCTCAGAGGTAAAAATAACCCAACTCTTAACGCGTTGTCTCCGCAAAATTCCCCCCCTGCCCAGGTCAGTAGGGGACACCGATGAGCTTGGAAAGGCCGCCGTCCGTCGGATGGGACGTTAAGCCGTGGCCCCGTGTATTGGAGAGCCATACCTTGTGCACGTTAAAGAACACGCTGGATGGCCTTGACGGTAGGCTACCATCTGTCTCCCAACAGTTGTTCCAGTGGGTCCCCTCCCCCAACCTTCTCTGAGCCTTCGGGGTCCATATAACCTGGCCATTTAGCCCATGGTGTGCAAAAAAGTGCCGCTCAGAGGTAAAACAACCCAACCTTAACGCGTTGTCAGTGTAAATAATTGTATGTAAATTCTGATAACCGACTAACGCTATCGTGAATCGCGATCATTACACATCTGTTATGCAGCAAGAATAGCATTATGGTAAAAATACTTACGAAGCGAAACGTCAAACCAGCGTAACAAATGAGACCGGCTGAATGGGTTTTGCGTTTTCTAAGCATTAGCATACGAGGTGGAGGAAGAGGGATAGTCATATAAAGGGGGAGGAGAGAACAGATTGAAGGGGAGGGTGGACAGAGGTTGGGAAGCTGATCAGGAAGCAGAATAGCCAACTCGTGTGCAGAGAAGGCACCATATGGATAGTCGTTGCCGTTAAAAGTTAATTATCACAGGGAGGAGGGAAAAAGACCCCTTCACACCCTCTGCCTCATCAGCTCAAACCTGATGGTCCCGTTTCCTGATAACTTGAAATTACCCCCATCATGGGTCAGCGCGACGACCAGGGTTGAAGTTGATATCAGATAACTGTGTAACGATACACCAGGTGATTCATGGACGTGAAGTTCAGGGACCGACCCCAGGCCGACGTCTGAACCACCCCCTGGCTGACTCACGAGTATGTGTGTGAAGATTAATGGTGTGGCCACAGCTGCCAAGCCTCCCTAGGCATAGTCACAGCGGCTACAAAATACCCCTGCTCTAATTTTCATCTTCTGACGTAGTTACTGGAGCTTGACATATTAGCGTGGAGTTGGATAGATTGGAGGAAGAAGCGATGGCTCGTGGAGGGGAAGTTTAGGGTTGCAGGAAACAGTAGACTTCGTGTGGTAGAGTAGGTTACCTGTTGTGGTGTCTGTTTTTTATCTCTGTTTTGATTTTTTACTTTGTCTTTGGAGCGTATTTTAGTCGTCAGATTTAGGGAGACGTGGAGGGTTTTAAGAGCAGCAATTGGAAGGTGATCATGGCCTTGGAGTTTCGGTAAGAACTCGTATTACATAAAAATGACTCGTGAAAAAATGGCTGAGGACTAAACAAAGATCTTTTAGAGATAAGTTTGTGTTGTTGTGTTGTTTTACCTCTGAGCTGCACTTTTTTTGCACACTATGAGCTAAATGGGTTGGGTTGTTTTACCTCTGAGCGGCACTTTTTTGCACACCATGGGCTAAATGGCCAGGTCACATGGACCCCGAAGTCTCAGAGAAGGTTGGGGGAGGGGACCCACTGGAACAGCTGTTGGGAGACAGATGGTAGCCTCCCGTCAAGGCCATCCAGCGTGTTCTTTAACGTGCACAGGGTATGTCTCTCCCGCACACGAGCCACGGCTTAACGTCCCATCCGACGGACGGCGGCTTTTCCAAGCCCATCGCCGTCCCCTACTGACCGTGGGCAGGGCGGGGAATTTTGCGGAGATAAATCTCAACGCAGACCCAGCTGGGACTCGAACCTGGGAACTACAGATTACGAGCCTAGCGCGATACCGACTGAGCCACCCCCGCCCCTTAGAGATAAGTATAACTCTACGAGAAGGATCTGTATTATATTTGGTATAATTTTGGGACGTATAATTGCATCCTTGGGTCTTACAGATGAATGGATTTATAAGAGAAATAAAATTCAAATTGGGTAGGAAAAATAATGTTGTTTGGATCTTAATGACTAGCTTGATGAGTTCGTTTTGTATGGAAGAAAATAATGTGTTTGCTGTTAGTCGCGATGTGGGTGAGTTGTTTTACCTGTGAGAGGCACTAAATGGTTAGGTCTCAAGGGCTCGGAGAAAGTTGGAGAAGGGGATTCAATGGACAGGAAACAGATATATTCTTTAAAGTGCAGAGGCTATGAATGTCTTCCACGCGGGGGGGGAGGTGCTCAGCGTCCAGGTTTGTAGTTCCCAGGTTCGAGTCCCAGCTATGTCAGCGTTGAGATTATCTACATAAAATTCCTTGCCCTGCCCACGATCATTAGGGGACACCGATGGGCTTTGAAATACCGCCGTCCGTCGGATGGGACGTTAAACCGTGCCCCTGTGTGCGGGAGAGCTATACCCTGTGCACGTTAAAGAACACGCTTGGATGGCTTTGACGGGAGGCTACCATCTGTATCTCAACAGCTATTCTAGTGGGTCCCCTCCCCCAACCTTCTCTGAGCCTTCGGGGTCCATGTGACCTGGCCATTTAGCCCATGGTGTGCAAAAAAGTGCCGTTCAGAGGTAAAATAAATCAAAGTACTTCAAAAGGAGCTTCTATTTGTTCCTACTTGTTGTCCGTGAATCTCAGGGTTATGGGAACTGACAGCGGTAGATGACGCACATATGAGAAGCTCGTTTTCAAAGAGAATGAAGTTTTTGTTTATCTTCTTTGTCGTTCCGTAAACCTTTTAATTCGAGTATGATGGTTAATAGTATTTCATTAGTAATTATACATCCAAACGGTATTTGTCATATTCCTTAAATTTCAAGTATTTCTTTTCTCACACTCCTCCGAGAATAGGAGACAGATTATGTCTATCAATGGAATATCTCTGGATTATTCTATCACAGAAATTTTAAATTTCTTCCATAAACAAATCATTTGCAACATTTTTTAAAAGTTTTACCCTTTTCATATTTAGTGATCTCTACCGATATAAATTAACACTAAGGTTTTGAAAAAATTATATTTCATTAGTAACAGTAAAATTAAAAGAAATTACATTGTCTCTTGAAAAAAAAAGGTTGGCCTTCCCACCCACCCTGGGCATAAAGGGTCAACTCATTGCTGCCATGGCGGACGGGGGGGGGGGGGGGGGGGGCTCAGTAGGTAGCGCGCCAGGCTCGTAATCTGCAGTTCCCAGGTTCGAGTCCCAGCTGGGTCAGCGTTGAGATTTATCTCCGCAAAATTCCCCACCCTGCCCACGGTCAGTAGGGGACACCGATGTGCTTGGAAAGGCCGCCGTCCATCGGATGGGACATTAAGCCATGGCCTTGTGTGCGGAAGAACCATACCCTGTGCATGTTAAAGAACACGCTGGGTGGCCTTGACGGGAGGCTACCTTCTGTCTCAACAGCTGTTCCAGTGGGTCCCCTCCCCCAACCTTCTCTGAGCCTTCGAGGTCTAAGTGACCTGGCCATTTAGCCCATTGTGTGCAAAAAAGTGCCGCTCAGAGGTAAAACAACCCAATTGCTGCCATGGAAACCTCACGGCTTTCGAATTCCACTACCAAAATTCGGATTTCTATCATAAATACATCGTTTGCAATATTTATTTGAGATTTTAGAATTTGAACTTTTTCCACCGTTAAGGGTGCATTTATAGTTAAAGTTTCGAAAGTGGAAATTGTAATATATCATCAATACCTATCCAACATGAAAAACAATTTTTAATTTTTCTTTATAAACCAAAAAGTTCGATGTCTGCAGACGACAAAGTGTAACTATTCTCTTCTTTTTTTTTGAAAACGGGATAAAAAAAATCCACCCAATCTCAGGAGAGAGTTAAAGGTTCCCTTGCATTGGCTGGCGTTCTGTCTATGCCTCATCAAAATAAGGGGCGGGGGTGGCTCAGCCGGTAGTGCGCCAGGCTCGTAATCTGTATTTCCCTGGTTCGAGTCCCAGCTGGGTCAGTGTTGATATTTATCTCCGCAAAATTCCCCGCCCTGCCCACGGTCAGTAGGGCACACCGATGGGCTTGGAAATGCCGCCGTCCGTCGGATGGGACGTTAAGCCGTGGCCCCGTGTGCGGGAGAGGCATACCCTGTGCATGTTAAAGAACACTCTGGATGGCCTTGACGGGAGGCTACCATCTGTCTCCCAACAGCTGTTCCAGTGGGTCCCCTCCCCAACCTTCTCTGAGCCTTCGGGGTCCCTGTGACCTGGCCATTTAGAGGCGGGGGTGGCTCAGTCGGTAGCGCGCCAGGCTCGTAATCTGTACTTCCCAGGTTCGAGTCCCAGCTGGGTCAGCGTTGAGATTTATCTCCGCAAAATTCCCCGCCCTGACCACGGTCAGTAGGGGACACCGATGGGCTTGGAAAAGCCGCCGTTCGTCGGATGGGACGCTAAGCCGTGGCCCCGTGTGCGGGAGAGCCATACCCTGTGCACGTTAAAGAACACGCTGGATGGCCTTGACGGGAGGCTACCATCTGTCTCCCAACAGCTGTTCCAGTGGATCCCCTCCCCCAACCTTCTCTGAGCCTTCGGGGTCCATGTGACCTGGCCATTTAGCCCATGGTGTGCAAAAAAGTGCCGCTCAGAGGTAAAACAACCCAACGTTAAAGAACACAGTGGATGGCCTTGACGGGAGGCTACCATCTGTCTCCCAACAGCTGTTCCAGTGGGTCCCCTCCCCAAACCTTCTCTGAGCCTTCGGGGACCTTGTGACCTGACCATTTAGCCCATTGTGTGCAAAAAAGTGTGGCTCAGAGGTAAAACAACCCAACCCAACCCTGACCATTTAGCCCATGGTGTGCAAAAAAGTGCCGCTCAGAGGTAAAACAACCCAACCTCATCAAAATATGTTTTTGTATTCAGGATATGTATTAACGCGAGGTTAGTTATTTTTCTCTCAGTTTGTGCATCGAACTGCACCCGAGATTGATTGAAGATCTCAATCAGATTTATTGAAATCTCTATTTTCAAAAGTATCGTTATATTTTTAAACATATAAGTTTTTTTCAAACTAATAGGATAAGCAAAGTCCATTATGTGCAAAAATGCGCCACTCAGAGGTAAAACAGCCAACGTTCAAAAAACGATTTCTCGAGTTCGTGGTTGAACAATTCTTCTTCCTCTCGTGCGCTTGTTTGTCTTTATTAAATCACGTGTGATAAGAGGTAAGAATAACCAGACCCTTCGTTGATAGACGTCGCATCTTTCATCTTGATGCGGTGGATGTTGTGGTCACCTGCCTTTGCTTCATCCCCGCATCGTCTTGCCACTTTCCTGTATTAAATTTAGCCAATGGAAGATTGGCAGGGAATAGCTCAAGTGGCACTTCTTGTGTACCCTGATCTGGCCTTTTTTTTGGAAAAAAAAAAAAGACGACGGTAAATACTTGATATCGTCAGTTATTTTCCCTCGCAGCATCCGCCGTTGCTCGTTCGACGCTCATATGGAGAGAGGAGAAAGCTTTGTGCATTCCCACTTGGACGAAATCGTGTTAAAGTTCGGAAACCTTGTACATTCTCGCTTGAAAGATCTGTTTTAGAGATGAGAAGCGTACGTTCCTGTATGAAAAATCCATTTTAAGAATGTAGGAAGGGGGAATTTTTCCAGCAACGTTTTATGTGTAATATATTGTGAAAACATTATTGGAAATCTAAAGCGAATATCGTATTGTTTCCAATGTTGGGTTTTTTCTTTTTTTTAAAGGATTTGGGGCGTAGCTGGTTGAGTCAGTAGCGCGTCAACCTCCTAATCGGATGTTTCCCGGTTCGAGTCTGAACTGTATCAGCGTTGAGATTTATCCCTCTAATTCCTGTTGGCCTTCGGTGAGAAAGGAGACACCTATGAAAGGTCGCCGTCCGTCGGATGACACGTTAAACCGTGGCACCTGTGTTGACAAGGGAGTCGTACCCTGTGCATGTTAAAGAACACGCTGGGTGGCCTTGAAGGGAACCTTCCAGCTGTCTCCTAACAGTTCGTCTTTTCTGAACCATTGGGGCTTTCGTGGTCTGCTTATTTAGTCCACTATGTGAAAAAAAATGCGGTTCACAGATGAAACAACCCAACTCAGAACTCTCTAAACTTTAAAATGTGAAAATTTAAGTTTTTGATAGTGAAATATTCTTACGATTTTTTTTCTAAAGCTGAAGAAAATTGGGTTTCTCTGAGTTAAATTTTGCTATCTATGAACGACATAGTTTTTCTTTCCTGAGCGGGGCGGGGGTGGCTCAGTCGGTAGCGCGCCAGGCTCGTAATCTGTAGTTCCCAGGTTCGAGTCCCAGCTGGGTCAGCGTTGAGATTTATCTCCGCAAAATTCCCCGCCCTGTCCACGGTCAGTAGGGGACACCGATGGGCTTGGAAAGGCCGCCGTCCGTCGGATGGGACGTTAAGCCGTGGCCCCGTGTGCGGGAGAGCCATACCCTGTGCACGTTAAAGAACACGCTGGATGGCCTTGACGGAAGACTACCATCTGTCTCCCAACAGCTGTTCCAGTGGGTCCCCTCCCCCAACCTTCTCTGAGCCTTCGGGGTCCATGTGACCTGCCCATGGTGTGCAAAAAAGTGCCGCTCAGAGGTAAAACAACCCAACTACAGATTACGAGCCTGGCGCGCTACCGACTGAGCCACCCCCGCCCCTTTCAAAACTGGTGGCAGTGTCATGGTCAAGAGGTTTACAATGGACAGTAATGATTTGTAGTCTTATCCCAAGGGGAGGTAAGAAAATGTAACATTTTTGTTTAAAGAAATCAGTGAAAATTTCTTTTTCTGAGCAACACGAGAGGAAGAAGCTAGCTATTGTTATTATGTCGAGTGGGATATCTGATTTTGCTAGGTTGTTTATCTCTGAGTGGCACTTTTTTTGCACATAATGGCCAAAGTCCAGGTCACAAGGAGGGCTCAGTCGGTAGCACGCCAGCCTCGTAATCTGTAGTTCCCAGGTTCGAGTTCCAGCTGGGTCAGCGTTGTGATTTATCTCCGCAAAATTCCCCGTCCTGCCCACGGTCAGTAGAGGACACCTATGGGCTTGGAAAGGCCGCAGTCCGTCGGATGGGAAGTTAAGTCGTGGCCCCGTGTGTTGGAGAGCCATGCCCTGTGCACGTTAAAGAACACGCTGGATGGTCTTGACGGGAGGCTACCCTCTGTCTCCCAACAGCTTTTCCAGTAGGTCCCCTCCCCCAACCTTCTCTGAGCCTTCGGGGTCCATATAACCTGGGTATTTAGCCCATGGTGTGCAAAAAAGTGCCGCTCAGAGGTAAAACAACCCAACGTTAAAGAACACGCTGGATGGCCTTGACGGGAGGCTACCCTCTGTCTCCCAACAGCTTTTCCAGTAGGTCCCCTCCCCCAACCTTCTCTGAGCCTTCGGGTCCATATAACCTGGCCATTTTGCCCATGGTGTGCAAAAAAGTGCCGCTCAGAGGTGAAACAACCCAACGTTAAAGAACACGCTGGATAGCCTTGACGGGAGGCTACCATCTGTCTCCCAACATCTGTTCCAGTGGGTCCCCTCCCCCAACCTTCTCTGAGCCTTCGGGGTCCATATAACCTGGCCATTTTGCCCATGGTGTGCAAAAAAGTGCCGCTTAGAGGTAAAACAACCAACCAACCAACCAACCCAATCATCCATTAGTTCGAATTTCCGCAGTTAAAGGATGTAAAGACAGTAAATAAAAAAAAAAATACCCCCTCAAGCAGCTGCTTGCCACAGAGGTCTGACAGGAAACTGTCAGTTTATATGCCATAGTAGAAGGTCTGTGAGGATGGCAGGACCTCAGCAGAGAAACAACACAAACGTCCATGCCTTATCCGGGGCTCGAATCCAGGTCCCTTAGATCAGTAGCCAAGCGCGCTAACCACTCGGCCACGGGACAGCTGTACTGAAAAAAAAGTTATTCTCTTTGAAAACCAGCACCTCGTACTAAACAGAAGCGATGTTATTCTTCTAGTTAATGTATTGAAACTAATCATGAAGACAAATAGGGACAAAAGAGGAGGAAAATATTTTCACCACTCTGCTCCTCCATTTCAAAGCAAGCAGTTTGGAACGAAAAAAAAACGACTTTAAAACCGGTAGCTGTTGTCGTAACCTATGGCAACAGGGAAAATGGTTATCTATGAGTCATTCTCTCCGAATCTAGCATCGTATATTCCATTTTCCAACCCTATAACTTCCTCAAAATGGTAACGTATATCCTGAAGTCATTACCAATGGCGCATCGGGTTCGCGCACAAACATGCCCCATTATCCGGCAACAGCCATCTTTTTTCATCTCTGCCATCTCTTTTATTTTTCTCTCTGCACACCATCTCACTTTCTGTCCGCCGGATGAGAAAGAGAATAAAGATTCGTACATTTGTGTGTAATAAATGTCAATTCTGAGAGGAATAACTTAATGCTTCATGTTGGTCTGCTTCTAGTGATTTGAATTTAAGAGTTGATTGAGTCGTAAAGGGCTATAAGAAAAATGTTTTGCCAGTACTAATGGAATTTACATTAGTTGTTTATCACCAGAGTATTGGATTATGTTTTTTTTTTGTTTCAATCGATTTTAAATTCTCCAAAGGCTTTTTTTTTTCTTTTTTTTTATTATGTGGATTACCGTTTATATGCTATATCTGATGAGATCATGTGACTGAGATGTTAAATCTTAATTGAGATCATGTGACGGAGATTTAAATCCAATGTTAAATCCGCTGATGATCTTGCCTCTGAAATTGTCACGACATTATAGGGCGGGGTGGCTCAGTCGATAGCGCGCCAGGCTCGTAATCTGTAGTTCCCAGGTTCGAGTCCCAGCTGGGTCAGCGTTGAGATTTATCTCCACAAAATTCCCCGCCCTGCCCACGGTCAGTAGGGGACACCGATGGGCTTGGAAAGGCCGTCGTCCGTCGGATGGGACGTTAAGCCGTGGCCCCGTGTGCGGGAGAGCCATACCCTGTGCACGTTAAAGAATACGCTGGATGGCCTTGACGGGAGGCTACCATCTGTCTCCCAACACAGCTGTTCCAGTGGGTCCCCTCCCCCAACCTTCTCTCAACCTTCTCTGAACCTATTATTTTCATGCACTGTAAAGCAAAACGGTGTTACGTTACACGAATTTTATGGCGGCAGCTAGGTTACCACCATTTTATGGTGTAAGGTAACGCTATATTTTGGCGAAATTAAATTGGCCAGGTTACAAGGACCCTAAACGCTCAGAAAAGGTTGGGGGAAGGGGACTCGTTGGAAAACTGTTAGGAGAAAGATAAAAGGTTCCCGACAAGGCCATTCAACATTATCTTTAACTTGCAGAGGGTCTGAATGTGCTGCACACGACGACACGGATTAACGTCCCATTCCACGGACAGCAGTTTTTCTATACCATCACTGTCGCTTTCTGACCGACGGTAGGTGGAGGGTTTTGCGGAGATAAATCTCAACGCTAGTACAGTTGTGACTCTAACCTGGGAACTCCAGATTTATAGTCTGTTACGCACCAGGTTCGTAATCTGAAGTTCCCCACCCTGCACCCTGTCAGTAAAGGACATCGATGGGTTTGGAAAGGCCTCCGTCTGTTGGATGGAACGTTAAGTCGTGCGTGAGAGATCCGTACATTATGTACATTAAAAACCTGCTGGATGGCGTTGAGGATACGATGTCATCTGTCTCCTAACAAGTGCCGGTGTGTCCACTTCCATCAACCTTCTCTGAGCTGTCGGGGCCATTTTAACCGGGCCATTTAACCGTGTGCGCAGAAAAGGGCCGCTCAGAGGTAAAATAGCCCACTCCCACTTGCTATCACATGTTACAAGTCTTGTCACTCATCATGTCACATTCAGCGATGAGATTTATCTCCGCAAATTTCCCCGCCCTGCCCACGGTCAGTAGGGGACACCGATGGGCTTGAAAAGACCGCCGTCCGTCGGATGGGACGTTAAGCCGTGGCCCCGTGTGTGGGAGAGCCATACCCTGTGCACGTTAAAGAACACGCTGGATGGCCTTGACGGGAGGCTACCATCTGTCTCCCAACACTGTTCCAGTGGGTCCCCTCCCTCAACCTTCTCTGAGCCTTCGGGGTCCTTGTGGCCTGGCCATTTAGCCCATGGTGTGCAAAAAAGTGTCGCTCAGAGGTAAAACAACCCAACCGCAAATTTCCCCGCCCTGCCCACGGTCAGTATGCGACATCGATGGGCTTGGAAAGGCCGCCGTCCGTCGGATGGGACGTTAAGTCATGGTCCCGTGTGCGGAAGAGTCATACCCTGTGCACGTTAAAGAACACACTGGATGGCCTTGACATGAGGCTACCATTTGTCTCCCAACAGCTGTTCCAGTGGGTCCCCTCCCCAACCTTCTCTTGAGCCTTCGTGGCCCTTGTGACCTGGCCATTTAGGCCATGGTGTGGTAAAAAGTGCCGCTTAGAGGTAAAACAACCAACCAAAAGCTTCTTTTGTTTTAAAGAAATTATTTTAGTTTCTTACTGTAACATCTTACTGAAGTTTTTTCCATAAATTGAAATGAAAGATTTTATATAAAGAGAAGTAAAATTACTTTCTATTTTAAATTATAATTTGAAATTAGCCTTAACGCTTAATATTACTCTATGTTCTGTATTTTAGGATGTTCCTAGAAAAAAAAAAGATAAAATAGTTAATTTAAAAGGGTGTCTATACATTTGCATACAGGAAAAGTTTCGAATTATGTGAATATTTTCCATCTGTGAATAAATGGATGATTATCATAAGTTCCTTTTATGCGTGTTTACGGAATATGAAAAGATGCAAAGGACTATAAAACCTCAACACTAATTCTTGGGACTTCACAATAAGTAATGGTTTATGCTGTGATAAATACAAATTACCTGTTTGTAATGATTATATGATGATAAAATTGTGTCATTAGTGTTCTAACTTGATTTTGTTCACATCATGTGTTAAGAGATAATGCCAAGTTGTCTGTAGTAAGCATATCTCATTTCGTCTGACAGGAGGTGTACTGTGGCAAGGAAACAATTTGTACTGTGGATGGTCTGCACTTCAACAGTGTATACAACGCCAGGGTGAAAGCATACAACAGTACAGGGGAAGGACAGTACAGTGAGTCTATCTCTTTACAGACCGCCGAAGGTAAAAAATTTTATTGCAAAGTGAGAGTACTAATTAAAGACAATTTAGGAGCTTCTAAAATTAGGTTATTTTTATAGAAAAATGTGACTTAAGAATAAATATGTGCTTCAAATCTCTTTAAATCTAGTGTGTGTGTGTGTGTGTGTTTTTCCTAAGGTATTGGGGCGGGGGTGGCTCAGTCGGTAGCGCGCCAGGCTCGTAATCTGTAGTTCCCAGGTTCGAGTCTCAGCTGGGTCAGCGTTGAGATTTATCTCCGCAAAAAATCCTCGCCCTGCCCACGGTCAGTAGGGGACACCGATGGGCTTGGAAAGGCCACCGTCCGTCGGATATTTTATCCTATCCATAGATATACCATCCTAAGATATTTTTTTAATGTTTAGTGGTAGGAAATCGGGAATATTTAACTGCAGAACTTCGAATCTTATGTTGTTGTTGTTTTTTTTTTTGCGAAAGCTAAAGCACGAAACACCTGCTGATGCTACATTTAAAACTTTGCTATAAATGTTAATTAGAAACTTTTATTTTAAAGTTTTTGGTCCCTTTCGGTACGCTTTTGATTTCTTGTCAAACATATGTGTGTGCACTTTCAAAAAATCGTCAGAAATTACGATTTGATTTGCATACTCGTAATGAGATTTCAATCCGGGTTCTTTTCTTGAACCTTAGAGCTACTGTTTATCAGGCAGGTATTAGGGAAAGAAGAAACACCTAATTACTTTAGTTGTCATACTAGGAAACACTTGTTTCACATATTTGTAAATAGAATGAACCACCTTTTGAAAGAGTGGGGCGGGGGTGGCTCAGTCGGTAGTGCGCCAGGCTCATAAGTTGCAGTTTCCAGGTTCGAGTCCACCTGGGTCAGCATTGAGATTTATCTCCGCAAAATTCCCCGCCCTGCTCGGGGTCGGTAGGGGATACCGAAGGGCTTGGAAAGGCCACCGTCCGTCGGATGGAACGTTAAGCCGTGGTCACATGCGGGAGAGCATGCCTTGTGCACGTTAAGAATACTCCTTATTCTTAACGTACCTTGACGGATGGTCTTGACGGGAGGCTACTATCTGTCTCTCAACAGCTGTCCAGTGGGTTCCTCAAACCTTCTCTGACCCTTGTAGGTCCTTCTGATTTGGACATTTAATCCATTGTGTGAAAAGTGTGCAAAAAAGTGCCGCTCAGAGGTAAAACAACCCAGCTCTTTGAAAGAAGTGCCAAAATAAAGTTCCTTATCAGGAAAAAACTTCAGTGTCAGATTTCGTTTTTGGGAAAAAAAAAGAAGTGATAAAATGAAAATTGTTGGAAAAAAAATGTCAGAACTGGCTCCACCTTTGAGAAAAAAAAATGTCAGAACTGGCTCCACCTTTGAGAAAAAAATGTCAGAACGGCTTCACCTCTGGGGGAAAAAGTGTCGGAACGGGTCGGGTTGTTTTACCTCAGCAGCACTTTTTTTCACACCATGGGCTAAATGGCCAGGTCACATGGACCCCGAAGGCTCAGAGAAGATTGGGGGAGGGGACCCATTGGAACAGCTGTTGGGAGTCAGATGGTAGCCTCCCGTCAAGGCCATCCAGCGTGTTCTTTAACGTGCACAGGGTATGGCTCTCCCGCACACGGGGCCACGGCTTAACGTCCCATCCGACGGACGGCGGCCTTTCCAAGCCCTTCGGTGTCCCCTACTGACCGTGGGCAGGGCGGGGAATTTTTGCGGAGATAAATCTCAACGCTGACCCAGCTGGAACTCGAACCTGGGAACTACAGATTACGAGCCTGGCGCGCTACGACTGAGCTACCCCCGCCCCTCCCATCCGACGGACGGCAGCCTTTCCAAGCCCATCGGTGTCCCCTACTGACCGTGGGCAGGGCGGGGAATTTTTGCGGAGATAAATCTCAACGCTGACCCAGCTGGGACTCGAACCTGGGAACTACAGATTACGAGCCTGACGCGCTACCGACTGAGCCACCCCCGCCCCGTGTCGGAACGGACTTCACCTTTGAGGAAAAAAGTGTCAGAACTGCTGCACTCTAAGGGTAAAAAGTGTATCCGCTCAACTCCTTGTGGGGGTGTCAAAACCTACTCACCCCATAGGAAAAAAGCGTAACAACCGGCTTCATCCGTAGGAAAAGTTTCAGAACTGGGTCACGTTTTAAAAATGTCAGAATTTGCCGCCACCCTTGGATGAAAAAAAAAAGTGTCGGAATCCGGGCTTCGGCTCAAACAAAAGTCCTGGAGCAAAATAGTTGAGCAAATCGACACCACCATGAAATTATTTAACTGGATTGTTAAAAGTGAAAACTGTTATAACTAATACTTTGTTAACTGTCAGATGATTTAATCTGGATGACGACCGAAGTTTCAGTGTTAAACTGATAATTTTACAGAAACGCATACTCCTAGCATTGTTCGGGGGCGGGGGTGGCTCAGTCGGTAGCGCGCCAGACTCGTAATCTGTAGTTCCCAGGTTCGAGTCCCAGCTGCGTCAGCGTTGAGATTTATCTCCGCAAAATTCCCCGCCCTGTCCACGGTCAGTAGGGGACACCGATGGGCTTGGAAAGGCCGCCGTCCGTCGGATGGGACGTTAAGCCGTGGCCCCGTGTGCGGGAGAGCCATACCCTGTGCACGTTAAAGAACACGCTGGATGGCCTTGACGGGAGGCTACCATCTGTCTCCCAACAGCTGTTTCAGTGGGTCCCCTCCCCCAACCTTCTCTGAGCCTTCGGGGTCCATGTGACCTGGCCATTTAGCCCATGGTGTGCAAAACAGTGCCGCTCAGAGGTAAAACAACCCAACCCTAGCATTGTTCGAAAAAAAGTACAATGCTCTTTAACATTGTAAAATTTCATTCGCCCTTTCAATCCTTAATTGAATGAGCTAACGATATTTAGAACAGAGTTTTATTGTTGTCTCGCCCCAAATAAATACCTTTCTTCAAAAAAAAATTAATGAAAAATGAAAAAAAAATACCCAAAGTGAAACCAAAATTAAACATTCAAATTAACATTTCCTTTGTTAATTGTAAATGTAATTGTAAATAATAATTGCAATGTTCTGGTATAAGAAACAATTTTCAAAACCACATTTTAATAACTGTTTTATATCGATTTAAATAGTTTCACAGTTACTGTTCCCATATGGGTGGAGTGGGTGTTTGCTCAGTCTGGTAATACGGCAGGCTCGTAATCTGTAGTTCCCAGGTTCGAGTCCCAGCTGGGTTAGCGTTGAGATTTATCTCCGCAAAATTCCCCCCCACGGTCAGTAGGGGACACCGATGGGCTTGGAAAGGCCGCCGTCCGTCGGATGGGACGTTAAGCCGTGGCCCCGTGTGCGGCAGAGCCATACCCTGTGCACGTTAAAGAATATGCTGGATGGCCTTGACAGGAGGCTACCATCTGTCTCCCAACAGCTGTTCCAGTGGGTCCCCTCCCCCAACCTTCTCTGAGCCTTCGGGGTCCACGTGACCTGGCCATTTTTTAGCCCATGGTGTGCAAAAAAGTGCCGCTCAGAGGTAAAACAACCCAACCCATATGGGTGGAGTGGGTGTTTGCTCAGTCTGGTAGTGCGGCAGGCTCGTAATCTGCAGTTTCCAGAATCGAGCTCCAACTGTACCAGCAATGAGATTTCTCTTCGTTATCCTCTATTCTTGCCCTGGTCACACGGGGCGATGGTGGCTCAGTCGGTAGCGCGCCAGGCTCGTAATCTGTAGTTCCCAGGTTCGAGTCCCAGCTGGGTCAGCGTTGAAATTTATCTCCGCAGAAATCCCCGCCCTGCCCACGGTCAGTAGGGGACACCGATGGGCTTGGAAAGGCCGCCGTCCGTCGGATGGGACGTTAAGCCGTGGCTCCGTGTGCGGGAGAGCCATACCTTGTGTAGGTTAAAGAATACGCTGGATGGCCTTGACGGGAGACTACCATCTGTCTCCCAACAGCTGTTCCAGTGGGTCCCCTTCCCCAACCTTCTCTGAGGAGCCTTCGGGGTCAATGTGACCTGGCTATTTAGCCCATGGTGTGCAAAAAAGTGCCGCTCAGAGGTAAAACAACCCAACCCAAAGCCCTGGTCACAAATAGGATACCGATGGACTTGAAATCCCCGCCCCCCCCCCCTTTACATTTTTTATGCTCGATTGGCATTTTGGCTTCTTTCCCCACCCCTTTTTTTTTATTTGCTAGATCCGGGCATTGCAGGGACTATATTATATAGTTTACTTGACGAATAAATAAATGTTTCGCAGATATATTCTTTTTAACTAATATTTCAGTTAATAAATATATGGATAACATTGTATTTATTGCAAAAGTTCTAATATTCTGTGAGTTGCGGGGGTGGCTCAGTCGGTAGCGCGCCAGGCTCGTAATCTGCAGTCGCCAGGTTCGAGTCCCAGCTTGGTCAGCGTTGAGTCTTATCCCCGCAAAACTCTGACCACGGTCAGTAGGGGACACCGATGGGCTTGAAAAGGCCGCCGTCCGCCGGACGAGACGTTAAGCCGTGGCCACCGTGTGCGGGAAAGAGCCATACCCTGTGCATGTTAAAGAACACGCTGGATGGCCTTGACGGGAGCCTACCATCTGTCTCCCAACAGCCGTTCCATAGGGTCCCCTCCACCAACCTTCTCTGAGCCTTCGGGGTTCTTGTGACCTGACCATTTCGCCCATTGTGTGCAAAAAAGTGCCAGTCAGAGATAAAACAACCAACTCTAATATTCTGCATTTTCCAATTTCGTCTCCATGTTCTACGACTATAAAGCATATAGTTTATGGTTAGCGCGCTTGGCTACTGATCTAAGGGACCTGGGTTCGAGCCCCGGGTAAGGCATGGATGTATGTGTCGTTTTTCTGCTGAGGTCCTGCCATCCTCTCAGGCCTTCTACTATGGCATATAAACTGGCAGGCTCCTGTCAGACCTCTGTGGCAAGCAGCTGCTTGAGGGGGTATTTATTTATTTTATTATGTATTTGCATGAAGCCTAACATATTGTTACAGATTTTTAGCAAACAACCGTGCGTGAATTCGTAATAAGCACTATAAATGAACTGTTTTAATAACAGAGGCAATAAATTTACATCAATAAAGTAAAAATTTGAGTATTTTTCACTTGAAAATCACTTGTTAATCAACTATTACTAATCAAACCTGACATTCATTAAATACTAACTAATAAACCAATATAACATTCGAAAACCGAATCCATAAATCAAATCGTAATTCCAACTCTTACTAAGCAACTTTCCACTGATTATACAACTCTTATGAAGGAAATGACATTCCTACGACAATGGGGCGGGGGTGGCTCAGTCGGTAGCGCACCACGCTCGTAATCTGTAGTTCCCAGGTTCGAGTCCCAGCTGGGTCAGCGTTGAGATTTATCTCCGCAAAATTCCCCGCCCTGCCCACGGTCAGTAGGGGACACCGATGGGCTTGGAAAGGCCGCCGTCCGTCGAATGGGACGTTAAGCCGTGGCCCCGTGTGCGGGAGAGCTATACCCTGTGCACGTTAAAGAACACGCTGGATGGCCTTGACGGGAAACTACCATCTGTCTCCCAACAGCGGTTCCAGTGGGTCCCCTCCCCCAACCTTCTCTGAGCCTTCGGGGTCCATGTGACCTGGCCATTTAGCCCATGGTGTGCAAAAAAGTGCCGCTCAGAGGTAAAACAACCCAACCCTACGACAATTACAGATGCACTGTTGTTCTACTACCAAACGCTACAAAGGCTCAAACAAACAATATCGACAATATTAAGTCTTCACTGCGCACAACACAAAACGAAATCCTTTTCACACTCGTAGAACTCTCTGCTCCATTCTCTTAACATTTGGGGGCGGGGGTGTCTCAGTCGGTAGCATGCCAGGCTCGTAATATGCAGTTCCCAGGTTCGAATCCCAGCTGAGTCAGCGTTGAAATTTATCTCCGCAAAATTCCCCGCCCTGCTCACGGTCAGTTGGGGACACCGATGGGCTCGGAAAAGCTGCCGTCCTCTGGATGGGACGTTAAGCCGTGGCTCCGTGTGCGGGAGAGCCATACCCTGTGCACCTTAAAGAACACGCTGGATGGCCTTGACTGGAGGCTACTATCTGCCTCCCAACAGCTGTTCCAGTGGGTCCCCTCCCCCAACCTTCTCTGAGCCTTCGGGGTCCTTGTGACCTGACCATTTAGCCCATGGTATGCAAAAAAGTTCCGCTCAAAGGTAAAACAACCCAACTCTTAACATTTTTTTTAAAAACAATCGTGTTCCAATCCATTCATGACGTAATTCACACCCTTGTTGTGTCTCGTATTGCCACAGTCTCGTTTTCATTGTCGAACCTGTAGATACCGTTTCAATATTATAATGCCCTTTTACACTATCTCTACTTATATTAAGTGCACATCTAATAACATGGTTTTGGACACTTTGCAATGGTTTTATGTACTTGTCATAAGTTCCATCCCCAAGATATAATACCATAATTTAAAAGCAGTGTTATCTGCTGTTATGCCCCCACTGAGGATGCTGATGAGGATGAGAAGGATAGGTTTTACGGACAACTTCAGGATATTTTGAATTCTGTCAAGAAAGGAGATATTACCCTTGTTCTAGGTGATTTCAATGCCAAAGTTGGTACTGACTCTGACCTTTGGGAAGGAGTGATCGGCCCTTTTGGTATTGGTAGCTGCAATGGGCAACGTCTCCTACAGGTAAGTAAACTCAATGGATTCAGAATAACTAACACATATTACAAACACTGCGACATACATAAATACACATGGGTTTCACCTGATGGGCTGCATAGGAATATGATTGATTATACAGGGTGAATCTGAAAAAGTGGGCAAAACTTTACGGGGTGGTAGAACTCAGCTATACGAACAATATTTGTCATAGAATGTATGGTCGGAACGCAAGCGGTGAGAAGTTAAAAGGTAGTTTTCCACTGTCACATTTAAAGAATGAACACAAGAAGGAGAGGAGATACTTCAGAAAACATTTTATTAACAGGAATGTAATTGAGGTACATGCTCAAAGAAATTGCTCAAAAGTACATATCCGCCATTTCGTGGTTAGTATGAGGAAGCAGTTAGGCAGCACAACAGCAGAGAGCCATCCTCACGGCAATCCACGGTAGAAATACCGTTGAGTGCGAGGACCGACCCTTTTATACCATTTCCAACGCCACCTAGCGGCTCGCTGTTTGCGTTCCGCCCATACTTTCTATGACGAATATTACTCGTATAGCTGCGTTCTATCACCCCGTAAAGTTCTGCCCACTTTTTCAGATTCACCCTGTATATTAATTAACAGCAAATGGGCTAGTTCTGTTAGGAATACCAGGTCATATAGGGGAGCTGAAATTGGATCTGACCATTACCTTGTTAAAAGTGTCTTGCAACTTATACTTAAAAAGTGTTGTGCTAAATTTAAAAAAATTACTTTTAATACATAAGCGCTGAAAGGTCCAGTTATAGCCAAAGCTTACCATGATAGGTTACTTAGTCATTATGACAGTCATGGTTTGCTTACTACTGAAGTTGAGGAAGAATAGGATCATTTTAAACAGGCTTTTTTGGATACTAACAGTACTCTTTTAGGAAAAAAGGTGCAGAAGAGAGAGAATTTTCTGAGTGATAAGGCACTTGAGCTTATTTTGGGAAGAAAGAACTGCACGAATGTCTTTAATCAATACCCTACTAGTCCTAATAGAAAGGATTACAGAGAGCTTAATAAACGTGTAAAGGATCAGTTAGCTGCTGATAAGAATCTTTGGCTTGATGGTTTGGCTGACAAACCTGAGGAAGCAGTTAAACAGCAGAGAGCTGTACCAGATAGTTAATGTTTTATGTGGTAGAAAACGGACAGGTATACAAGGATTGAAGGATAAACAAGGTAAGGTTATAGAAGGTGAGGATTCTGTCATGGTTAGGTGGGCTGAGCATTTCAGTGATGTTCTAAACAATGTAGTTAGTTCTACTCCCATTGTTTGCAATGATGATAGATGCATTGGTGGCTTTAATGTTGGCCCTATAACACAATCTGAAGTTATTTTGGCTGTTTCTAAACTTAAACTTCATAAATCCCCAGGGGTAGATGAAATTACTACAGAAATGCTTAGAGCTGGGAATGTTTCGGTTACCACTTGGATGACTGAAATTCTGAATATCTTTTTTGATAAAGGCATGGTTCCTAAGGATTTTAGCAGAGCTATTGTTCTCCCTATTTTCAAAAAAGGTGATCGCAGTTCTTGTGATAACTGTAGGGGTATTAGCCTACTCTCTGTTCCATGTAAAGTTCTTTCCATGATTGTGCTTAATAGAATTAAGAATCTGGTTGACCGTCAATTGCGTGATGAGCAATGTGGATTCAGAAGTGGTAGGGAATGTTTGGATCAGATATTTTCACTTAGGCAGATTCTTGAGAAATGTTTAGAGTTTCAGAAACCTTTGGTTGCTAGCATTGTTGATTTCAAAAAGGCTTTCGACTCTGTTGATCGTCATAATTTGTGGTTTGATTGTGAGATCATATGGTATACCAGACAAGTTAGTTAACATAATGAAAGCGCTCTATAATAACACTGAGTCGTGTGTGAGAGTTGGTAAGTCTTGTAGCAATTGGATTAGCATTATTTCTGGTGTTCGACAAGGGTGCATTTTGTCTCCTTTTCTCTTTAGCTTGGTTATTGATTATGTTATGCGAAATTCACTTCAAGGGAAAGATTTTGGATTTGATAAATGGACTGGAGATACGAAAATTTCTGATTTAGATTATGCTGATGATTTAGCCCTTTTGGCAAATGATGTTGATGAGATGAACTCTTTCATTTAAGCTGTTGATGAGACTGGTAGTTGAGTAGGTTTGGTTATAAACAGAGAGAAAACTAAAGTGATGAAAATTGGTCAGGCAGGTTGTGTTTCAGTTCATCTGAATGGTTGCAGTCTTGAGCTGGTGTCACAGTTTAATTATCTTGGGAGCTATGTAACAGATAATGGTGATGTGCGGCATGAGATTAACAGACGAATAGGGATTGCTGCCGGGACTTTTAAGAATCTATGGAGATTGTGGAGAAATAGGCGTATGCACCTAAAGACTAAAATTAGACTGTATAATAGTTTGGTTCTTTCTAGGGTTAGTTATGGTAGTGGAATTTGGACGCTGTGCAAACAAAATAACAGGAAACTAGATGCTTACGCAGTATCTTGGGCATTAAGTGGTTTAACTTTGTAACTAATGATGAGGTTAGGCAAAGGAGTCTGCAACCTCCTTTAAGCAGCTTATTGTGCAGAGAGAGACTCCGTTGGTTTGGCCATGTTGCCCGTATGGATAATTATAGATTGGCGAATAGGGTTATGAACAGTGTGCCTAGAGGCCTCAGGAGGAGGGGGAGACCTAGGATGCGGTGGGCAGACAATGTTAAACAGGACCTTGTTAGAATTGGTGTGCAGTGGCGAGATGCAGCAGAGGTAGCTCAGGACAGATATGCTTGGAGAACTAAATTGCACGGTCTGGTTGGACTTCCGTAGCCCATGTCTGCTTGAGGATGATGATGATGATTCAAGTATTATAGATTTGCTTTAACAGAGAAAATCCACAATTGTTTAATATAACTGATTCGTGGAATGATAGCATAATATTTTCTCAATATTATGCGGTTGATGTGTAAACTATACAAGTCATTTTTATGTCCCAATTTATTCCTAAATAGCAATAACTTCGTCTCTTTCAGTAGGTTCACATTAGAATTCACTCTTGAACAGATATTACTATGATAATATTTCCCTGCAGAAATCATGATCAAAATCATTCTAAGTCTAGTATTTATATATATATATTTTTAACTTTTAAAGCAAGTTTATATTTGCAAACCAATGTCTAATTGTAATCAAATCAGAATTTATGGCATTAAGTAATTTATCTTGTGTTCCGGAATAGACTACAGCTGCATCATCTGCAAATGCTACAATTTTCCCCGTTGAGTGGTAAATTACAGAAATCGTTAATATATAGCAAAAACAGTATTGGACCTAACACTGATCCTTGAGGTACTGCATAATTAATGTCATTATCATGTCATATTATACTATTCACTTATCCACTAACGATTTTTATTTTTCGTTTTCTTCCGATTAAAGAACTATAAAATCAGGAAAGAATTTTCAATTTTGTATAACAAAATATCAGGTGAAACCGAATCAAATGTCTTTCTGATAACCAAGAATAAGATTGCTGTTTTAATGCTATCATCAAAGTCTAGATCCGGGCCTGTACAGTGTTACCAACAAGAATTAACAAGTCCTCCGACATGTCCATAATAAATGCAGGTCTTTGCATGATTTGTACGCCTTATAAACTTCTGACCGTCCCTGGTACATGCATCATTCTCTTATTTCTTTACTGTTTTTCTCCTTTCTAGTGGCATGGTTCACCCTTGACCCCACGACTGCCCATCCCGACATTGTGCTATCCAACGAGAATCAGACGGTGACCTGCGATAGCTACGAACACCGAGTCGTGCTCGGCAATATAGGTTTCTCTAGAGGAGTCCATTACTGGGAGGTCACTGTCGACAGGTACGACAATAATGCCGACCCTGCTTTTGGCATAGCTAGATTTGACGTGGTGAAAGATGTCATGTTAGGTAAGTGAAGTTTTTTGATATAAAAATAATGCTTGTCAAGTTGGCTTGATGTGTACATTAATTAAATGCGATTATTTTCTACTTTTTACAGGGGGTGGCTCAGTCGTAGCGCGCCAGGCTCGTAATCTGTAGTTCCTAGGTTCGAGACCCAGCTGGGCCAGCGTTCAGATTTATCTCCGCAAAATTCCCCGCCCTGCCAACGGTCAAGGCGACACCGATGGGCTTGGAAAGGCCACCGCCCGTCGGATGGGACGTAAAACCGTGACCCCGTGTGCGAAAGAGCCATATCCTATGCACTTTAATGGATGTCCTTGACGGGAGGCTACCATCTGTCTCCCAACAGCTGTTCCAGTGGGTCCCCTCCCCCAATTTTCTCTGAGCCTTCTAGGTCTTTGTGACCTGACCATTTAGCCAATGGTGTGCAAAAAAGTGCCGCTCAAAGGTAAAACAACCGACCTGAGCTAAATCCCGCTTCGCAGTAAGCTCTGCTCAGCGCTACATATATTTGTGTTTGTAAGAGTTTATTAAGTATTACATTTGATCCAGAAGATCCTAAAGACTCAGAGAAGGATTCGTGGGGGGGGGGAGACCCATTGGACAACTGTTGTTTATTTTTTTAATGTACTCAAAAGATTAATGTATCAGATCAATGAACCAATAACATTGAATACTTACAAAGAGAATAATTCAAAATTAATGCATATAAAGTCGCATAAACAAATCAGTACAAAAAAAAAGCCAAAAGGACATACAACACACTAACGTAAGCTCAGAGAATTTGAAATAAAATCTAAGAACAAAGTAAAATCGTAAAGTGTGATTTGAAAATTTTAAAAACATTGTAAACTAATCAAGGATATTGTTGTGCAAATTTAAAAAGGTTTTAAAACCTAACACCGAAAAATTTATCAATGTATTTGACTTATGAATTGGAACTATATAAAAAGAGAAGTATTTCTAGTGGGATTAACACAAGGTTCGGTTAAAACAGTAGTTCAGTTTAATCTATCATGTTTACAATTTATAAAAAATATAAGACATAAAGCTTTTCTTCTATTTCTTAATACGCGAACATTATACATAATACTAAGTCGTTCAGTGGGAATATCTGGAAGATAAATTCCGGTGTCCTTATGGAAAAGCAATCTTAGTAATTTATTTTGAACTTTTTTAATATTATGAATATTATATTGTAGGTAGATCTCATACTTCCATATTCTAGGTTTGAAGGAACTAATAAATTAAATAAATTGATTATGGAAAAGTATTTTATTTTTCTAACAATAAAGCCCAAATTTCCATTAGCTTCCTTCACAATTTTTTGAATATGCATATTAAAATTAAAGTTCGAGTCAAATAAGATACCTAAATCACAGACAAAACATTTCCGTGGAATAGCACAAGAGTTGATGTTATCATCAATACGCAACAAAAAACCATTTTCCTAGAATAGCTTAAAATTGATCATTTTGAAATATTTAATTGGAGTCCAGAACAGATTTGTGGAATTTAGTTACTACTGACTGTAGTAAATGACAGTCCTTAGTTGAGCCAATTCGTCTATAAAATATTACATCTGCTTACATTAGACAACTGCGAGAACTACGTATATTTGGTAATCATTAACGAAAATGATAAATAGCAATGGTCTCAGAATAATGCCTTGGGGCACCTCAAAGCTTCTAAAAAACTTATTGGAAAACTCAGAACCATAGCAAACATGAAGAGATTTGCCATACAAAAAGGGATAATGGTATGGATGTCCTTGAACACGGTTTAACGTCCCATCAGATGGACGGCGGTCTTTTCTCGTCCGCCGGTGCCACCCTTTACCAAGGTCAGGGTAGTTTGTTTGTTTTTTCATGCGGAGATAAATCTTAATGCTGGCCTGGTGGGCTTCGTACCTGAGAACTGCAGATTACGAGCTTTAATCGCCTACAAACTGAGCCATCTCCAGAATGCGAGTGCGATAGTTGAAAGATCTTAAGCAAGAAAGATGTAAGAACTATGAATATGGCGCATTTTTTTCCTAAGGTCATTATTCTTCGCAATGATCATTTTTGTTATAATGCTGGACGATTTCTTAACTAGCACCTGATGAATAACATCTCGTTATCTGCTCTTCCATAGAATAGTCAATGCATTTTTATTTCATTATAATTCCTCTTCTTTTATTCTTGTGTTTGTTCCTTGGTTATGAAAGTTGGAGTCAGCCGACTAAGAAATGTGGTGAAAAGAAAAAAAGGTGGTCTGAAATGCAAAAGATCCGACCGCAGTTAAATGCGTTAATGACCCTCTCTTCGACACGTTCGTGCGCTAGCAGACGTGAGCCGTTCTTAATTACAAATAATGGCACATGGCCGCTGTCTTCCATTTTCCCGGAAAGGACTCGTATGGGCGTCCCTTCCTCCTACAGTCAGACAGCTCGCTGATAATGCAGAAGGTATCTCGCCGGGCTGCGGCGGCCGTTTTTGACGAATAATTTAATTTGTTGTGACAGCTTTTGCAGCAGTCCTTCCCTTCTTCGTATCTGCTCGGAGAGAGAGAGAGTGGTGGGGAGGGGGAACTTGGCTCGACTTTTCTTCCTTCTTAATTGGAAGGTTCAGAATTGTGGTTGAGAGAGACGAGACGGCTTCAAGAGTTGTAATTTGGTGTGGCCTCATTCCCGGCCGACAGTTAGGTATATTTTTGCGGAGTTTCCAGCATCTTCCTCCGTCACATTAAAGGAGAGGGAGAGAGAGTCCGTTGAGATAATGGGTATTTGAAGATGGGTAATAAGGAGGGATGGGAACTTTTCATCCCTCTTGGAGTGGTACACTACCATCCGACATGCATTGGGTCAATTATGTGGATGGAAAACCACCGCGTTGAAAAGCTCTTGAACTTTGGAAATAAGCGCATTAGGGGAAAATGTCGCTGGCGATAAATTGAAGATCTCACTGAGATCTTTTGAAATACCGATTTTCGACGATATTCGTTTAATATTTAAACAGTTATTGAAGATCGAAAAGTAGACCCTGTTAATCTCGTTTGAAAATCGGCGAAAACCGCAAGTATCGTTTACACAAACTCTTTCAATTAGATTTGCTTTAATGAAATTTATGTTTTAACATTATTATTTGTGTTTTAAGTAACTCTTGAAGAAAATCTGTATCATTAGTATCAACTTCTGTTAATTGTTCTGCCTTCGATATCTCTTTGAATTCTAAAGTAAATATTGTCATAAATAGAAATTTGCAGAGATTCTAACGAAATCTTCAAATGAATTCGTGACTTATTCTCCTTGCTGTGAGTGTATTCCCCATGTGCGGGAGAGCCATATCCTTTTCTCTTAAAGAACACTGGATGGCCTTGACGGGAGCGTACCATTTGTCTCTGACAGCTATTCAGTGGGTCTCCTCCTTCCAACCTTGGGGCGGGAGTGGCTCAGTCGGTAGCACGCCAGGCTCATAATCTGTAGTTCCCAGGTTCGAGTCCCAGCTGGGTCAGCGTTGAGATTTATCTCCGCAAAATTCCCCGCCCTGCCCACGGTCAGTAGGGGACACCGATGGGCTTGGAAAGGCCGCCGTCCGTCGGATGGGACGTTAAACCGTGGCCCCGTGTGCGGGAGAGCCATACTCTGTGCACGTTAAAGAACACGCTGGATGGCCTTGACGGGAGGCTACCATCTGTCTCCCAACAGCTGTTCCAGTGGGTCCCCTCCCCCAACCTTCTCTGAGCCTTCGGGGTCCATGTGACCTGGCCATTTAGCCCATGGTGTGCAAAAAAGTGCCGCTCAGAGGTAAAACAACCCAACCTTCCAACCTTGTCTGAGCCCTTGAGGTCCTTATGACCTGGCCATTTAACCCATTGTACGCAAAAAAAGTGTCGTTCAAAGGTAAACAACCCATCCCAATAGTTTTGCAGCCGGGGCCCCTTTCACTAACCTTAATCTGAGCCCCCTCGATAGGGGACCACCTTGCCGTGGTGGTGGTGGTGGGGGGGGGGGGGGGGGGGCTTGTGGCCAACAACCGGTTGAAGACTCTGCTGACCGGTATGGGCCTCGGTTGGACAGAGCCAAGACCAACCGAGGTCGTAGTCATCGCTGACCGGTTTAGTAGCCCGATTGGACGGTGCCAAGACCTCAAAATCAGGCACTCAGTGGAGCAGTTCAAGGGCCCTGCTGAACGGATTGGTCCCCTAATAGACAAGGGCCCTTTTCAACATCTGGGTCCCACAAAGAGTCTCCACCCCGGGTGTCGAGCGAACTTGGATCGATATATCCTTGTTCATGGCTAACCGGGGAACAGAGTAAATTCCAGGTGTTTGACCGATGGATGAGCTTTCCTTCAATAGGACTGCTCGCCATAGGATGTCGGGGATGAGATGCATCTAAATGGTGTAGCCTTGCCCCCGACAGTAGAGAGTCGCTGCTTTCCATTCAACTTGGTAGTGTCGTGAGACGGAACCGGGGATTGCCGTGGTTGCTGTATTGTGTAGCAACAAAGAGTACTTCACCTTATCTGAGCCTTTGGAGTCTTTGTAACGTAGCCATTTAGCCCATTGTGTACAAACAAGTGCTGCTCAGTTGTAAAACAACTCAACCGCTCCCCTTGTCTCATCGTGTCAATAATCTTCGCTTTCAAAGGCTGTCATTCGTCGACACAAGCAGTGGTGTTCTGTTCATAAAGGGGGGCGGGGGTGGCTCAGTCGGTAGCGCGCCAGGCTCGTAATCTGTAGTTCCCAGGTTCGAGTCCCAGCTGGGTCAGCGTTGAGATTTATCTCCGCAAAATTCCCCGCCCTGCCCACGGTCAGTAGGGGACACCGATGGACTTGGAAAGGCCGCCGTCCGTCGGATGGGACGTTAAGCCGTGGCCCCGTGTGCGGGAGAGCCATACCCTGTGCACGTTAAAGAACACGCTGGATGGCTTTGACGGGAGGCTATCATCTGTCTCCCAACAGCTGTTCCAGTGGGTCCCCTCCCCCAACCTTCTATGAGCCTTCGGGGTCCATGTGACCTGACCATTTAGCCCATTGTGTGCAAAAAAGTGCCGCTCAGAGGTAAAACAACCCAACCCAATCTGTTCATAAAGGACTGATTCCCTTTGCATGTTTAAATAAAACACGTTGAATGGTTTTAAGTGATGGCTACCAATTGGTCTCTAACAACTGCCCATTACATTCGGCCCCCTGACTCCTTTTGAACCTCCCTTTCACTCAATTGAGGAAAAAAGTATGTATAACCCCGAATTTCCGGAAGTAAACAGAACGGGCTGCTTTTTTTTTTACCACAATAGTCAGTAACGAAACAGAAGCAGGTTCTCCTCAGCTGAATAGTAAGCTTTTCAGACTTTTAGCAAAAAGTCTAGTTTTAATTTTAAATGAAAAAGAAAACCGAACATGTGTTTAAAGTGTATTGTTCAATATATTAGAAACAAACTCTTCTTTTTCAGCTATCCGCAAAATTCCCCGCCCTGCCCACGGTCAGTAGGGGACACCGATGGGCTTGGAAAGGCCGCCGTCTATCGGATGATACGTTAAGCCGCGGTTCCGTGTGCAGAGAGCTATACTTTATGCACGTTAAAGAACATGCTGGATGGCCTTGACGGGGAGGCTACCATCTGTCTCCCAACAGCTGTTCCAGTGGGTCCCCTCCCCAACCTTCTCTGAGCCTTCGGGGTCCATGTGACCTGGCCATTTAGCCCATAGTGTGCAAAAAAGTGCCGCTCAGAGGTAAAACAACCCAACCCTTTTTCAGCTATACAGCTTCTGCAGAAACTTAAGTTATATAAACATAATATTGTTTTTCATTTTTTTTTTTATTATCTGATTTTACGACAGTCTTCACTACCCCACCCAAACATGTCTAGTGTATATAAATGGACTTCAACTACATCCTAGTAGTGAAGGTAGCTCGATCAGTAGCGCACGAGGCTCGTAATCTGTAGTTCTCAGGTTCGAGTCCCAGCTAGGTCAACGTTGAGATTTATCTCTGCAAAAACTCCCAGCCCTACCCTCGATCAGTAGTGGAGACCGATGGGCTTGGAAAGGCTGCCGTCCGTCGGATGGGACGTTAAGTCGTGGTCCCGTGTGCAGGAGAGCCATACCTTGTGCACGTTAAAGAACACGCTGGATGGCCTTGACGGGAGGCTATCATCTGTCTCCCAATAGCTGTTCCAATGGGTCCCCTCACCCAACCTTCTCTGAGCCTTCGGGGTCCTTGTGACCTGGCCATTTAGCCCGTTGTGTGCAAAACAGTGTCGCTCAGAGGTAAAATAACCCAACCTTTTTAGACCTGGCCTCTGGACCGTTGTGTGCAAAAAAAGCGCAGTTCACTGTAAAACAACTTAATTATATCTTAAATTATATGTTTCACTAAAGTTATATATTAAATTCTGGTACGGTTACAATCGCTATGTATATTTCACTAAAGTTGGAAATTAAGCTGTCTCGTATTTTCGTTGCTATCTGTGTTTCGACAGAGAAATCAAGCTCATGTGTTTTTGCCTTTCTTAATATTTCGCTACAGTTAAGAGTCAACTTGTTTCTCGTGTTTTCATCGCTATCGAAATTTCGCGAAAGCTTAGAGATCCAATCCTTTCGTATATTTTCATCACCCACATCATAAATATTCCGCTAAAATTAAAATCAAGCCTTTCCTACGTTTTCAGCGTTTCTCTTATTTCGCTAAAGTGATAAATCAAACACTTACATCCGTTTTCACTCTTAGGAAGTGCTCATACCTCTTGTTGTCTTATTTCCAGGAAAAGACGATAAAGGATGGAGCATGTACATCGATCACCAGCGATCATGGTTTCTGCATGCGGACCACCACGAAAACCGCACGGACGGCGGCATCGAGGCCGGATCTGTTATTGGCGTCCTGCTGGACCTGGAGCGCCACCAGTTGAGCTTCTACGTGAACGACGAACGCCAGGGACCAGTTGCTTTCGTAGATCTCCACGGGGTCTTCTTTCCTGCCGTCAGCATCAATCGCAACGTGCAGGTGAGCGTACAGACTGCTCTGGATCCTCCGACAGACAGCGAACCAGAGGCCGACACAGAAGAGAAAGAGTCTCCAGCCTCCTCATCCCATCTTCCCTAGGCTGGCTCTAGAATACTGTCGCCAAGTGTCCTTCGGTGTGAACAGTTGATGGAGGCACGAGGACTACTACTACTACACGTGCACTCTCCCGTGTCGCATACTGTCAAGTCATCCGTTATTTTCTTTTCTTATTCTTGCTTGTTTATTTTTTTTTGGATGACCAGCTTCGCCGAATGTGTTCGAAGTTTAATAATTGGTGACGGCTGCTGTCGTTTTCTTGGCAAGCTTCTTCACATCCCCATCTTTACAGCCATCATCATCCCTTCTCGGGTTTACATCTTCAGATACTCCATGAAGCTATCTCTGACCACCTCGCATGACGTCATGATCGTTCAGAGACAAGAGTCTGTGATGTGTGTGCTCCAGGGGACTTGTCAGCAATAAAATATAGACACAAGGACATCAAGGGATGGATACCTCGTACCGAATGGCTGAGCTTATTTTTTTTTCTTCTTTCATTTCGTGGAAGAGACAGAGCGGATATTACAACGTTTTTACTTTGTGCTTCTGGATATTTTAACAACCTTCCCCCCCCCCCTTATTGTATGCGTTTGAGTTTCGTTGAATGGTCGCTATTTATCAATACCACTGCAGCGAACGAAACAGACAGAAAGACCCTTTGCACAAAAACCAGCAGGTTTCTGGTAGAAGTGAAAACGTTTTTGTGAATTCCGCCTGTGGTGTTAGGAAGACCATGCGACCCAAGGAGACCAGGGTTTGGCGCTGAAAACGTGTCTAGTCTGGTGTCTCGCAACTACAACATATCAGTGATCTTGTCGTCTTGCCATTTTATCCCTTTTTCTCCTAACATTTGACAGCTTTTCTAACTGCCTAGGACGTACATTTTCTACAATGAAGCTGTACAAAAACACAACAGGTAATGTATTGGAATCCGATAAATGTGGGATCGGTTTGTTACTTTTCCTGCACTGCAAAAATGGATATTAAATACAGACTCTAATTTTAGCTGTCAAGTTAGAATCTGGTTCGGTTTTATGTATTGGCGTTATCTCGTATGTCATGTGCCATTTAACAGATCTAAAGGTATAAAAGCAACCTCTGTAATCGATTTCAAATATAGCTTCGAGACTGGTGGATATAAAGCACGTTTGGCCACAATCCTACCATGACACAATACACTCGATTTCGAGGATGTATTGTGCTTAAAATTTCCAGGTTATTAATATCTTAAGAGGTTTTTTTTTAATATCTTTTTATTGCAAAAGTACAAATTTTTTTGTTCAATGATTAATAAATGCATTGATTGTAGGAAATGCAAAGAAGGCGAGGCTAACTTTGAAGAGCATTCAAGTTACTATCAGATCGCTGAAATGAGCCGCCATATGAATATTAAGATAATTTCTATGTTATGTTAATGGCAATCTAGTTTCGAACCTCTATGATTCCTAAAACATGCATTTAATGGGAAAATGTGACTGAAGTTGATTTAAAAATCAAAATCAAATCTGATTCAAATCTCTATTTTCGATTCGCTTATTATTTAAGAATTGTGGAAGATGGTATATTTAACTATTAATTATCTCTGCTGAGGTCCCGCCATCCTCACAGGCCTTCTACTTTGGCATAGGGGCGGGGGTGGCTCAGTCGGTAGCGCGCCAGGCTCGTAATCTGTAGTTCCCAGGTTCGAGTCCCAGCTGGGTCAGCGTTGAGATTTATTTCCGCAAAATTCCCCGCCCTGCCCACGGTCAGTAGGGGACACCGATGGGCTTGGAAAGGCCGCCGTCCGTCGGATGGGACGTTAAGCCGTGGCCCCGTGTGCGGGAGAGCCATACCCTGTGCACGTTAAAGAATACACTGGATGGCCTTGACGGGAGACTACCATCTGTCTCCCAACAGCTGTTCCAGTGGGTCCCCTCCCCCAACCTTCTCTGAGCCTTCGGGGTCCATGTGACCTGGCCATTTAGCCCATTGTGTGCCAAAAAGTGCCGCTCAGAGGTAAAACAACCCAACCCAACTTTGGCATATAAGCTGACAGGCTCCTGTCAGACCTCTGTGGCAAGCAGCTGCTTGAGGGGGTATTTATTTATTTTATTTTTATTTATCTCCTTTTATAAAAATCAATCATAATCGTCTAATTTTAAGAATCATTACGCAAGCTTCTAAAATTTATATTTACTTCATTAAATGGTTTGAAACAATAATTATTATTTAAATTTTAATTAATATCTGAGGAAGCCATTTAATGCATTAGTGTTGTGAAAATATTCTAGCCTCCATAACTCTTTAAATGGTGAAAGAATGTTGAAAATCGTGATTTAAATAGATTTGATATACCTAATTTATCTTCAGTCCCATTTTTCCATTGGGGCGGGGGTGGCTCAGTCAGTAGCGCGCCAGGCTCGTAATCTGTCGTTCCCAGGTTCGAGTCCCAGCTGGGTCAGCGTTGAGATTTATCTCCGCAAAATTCCCCGCCCTGCCAACGGTCAGTAGGGGACATGGATGGGCTTGGAAAGGCCGCCGTCCGTCGGATGGGACGTTAAGCCGTGGCCCCGTGTGCGGGAGAGCCATACCCTGTGCACGTTAAGGAACACGCTGGATGGCCTTGACGGGAGGCTACCATCTGTCTCCCAACAGCTGTTCCAATGGGTCCCCTCCCCCAACCTTCTCTGAGCCTTCGGGGTCCTTGTGACCTGGCCATTTAGCCCATGGTGTGCAAAAAAGTGCCGTTCAGAGGTAAAACAACCCAAATCTGTAAAGAAATCAAAGTTTCACTTGTAGTTGTAATGTAAAGGAAGCTTTCTATCTACAAGTTGCGAGAACTGAAATTGGAACACCTTGCCGAAACTTTTAGTAATGGTCAATAACAGATTGTATTGTGAATTGAAACTACTAGTTATCGTTGTGCAGTTTTATATGGAACAAAATAACACGAGCTATAGTAAAATCAGTTACGAGGAATCCAAACGAAATCGGTAATTACCAATAATTTTCGCTAGATTATTGTGTTTTATTCTGCTTGATAAGGATTTTAAGTTTTACCTATCTAACAGGGCGTAATTTAGCCTTTATGTTTTTAATTCAAATGAAAACATTTATTCTACAATATTTTTAATTGAAATATGTTATGAACATTGGCAAGCTTAAAACTCTGTGCCAGGGTCTTTTTTGATACTTTTTAGGCTCTGGCTACTAACGATAAAAGTTCATCATCGTATTATGGTTTTGTAATTTTTTACAAATAAAATACTGAGAGACGTTTTGCTTATTAAATGGCACCTTGAAGTTTTCCTTAGCAATTACATAAGAATGTGTAGTTCTTATGTAATTTTTTTTTTATTTGCGACATATAGGACAGAGAAGAATCCTAGAAGCTACTCCTAGCTTTTTACAGGCCTTCTCATATAAGGACATGCCCTACTACGACCGAAGTCACTGCTGACCACTGCCTTAGTTAGAGCTAACACAACACACAAAGTTTGCCTTGTTGGAACAGTCGCTAGCTGCCTAACCAACTATGCCAGTTAAGGCATAGTGGTTAGTAATTGCTTCAGTATCAGCCAGTTCTCTTTTTAGGTTTATTGTATGTTTAAAATTTTCTTAATTTATGAATCGGTTTTTTTTAACAATTAAATCACCGTAAGAAACGAGTTTGATGCAGTATTATTAAACTACACTCCATTCTGTGCGATGTTGAAAAAAAATTGTGTTTAAAAAACTTTTTTTTTTCTAAATGAGGTATAAATAACGCTACTAGCGATCGATTAGAAAATAACATATTATTATTCCCCTAGATATAGGTAAAGCGATAATCCGACACCACCAGAATGCTTCAGATTAGTGAAAATTCATAGAAACATCCTAACGATCCCATTGAAATGAAAAATTCCCCTCCCTTCCCACGGTCAATAGGGGACACCGATGGGCTTGGAAAGGCCGCCGTCCGTCTGATGGGACGTTAAGCCGTGGCGCCGTGTGCGGGAGACCCATACCCTGTGCGCGTTAAAGAACACGCTGGATGGCCTTGACGGGAGGCTACCATCTGTCTCCCAACAGCTGTTCCAGTGGGTCCCCTCCCCCAACCTTCCCTGAGCCTTCGGGGTCCATGTGACCTGGCCATTTAGCCCATGGTGTGCAAAAAAAGTGCCGCTCAGAGGTAAAACAACCCAACCCATTGAAATGATTGAGTGTTCGGAATTAAATTATTGGAGCAAGTTACAAAGGAACCTTTCTAAGATATACGAAATGTTTGAATTTGATAACTAGATAAATTTTTATTTTGTATGGATTTGAATTCAGCGACCAGAATTTTCTGTAACATGATCACTACTACACTCAGAAAACGAAAAACTTTGATTTTATGTTATTGCTGATGTTAATGTAGACTCTCTTAACAACTAATTCTAGAGCTGTATTTAGTATCCTGACTAACACAACACTGAAAATAATTAAAACTCAAACCGGAGTAGTTGTCGACTAATTAATGTTATTTTTCGATCACAGTGTTAAAAGAAATTTATTATAAATTCCATTTTAGGGGCGCAGCTTTGGCTGTGAAACTCTTTAAATATTTGAATGTAGAAAAATTTACAATTTTCAAAAACTTGTACTTTTTAAAGGAATAGTGAAAAAAAAAACGAACATATGTCAGAATGGAATAAGTATTATTTTTGTGTATTAAAAATAAAACTGTATTGGTTTTTATATTGGTGAAATTTATTTGCTCTGCAGAAAGGTATAGACATTTTTAAAATAATCGATTATTATGAACATCGTTGATTTCTGTTTTTTAAAAAATGCAGCGAAGAAATCTTGAGACCCCATAAATTTTATTATTCTGAAAATCTACTGTTGAAAGTTATACAAAGAATATATATATAAGTACTTAAGATGCAGATTACTTATGATGAACTTAGCGGCGAATTTTAGGAAAATCGTGAAAATTTCAATAAGTAAAATTTAAGAAAATTAGATATGTGATAACGATATACATACTTGAGGCTAGTTAAAAGGGAAAGGGGTGATTCAGTCGGTAACGAGCCAGGCTCGTAATCTGCAGTTCTCAGGTTCGAGTCCCAACTGAGCCAGAGTTGAGATTTATCTCCTCAAAACTTCCTCTCTGCCCACGGTCAGCGATGGGCTTAGAAAGATCGTCGGATGGGACGTTAAGCCGTGGTCCCGTGTGCGGGAGAACCATACCTTGAGCACGTTAAAAAAAATACGCTGGATGGCCTCGATGGGAGGCTGCGTCTGTCTCCCAACAGCTACTCCAGTGAGCCCCCTCCCCCAACCTTCTGCGAGCCTTCGGGGTCCATGTGACCTGGCCATATAGCCTATTGTATACAAATAAGTGTCACTCAGAGATGAAACAACCCAACTAGGCAAAAAGTGTATAGAGTAACTTTTTAGTAAATTTCTGTTGAAATGTTCGAGAATCTTCCGCAGTTTCTCCGAGGCAATACCATATAAACTAAAAAAAAAAGCATTAAGGTTAGGTTATTGAGCATACATAACTAAAATTTGGTAGTTAGCATACGTTATACAGGAGGTAGCAACCAAATGCCCACCCAAGTGCATAATGCAAGGAATAATATGGAGTTAGTTACTGTTGTAAATAAGAGACAAAAATAGTCTGGCGCCTGTTGTGGAAAAGGGTTGCTGATCCTCCCCACCTAACTGACCTTGTCTAAACCTTGTATCGTTTATTGATTTAAAAATGTCTAAAGCTTTCTGAATCACATTGTGTTATTTTTTGCTGAGAAAAACTTTTTGTAGTTTATTTCGAGATGTTTACCATTTTTTGATAACGTTTGCACTTACCTCATTCATTGCCAGACAATTTCTGACTGAAATTACGATAGGTATTCGAATATATGTATAAATGTGCATTTTGATTGCTATACTTTACACCCTTATTATAGGGGCGGGGGTGGCTCAGTCGGTAGCGCGCCAGGCTCGTAATCTGTACTTCCCAGGTTCGAGTCCCAGCTGGGTCAGCGTTGAGATTTATCTCCGCAAAATTCCCCGCCCTGCCCACGGTCAGTAGGGGATATTGATGGGCTTGGAAAGGCCGCCGTCCGTCGGATGGGACGTTAAGCCGTGGCCCCGTGTGCGGGAGAGCCATACCCTGTGCACGTTAAAGAACACTCTGGATGGGCTTGACGGGAGGCTACCATCTGTCTCCCAACAGCTGTTCCAGTGGGTCCCCTCCCCCAACCTTCTCTGAGCCTTCGGGGTCCATGTGACCTGGCCATTTAGCTCATGGTGTGCAAAAAAGTGCCGCTCAGAGGTAAAACAACCCAACCCACCCTTATTATAGTATTAGAACATCTCTGCAGTGTTTATGTAAACAAGTCAAATATGACGGGACCTAAAAAAAAAATATTCAGTGCATTTTTTCACCCATAAGTTTAAACTTTTACTACACAGATCGCAAAAAATCCCAGGACTGCTGATAAAGTGTAGGAGGTGAACTGAGGAGCTGTTAAGGACATGAAAATTCCGTGACTTCACAGACTCGTTAGTTTTTAACATCGTCATCAGTTCTTTAACCGAAGTTCCAAGGTCTTGATTCAGGTAAAGACTTTGGCTGAAGAATACAGGCATTAGTTGGATCTGCAAACGCTATTTATAGTTTGTATGCTTTGACCCATTCAATGCTGTGCGCAAGTAGATGGGGGGGGGGGAGAAGATGATGGGGTATATCGGGCAACAGGATGAGGCATGCGTTCCGATCACCAGTGTATACTAGAGGTAAGAGGACGAAGAGCTGGTTACGTTCATCAGTATATACTCGGGATAAGAGGATGAGGTGCTCGTTGCAATCACCAGTATACTCGGAAGGCACTCGTTGCGATCACCACTATACTCGGAAGGCACTCGTTGCGATCACCACTATACTCGGAAGGCACTCGTTGCGATCACCACTATACTCGGAAGGCACTCGTTGCGATCACCACTATACTCGGAAGGCACTCGTCTGCAATCACCAGTATACTCGGAAGGCACTCGTTTGCAATCACCAGTATGCTCGGAAGTAAGAGGATGAGGCACTCTTTGCAATCGCCAGTATACTCGAGTTAAGAGGATGAGGCTTTCATTTTTTATCCTTAGTGTGCTCGTTGCAACAGGATACTTAGTGCCGCCGTACTATAGGCTGAGTGTCGCGCCTAAGTTCACAGGTTTTTGTCTGTTGCATTTTTCTGACAGAGAGTGATGCTATCAGATAGGACAGGTGAGTATACAGAAAAACCTAGTAGACTGCCGATGTAAAGTGACCAAAAAGGCAGTGAATGGGTTAAAGAATGCTGGATTAGGCACCATCTTTATCTGAGAGCTGTCCATTGGTCTTACCCAAACCATAGTCTAAAAAGCCACCTTAAAAGGTGGCTTTTTAGATTAAAAGATAGCTTTAAGATTTTTAGACCTTGCGCAGCACAAACGCTTAAGACTCGGGCAACAAACTGTTTTTATTCATGGCATGGGGAATAAACTTTTTACAAAAAAAAAGTAGTTAATATCAGCGTTAAAGAAATTAACTCAGTCTGTGCTTAAGTTTACATTCCTAACTACAGACAGAGCCGTCCCATGGCCGAGTGGTTAGCACGCTTGGCTACTGATCTAAGGGACCTGGGTTCGAGCCCCCGGGTAAGGCATGGCTGTTTCTGTGGTTTTTCTGCTAAGGTCCTGCCATCCTCTCAGACCTTCTACTATGGCATATAAACTGACAGGCTCCTGTCAGACCTCTGTGGCAAGCAGCTGCTTGAGGGGGCATTTATTTTTTTTATGACTAGAGACAGAGGTTATTTGGGATTTTATGGCACAGCTCCAACTACGACGATAATGCACCATAGACGGAGCTACCCACAAGATATAAAAGTAAATAATATACACTAATTCAATTCACTTTAATCACGAATTTTGAGGTTCACAGCCTATGTTTTTAATTACTGTAAATATAGTTTCCCCCCCCCCCCCCATGAAATACCAGTGAAGCGACAAATGCCATCCCCTTTCCCCTCATCTCGGGGAGGGCTACATGCTCCTTTCAGGAGTAATAAAGAGATTTTTTTTTTAATCTTTGATGTCCTTGGCAGTGAATGCGTTAAGATGCAATCCTTATTTAATTGGTATATGCAGCGGCGTAGCATGTTGATGTCGGGTTCTGGTGTGAGACTTTTTAACCCCTCCCCCTTACTAAAAAATGTGGTTTTGGAAAACAGTTAAGACTATATTTTTTAATGAAATGGAAATTCCTTTGTTTTGTTAATTTAATTATAGAAATCATGAGATAGTATAGGGCCGGATGTAGGGAGGGGAGAAAACGCCCCCCTGAAAATATTAGTAAGGGTAATGGTAGCAAAAGTTATTAAATGTGCAATTTACGGCTCAATTGAGTCACTTGTCCCCTCCTTTGGGGCGGGGTTGACTCAGTCGGTAGCGCGCCAGGCTCGTAATCTGTAGTTCCCAGGTTCGAGTCCCAGCTGGGTCAGCGTCGAGATTTATCTCCGCAAAATTCCCCGCCCTGCCCACGGTCAGTAGGGGACACCGATGGTCTTGGAAAGGCCGCCGTCCATCGGATGGGACGTTAAGCCGTGGCCCCGTGTGCGGGAGAGCCATACCCTGTGAACGTTAAAGAACACGCTTGATGGCCTTGACGGGAGGCTACCATCTGTCTCCCAACAGCTGTTCCAGTGGGTCTCCTCCCCCAACCTTCTCTGAACCTTCGGGGTCCATGTGACCTGGCCATTTAGCCCATGGTGTGCAAAAAAGTGCCGCTCAGAGGTAAAACAACCCAACCCAACGCTACGCCACTACATATACACTTTGAAATCAGTCTCGGGCGAAAGAAAATATTCTACTATTGTCAATTCTAATAGAGTCCATTCCACGAATCCACACATTCCTCTGCCAGAGGATAATAGTCACTTTGTAAGAAAAAAAAAATCATTCCTCGTGTTTGTGCGTCCCCTCGTCTACCTTTACACCTTTCATAGAGGAATAAGAATTCACTAAAAATACTGTTTTTTTTTAGCTCTGACGTCAAAATTGATGATGAGATCAGAAGTTTGTTATGTAAGAACAAAAAAAAAAACGTTTTTAGTTTTCGCCAAGTGATTTGCTACCTGAAAACATCACGAATGCCAGGTGCTTATGTAAACAGATATCTGGTGTTGAAATTGTAAATGCCTATAGTAATAATAATGTCATTGATCCGTTGTGAACTTTTGTAATGTATAAAATCTTTACATGTCTTTGTGGATAAAAGATTATTTCCGCAAGAGGCATAAATTTTGATTTGTGTTTTTTTTCCCCCTCCCTGAGACATGTTTCAGTAGGATTTGTAGCGAGATTGTTGCAAAAAAGAGACCAATAACGTGTTTTTGTAACACAAGTTATTTTATGTTGCCTGTTCTGATAGAAAATTGTGGATAGACTCACCTACAGGAGTATTTGTTATGCTACTTTTAGTAGCAAACTGTAACCAAGATAGACGCATCGCCAATTTATTTATTTTTTTTTAATTTTTGTAATGATTTTGTAAGAAATAAAGTGAAATCTTGTTTAAGAGAAATTCGTTATAATGAAGTTGCAAATTGTTTGGAACTTCATTTATGGAAAATATTATCACAGCAAAATTGTTCGAAAGATGAGGGAAATGTCCTAGATTTCTAGTGTCTCTTCCAGATAATAATCAAAAAAAATTAATAAAGATCTGGAAAACAGACTATTTTAAATGCTACATAAGTGAGAAAAAGATTTATCTCTTTTTTAAGAAAAAGCTGTGAAATCAAAAAGTTTAGACGCATTTTCATTCCGAAGAAGTGAGCTAGCAGAGTAAGTATTCCCAAACCGTTCATGTTAGCGCGCTTGGCTACTGACCTAAGGGACCTGGGTTCGAGCCCTGGGTAAGGCATGGATGTATGTGTCGTTTTTCTGCTGAGGTCCTGCCATCCTCTCAGATCTTCTACTGTGGCATATAAACTGACAGGCTCTTGTCAGACCTCGGTGGCAAGCAGCTGCTTGAGGGGGTTTTTATTTATTTTTATTTATGCTCACAGGGCTACTGCCGAGAACACTCGAGATTAAAGTTTTATGTTTCAGGTTTAAAACATTTTTCAATTTAAATTGTATAATTTTTTTATCGCCAGTTCCTGAGTTATCGTGTTTCTCTTTAATGAGAAATGATCAGAATTTAAATTCTGGATATACGACATTTTTTTTCACCTGCATTCGAGAGTGCCTGGAACAGGGATTCGAACTTCGCTTTGATTTTTGAGAGACCTCACGCTTCCTCACTTCTCATCATCAGAGCCTACTCCCCTGTTAACAAGGGGCGGGGGTGGCTCAGTCGGTAGCGCGCCAAGCACGTAATCTGTAGTTCCCAGGTTCGAGTCCCAGCTGGGTCAGCGTTGAGATTTATCTCCGCAAAATTTTCCCGCCTTGTCCACGGTCAGTAGGGGACACCGATCGGCTTGGAAAGGCCACCGTCCGTCGGATGGGACGTTAAGCCGTGGCCCCCCCCGTGTGCGGGAGAGCCATACACTGTGCACGTTAAAGAACACGCTGGATGGCCTTGACGGGAGGCTACCATCTGTCTCCCAACAGCTGTTCCAGTGGGTCCCCTCCCCCAACCTTCTCTGAGCCTTCGGAGTCCATGTGACCTGGCCATTTAGCCCATGGTGTGCAAAAAAGTGCCGCTCAGAGGTAAAACAACCCAACAACCTTGTTAACAAGTTCAGTTAATTAAAAAATCACTTCATTGTGACCCCTTGGAATATCTTCACCCCAGTTTGGCCTAAAAATATGTTTTTGCTTTTTCCGCCGGATTCTTGAAAACAAGATTTCATTTTGTTGTTCTGGCATAGTTTTTAAAAAAATTGCCTTCTCACCCAGAACGTGCTGGGAGTGATCATCTGCCGACGTTCGCAAATTGTTCATTTTTCCTAAGTCGTCACAAAGAGTTCATTCCTATGTTTGGATACTTAAGCCTCATTAAGGAATGTAGTGTTTCGTAGTGAGGCACATGGCAAAACTATTTCGCTTCACGATATTAAAATATTGCTTTTTTCATGTCCGAGAAGTTTTTGTTTAGATTTCGTGGGAGAGTTGTTTTCGAATGTTGTAGAAACTTTATTTTTTTTGATAAAGGAACGAGTCTGAATTATTATTGAGTTGGTATTTTAAGTGATTAGTGCTGGTTGCAAAATAAATATGACTTGGTAACAGCTCAATTGAAAAAAATTCTTGCTCCTTTATTGGAACTGTGAAATGTAAAGATGTCCGATTTGCTGGAGGAATTTTTTAGGTCACATTTCGTTATTGTGTTTTGAACATTTCGCAATATAACCGCATTCATTTTAGTGCTTACCTGTTCATAATATAATAATTACTTTAAAATAATCAAAATAGTTATACGGTTTCCATATGAGAATGTGAGATATTACAGTTTTTTTTTTGTATAATAAATGTTGGCTTAGATCCGAATAACAGTAATATGATGTGAATCAAGTTTTAAGATGGGACGGGGGTGGCTCAATCGGTAGCGCGCCAGGCTCGTAATCTGTAGTTCCCAGGTTCGAGTCCCAGCTGGGTCAGCGTTGAGATTTATCTCTGCAAAATTCCCCGCCCTGCCCACGGTCAGTAGGGGACACCGATGGGCTTGGAAAGGCCGCCGTCCGTCGGATGGGACATTAAGCCGTGGTCCGTATACGGGAGAGCCATACCCTGTGTACGTTAAAGAACACGGAGACTACCATTGACGGGACACTACCATCTGTCTCCCAACAGATGTTCCAGTGAGTCCCCTCCCCCAACTTTCTCTGAGCCTCGGGGTCCTTGTGACCTAGCAATTTAGCCCATTGTGTGCAAAAAAGCGCCCAAATTTGCGCGCCAAAAAAGCGCCCATAGGTAAAACAACCCAAAAGTTTTAAGATTTATCGTATTCGGAACTGAAAAAAAAAAGTTGAAATTGGATTTTTTTTTTCTCAATGTCGCCAAATGTAAATGAATAAATTAATTTTTTATTCGATCATAGTTTGATGAATGATCTGTTATTCATTTCAATTATTATATTTGCGATGTACCCAGAAAAGTATTTCCTCAGCCAAAAGTACAAGTGTGTATCGAAAAGAATAATTGGGTTGGGTTGTTTTACCTCTGAGCGGCACTTTTTTGCACACCATGGGCTAAATGGCCAGGTCACATGGACCCCGAAGACTCGGAGAAGGTTGGGGTAGGGGACCCACTGGAACAGCTGTTGGGAGACAGATGGTAGCCTCCCGTCAAGGCCATCCAGCGTGTTCTTTAACGTGCACAGGGTATCTCTCCCGCACACGGGACCACGGCTTAACGTCCCATCCGACAGACGGCGGTCTTTCCAACAAGCCCATCGGTGTCCCCTACTGACCTTGGGCAGGGCGGGGAATTTTGCGGAGATAAATCTCAACGCTGACCCAGCTGGGACTCGAACCTCGGAACTACAGATTACGGACCTGGCGCGCTACCGACTGAGCCACCCCCGCCCCATCGACAAGAATAGACGAGTTGACGTTTTGGCAAGACGATTTTCTAAAATATGAAAAAAAAATACCAAAAATACTTTTAATGCTAAAAAATCAGTTTGGTGATAGCTGGATTGCTTAACCAACCAGCAATTGCGCTGGATGCAGATTTAACTTTGAAACGTGTTCGGATACCCAGCAAACGATATAGCAGATTTTAATTCGCATTCATCAGTTCTATTAAGGAATAAGAATTTTTGAGCTTTTTGTGGTTTCTGAATCTCTCTCTCACGAAAGTTAAGACTCTGTCATCCTCCATTAACCATTGTGTTTTTCTGTGATAGCTTCGCTTAGGTCTTAATTAGGAAGATGTTTTTGTAGTTGCCACCACTGCAGAACTGTTCAGAGCTGTGCATCAGTATTGAAGGCTGTGTTTGTGTCGTCACTTTTTCTTTTAATGCTGATTGGTGGAAGAGGGCCTGACGAAATTTCAGAGGGATCTCCCCTTCCCTGTGAAACTATTAGAGCCGTGGAAGTTGGTACTCCAAGATTTATGAAAGTATGAGATGATATGTTTGGATTTCTTAGGTGTGAACGGGGCGGGGGTGGCTCAGTCGGTAGCGCGCCAGGCTCGTAATCTGTAGTTTCCAGGTTCGAGTCCCAGCTGGGGTAGCTTTGAGATTTATCTCCGCAAAATTCCCCGCATTGCCCACGGTCAGTAGGGGACACCGATGGGCTTGAAAAGGCCACTGTCCGTCGGATGGGACGTTAAGCCGTGGCTCCGTGTGCGGGAGAGCCATATCCTGTGCACTTTAAAGAACACGCTGGATGGCCTTGACGGGAGGCTACCATCTGTCTCCCAACAGCTGTTCTAGTGGGTCCCTTCTCCCAACCTTCTCTGAGCCTTCGGGGTCCATGTGACCTGGCCATTTAGCCCATGGTGTGCAAAAAAGTGCCGCTCAGAGGTAAAACAACCCAACCCACTGTGAACCAAAAACATCAATAAAATTATGAGTAATTAAAATATTACGAACTCGTTTCCTTATTCGCCCATGGGGCGAGGAGTTGTTCAATCGGTAGCGCGCCAAGCTCGTAATCTGAAGTTCCCATGTTCGATTCCTGCCTGGCCGAGCGTTGAGATTTATCTCCACAAAACTCCCTGCCCTTGTTCAATAAAGGACATCGATGGGCTTGGAAAGGCCGCAGTCCGTCCGATGGGACGTAAAGCCGTGGTTCAGTGTGCGGGAGAGCCTTACCCTCTGCACTTTGAAGAACGCATTGGATGACGGGAGACTAGCATCTGTCTTCTAACAGCTATCTAGTGGATCCTGTTCCTCCAACCTTATCTGTACCCTCGGGGTCTTTGTGACCTCGCCATTCAACTCATTTTGTGCAAAAAATTCCGCTAAGAAGTAAAATAGCCCAAGGTTCAGAATAAGTAAAATATTTCTGTATTGGATTCAATTTTTCGGGCGGGGCGCACCAGGCTCGTAATCTGTAGTTCCCAGGTTCGAGTCCCAGCTGGGTCAGCGTTGAGATTTATCTCCTCGAAACTCCCCGCCCTGCCCACGGTCAGTAGGTGACATCGATGGGCTTGGAAAGGCCGCCGTCCGTCGGATGGTAAGTTAATCCATGGCCCGTGTGCGGGAGAGCCATACCCTGTGCACGTTAAAGAACACGCTGGATGGCCTTGACGGGAGGCTACCATCTGTCTGCCAACAGCTGTCCAAGTGGGTCCCCTCCCCAAACCTTCTCTGAGCCTTCGGGGACCTTGTGACCTGACCATTTAGCCCATTGTGTGCAAAAAAGTGTCGCTCAGAAGTAAAACAACCCAACCCTGACCATTTAGCCCATGGTGTGCAAAAAAGTGCCGCTCAGAGGTAAAACAACCTAACCCAACCCTGACCATTTAGCCCATGGTGTGCAAAAAAGTGCCGCTCAGAGGTAAAACAACCCAACCCTGACCATTTAGCCCATTGTGTGCAAAAAGTGTCGCTCAGAGGTAAAACAACCCAATCTAAGGATCCAATTTTATATTTATAAGGTTATGAAGGCAGGAAATTTGGTCTAATTCTCCAACTGAGCAATAACGAAATGTTTGAATTATTAAATCATTGATTCCAATAAAAAGTTCTTAAAAAGTCCCATGCCCTGTCACACCTAAAAGCAAGTTCCAATATATTTAAGCTCCGTATTTTGTGTCAGTGTGTAAATAATGCCAGTAAACGACAATAAAGCAAATTTTCGTCCGGAACTTCTTCCATCATCAAGCAAACGTCCTGATTTCTTTTTCTAGGAATCGTTTTATAAACTGAAGCAGAAGAAATGCACGAAGACAAAATTGATTTTACGAACGAGCCAACCAAACAATAAAGCAACAGTCACTTTCATGTTCATAACCAACCACTGCCATTGAAAAGGCTGTGCCAGCTAACCGTTGTTTTTGTATCTTCTTCGTTCACTTCGGTCTCACCTATTGCTGTACATAATTCCTTACTGCCAGTGTTTACAGCGCCCCCTGCCCCCGGTTTCTTTTATTTTTTTTTTTGTCTGGACATCAAGTCACTGTAACAGCAGATTAAGTTCAATAAAGGTGATGATTTTCAAACTGACTGTTTTCCATTTATGATGTTTTATATTTGTTTTAAACACAAATCAGATTTTGTGGACAAAAATATTATCGAGGGTTGGATACATTAAAAGGTTGGTTAAATTCTAAAAATAAAAGTTTGTCCTCCATCGCTGAAGAGTAAACGACGGATTTAAAAAAAACATGCATTTCAAAATGTAAAACAAAATCTGCAATTTAAAAATTATGCTTTCATTAATCACACCGTAGGAATAAACGTTGGCTATCGCAATACATAAAACTTTGGGGTCAGTTTTGTTGTTCACGGTCCTCAGCCAACAGATGGCAGTGCTCAAGGAGCTTATGACATCGAGGTGTGGGGTGGCTCAGTCGGTAGCGCGCCAAGCTCGTAATCTGTAGTTCCCAGGTTCGAGTCCCAGCTGGGTCAGCGTTGAGAGTTATCTCCGCAAAATTCCCCGCCCTGCCCACGGTCAGGTGGGGACACCGATCGGATTGGAATGGTCGCCGTCCGTCGGATGGGACGTTAAGCCGTGGCTCCGTGTGCGGGAGAGCCATACGTGTGCACGTTAAAGAACACGCTGGATGGCCTTGACGGGAGGCTACCGTCTGTCTCCCAACAGCTGTTCCAGTGGGTCCCCTCCCCCAACCTTCTCTGAGCCTTCGGGGTCCATGTGACCTGGCCATTTAGCCCACGGTGTGCAAAAAAGTGCCGCTCAGAGGTAAAACAACCCAACGTTAAAGAACACGCTGGATGGCCTTGACGGGAGTCTACCATCTGTCTCCCAACAGCTGTTCCAGTGGGTCCCCTCCCCCAATCTTCTCCGAGCCTTCGGGGTCCATGTGACCTGGCCATTTAGCCCACGGTGTGCAAAAAAGTGCCGCTCAGTGGTAAAACAACCCAACCCATATAACCTGGCCATTTATCCCATGGTGTGCAAAAAAGTGCCGCTCAGAGGTAAATCAACCCAACATCGAGGTGTAAAGTATGACGTAAAATGTAACCGTTAGTGGCCTATGGTTTGTTTCTTTTGGGTAATTAACGTGAAGTCACGTGTCATGCGTGTGATGTGTCGGGAATGTGTTTTTTTCGCCATTTTTGCTTGATAACTACTTGGGATTAACATGCCCATGCGCCTAGAGGTAAGTGCATATGTATAATATATTTAATGGAGGATCTTTAATGATAGCAAGAATAATTATGATCCTGTTTTTTTCGAAATTTCGTTAAAATATGGTAAATAATAAATTATTTAAGATATTTTGGAATTATTTAATATTGGGAGGGTTGTTTTAAAAAGTGTTAGTGAAATGTTTTGTAGTGTTATGGTCACGTCGTTTAGAAGTTGGGTTGGGTTGTTTTACCTCTGAGCGGCACTTTTTTGCACACCATGGGATAAATGGCCAGGTCACAAGGACCCCGAAAGCTCAGAGAAGGTTGGGGGAGGGGACCCACTGGAACAGCTGTTGGGGAGACAGATGGTAGCCTCCCGTCAAGGCCATCCAGCGTGTTCTTTAACGTTGGGATGTTTTACCTCTAAGCGGCACTTTTTTGCACACCATGGGCTAAATGGCCAGGTCACAAGGACCCCGAAGGCTCACAGAAGGTTGGGGGAGGGGACCCACTGGAACAGCTGTTGGGAGACAGATGGTAGCCTCCCGTCAAGGCCATCCAGCGTGTTCTTTAACGTGCACAGGGTATGGCTCTCCCATAGATGGGACCACGGCTTAACGTCCCATCCGACGGACGGCGGCCTTTCCAAGCCCATCGGTGTCCCCTACCGACCGTGGGCAGGGCGGGAAATTTTGCGGAGATAAATCTCAACGCTGACCCAGCTGGGACTCGAACCTGGGAACTACAGATTACGAGCCTGGCGCGCTACCGACTGAGCCACCCCCGCCCCAGGTAATAACACTAATACGGTTAGGAAGTGAGTCAAAAAGGCCCAAATAATGTCTTGGCTTGCTGTACTTGCAACCTGAAGGTCCGTCACCTTATATGCTGGAATGTGTGCAAAAACTTGCAGCTCGGAGGTGAAACAACACAACCCTTATATGCTGGAGTCATTTCGTGACGTCCAGATGCGCTCAATCAGCGATAAAACCGTCGACGGCGCTGACCATGGTATCACGGGAAAGGATTGCAGACACATCAGCATGCTCTGCAAGAATGGTAAGACAGGAAATTAATAATGGAGGCAAAACCCAGATGCTCCGCAATATAAAACTGCACTATATCTATAGGGATAATGCCAAATCTCCATTTCCTACGTCGACAACACCATATAGATGTAGCTCGCCCCACGACTACCTATGGTGAACAGTTCTATAGAAGAAAAGTTCATCCATCGGTCCAAACCTAAATTTAATCTGCGCCCCGGTTAGCCACAAATAAAGATCTAAGTTGGCTCGGCTCTCGTGGTGAGAACTCTTAGTCTGGCCTTAACAGGCTCCTCCGCCGGGGCCCTGTCCAACCTAGGTGCCCCCCCCCCTCCAACACCAGTCAGCGGAGCCCTCAACTTCAAGAACCAGCCTTCCATCGGGACCCCGTCCAACTAGATACTCCCCAATACCAGTCAGCAGGGCCCTCAACTTCACACGGGCCCTACAGCCCCCCCCCCCCAACACCAACACCACGACAAGGTGGTTCCCGTTCGTGGGGGGGGGCGGATGGCTCAGTCGGTAGCGCGCCAGGCTCGTAATCTGTAGTTCTCAGGTTCGAGTCCCAGCTAGGTCAGCGTTGAGATTTATCTCCGCAAAATTCCCCGCCCTGCCCACGGTCAGTAGGGGACACCGATGGGCTTGGAAAGGCCGCCGTCCGTCGGATGGGACGTTAAGCCGTGGCCCCGTGTGCGGGAGAGCCATACGCTGTGCACGTTAAAGAACACGCTGGATGGCCTTGACGGGAGGCTACCATCTGTCTGCCAACAGCTGTTCCAGTGGGTCCCCTCCCCCAACCTTCTCTGAGCCTTCGGGGTCCATGTGACCTGGCCATTTAGCCCATGGTGTGCAAAAAAGTGCCGCTCAGAGGTAAAACAACCCAACCCAACCCTTTCGGGGGGGTGGGGCGGAAAATGCTAAGACTGAGTGAGAATGGCATCCACATACTGCTGGTCGTTTAAATTACCCTCGATGACTATGACAGATGATGGGCTGCCCTAAGAGATGGCGCCCAAAACCAGGTTGGCTTGTTTTACCTCTGAGCGGCACTTTTTTGTGCACACGATGGGCTAAATGGCCAGATCATAAAGAGCCCGAAGATTGGGGGAGGGGACCCATTGGAACAGCTGTTAGGAGACAGATGGTAGCCTCTCGTCAAGGCCATCCAGCGTGTACAGGGTATGGCTCTCCTACACACGGGGTCGAGGCTTAACGTCCCATTCGACGGACGGCGGCCCATCGGTATCCGTACTGACCGTGGGCAGGGCCGGAAATTTTGCGGAGGTAAATCTCAACGCTGACCCGGCTGGGATTCGAACCTGGGAACTACAGATTAAGAGCTTGGTAAGCTACCAGGTGAGCCCCCCCCCCCCCCCCGCCGCCGAAAAAAAAAAAAAAACCAGGATCCTAACAGTAGTGTTATATCACGTTCAATGATACATGACGTAAATACTATTTTCTAATCCCATAGGCATAAGGAGTCAATGTAAACATTTTAACTAACACGCCATCGACAAAATTTCTATCATAGATTGCGATATTCGTTTAAGTTTCGCCATTTTCCAACTTCTCCCACTGTTAGAGGGCGCCATTTAATGTATAGGAGGCTTTGTAAAATGCTAATCTTGATATGTCAATAATTCATATGATCCCTGCCCAACCGAAAGAGAATTTTTATCTCTTAAAAGCGTTGAATACCTACAGATGACAAAGTAAAAACAAACACTCCTCTGTTTTTTAAATATTTTTTTATTTCAATAAAAAATATTAAGTTTTCAATTCTGTTTAGAGTTTTTGTATTTTTAACACCATACGGAGATTTAGAAAAAAATCGACTTTAGAAACTTATTCCGAAGTAAAAATAGATCACATTATGTGCGGAAAGAAAAACCATTTAATTCTAAACAACTTTTTTTTTATAAAAGGGAAGGAAATTTAGAAAAAAAAAACAATATTATCACTCAAGCAGCTGCCACAGAGTTTTGATGGCAGCTGTTTCTCATCAAGCCATACCATTAGAAATTTGTGACGAGGGCAAGACCCCAGCACGAAGACAATATCCATTTTTGATCACTAACCAAACACGCTAATTCCTCAGATATGATGTATTCATTTTTATTCAAATTGTTTTTTATCTCGCAGTGGTATGGAGAGAACCCCTAAGCGATGATGCACTACCACCTGGGATGGCCGCGAGATCAATCGCCCCAGCCTCGTAATCTGGATTGGATTGTTTTAGTTCTCAGCGGGGCGGCGGTGGCTCGTAAGCTGTAGTTCCCAGGTTCGAGTCCCAGCTGGGTCAGCGTTGAGATTTATCTCCGCAAAAATTCCCCGCCCTGCCCACGGTCAGTAGGAGACACCGATGGGCTTGGAAAGGCCGCCGTCCGTCGGATGGGACGTTAAGCCGTCTGCGGGAGAGAGATACCCTGTGCACGTTAAAGAACACGCTGGATGGCCTTGACGGGAGGCTACCACCTGTCTCCCAACAGCTGTTCCAGTGGGTCCCCTCCCCCAACCTTCTCTGACACTTTGGGGTTCATGTGACCTGGCCATTTAGCCCATGTCGTGCAAAAAAGTGCCGCTCAGAGGTAAAACAACCCAACCTGTAGTTATATTTATAATAAGTTTAATAGTTACCTATAATACATTGAATATCATCTAAAATTTTTCAAACAACTTTACAATTTTAATAATAACATTTAAGGAATTCTATAGACCCCTTTAGTAAGTTTAATAGTCGCATTTGAAGAATTCTGTAGTCACCTTTGTCAAGTTTATTAAATATATTTAAGATAACCATTAATCACATTTAAGAAATTAACATTCAGTTTTAACAAGTTAAAGAGTTGCCTTTATGTCACCTAACCACGTTTAAAAGTGACACGCGAAGCAAGTTTATCAGTCACAATGAGCACGTTTTTTCGCCGATTCTTTCGCTTCTAGGAGCTATAAAATCCCAATCAGCAGGAAGCTCCGAACGAATGGATGTAATGATCTCTAAACCCCGTATGCCCCGCACTGTTTTCGTCCCCCCTCCCTTTTCTCTTATACTCCTTTGCAGGAGCTTCTGATTCAGATGATGATGAGGGGGTCGATATCAACAGTGACTGACTGAGCGTCTGCATGGCGTCCATCCCGCATCATTAGAAGAGAGGTAATGAGTAGGGGATTGTGTTTGTTTGGATGTATACAGACAGCGTGTATCATCCAGCAACAGGGTACGACGGGAAAATCTTCCTTTTCACGCTCCAAATAGTTCTTAGTTCACGACTCCATTAAGAGAGGCGCTGCAGCATAGTCTATCCCGTTGCTAGGATGCTGGAAGAGACCATTTTCATTCACGGCGTGGGGCGGGGTGGCTCAGTCGGTAGCGCGCCAGGCTCGTAATCTGTAGTTCCCAGGTTCGATTCCCAGCTGGGTCAGCGTTGAGATTTATCTCCGAAAAATTTCCCTGCCCTGCCCACGGTCAGTAGGTCACACCGATGGGCTTGGAAAGGCCGCCGTCCGTCAGATGGGACGTTAAGCCGTGGCCCCGTGTGCGGGAGAGCCATACCCTGTGCACGTTAAAGAACACGCTGGATGGCCTTGACGGGAGGCTACCATCTGTCTCCCAACAGCTGTTCCAGTGGGTCCCCTCCCCCAACCTTCTCTGAGCCTTCGGGGTCCATTTGACCTGGCCATTTAGCCCATGGTGTGCAAAAAAGTGCCGCTCAGAGGTAAAACAACCCAACAACAACCCAGTGGGTCCCCTCCACCAACCTTCTCTGAGCCTTCGGGGTCCATGTGACCTGGCCATTTAGCCCATGGTGTGCAAAAAAAGTGCCGCTCAGAGGTAAAACAACCCAACCCAACTCATTCACGGCGTTGGACCCAAATTGAGAACCGGGAAAAGAAGCAATTTTTCGGTCTATGGTTAGTCATTAACCCGAAAACTGCTAATATCGAAGAAATCACAAGACAATGAGAGTGGAATGGCCGTAAAGAAGATCGCAATCTGGATTCCCACTCTGTGCCAGGGGATATAAGTGGAAAACTTCTTCGAGATACAGATCAGTATCGCAAAACCGCAACTGTCATGGCTCAAGACTCGTTTAATTGGGGAACAAAAGAATGGACTAAACGTTTACACTCTGAAAAATCGTTGTTAAAGCTCTAACAGTTTAAAATTCCCTTTGATTTTTAAAATATGCTCATGGGGATTGGTTCCAATCTCAGATATTCGAGTTCGAATCCCAACTCTATCTGTAATCTGTAGCTCCCAGGTTCGAGTCCCAGCTGGGACAGGGGCGGGGGTGGCTCAGTCGGTAGCGTGCCAGGCTCGTAATCTGTAGTTCCCAGGTTCGAGTCCCAGCTGGGTCAGCGTTGAGATTTATCTCCGCAAAATTCCCCGCCCTGCCCACGGTCAGTAGGGGACACCGATGGGCTTGGAAAGGCCGCCGTCCGTCGGATGGGACGTTAAGCCGTGGCCCCGTGTGCGGGAGAGCCATACCCTGTGCACGTTAAAGAACACGCTGGATGGCCTTGACGGGAGGCTACCATCTGTCTCCCAACAGCTGTTCCAGTGGGTCCCCTCCCCCAACCTTCTCTGAGCCTTCGGGGTTCATGTGACCTGACCATTTAGCCCATGGTGTGCAAAAAAGCGCCGCTCAGAGGTAAAACAACCCAACCCTCTTCTGACAACGAATGTTTTGCCCTGATAATCTTCAAAATTTGAAATTCTGCCCCCCCCCCCCCCCTTCGCCTTCTCTAAAATTCTCGATGACTAATCCCGTGATTGCACTGTCACTCAGGTAAGTCTGACTAGTTCTTCACAACCTCCATTTAAATTTAGAAAATTAGATTTTGACGAAGAACTCTCCTTAGAATGATCTCATTCATCTTAAACACAACTCTTCGGATCTCCCTTTGTCATAATGATTAACGACCAGATGATAAGCGAGCGGAGGATCATCAAATCCTCTAAGTAACAAAAAATTAAAAAAAAATAACTTTCTTTCAGATTGCACCGTTGCTTGTCAAGATTGAGTGATATCAGATCCCACGAAACAATAACGATCAGGAACTTATCACTGTTGCTCTCGTAGATCTTGGGATGCTATCAGAAATCTGTGTGCATTGTAAATAATTTCTTAAAATTCTGTCAATTTTTTTTCTCCTGTTTTAGTATTAAAAAATATTTTTCTGTCGTTCTTTGGATAATTATAACTTTTACCTCACTTTGTTCTTCGGGAAATAATTTATCACAAGGCCGTGTATGGGGGGGGGCGGGGGGGGGCTCAGTCGGTAACGCGCCAGGCTCGTAATCTGGAGTTCCCAGGTTCGAGTCCCAGCTGGGTCAGCGTTGAGATTTATCTCCGCAAACTTCCCCGCCCTGCCCACGGTTAGTAGGGGACACCAATGGGCTTGGAAAGGCCGCCGTCCGTCGGATGGGATGTTAAGCCGTGGCCCCGTGTGCGGGAGAGCCATACCCTGTGCACGTTAAAGAACACGCTGGATGGCCTTGACGGGAGGCTACCATCTGTCTCCCAACAGTTGTTCCAGTGGGTCCCCTCCCCCAACCTTCTCTGAGCCTTCGGGGTCGATGTGACCTGGCCATTTAGCCCATGGTGTGCAAAAAAGTGCCGCTCAGAGGTAAAACAACCCAACCCAACTCTGTCAGTTCAAGATAATTTGTTGTTGGGGTTTTTTTTGTGTGTGTGATCAGACTCACAAACTACTGGATTATCTTGTAGTTATGAGAGAACAGAGGATCATGGCATTTTAGGGTTGAGTTGTTTTACCTCTGAACAGCACAATTTTGCCCAAAATGGTGTAAATGGCCAGGTCACAAGGAGAATGTGGGAGGAAGGAAAAACCATGGACAGCTATTAGAAGGCAGATGGTAGCTTACGTCAAGGCCATCCAGCATCTTCTTTGACGTTCAAAAGATATGGCTCTGCTGCCTACGGGATGGGGGTGGCTCAGTCGGTAGTGCACCAGGCTCGTAATCTGTAGTTCCCAGGTTCGAGTCCCAGCTGGATCAGCGTTGAGATTTATCTCCGCAAAATTCCCCGCCCTGCCCACGGTCAGTAGGGGACACCGATGGGCTTCAAAAGGCTGCTGTCCGTCGGATGGGACGTTAAGCCGTGGCCCCGTGTGCGGGAGAGCCATACCCTGTGCACGTTGAAGAACACGCTGGATGGCCTAGACGGGAGGCTACCATCTGTCTCCCAACAGCTGTTCCAGTGGATCCCCTCCCGCAACCTTCTCTGAGCTTTCGGGGTTCATGTGACCTGGCCATTTAGCCCATGGTGTGCAAAAAAGTGCCGCTCAAAGGTAAAACAATTCAACGTTAAAGAACTCGCTGGATGGCCTTGACGGGAGGCTCCATCTGTCTCCCAACAGCTGTTCCAGTGGGTCCCCTCCACGAACCTTCTCTGAGCCTTCGGGGTCCATGTGGCCTGGCCATTTAGCCCATGGTGTGCAAAAAAGAGGCGCTCGAAGGTAAAACAACCCAACCCAATCTCCTGCCTACGGGGCCACTGCTTAACGTCCCATTCGATGGACGGCGACATTTCAAAACCATCAGCGTCCCCTACTGACTGAACCTGGTAACTGCAGATTACGAGCCTGGCACGCTACTGTCTGAGCCAGCCCCACCTCTGACAACCTAGGACTCGAACCTAGAACTCATCACGAACCAGTGCGATAGCACTACACCACTAGGTGTCAATTGACAGGAAATCATTTTCTGAAAACCCATTCCTTGTCCATATGAGAACCGTGAATATTAACACGTTACCCGAACTGCTCCAAAAATGTTTGCTTTACAGCAAAACGTATTAACGCACGCCACTCGGAATATTTATTCTGCAACCATAATCTCTCACAAGCAATCTCTGCATTCAATACGTTACCCATACACCACTGGAAATTGTCATTCTGCAACCAACATGTTATCCACACAGCCATCTGGAATCTTTATTCTGCAAATATGATATCTCTACCAGCAATCTTTGCTCTCTGTTCAACAAGTTTGCTGCATGTGCACTAGTAATTTTTATTCTGTAACCAAAATGTTAATCATACATCATCCTCAACCTCCGTAGCCGTGGGCTACAGAGGTCCAACCAGACCGTGAAATTTAGTTCTCCAAGCATATCTGTCCTGATCTACATCTGCTGCATCTGGCCACTGCACACCAATTCTAACAAGGTCCTGTTTGACATTGTCTGCCCACCGCATCCTAGGTCTCCCCTTCTTTCTGAGGCCTTTAGGCACACTGTTCATAACCCTATTCGCCAATCTATAATTATTCATACGGGCAACATGGCCAAACCAACGGATCTCTCTCTGCACAATATGCTGCTTAAAGGAGGTTGCAAACTCCTTTGCCTAACCTCATCATTAGTTACCAAGTTGAACCACCTAATGCCCAAGATACTGCGTAAGCATCTGGAATCAAAAGCATCTAGTTTCCTGTTATCTTGTTTACAAAGCGTCCAAGGTTCAGTACAGTTTTTAGTTGTATACGCCTATTTCTCCACACTCTCCATAGATTCTTAAAAGTCCCGGCAGCAATCCCTATTCGTCTGTTAATCTCATGCCGCACATCACCATTATCTGTTACATAGCTCCCAAGATAATTAAACTGTGACACCTGCTCAAGACTGCAACCATTCAGATTAACTGAATCACAGCCTGCCTGACAAATTTTCATCACTTTAGTTTTTCTCTCTGTTTATAACCAAACCTACTCTACTACCAGTCTCATCAACAGCTCGAATGAAAGAGTTCATCTCATCAACATCATTTGCCAGAAGGGCTAAATCATCAGCATAATCTAAATCAGAAATTTTCTTATCTCCAGCCCATTTAAGGCCAAAATCTTTCCCTTGAAGTGAATTTCACATAACATAATCAATAACCAAGCTAAAGAGAAAAGGAGACAAAATGCACCCTTGTCGAACACCAGAAGTAATGCTAAACCAATTGCTACAAGCCTTACCAACTCTCACAAACGACTCGGTGTTATTATAGAGAGCTTTCATAATGTTAACTAACTTGTCTGGTATACCATATGATTTCACAATCAACCACAAATTATGACGATCAACAGAGTCGAAAGCCTTTTTGAAATCAACAAAGCTAAAAGGTTTCTGAAACTCTAAATATTTCTCAAGAATCTGCCTGTGAAAATATCTGATCCACACATCCCCTACCACTTCTGAATCCACATTGCTCATCACGCAATTGCCTGTCAACCAGATTCTTAATTCTATTAAGCACAATCATGGAAAGAACTTTACCTGGAACAGAGAGTAGGCTGATATCCCTATAGTTATCACAAGAACTGCGATCACCTTTTTTGAAAAAAGGGATAACAATAGCTCTGGTAAAATCCTTAGGAACCATGCCTTTATCATAAAAGATATTCAGAATTTCAGTCATCCAAGTGGTAATCAAAACATTCTCAGCTCTAAGCATTTCCGTAGTAATTTCATCCACCCCTGGGGATTTATGTAGTTTAACTTTAGAAACAGCCAAAATAACTTCAGATTGTGTTAGAGGGTCAACATTAAATCCACCAATGCATCTATCATCATTGCAAACAATGGGAGTAGAACTAACTACATTGTTTAGAACATCACTGAAATGCTCAGCCCACCTAGACATGACAGAATCCTCACCTTCTATAACCTTACCTTGTTTATCCTTCAATCCCTGTATACCTGTCCGTTTTCTACCACACAAAACATTAACTATCTGGTACAGCTCTCTGCTGTTGTGCTGTCTAACTGCTTCCTCGGCTTTGTCAGCCAAACCATCAAGCCAAAGATTCTTATCAGCAGCTAACCGATCTTTTACACGTTTATTAAGTTCTTTGTAATGCTTTCTATTAGGACTAGTAGGGTACTGATTAAGGACATTCCTGCAGTTCTTTCTTTCTGAAATAAACTCAAGTGCCTTATCACTCAGATAATTCTGCCTCCTCTCCTCCTCTAATTTTTTTATACTGTTCAAGTAGTGTAATGCGAAGTTTGCTAGGGTAAAGCAACTCGGCACCTTTTCAAGTAACATAACTGGGCGGGGGTGGCTCAGTCGGTAGCGCGCCAGGCTCGTAATCTGTAGTTCCCAGGTTCGAGTCCCAGCTGGGTCAGCGTTGAGATTTATCTCCGCAAAATTCCACGCCCTGCCCACGGTCAGTAGGGGACACCGATGGGCTTGGAAAGGCCGCCGTCCATCGGATGGGCCGTTAAGCCGTGGCCCCGTGTGCGGGAGAGCCATACCCTGTGCACGTTAAAGAACACGCTGGATGGCCTTGACGGGAGGCTACCCTCTGTTTCCCAACAGCTGTTCCAGTGGGTCCACTTACCCAATCTTCTCTGAGCCTTCGGGGTCCATGTGACCTGGCCATTTAGCCCATAGTTTGCAAAAAAGTGCCGCTCAGAGGTAAAACAACCCAACCCACAGGTAAATTTCATTCTGCAAAAAACGTGTTACACATAAAACCGCCTGGAATTTTTATTCAGAAAACGTGCTGTCCACATCGGCGATTTTTGCTCTCCATTCAATTTGTTATCCACACACTTTTTTATTTGCCGAAAGTGGGCAAAACTGGCCAGGCTACAATGGCCCCAAAGGCTGAGAGAAAGGTGAAAGTGACACAGTGGATAGCTGTTACCAGACAGATGAAAGCCTCCCGTCAATGGGGCGGGGATGCCTCAGTTGGTAGCGCGCCAGGCTCGTAATCTGTAGTTCCCAGGTTCGAGTCCCAGCTGGGTCAGCATTGAGATTTATCTCCGCAAAAATTCCCCGCCCTGTCCACGGTCAGTAGGGGACACCGATGGGCTTGGAAAAGCCGCCGTCCGCCGGATGGGACGTTAAGCCGTGGCCCCGTGTGCGGGAGAGCCATACCCTGTGCGCGTTAAAGAACACACTGGATGGCCTTGACGGGAGGCTACCATCTGTCTCCCAACAGCTGTTCCAGTGGGTCCCTTCCCCCAACCTTCTCTGAGCCTTCGGGGTCCATATGACCTAGCCATTTAGCCCATGGTGTGCAAAAAAGTGCCGCTCAGAGGTAAAACAACCCAACCCCTCCCCCCAACCTTCTCTGAGCCTTCGGGGTCCATGTGACCTGGCCATTTAGCCCATGGTGTGCAAAAAAGTGCCGCTCAGAGGAAAAACAACCCAACCCCTCCCCACAACCATCTCTGAGCCTTCGGGGTCCATGTGACCTGGCCATTTAGCCCATGGTGTGCAAAAAAGTGCCGCTCAGAGGTAAAACAACTCAACCCCTCCCCCAACCTTCTCTGAGCCTTCGGGATCCAAGTGACCTGGCCATTTAGCCGATGGTGTGCAAAAAAGTGCCGCTCAGAGGTAAAACAACCCAACCCCTCCCCCCAACCTTCTCTGAGCCTTCGGGATCCATGTGACCTGGCCATTTAGCCCATGGTGTGCAAAAAAGTGCTGCTCAGAGGTAAAACAACCCAACCCCTCCCCCCAACCATCTCTGAGCCTTCGAGGTCCATCTGACCTGGCCATTTAGCCCATTTTGTGCAAAATAGTGCCGCTCAGAGGTAAAAGAACCCAACCCCTCCCCCCAACCATCTCTGAGCCTTCGGGGTCCATGTGACCTGGCCATTTAGCCCATGGTGTGCAAAAAGGTACCGCTCAGAGGTAAAACAACCGTCCCGTCAAGGCCATCAACATGTTCTTTAACGTTCCCACGGAATGGCTCTCTCTCTCCAGCTTTAAGTCCCATCCGACGCACGGAAGCTTTACAAGCCATTGGTGTCCCCTACTGACCGAAGACAAGGCGGGAAGTTTTGCGAAGATAAATCTCAACGCTGGGACTCGAACTTGGGGACTGCAGATTACGAGCCTGGCAGGCTACCGACTGAGCTAACCCCCGCCTCGAATCTGTATTCTGCAAGTTCATTATATCCCGGAAATCTCTGTTTTCTATTCAACAAGTTATCCTCACTGCAATTACAAAATATTTGCTCAGGAGCGAACATAAAGCAGCAACAAATAAAAATAATCCGTGAACAAGATGCTGTCCACATGGCCACAAGGATTCTGTGATCTACAGTTAAATACGTTATCCCTATAGCCACCGCTTGCTCTGTCGTTAGGGGCGGGGGTGGCTCAGTCGGTAGCACGCCAAGCTCGTAATCTGTAGTTCCCAGGTTCGAGTCCCAGGTGGGTCAGCGTTGAGATTTATCTCCGCAAAAATTCCCCGCCCTGCCGACGGTCAGTAGGTGGACAGATGGGCTTGGAAAGGCCGCCGTCCGTCGGATGGGACATTAAGCCTAATGTGCGGGACAGCCATACTCTGTGCACGTTAAAGAACACACTGAATGGCCTTGACCGGGGAGGCTATCATCTGTCTCTCAACAGGTGTTCCAATGGGTCCCCTCCCCCAACCTTCTCTGAGCCTTCGGGGTCCTTGTGAACTGTCCATTTAGCCCATGGTGTGCAAAAAAGTGCCGCTCAGAGGTAAAACAACCCAACCCCTCCCCCCAACCATCTCTGAGCCTTCGGGGTCCATGTGACCTGTCCATTTAGCCCATGGTGTGCAAAAAAGTGCCGCTCAGAGGTAAAACAACCCAACCCCTCCCCCCAACCATCTCTGAGCCTTCGAGGTCCATCTGACCTGGCCATTTAGCCCATTTTGTGCAAAATAGTGCCGCTCAGAGGTAAAACAACCCAACCCCTCCCCCCAACCATCTCTGAGCCTTCGGGGTCCATGTGACCTGGCCATTTAGCCCATGGTGTGCAAAAAGGTACCGCTCAGAGGTAAAACAACCGTCCCGTCAAGGCCATCAACATGTTCTTTAACGTTCCCACGGAATGGCTCTCTCTCTCCAGCTTTAAGTCCCATCCGACGCACGGAAGCTTTACAAGCCATTGGTGTCCCCTACTGACCGAAGACAAGGCGGGAAGTTTTGCGAAGATAAATCTCAACGCTGGGACTCGAACTTGGGGACTGCAGATTACTCAGAGGTAAAACAACCCAACACGCTTGACAATACTAGAGAAGTAATGTCCCGCCTGCGGCAAAACCTGGTATCTGCTCTGCGTCCTCGATCGCTCCAGACAAGGATATTGAGGTTCCAAGTTGAAACCGAGCTCCTTAACGCCTGGGACAGGAATATAATTCCATGACACCCCCCAAATGTTCCACTATTCAGGATAGTACTACATTATACAGAGTGTTCTTTAACGTGCACAGGGTATGGCTACACGATTGACCCATCTACTGTCTAAGCATGCCTTCACTTAAAAAATAACCTAACTGCAGAGAAAGGACCTGCTATAATGAGCAAGACATATAAGCTGATAGAATCAGATTCGTCTTGTTGTCTAATCATTGAAGTGTAGCGTAAGACTTTTGAATTTTGCGCATTCAAAGCCAAATATTTCAGTGAAAACTCCTTCTAATAAAAATGCCAAACATATACAACACCAATACTTTGTAGATTAAATTTTAAATTTAGAATGCCAGTCATTGAATAAACCTGCCTAACATTTTGAACTAGATGGAGCTAATGTGGTGGAGACTCCCAGATGCTTTTCCATCAATAAGCCAGCTTAATAGGGGATCCCACTTCCGTTCAGCGTGGCCCTAGACTCGTCCTTTCCATCAGGGTTGCCACTCAACAGCACCCCAGCAGTACCAGCCAGCCAGGACTCCAACTTAGAAGTTGTAGCGGAGAGCTTTGCAAGACTGGGAGCCCCAAACCCAGCCCGCAGAACCCTCATACAGGTCTCTCCCTTGGGGCTGCGACCTACTGTGGCATGCCAGAGACACCAATCGAGCAGGGACCCCAACTTCTCAAAGCCACCCTAGGCCCCTCCACCACCAATCTTGAATTAATGCCTTCTGATCCGGGATGCCTAAAAGTTCTTGTGTGGAGACTCTTAGCTTGGCTGTTTCATTGATAAGTCAGTCGACCGGGAATCCCACTCCCAGTCGCGAGCCTTCAACTTCTACCTCTCCATAAAAGCCGATTCGAGGCCCCCTAGCGTACAGACCTGCCACCCACATATGGGCTGCAACCGAAAACTTCTCTGATGCCAGGATGAGTCCGCCTAATAGGGTGCACTAAGCCCTTTCAACGGACACTCCACTTTACACATCTACATCGGGTTGCTGGCCCGCGTGCAAGCCAAGAGGACTCCGAATTCCCAGCTTACAGACCTGCCACCCACTTCGGGGCTGCAACCGAAAACTGCTCTGATGTGTGGCATCTCCATCGGGTTGCTGGCCCGCGTGCACGCCAGCGGACCACCAGCCAACCCTACTTCTTAGACGCACCGTAGGACTTACTCCCACCACAAGGTGGTCCCCACTCGGGGGGGGGGGGGGGGTTGTTGGGTTGTTTTACCTCTGAGCGGCACTTTTTTGCACACCATGGGCTAAATGGCCAGGTCACATGGACCCCGAAGGCTCAGAGAAGTTTGGGGGAGGGGACCCACTGGAACAGCTGTTGGGAGACAGATGGTAGCCTCCCGTCAAGGCCATCCAGCGTGTTCTTTAATGTGCACAGGGTATGGCTCTCCCGCACACGGGGCCACGGCTTAATGTCCCATCCGAAGGACGGCGGCCTTTCCAAGTCCATCGGTGTCCTCTACTGACCGTGGGCAGGGCGGGGAATTTTGCGGAGATAAATCTCAACGCTGACCCAGCTGGGACTCGAACCTGGGAACTACAGATTACGAGCCTGGCGCGCTACCGACTGAGCCACCCCCGCCCCAGGGGGGGAGGGTAACGCCTGGGACAGGAGGCTTCTATCTCTCAATTTCTGTGCAGAGGGTCCCACTGCTCCTAACCAACTCTAAGACTTTGTTGTTCTTGAAACCTTGGCCATTCAGTCCATTGCAAGCAAAAACGTGCGACTCAGAGTTAAACAACCCAACGTTAAAACAACCCACCCAAACCCAAAACAGCTCATCATACCAGCTGTCCAGTGGATTCGTTGACCTTCAAATACTTGCACTCCGACTTTTTCCACTCTGCAGCCAAAAGAAGAAGAAGAAGACTTTCTCATTTAAAACTTAATGTTCAAATCCCTAAACTGCCGTTAATCCTTCGCTTAATAAATCACAATTATGATTTCCCAATGCCTTCAGATATTTTTTAAACCTTCATTTGTGCGTATAGAGGGATGATAACAATAATGATCCCATTCACATCAGACCTCTGCCTCTGAGCATCCCTGGTTCATTAGTCTATCATTACCCTTTAAGCAATGATTTTGCAACGCCACCATCCCCTAGGTCGTCATTATGATTGTACTCGCATTTGGTACACGGTATCTACTTCACCCACCCTCCTCACCCACCCCATTCTGCACACAGACATACACAAACAGAAGCACCCAGTGGGCAGTCCCTTTACCATGGAATCCCTTACCCACGCCATCAGCAGAGAGGCTAATGAGGGAACATTAACTGGGCGGGAAGGATTCGTGTATAATTGCTGGGAAAAGTCTCCCGGTGCTATCAGCGTTCGGGTCTGATTGATGGCAAAGAAAGGGATTGGAGGAGGAGAGGAGGGATTGCCAGACGCAGCAAGACTTGGTGCATCAAAATTCTCTATGTGTGAGGTCATGGAAGGAAATTGAATGAAGAGTGTAGGTTCGTCAACGAACGGCATGTGCTTCACTGAAGAAGCATGTGGTTTTTTTTCTCTTCCCATTCATAAAGCTTAGATGCTTAGAACGCATTTTTTCAAAGCGATGATGATGTTTATCATCGTGATTTTACTTTGTGCTTGCTGTGAGTGATAAAACATGGAAAACAATCGCTATGTTATGGTCGTACGGGAAAGGTAGACTTTTTAAATTATTTTTTGTGTACGATGATGAGATTTGAATATTTTTTTACCTCTAGGCAGCATTTTTGTTTAACCCAAATGGGTAAATGGCGTGTTCAAAAAGATCCCCAAGGGATCAGAAAAGGTGGGGGAAGAGACACAACTGGCAGGTACAGTGTCAAGCTTCGAGTCAAGGCTATCTACCATGTTCTTTGGGGCGGGGGTGGCTCAGTCGGTAGCGCACCCGGATCGTAATCTGTAGTTCCCAGGTTCGAGTCCCAGCTGGATCAGGGTTGAGATTTATCTCCGCAAAATTCCCCGCCCTGCCCACGGTTAGTAGGGGACACCGATGGGCTTGGAAAGGCCGCCGTCCGTCGGATGGGACGTTAAGCCGTGGCCCCGTGTGCGGGAGAGCCATACCCTGTGCACGTTAAAGAACACGCTTGATGGTCTTGACGGGAGGCTACCATCTGTCTCCCAACAGCTGTTCCAGTGGGTCCCCTCCCCCAACCTTCTCTGAGCCTTCGGGGTCCATGTGACCTGGCCATTTTAGCCCATGTGGGACATTTTCTGTGTATTGTCTTCCCTCTGGTGAAATTAAATAGGGTTGGATTGTTATATCTCTTAGTGGCATTTTTGTACACAATGGGCTAAATGGCCGTGTCTCAAAGACCCCGAAGAGAGAAGGTTAGGAGAGGGGACCCACTGGAAGCTGTTGGGAGAACAAATGGTAGCCTCCCGTCAACGCCATCCAGCGTGTGCTTTAACGTGCACAGGGTATGGCCAACACCACCTAGAGGAGAAGGCCGTAGCAGTCATTTGTGACGTCAGCATTACTGGACCGGACTGCGGCAGAATAGATTGAGAGATAGCTTATCCTTGTTAATAGAACTTTCCATTTAGATTTTAAATATTCACTAATAAATCGTCGTCATCATTAAAATAATTTGTTTCCATATAATTTAAAAAAAAATTCCTTCCCACTTTTATTTCTAATTTTTTTTTAGACATAATGTTTTTTTTTTTTGCTTTGATTAGCATTGATAAACCATTAATTTCCGTTTCCGATTATACAGATAGCTTTAAATTATTATTCAGATAATAACGCTCTTTAAACGTTCGGAAATTCCAAAACTTAACTAATTTTGCAAACGATCGATTTATCTCCGCAAAATTACCCGCCCTGCCCACGGTCAGTAGGGGACACCGATGGGCTTGTAAAGGCCGCCGTCCGTCGGATGGGACGTTAAGCCGTGGTCCCGTGTGCGGGAGAGAGCCATACCCTGTGCACGTTAAAGAACACGCTGGATGGCCTTGACGGGACGCTACCATCTGTCTCCCAACAGCTGTTCCAGTGGGTCCCCTCCCCCAACCTTCTCTGAGCCTTCGGGGTCCATGTGACCTGGCCATTTAGCCCATGGTGTGCAAAAAAAGTGCCGCTCAGAGGTAAAACAACCCAACCCAACCCAAACGATCGATTGATGTATTGAACTGCTACTAAATTTTCACTCTTAAAGGATTCTAGAAGTGTGAAATATTTTTGGAAAAAAATTACTTGTTACAAAATACCACAGATATATTTTTTTTTTCAGAAATATGTATGTATGTATGTGTGTGTGTAAAGAGGTCTAAAAAAATATATAATGAAAACAGTATGTTGCATATGTTAAGAAAAACAACCAACAAATTTCACATTAAAAATATACTTTTATTTACAATCCGAGTCCACATCTTTATACCTCACAAATATATATATATAGGATACACATTACAATGAAACATATTTCGTATCATTGTTTACTTTATTTTTAAGAAAATTGTGCAATTAAAACGGGAAAATTCACCAATCATATGGGGGAATTTTTAAACAATATGAAGGAACTTAATATTGTGCAATACCATTTAAATTGAAAAGGAAAATTTTAAGATATTCTATTGATCCCAGTTGAACAATTGCTGATTTTTTTAAATAGTTTAATATGAAAGCTGTTTTTAAAATGCATCACATTAATAAAAACTGTTTCTAGGACATCTATGACTTTTAGATAAAAAGAAGAAAAAAGGAAAACTTCTTTCCCAAACTTTTTCACCCTAATGCATATTAAAACTGATTTCTTCACATAAGATAAATTTTTTTTATCCTTTTTGGTATCATAATAAACTTTAATAATAGAAAAAAATATTCTGAAGAAACATGAAAGCAACATCTAAATACATGTGGTCAAAAGGTTTGAACAGATTCAAAATACAACAGAAATATAAAATGCAATGAGTATCATACAATGTAAAGGTCACATTGAAATATCCATATACACTCAGTAATGATGAAACCTAATTCCATGTTATGTCAATGGAAAGCTAATTTCAAAGCTATTTAACTTGTAAAAATGAAATGAAGATCAATTAAAGATCTCAATCTATGTTCATTAAAAATTAAAGAATTATGGAAATTGGGATATTTAATATGAACAATGGCTGTTTAAAATATTGATCTGGGAAGTAGTTGAAATAAGTTAATCTCAAAACGGTATCCCATATTAAATTTTATTAGCATAGTTTTAGCAGAATATGTAACAATTATTTCAATTTTCACCAACTCTGCAGAATGCGCATTACTGCTTAAGATGTTGATATATAATAAAATACCCCTTGGCCGAGTGGTTAGCGCGCTTGGCTACTGATCTACGGGACCTGGGTTCGATCCCCGGGTAAGGCATGGATGTTCGTGTTGTTTTTCTGCAGAGGTCCTGCCATCCTCTCAGATCTTCTACTGTGGCATATAAACTGACAGGTTCCTGTCAGACCTCTGTGGCAAGCAGCTGCTTGAGGGGGTATTTATTTATTTATTTTTTATTTCGAACAGCTCCTTACCACAGAGGTCTGACATGAGCCTGTAAGTTTATATGCCATAGTAGGTCTGTGAGGATCGCGGAAACCAGGCAGAAAACCAACACGAACAACCATGCCTTAACTTAGGGCTCGAACCCAGGTTAGTAACCAAGCGAAGCCTCTTTAAATACTAAATGAATATTATTGGAATCATCATCATCATCATCCTCAAGCAGCCATGGGCTACGGAGGTCCAACCAGACTGTGCAATTTAGTTCTCCAAGCAAGTCTATCCTGAGCTACATCTACTGCATTTGGCCACTGCACACCAATTCTAACAAGGTCCTGTTTGACATTGTCAGCCCACCGCATCCTAGGTCTCCCCTTCTTTCTGAGGCCTTTAGGCACACTGTTCATAACCCTATTCGCCAATCTATAATTATTCATACGGTTGTTGGGTTGTTTTACCTCTGAGCGGCACTTTTTTTGCACACCATGGGCTAAATGGCCAGGTCACATGGACCCCGAAGGCTCAGAGAAGGTTGGGGGAGGGGACCCACTGGAACAGCTGTTGGGAGACAGATGGTAGCCTCCCGTCAAGGCCATCCAGCGTGTTCTTTAACGTGCACAGGGTATGGCTCTCCCGCACACGGGGCCACGGCTTAACGTCCCATCCGACGGACGGCGGCCTTTCCTAGCCCATCGGTGTCCCCTACTGACCGTGGGCAGGGCGGGGAATTTTGCGGAGATAAATCTCAACGCTGACCCAGCTGGGACTCGAACCTGGGAACTACAGATTACGAGCCTGGCGCGCTACCGACTGAGCCACCCCCGCCCCTTATTCATACGGGCAACATGGCCAAACCAACGGAGTCTCTTTGCACAATATGCTGCTTAAAGGAGGTTGCAAACTCCTTTGCCTAACCTCATCATTAGTTACAAAGTTGAACCACCTAATCCCCAAGATACTACGTAAGCATCTAGAATCAAAGGCATCTAGTTTCCTGTTATCTTGTTTACAAAGTGTCCAAGTTTCACTACCATAACTAACCCTAGAAAGAACCAAACTATTATACAGTCTAATTTTAGTCTTTAGGTGTATACGCCTATTTCTCCACACTCTCCATAGATTCTTAAAAGTCCCGGCAGCAATCCCTATTCGTCTGTTAATCTCATGCTGCACATCACCATTATCTGTTACATAGCTCCCAAGATAATTAAACTGTGACACCTGCTCAAGACTGCAACCATTCAGATTAACTGAATCACAGCCTGCCTGACAAATTTTCATCACTTTAGTTTTTCTCTCTGTTTATAACCAAACCTACCCTACTACCAGTCTCATCAACAGCTCGAATGAAAGAGTTCATCTCATCAACATCATTTGCCAAAAGGGCTAAATCATCAGCATAATCTAAATCAGAAATTTTCGTATCTCCAGCCCATTTAAGGCCAAAATCTTTCCCTTGAAGTGAATTTCGCATAACATAATCAATAACCAAACTAAAGAGAAAAGGAGACAAAATGCACCCTTGTCGAACACCAGAAGTAATGCTAAACCAATTGCTACAAGCCTTACCAACTCTCACACACCACTCAGTGTTATTATAGAGAGCGTTCATAATGTTAACTAGCTTGTCTGGTATACCATATGATTTCACAATCAACCACAAATTATGACGATCAACAGAGTCGAAAGCCTTTTTGAAATCAACAAAGCTAGCAACCAAAGGTTTCTGAAACTCTAAACATTTCTCAAGAATCTGCCTAAGTGAAAATATCTGATCCACACATCCCCTACCACTTCTGAATCCACATTGCTCATCACGCAATTGACTGTCAACCAGATTCTTAATTCTATTAAGCACAATCATGGAAAGAACTTTACCTGGAACAGAGAGTAGGCTGATACCCCTATAGTTATCACAAGAACTGGAATCACCTTTTTTGAAAATAGGGATAATAATAGCTCTGGTAAAATCCTTAGGAACCATGCCTTTATCATTAAAGATATTCAAAATTCCAGTCATCCAAGTGGTAACCGAAACATTCCCAGCTCTAAGCATTTCGGTAGTAATTTCATCTACCCCTGGGGATTTATGTAGTTTAAGTTTAGAAACAGCCAAAATAACTTCAGATTGTGTTATAGGGCCAACATTAAAGCCACCAATGCATCTATCATCATTACAAACAATGGGAGTAGAACCAACTACACTGTTTAGAACATCACTGAAATGCTATTGGCATAACTTGGGATTTGGGGGTCATAATTCACCGAGTGTATATGGGGTACAGTTTCATGGCAGCAAACAGACTTTTATAACACGGAACTTAAAATATTTATGATAACCATAGTTTGAATTGTGAAATGAAAACAATACATTTGTACATACATGTAATAAGAAAAGATTTAACTTGTAAAATTTGCATCTATATATATAATTAGTAGAATTGTAGCATCACCAGCAACTTAGATTAAATGACATTGCAAAACTTGAATTAAGTAAAAATAAAGTACTACAAGCAATATATATCAACTATTAAACATTTTACTAACATTGAATAGATAGAATTAGCATCTAAAATTTTCTTATATTTTTATAGAGAGGTCAAGCTTTCCAAATGAAGTACAAAGCAATGAACCATTCACTGAAATAAAAAAAATTCAAAACTCATCACATACTAACCATAAAACATTTAAAATTAATAATTTAATCATTAAGCATTTAAAAGAAACAAAGTTGTTCAATCATTTATAAAAAAAAGGAAATCACAATCACTTGCCGTAAAATAGTTTTGCCTTCTTTCTACATTTTACAAATGCTCAAAATGCTAAGTCTTTTTCTCAGATCCTTTATGCACGTCAATCGAAGTTTCTGCACAGTAGCAAAATATAGTTAAAGGAACTGAAAACAGCTATTGCAGCTATGCAATAAAATTTCCACTAAAATACTGCAAAATGTTTGACAATAAAGTTAACCAGTTTTTATGTGTGAAAACAATGGTGGAAACAATAATACACCACTCCAAAGTGGGGCGGAGGTGGCTCAGTAGGTAGCGCGCCAGACTCGTAATCTGTAGTTCCCAGGTTCGAGTCCAAGCTGGGTCAGCGTTGAGATTTATCTCCGCAAAAATTCCCCGCCCTGCCCACGGTCAGTAGGGGACACCGATGGGCTTGGAAAGGCCGCCGTCCGTCGGATGGGACGTTAAGCCGTGGCCCCATGTGCGGGAGAGCCATACCCTGTGCACGTTAAAGAACACGCTAGATGGCCTTGACGGGAGGCTACCATCTGTCTCCTAACAGCTGTTCCAGTGGGTCCCCTCCCCCAACCTTCTCTGAGCCTTCGGGTTCCATGTGACCTGGCTATTTAGCCCATGGTGTACAAAAAAGTGCCGCTCAGAGATAAAACAACCCAATCTTTACCTCCCTCCAACTTGATATTTGAGTTTGATTTTTTAACATTGGGTACTTTAAGATACTTAGACTAGCAAGTGCGTGAGCAGATGGACAATCCAAGACTTGTGTAATAAGAAAAATAAAAAAGCCTGCTTCATAGAAGATCAGTTTTCAAATACTGGCTCAAAGCCTGTGGAAATTTGTTTTCCAGATATTACAGATGAGTGAATATAAATAAAGATGATTAAATAAAGAAATTATTAAACAGTTTAAAAGAAATTATCTGCATTGGGTGAAATTAAAACATTGGATTCAGAACTCAATAAAAATATTTACTTAAAAATATCAACCACTGATATCAAATTTGTAATATGATTGAGACTACGAAACATAAAGTTTTGAATTATATTAAATCTGATAAGGGTAAAATCTCAAGACAAAAATGTATTACCAAAATAAACTTTTCCTTTAAGTTCAGCAGTAATTAAAACATATGCTACAATGAATGGAGCAGAATCTAATACTATCAATGAAAATATAACAAGATCCTGTTTCTTGATAACAGACCAAGATTCAGGATAACTCACCAAGTTTAATTTCTCCTGTAGTTCACCTAAAGTAGAAAAGTTCATTTTTTTTATCATAAATTTCTTTTTCTTTGACACTTTCAGATAGTGCTTTGCAAAGTGCTTCATTTTCTCGTTGAAGTCTCTTATCAACAGGGCTGTCTCTACTATTGCAGTGTGTAGACAAATCTGAAGGCCATCCTGGAAAGAGACGTGGGATGGAGTTCGGTGCTAATCTTGGATACTTTAGAGGTGCAGAAAGCTTTCTCCCAGTTTTCATGTCAAACATGCCGGTTTCTCTTTTAACATCAGATGGTGCAAAGTGGAGTTCACACACCTATGTAAGCAAAAGAAATATTGAGAATATGTACAAAAAAAAACCTGTGATGAATGATAAACACTAAAACAAAAGTCCAAACACCAAGAATAGTTCATCATACACGAAAGAAATTTATTCAGAACTGAAGACTTTTTTTCCTTTGAAAGAAAAAAAATATAATTTTGTTCAAAATAATTCTACAATCAGTGTATTTTTATGATTTCAATCAAAATCCATGGTTGAAGAAATTAATTCTCCCCCCCCCCCACCAAGGAGTGCACCTAGTTATTCTACCAGTAAGCTAGTTTTTCTCAATATTTCTAGCCCTTCATTTATCATATAGAGTTCATCTTGAAAGCTAATGCTAACCATCTAATAGCATTCCACTGCTAGTACTAACCATAAAGTGCTATTGGTAATGCCATTAATAGGTGATAATATAAAATAGAATGCGAAAAATCACACTGAGCTGAAAATAATTTGAAACAACACTCTTATGAATGAACGTTTAAAGATTTGAAATATTCCAGTCCAGGAATTGAGCCTGAAAACAACTCCAGTAATAAGTATATTATTTCAGACAATTTCGTCTTACTGAGATTTTCAATACATTAGGCATAAATTTGTTTATATAGACAGCACCTGGTATTATACTAATGCTGAAAGGTATTAGGAATTGATTGGTCAGGAAGTTTACTGTTGTCTACCGTTTCTATAATAAACTTTCACCATTACATATCGGTAAAATCAAAATAACTCAAATTTTTGTGATAATTTTTGGATTCCTTCAGTTGTAAAATGCAAACCAGTGGTCAGTACAGAGGATAAACTTTGACGTTAACTCGAAAACAATATGGTATGCATTTGTGGGTTGTTGGGTTGTTTTACCTCTGAGCGGCACTTTTTTGCACACCATGGGCTAAATGGCCAGGTCACATGGACCCCGAAGGCTCAGAGAAGGTTGGAGGAGGGGACCCACTTTAACAGCTGTTCGGAGACAGATGGTAGCCTCCCGTCAAGGCCATCCAGCGTGTTCTTTAACGTGCACAGGGTATGGCTCTCCCGCACACGGGGCCACGGCTTAACGTCCCATCCGACGGACGGCGGCCTTTCCAAGCCCATCGGTGTCCCCTACTGACCGTGGGCAGGGCGGGGAATTTTGCGGAGATAAATCTCAACGCTGACCCAGCTGGGACTCGAACCTGGGAACTACAGATTACGAGCCTGGCGCGCTACCGACTGAGCCACCCCCGCCCCATGCATTTGTGGTGTTTAACATATTTATATTCACATAATAGATGAAATGACAGATATCCCCTCAAATATTCTCTAATATGATTATAGAATACATTTCTAACAAAATTAAAACAAAATCTGCAATCACATGCAATAAAGATATGACAGTAGACTGTTATACCTTTTTATAATATACCTGACTTATCTCATTTTACAATGAGAGTGATTGGAAATATATGCACTTTTAATTACTCCTTTGAAAGTAAAAAAATTCTAACTTTACTATTAAATCCTTTTTCAAAATATCCTTTCATTTATTAATCCATATGTACGCTAGATGTAGCCCACCATTTCTGTAATATCCACTATAACTTGGCCTGATTTCAGAGACATAATTATGCAGATTAATTTAATGCTGAAAGTTATTAGGAATTGATTGGTCAGGAAGTTTACTGTTGTCTACAGTTTCTACAATGAACTTTTACCATTATCTGTCCTGCTTTTATTAAAAAAAATAGCTGATGTGTGAGGTAGGCAAAACTTCAGCAGGAAAATAATACATATTCACAAAGCCATCTCTAGGCTTTGAACCTGGGTCCAATTTGTATCCAAGTATACTAGTAATAACACCAAAATAATTTCTAAAACTTATGCAGAGATTTTGTATTTAAAAGTAGGTTTTCCCATGATCTTGCCTTTGGCTTATATATGTATTTCAAGTTTAACAGTATTATCATATTAACTTATACGAGATATATTTGAACTCTATGGATATTTAAATATAGTGATATAACATTAGACCCTGAAACTATCCCAACAAAAATACCAATTTCTTAACTTACTACTGTAATCTATTAAATAAAAAGTCTGGTCACTGTCAAATATTCTTTTCTATTTAAGCATTTTAACATATGTACATTCGACATTTTTTATCCCAGCGTATTATGTTTCTTACTTAATAAAAATAACGTCAAATTAATCCATAACAGATCAATGATATTATATATGTATATTATACAATAGTTAAAACGATAATTTTTACTTTAGAAGTTCATAAATATGACAACAGATATTAATAGAAAATAAAGTTCTTCTTACCTTGGATGCTTTCGTTGGAGAGAAGTTTTGCCTTGGTATTGAACGAATCCATTTCTGTCGCAAATCGATATCTTCTGGAAATTTAAAAACTGAGAATATTTTTCCCCTTCGTAATTGCTCCTGCACTGAGGAACGCAGCAGCGCGATGGCATTTCGCTACAAAATCAATGAATTTAATAATAAAATGCTTTGTGCACACACCAAATCAAACGCGGCAAAACTAGTTAAACCCTAACTATAGCAAGATGGAGGCGACGCTACTAGGATACCACGTTCTCATGTGTTGCATAGGTCGTCTACGGGTCTTCTAGAAATGACGTCATCAGAATCGCTTCACCGACTGGTAGGGCCTTCTCCTCTAGGTGGTGTTGGTATGGCTTTCTCTCGCACATAGTACTACGGCTTAACGCCCCATCCGACGGACTTTCCAAGCCCATCGGTGTCCCTTTTCTAACCGAGGTCAGGGCGGGGAGTTTTGCGGAGATTAAAAATAGGTATATTTACTTTCTGATATTATTATTTTACTTTGTAAAATTTATATTGAATTCAAAGGTGCCTGCAATATTAATGTAGAATATTATATATACAATCGGAAGGAATATTTACGGTGGGGAGAGGTAAAAATGATAATCTGTGTTTCAAGATAGAAATATTTAAGTCGAGTTATTTATTAATGAGCGCAATTAGGGAATGCACCAATAATCAATGCATGGAATCATTATTGTAAGGACAAGATCGGCTAGGACGAGCTAGGAGTAACTTTATCCTGCAGAGTTGGGTTGTTTTACCTGTGAGCGGCACTTTTTTGCACACCATGGGCTAAATGGCGAGGTCACATGGACCCCGAAGGCTCAGAGAAGGTTGGGGGAGGGAACCCACTGGAACAGTTGTTGGGAGACAGATGGTAGTCTCCCGTCAAGGCCATCCAGCGTGTTCTTTAACGTGCACAGGGTATGGGCTTTCCCTCACACGGGGCCACGGCTTAACGTGCCATCGAAAGACTGCGGCCTTTCCAAGCCCATCGGTGTCCCCTACTGACCGTGGGCAGGGCGGGGAGTTTTGCAGAGATAAATCTCAACGCTGACCCAGTTCTGGGACTCGAGCCTGGCGCGCTACCGACTGAGCCACCCCCTTATCCTGCAGAACTTTGCTTAGCAACAAGAAGGGCTTTTTTGCCGGGTTAAAACATTTGTGTTTAATAAAATCTCGAGCTCGGAGTTGCATGGCAGAATGATCCCGACTAGCTTGGAACCGTGGTCGTACCTGATTGGGTCGAGTGAGTGTTTCATCCCCCGAAATGCATCACGTGACCGCACCGGTGGTATTTCTCAACAAAGGAAATGAATTTTGAAAAACGACAGTTGTGGTTTAGATTCCGGTAGGGGACTGGTCGTGAAGACGTCGCCCTATTTTGCATCAACTGTTTCCTGTTGCTTAGGTGTTAGGAACACTTGAAAGCTTGGTTGTAGGTAGCCTTGTTATTAGGACTGGAAATCCTGGTTTCTTGATTTTAGTGACTTGCCAGGTGGCAGTCCCTGTTCCCTTCTATGATTCTGCACTGTATTGTGTGGTTGTTGGGTTGTTTTACCTCTGAGCGGCACTTTTTTTGCAAACCGTGGGCTAAATGGCCAGGTCACATGGACCCCGAAGGCTCAGAGAAGGTTGGGGGAGGGGACCCACTGGAACAGTTGTTGGGAGACAGATGGTAGCCTCCCGTCAAGGCCATCCAGCGTGTTCTTTAAAGTGCACAGGGTATGGCTCTCCCGTACACGGAACCACGGTTTAACGTCCCATCCGACGGATGGCGGCCTTTTCCAAGCCCATCGGTGTCCCCTACTGACCGTGGGCAGGCAGGGTGGGGAACTGTGCGGAGATAAATCTCAACGCTGACTCAGCTGGGACTCGAACCTGGGAACTACAGATTACGAGCCTGGCGCGCTACCGACTGAGCCACCCCCGCCCTCTGTATTGTGTGTGGGAAATAAAGTATATATATATATAGTTCACATATTGGTAGAGTTTAATTATCTAAGGAACAGAGTAGTGCTTTTCTGACATCTAATGGAAAAGTACCCAGAGTTAAAAGCTCACACACAGTAGGAGAGAGAAAGGATGAAAGATCCGTTATAATAATAAACTAAGTATGCCCAAAGACAAAAAAAAATACAACTTATTATTGTAATTACATGTAAAAAATTGTATTTTTCAAAATAAATTAATTTTTCGATAACATTTTTCATGAAGAGAGGCAGTCGCTCTTCTTGACTCTTCTCACCGATTTCGTTGATCAGGTATTGTAAACACTTTTGGGACAAACATAGAATATCAGGATTTTTCCCGACCCGAAAAGAATATGGAATATCATAGGAGTTTTTGGAATCAATTTCAATATCGTATAAACATTTGGAGTTAATATCGAATAGACTTTTGGAATCAATATCGTATAAATCTTAGAATCAATATTGTATAACTCTTTTGGGAACAATGTAGTACAGACTTTTAGAATCAATATCATGTAAACCTTTCGAATCACATAGTAAAGACCATTGTAATCAAAGAATATTAACCTTTTAAATCATTATCATATAAAATAATATATAACATTGGAACCAATATCGCGTAGGCCATTGAAATCAAATCGTATAAACTTTTGGAATCAATATCATGTAAATCGTCGGAATAAATATCACTCAAACCTTTGAAATTAATGTCGTATAGACCAATCGAAACAAATCGTATAAATCTTCGGAATCAATATCGTATAAAACATATAAGGTGTTGGAATAAATATCGTATAGAACTTTGAAATCGATATCATGTAAACCTTTGGTATCAGTATCGTATTAACCTTTGATATCGATATCATATGGACTTTGGGTTCAATATCATATAAACCTTTGAAATCAATATCATATAAACCTTTGATTGTAAAAGTTAAAATAGATATCGAGTATTCAAATTCTACGATATTGAAATCAATATCTAATAGATCTTTGGAATAAATGTATAAACCTTTGATTGTAAAAGTTAAAATAGATATCGAGTATTCAAATTCTACGATATTGAAATCAATATCTAATAGATCTTTGGAATTAATATATAAACCTTTGGGATCAATATTGTATAAACTTTTGGAATCGATATCGTATTAGATCTTTAAAAACAATATCGCATAAGCAATTGCAATATTGTTTTATATCGCATAAGTTGTTTTATATCGCAATATAAGCAATATATTGTTTATATTGTATATTATCGCATAAGCAATTGCAATATTGCATTTGCACACAATATCGCATAAGCAATATCATGTTTACCTTTGAAATCAATATGGTGTAGACCTTAGGAATCAATATCGTGTAGACCTTAGGAATCAATATGGTGTAGAACTTAGGAATCAATATGGTATAGACCTTAGGAATCAATATCGTGTAGACCTTAGGAATCAATATCGTGTAGATCTTTGGAATCAATATCGTGTACACCGTTGCAATCAATATCTTATAAGTCTTTGGAATCAGCATTGTACCAAATCTTTGGAATGAATATTAAGTAAACCTTTCGAATCGATATCGCATAAACTTTTCAAATGAATATTGTATATTAAAATTACCAAATTTTTTTATATTATATAAAATACTTTCGTTGCGATATTTCACAGAGTAAAAAAAAGGACCCAGCAATGAGAAAAAAAAATAAAGCTCATAAACCTTTTTCTTTTAACTGAGCTCTGAGAGGGTGTGTTTTTTCTTCCCTACCTTGACTCTCCTAATTCAACGGAATTTCATTAAAAGCAAAATAAAACTTCCACTGGCTCCATCCTCCACATTCCCAACTAAGAGATTCCTCGCCATCCTGCACGTATTCCTTTAAAAGTAAGGGGAAAAAATGCCAAAGTAACTCACACAGTTGAAGAACACCAGAAACATCTTCTGAAGAACTTCAGCAGCCAGGGTGGAGCAAGGATCATCAATCACAGGATGCACGACATCGGCTCACTCGGTACGTGCAACAACCTATGTTCTTTCCGAGGGCGGATCCTGTTTAAAGTCAGATCCGGAGTGAAATTTAGATGACGGTGTGCGCGTGAGAAACAGAAGAACCCTCTGTCCTGAAAGGTTCGTAACTCCGTTCGGTTCTTCTTTTTCCATTCTTCCTGCAGTCTTCATTTCTTAATCTCGATGACTGTGTCAGTTGATGACGTCACGCTCTCTCTGCTCTGACCTCCGTGGACGTTGGCAGCCACACCTTAGATGAGTTTCGAACTCTGATATTATCCAAAGGAGTAGGTGGACATCGAAAAGTTTAATACGTCTCATTGGCATCAGGACGATTTTTAAAATAAGAGGCAATCAGTAATGGCGAGTTGGTGGTAATGTGTGTGTGTGGGGGGGGGAACTCCGCCTCGGTTTTCGTGTGTCTCGAAGAAAATTAACTGCGTCTGAGGAGGTGGAGAGTACGTGCTTGGTGTGAAAGATGAGACTTTCCGGCGAGATTACAACACGCATGAAAGTTTTAAACTTTGTTCGGCTGAATATCGTTGGTCATACTGGATGTACGATGCAGGAGTTGGGTCAGTCAGTACGACAGTATGCTTGTAGCTTGATACCTTCAGGTTGGCCACAGGTACAGCGGCATGATTGTATCCTGATGTTTCCAGGTTAGCCACTCAGCACCACGCATTCTTGTAGCCTGATGTTTCCAGGTTAGCCACTCAGCACCACGCATTCTTGTAGCCTGATGTTTCCAGGTTAGCCACTCAGCACCACGCATTCTTGTAGCCTGATGTTTCCAGGTTAGCCACTCAGCACCACGCATTCTTGTAGCCTGATGTTTCCAGGTTAGCCACTCAGCACCACGCATTCTTGTAGCTAAAGTTTTCCAAGGTTTGGTCCGCTCAGCACCACGCATTTTTGCAGCCTGATGTTTCCAGGTTAGCCACTCAGCACCACGCATTCTTGTAGCCTGATGTTTCCAGGTTAGCCGCTCAGCACCACGCATTCTTGTAGCCTGATGTTTCCAGGTTAGCCACTCAGCACCACGCATTCTTGTAGCCTGATGCTTCCAGGTTAGCCCTCAGCACCACGCATTCTTGTAGCCTGATGTTTCCAGGTTAGCCACTCAGCACCACACATTCTTGTAGCCTGATGTTTCCATGTTAGCCACTCAGCACCACGCATTCTTGTAGCCTGATGTTTCCAGGTTAGCCACTCAGCACCACGCATTCTTGTAGCCTGATTTTTCCAGGTTAGCCACTCAGCACCACGCATTCTTGTAGCCTGATGTTTCCAGGTTAGCCACTCAGCAACACGCATTCTTGTAGCCTGATGTTTGCAGGTTAGCCACTCAGCACCACGCATTCTTGTAGCCTGATGTTTCCAGGTTAGCCACTCAGCACCACGCATTCTTGTAGCCTGATGTTTCCAGGTTAGCCACTCAGCACCACGCATTCTTGTAGCTTGATGTTTCCGAGGTTTGGTCCACTCAGCACCACGCATTCTTGCAGCCTGATGTTTCCAGGTTAGCCACTCAGCACCACGCATTCTTGTAGCCTGATGTTTCCAGGTTAGCCACTCAGCACCACGCATTCTTGTAGCCTGATGTTTCCAGGTTAGCTACTCAGCACCACGCATTCTTGTAGCCTGATGTTTCCAGGTTAGCCACTCAGCACCACGCATTCTTGTAGCCTGATGTTTGCAGGTTAGCCACTCAGCACCACGCATTCTTGTAGCCTGATGTTTCCAGGTTAGCGACTCAGCACCACGCATTCTTGTAGCCTGATGTTTGCAGGTTAGCCACTCAGCACCACGCATTCTTGTAGCCTGATGTTTGCAGGTTAGCCACTCAGCACCACACATTCTTGTAGCCTGATGTTTCCAGGTTAGCCACTCAGCACCACGCATTCTTGTAGCTTGATGTTTCCGAGGTTTGGTCCACTCAGCACCACGCATTCTTGCAGCCTGATGTTTCCAGGTTAGCCACTCAGCACCACGCATTCTTGTAGCCTGATGTTTCCAGGCTAGCCACTCAGCACCACGCATTCTTGTAGCCTGATGTTTCCAGGTTAGCCACTCAGCACCACGCATTCTTGTAGCCTGATGTTTCCAGGTTAGCCACTCAGCACCACGCATTCTTGTAGCCTGATGTTTCCAGGTTAGCCACTCAGCACCACGCATTCTTGTAGCTAAAGTTTTCCAAGGTTTGGTCCGCTCAGCACCACGCATTTTTGCAGCCTGATGTTTCCAGGTTAGCCACTCAGCACCACGCATTCTTGTAGCCTGATGTTTCCAGGTTAGCCGCTCAGCACCACGCATTCTTGTAGCCTGATGTTTCCAGGTTAGCCACTCAGCACCACGCATTCTTGTAGCCTGATGCTTCCAGGTTAGCCCTCAGCACCACGCATTCTTGTAGCCTGATTTTTCCAGGTTAGCCACTCAGCACCACACATTCTTGTAGCCTGATGTTTCCAGGTTAGCCACTCAGCACCACGAATTCTTGTAGCCTGATATTTCCATGTTAGCCACTCAGCACCACGCATTCTTGTAGCCTGATGTTTCCAGGTTAGCCACTCAGCACCACGCATTCTTGTAGCCTGATTTTTCCAGGTTAGCCACTCAGCACCACGCATTCTTGTAGCCTGATGTTTCCAGGTTAGCCACTCAGCAACACGCATTCTTGTAGCCTGATGTTTGCAGGTTAGCCACTCAGCACCACGCATTCTTGTAGCCTGATGTTTCCAGGTTAGCCACTCAGCACCACGCATTCTTGTAGCCTGATGTTTCCAAGTTAGCCACTCAGCACCACGCATTCTTGTAGCCTGATGTTTCCAGGTTAGCCACTCAGCAACACGCATTCTTGTAGCCTGATGTTTCCAGGTTAGCACTCAGCACCACGCATTCTTGTTGCCTGATGTTTCCAAGTTAGCCACTCAGCACCACGCATTCTTGTAGCCTGATGTTTCCAAGTTAGCCACTCAGCATCACGCATTCTTGTAGCCTGATGTTTCCAGGTTAGCCACTCAGCAACACGCATTCTTGTAGCCTGATGTTTGCAGGTTAGCCACTCAGCACCACGCATTCTTGTAGCCTGATGTTTCCAAGTTAGCCACTCAGCACCACGCATTCTTCTAGCCTGATGTTTTCAAGTTAGCCACTCAGCACCACGCATTCTTGCAGCCTGATGTTTCCAGGTTAGCCACTCAGCACCACGCATTTTTGTAGCCTGATGTTTCCAGGTTAGCCACTCAGCACCACGCATTCTTGTAGCCTGATGTTTCCAGGTTAGCCACTCAGCACCACGCATTCTTGTAGCCTGATGTTTCCAGGTTAGCCACTCAGCACCAGGCATTCTTGTAGCCTGATGTTTGCAGGTTAGCCACTTAGAACCACGCATTTTTGTAGCCTGATGTTTCCAGGTTAGCCACTCAGCACCACGCATTCTTGTAGCCTGATGTTTCCAGGTCAGCCACTGAGCACCACGCATTCTTGTAGCCTGATGTTTCAAGGTCAGCCACTCAGCGCCACGCATTCTTGTAGCCTGATGTTTCCAGGTCAGCCACTGAGCACCACGCATTCTTGTAGCCTGAGGTTTCCAGGTTAGCCACTCAGCACCACACATTCTTGTAGCTTGATGTTTCCGAGGTTTGGTCGGCTCGGTACTGCAGCATGCTTGCAGCGTGATGTCGTGTAGATGTCTGAAGCCTGATGTTTCCAGGTTTGAGCCAATCACTAATTCAGCATGCTTGTATTGTGTTGTCTGCAGGTTTGATCCACTTGGTACCACACCATGCTTGTAGCTTCATGTTTCAGATTTGAGCCAATCGCTACTTCAGCATGCTTGTATTGTGTTGTCTGCAGGTTTGATCCACTTGGTACCACATCATGCTTGTAGCTTCTTTTTTCAGATTTGAACCAATCGCTACTTCAGCATGCTTGTATTGTGTTGTCTGCAGGTTTGATCCACTTGGTACCACAGCATGCTTGTAGCTTCATGTTTCAGATTTGAGCCATTCGCTACTTCAGCATGCTTGTATTGTGTTGTCTGCAGGTTTGATCCACTTGGTACCACAGCATGCTTGTAGCTTCATGTTTCAGATTTGAGCCAATCGCTACTTCAGCATGCTTGTATTGTGTTGTCTGCAGGTTTGATCCACTTGGTACTACAGCATGCTTGTAGCTTCATGTTTCAGATTTGAGCCAATCACTACTTCAGCATGCTTGTATTGTGTTGTCTGCAGGTTTGATCCATTTAGTACCACAGCATGCTTGTAGCTTCATGTTTCAGATTTGAGCCAATCGCTACTTCAGCATGCTTGTATTGTGTTGTCTGCAGGTTTGATCCACTTGGTACCACATCATGCTTGTAGCTTCATGTTTGAGATTTGAGCCAATCGCTACTTCAGCATGCTTGTATCGTGTTGTCTGCAGGTTTGATCCACTTGGTACCACATCATGCTTGTACCTTCATGTTTCAGATTTGAGCCAATCGCTACTTCAGCATGCTTGTATTGTGTTGTCTGCAGGTTGGATCCACTTGGTACCACAGCATGCTTGTAGCTTCATGTTTCAGATTTGAGCCAATCGCTACTTCAGCATGCTTGTATTGTGTTGTCTGCAGGTTTGATCCACTTGGTACCACAGCATGCTTGTAGCTTCATGTTTCAGATTTGAGCCAATCGCTACTTCAGCATGCTTGTATTGTGTTGTCTGCAGGTTTGATCCACTTGGTACCACAGCATGCTTGTAGCTTCATGTTTCAGATTTGAGCCAATCGCTACATCAGCATGCTTGTATTGTGTTGTCTGTAGGTTTGATCCACTTGGTACCACAGCATGCTTGTAGCTTCATGTTTCAGATTTGAGCCAATCGCTACTTCAGCATGCTGGTATTGTGTTGTCTGCAGGTTTGATCCACTTGGTACCACAGCATGCTTGTAGCTTCATGTTTCAGATTTGAGCCAATCGCTACTTCAGCATGCTTGTATTGTGTTGTCTGTAGGTTTGATCCACTTGGTACCACAGCATACTTGTAGCTTCATGTTTCAGATTTGAGCCAATCGCTACTTCAGCATGCTTGTATTGTGTTGTCTGCAGGTTTGATCCACTTGGTACCACAGCATGCTTGTAGCTTCATGTTTCAGATTTGAGCTAATCGCTTCTTCAGCATGCTTGTATTGTGTTGTCTGCAGGTTTGATCCACTTGGTACCACAGCATGCTTGTAGCTTCATGTTTCAGATTTGAGCCAATCGCTACTTCAGCATGCTTGTATTGTGTTGTCTGCAGGTTTGATCCACTTGGTACCACAGCATGCTTGTAGCTTCATGTTTCAGATTTGAGCTAATCGCTTCTTCAGCATGCTTGTATTATGTTGTCTGCAGGTTTGATCCACTTGGTACCACAGCATGCTTGTAGCTTCATGTTTCAGATTTGAGCCAATCGCTACTTCAGCATGCTTGTATTGTGTTGTCTGCAGGTTGGATCCACTTGGTACCACAGCATGCTTGTAGCTTCATGTTTCAGATTTGAGCCAATCGCTACTTCAGCATGCTTGTATTGTGTTGTCTGCAGGTTTGATCCACTTGGTACCACAGCATGCTTGTAGCTTCATGTTTCAGATTTGAGCCAATCGCTACTTCAGCATGCTTGTATTGTGTTGTCTGCAGGTTTGATCCACTTGGTACCACAGCATGCTTGTAGCTTCATGTTTCAGATTTGAGCTAATCGCTTCTTCAGCATGCTTGTATTGTGTTGTGTGTAGGTTTGATCCACTTTGTACCACAGCATGCTTTTAGCTTGATGTTTTCAGGTTTGAGCTACTTGGTACCGGAGCTACATATTTGAAAATCAGTTTTTCTGTTACTCTCTTGTCCAGTCGTAGTACGATATAGAAGTCTTTTCCAAATCCCACAGGGACTCGATCGAAAGAAGGAAAATTTGACAATTGTGAAAATTTTAGAGATTATTTAATTTTTTTGAAACTTTATACGTGTTATATTATTTTCCTTTATACATTTTTAATTTATTATCACTCTACTAATATATACTTTATAGATTCAAATTAACTTGTTTTTAAAGAACTGTCCCTTATTAAAATGAAATTACTTGCCTCCCCTCTGACTACCCTCTGACTCTCCCAACAGCTGTCCAATGGGTCTCCTCCCCCAACTTTCTTTGAGCCCTTGGTGTCCTTTTGAACTGGCCATTTGGGCCCTTTTGCACATCATGGGCTAAATGGCCAAGTCACAAGGACCCCGAAGGCTAATAGAAGGTTGGGGGAGGGGGAACAGCTGTTGGAACCACTGGAACAGCTGTTGGGAGACAGATGGTAGCCTCTCATCAAAGCCATCCAGCGTGTTCTCTAACCTGCAAAGTGTATGGCTCAGAGGTAAAACAATCCAATCCTGGGACGTAAAGTTGGGGGGGGGGGGCGAAGGAAAGTGACTGAATCTGAGAATTCAGAAGGAAAGAGACTGGATTATCATTAAAGTGTAACATTTCCCCTTCCATTTAGAGATTTTTAAAAATCCTTATTGGCATTCTGAAAGTGTGGGAGAGGATGGCTCCTTGCCTGTCTACATCCGGCCACGTACGTACCATGTATTAAAAGGAAATTTTTTATAGAAACAAATTAAGTTGTTTGGGTTGTTTTACCTGTGAGCGGCACTTTTTTGCACACCATGGGCTAAATGGCCAGGTCACATGGACCCCGAAGGCTCAGAGAAGGTTGGGGGAGGGGACCCACTGGAACAGCTGTTGGGAGACAGATGGTAGCCTCCCGTCAAGGCCATCCAGCGTGTTCTTTAACGTGAACAGGGTATGTCTCTCCCGCACACGGGGCCACGGCTTAACGCCCCATCCGACGGACGGCGGCCTTTTCAAGCGCATCGGTGTCCCCTACTCACCGTGGGCAGGGTGGGGAATTTTGCGGAGATAAATCTCAACGCTGACCCAGCTGGGACTCGAACCCGGGAACTACAGATTACGAGCCTGGCGCGCTACCGACTGAGCCACCACCGCCCCCAAAACAAATTAAGAAAGCAAAGGATTAACCGAAGTACGATCGTAATAGAGGAATAAAATTTAAATTAGGAGGATAAAGTTAAGATTCAGAAACTCATCTCCCCATATTTATATTATAAGAAATTCGTAGCCGACTATAATACAATTTCACCTTACACAATTTTTTTTGAAGAATGTATATGCCGTGTTATTGAAGGATTCGCTGTACTGTAGAATCTGAACAATTATTTTTTAAACAACTGGAGTTCATTCAGATTACGAATAATTCGAATTTATCGCTGAAAAAATAGAACTGCTTTCAAAAGTAATGTTCTTGTTTTTCTTAAATTCAAACCTAGAATTCGTTCTTCCTTTTTCAGGTGGGGCGGGGGTGGCTCAGTCGGTAGCGCGCCAGGCTCGTAATCTGTACTTCCCAGGTTCGAGTCCCAGCTGGGTCAGCGTTGAGATTTATCTCCGCAAAATTCCCCGCCCTGCCCACGGTCAGTAGGGGACACCGATGGGCTTGGAAAAGCCGCCGTCCGTCGGATGGGACGTTAAGCCGTGACCCCGTGTGCGGGAGAGCCATACCCTGTGCACGTTAAAGAACACGCTGGATGGCCTTGACGGGAGGCTACCATCTGTCTTCCAACAGCTGTTCCAATGGGTCCCTCCCCCAACCTTCTCTGAGCCTTCGGGGTCCATGTGACCTGGCCATTTAGCCCATGGTGTGCAAAAAAGTGCCGTTCAGAGGTAAAACAACCCAACTATACGATCCTAAAAAAACGACGAAGATCCGAATATAGAGAAAAATCTAGATCTTTGGATGAACTTGAAATTCGAGACCCAGATGATCTAAAAAAAAATAAAAGTAATTATAATCCGACTTCCTACTCTGTTGGTATTTCCGAATTAATTTCGCGAAAATTGTAAGCATGTTTTGAAGAAAAGAACTGGTCGCTCATCCCAAAGCATCCTATTGGCAGTGATAAATCATTCCCAGGAGACTAAAATGTCTAGTATCCTCCCACACCCTCCAACACGAGACATAGAATGGTGTGGAAGTATATCAGTGAATGTCTCACGTGACCCCTGTGATTATCGGGGTCGGGCCATAGCCCTGCGTGTAACCAAATTCTGGTTGAATCTGGATGAGTCACCAGCTTCAATATCCGTAAACAGCGTCGGTGATGGAGTCGCATTCATCCGCATCCTTCTCCCCTGTTCCTCCCTCGGCTCTCCAGGATCGCCACCCGACTTCATGACTAACAAAAGCTATCCCGTGTTGATCCTTAAGATCAAAGGGCTTCAGTTAGGTTGGGTAGTTTTACCTCTGAGCCGCACTTCTTTGCACACCATGGGATAAATGGCCAGGTCACATGGACCCCGAAGGCTCAGAGAAGGTTGGGAGAGGGGACCCACTGGAACAGCTGTTGGGAGACAGATGGTAGCCTCCCGTCAAGGCCATCCAGTGTGTTCTTTAACGTGCACAGGGTATGGCTCTCCCGAACACGAGGCCACGGCTTAACGTCCCATCCGACGGACGGCGGCCTTTCCAAGCCCATCGGTGTCCCCTACTGACGGTGGGCAGGGCGGGGAATTTTTGCGGAGATAAATCTCAACGCTGACCCAGCTGGGACTCGAGCCTGGGAACTACAGATTACGAGACTGGCGCGCTACCGACTGAGCCGCCTCCGCCCCACTTCAGTCAGGACCATAGACTAGTTTATTGAAGTTTCTAAATAAAACCTGCTGTTTTTTATGCATTTTTGTCCAAAGATGAAACACAACTATTGTAACGAATCTTTTTTTTGTAACCAAATGCATTATATTACTAAAATAAACAAATACTTTTAATGTTATGTGTGACTGGAAAGTAAGATTGAAAGCTCCAGAAATTTGAAAATAAGCGTTTTACGGAAAAATGTCACTTGAGATGATTTTAAGATTTCGGATGGCTACCATATTTCTCCAACAGCTGTTCCAGTGGGTCTCCTCCCCCAACCTTCTCTGAGACTTCGCGGTCCTTGTGACCAGGCCATTTAGCACATGGTGTGCAAAAAAGTGCCCCTCAGAGGTAAAACAACCCAACCCCATCTCTTATCATGTTTTTCAATTCTCTGACATATTTACAGGTAGGAAAATCGAAATTTTCTTCAGGACACCAATTTGTAGAACTATCAATCTAGACCCTGTCTGGGCAAACTACCGATCCTCCTTCAAAATTCTTCCTTTATATTATAAATGAATTTTTGGAAAACTGAAAGAAGAGTGAAGGTGTATATATGTAACCACTGCTATTCTCAGAAAACTTTCATTTATCTGGGCAAAGGTTGCTCATTCGATAGCATGCCAGGCTCGTAATCTGTAGTTCCTAAGTTCGAGTCCCAGCTATGCCAGCGTTGAGATTTATTTATCTCCGCAAAAATTCCCCGCCCTACCAACGGTCAGTAGGGGACACCGATGGGCTTGGAAAGGCCACCGTCCGTCGGATGGGACGTTAAGTCGTGGTCCGTGTGCGGGAGAGCCATACCCTGTGCACGTTAAAGAACACGCTGGATGGCCTTGACGGGAGGCTATCATCTGTCTCCCAACAGCTGTTCCAGTGGGTCCCCTCCCCCAACCTTCTCTGAGTCCTTCGGGGCTCATGTGACCTGGCCATTTAGCCCATGGTGTGCAAAAAAGTGCCGCTCAGAGGTAAAACAACCCAACCATCTGTCCCGTAACAGCTGTCTAGTGGATCCTCTACCCACGACCATCTCTAAGCCTTCAGGGTCCTTGTGACCTGGCCATTAGCCATTGTATGCAAAAAAAAAAGTGTCGCTGAGAGGTAAAACAGCCCAACCCTTTAGTAACATAGCTTAAAAATCAGATCTTCCGATATGTACAGTCGCTCAAAAAAGTATCCGAACATTACGGTTGATTACAGAATTCAGAAAAAATATCTGGCAACGATTTTTTTTAGAAATTACTGATCTGGCAACCTTAGTGTCACGTGACAGATGTCTAGTGGATCCTCTACCCCCGACCATCTCTAAGCCTTCGGGGTCCTTGTGACCTGGCCATTTAGCCCATGGTGTACAAAAAAAAAAGTGTCGCTGAGAGATGCTGAGGAAAAAAAAGGAGCGCTGAGAGGCCTTCGTGTCACGTGACACAAAGTTTGCCAGATCAGTAATTTCTAAAAAAAATTGAAGCCAGATATTTTTTCTGAATTCTGTAATCAACCATAGTATTCGGATACTTTTTTGAGCGACTGTAGGTGGTCATATTATTTTGATACTAGATCGTGTGGGCTCACTCACGGAAACATTGAGCGTGTGCAGTTACCGTTCACAGCAAACTGGAGCGTGTGCAGTAACTGCACACGCTCCAGTTTGCTGTGAACGGTAACTGGAGCGTGTACAGTTGCTGTACACGATCCAGATATTTTTTCTGAATTCTGTAATCACGTGACACGAAGGTTGCCAGATCACTAATTTCTAAAAAAAACGTTGCCAGATACTTTTTCTGAATTCTGTAATCAACCATGGTGTTCGGATACTTTTTTGAGCGACTGTACTTTGGAGGAACTTTCTCCTGCGAACGTAGTGAATGTAACTCACTAAAATATGTAGAGGTAGCTCAAATGATATCTCTCCGGACAAGTAACTTGACGTTACGAGATTCGAATTACTATTGTGATAGCCTTCACGTTTTTGCCAATAGCCTCTGCTCTTATCTCTCTGGAAAAAAAGGCGTCAGTGACGGGTTGGGTTGTTTTACCTCTGAGCGGCACTTTTTTGCACACCATATGCTAAATGGCCAGGTCACATGGACCCCGAAGGCTCAGAGAAGGTTGGGGGAGGGGACCCACTGGAACAGCTGTTGGGAGACAGATGGTAGCCTCCCGTCAAGGCCATCCAGCGTATTCTTTAACGTTGGGTTGTTTTACCTCTGAGCGGCACTTTTTTGCACACCATGGGCCAGGTCACATTGACCCCGAAGGCTCAGATAAGGTTGAGGGAGGGGACCCACTGGAACAACTGTTGGGAGACAGATGGTAGCCTCCCGTCAAGACCATCCAGCGTGTTCTTTAACGTTGGGTTGTTTTACCTCTGAGTGGCACTTTTTTTGCACCCATGGGCTAAATGGCCAGGTCACAAGGACCCCGAAGGCACAGAGAAGGTGGGGGGAGGGGACCCACTGGAACAGCTGTTGGGAGACAGATGGTAGCCTCCCGTCAAGGCCATCCAGCGTGTTCTTTAACGTTGGTTAATTTTACCTCTGAGTGGCACTTTTTTGCACACCATGGGTTAAATGGCCAGGTCACATGGACCCCGAAGGCTCAGAGAAGGTTGGGGACCCACTGGAACAGCTGTTGGGAGACAGATGGTAGCCTCCCGTCAAAGCCATCCAGCGTGTTCTTTAACGTGAACAGGGTATGTCTCTCCCGCACACGGGGCCACGGCTTAACGTCCCATCCGACGGACGACGGCCTTTCCAAGCCCATCGGTGTCCCCTACTGACCGTGGGCAGGGCGGGGAATTTTGCGGAGATAAATCTCAACGCTGACCCAGCTGGGACTCGAACCAGAGAACTACAGATTACGAGCCTAGCGCGCTACCGACTGAGCCACCCCCGCCCCAGTCAGTGATGGACTAGAAGCGGCTATCCGTTGAGTGATATTTTAAGCACCGTCAAAAAGTGCAGGAGAGTCATTCACATGTGAACTTTAAAGAACAGAAGGATTGCCCTGATTGCAAAGTTTCACTTGCCTCTTAACAGATATCCAGTGGATACCCAATCCTTATCTAACTCTTATCCTTTGGGGTCTTTATCACCTGTCCGTTTAGTCCCATGCGTGCCAAAACTACCAACCAATTCAACCACAACGGAAATAAATAAAAAATAAAATAAATGCCCCCTCAAGCAGCTGCTTGCCACAGAGGTCTGACAGGAGCCTGTCAGTTTAAATGCCATAGTATAGAAGGTCTGAGAGGATGGCAGGACCTCTGCAGAAAAACGACACATACATCCATGCCTTACCCGGGGTTCGAACCCAGGTCCCTTAGATCACGCGAAAAAATCTGACGTACTCAAGATACCATAAATTTCGTTAGCAACAAAATACTCTAATTTATAAAAAGCAGAAAATCTAATTAATCCACATTCTCCGTCCTCTGAATTCAATATAAGTCATAGAACCAAACCGTAACCATTACGTACAGAAGCCAAACAAACTTCAATGACGTCACTATGCGTCGTCTCGCGTGTTTTTATCAAAAGCCTGTTGTTACCTACAGGGCCAAACCTAAGTGGGATAAGAACAGAACCGTCTGCCGTTGTATACATAACAGGAATCGCCGTGAGTCACTCCACCCCACGGGGTTCGGATGTGTTTTCTATAGAGCGTCACCCCGCCTCAGTGCACGCCAGTGACTCATCAGTAATTAATGACATAAAGGCAGTAAATTTCGCCTTTCACTTGGCATTGCCTTTAGGGGGAGCTGAGGGTTCGCGGACTCGAATAGTTGTTTTGCGGGATCCCGCCGTCGATGCCAGTCGGTGGTCCCTCTCTTCTCTTTCTGAACGATGCGGAGGGAAATGGTGGCGAGATTTGGGGAAGAATAGAGATGAGGATGCTCAGCTTCCAGAGGAATGATGGGTGAAGGTTTTATGGTTATTCATAACGTAAACTGCAATTCCTGGCGCTTTTGTAACGCGTCTCGTAAAGCTATATGATGTGCAACATAAATTTAGTCGACTTCGAGAGAATACAATGGAAATAAGGCCGCCGCATCTGTATTACGGGGGGCGGCGGGCGGGGGGGGGGGGGGCTCAGTCGGTAGCGCGCCAAGCTCGTAATCTGTAGTTCCCAGGTTCGAGTCCCAGCTGGGTCAGCGTTGAGATTTATCTCCGCAAAATTCCCCGCCCTGCCCACGGTCAGTAGGGGACACCGATGGGTTTGGAAAGGCCGCCGTCCGTCGGATGGGACATCAAGCCGTGGCTCCCTCTCCCGTGTGCGGGAGAGCCATACCCTATACACATTAAAGAATACGCTGGATGGCCTTGACGGGAATCTACCATCTGTCTCCCAACAGCTGTTCCAGTGGGTCCCCTTCCCCAACCTTCTCTGAGCCTTCGGGGTCCATGTGACCTGGCCATTTAGCCCATGGTGTGCAAAAAAGTGCCGCTCAGAGGTAAAACAACCCAACTCTGTATTACGGGGAGATGGGCTTAAGAGATGTAGTTTTAACCAATGACGTGTCTAGAGATGAAAATTTCTCATTGTTTGTTTTTTAAGTAATCTCTAGGATTCTGTTTATTTTCAAACTGTGATGTTGTTTACTGAAGGCACGAGGAGTTTGATGAGCAGAAAAGGCTTCTTAACGTCAAGGACTTAGAGTTGGGTTGGGTTGTTTTACCTCTGAGCGGCACTTTTTTGCACACATGGGCTAAATGGCCAGGTCACATGGACCCCGAAGGCTCTAAGAAGGTTGGGGGAGGGTACCCACTGGAACAGCTGTTGGGAGACAGATGGTAGCCTCCCGTCAAGGCCATCCAGTTTGTTCTTTAACGTGCACAGGGTATGGCTCTCTCCGCACGCAGTGCCACGGCTTAACGTCCCATCCGAAGGACGGCGGCCATTCCAAGCCTATCGGTGTCCCCTACTGACCATGGGCTGGGCGGGGAATTTTGCGGAGATAAATCTCAACGCTGACCCAGCTGGGACTCGAACCTGGGAACTACAGATTATGAGCCGGCGCGCTACCGACTGAGCCATCCCCACCCCCAAGGACTTAGAGTGCACATCAAGTGAATGAAGTCAAACTTGTGACGAACAAGAATTTCATATGGAATAATTATAAAACTGCCTCATCTTTTGGATAATAGGTTTATATTTAACGTTTTGTGAATATACCCTGGTTACCATAGATTAAGGCAAAATTCCCCGCCCTGTCCACGGTCACTAGGGGACACCGATGGGCTTGGAAAGGCCGCCGTCCGTCGGATGGGACGTTAAGCCGTGGCCCCGTGTGCGGGAGAACCATACTCTGTGCACGTTAAAGAACACGCTGGATGTCCTTGACGGGAGGCTACCATCTGTCTCCCAACAGCTGTTCCAGTGGGTCCCCTCCCCCAACCTTCTCTGAGCCTTCGGGGTCCATGTGACCTGGCCAGTGACTCATCAGGCTATTAGCCCATGGTGTGCAAAAAAAGTGCCGCTCAGAGGTAAAACAACCCAACCCTGGTTACCATAGATTAAGGCAAAATTCCCCGCCATACCCCCAGCACGTTAAAGAACGCGCTGGATATCCTTGACGGGAGGCTACCATCTGAAATACCCCATCCATAACTCATTAAATCTGTCTCCGAACAGTTGTTCCAGTGGGTTTCTGAGTCTCGGGATCCTTATGACCTTTCCATTTAGCCCATGGTGTGCAAAAAAGTGCTGCTCAGATGTAAACCAACCAACCATAGATTAAGAAACAACTTTAGGTCAATGGGTAAGAAAACTCAAAGCTCTAAAACTTCTAAAATAAGCATTTTTGATTTGAAAACTATGATAGCTAATATCTTAGATATATCAGTATCTCAATTTTCAGCATTATTCGTTCAGTACCTGAAGTTCAGAGTTATGGAAGTTTGAATATTTAACAATAGCAATGCCAGTCACAAAAACTGACTTCAGAAATTAATTAAAATTAAGTAATAATATTGTATCGACGAGTTTACATAAACTTCTGAAATACTTATTAAAGAATTTTTTCACTCTTCATCAGTTTTGTGTAAGTTTCTTAAGACTGGCATTGTTATCGCTAAATATTCGAACTTCCATAACTCATTAAATACTGAACGAATATTGTTGAAAATCGAGATCATGATTTATTTGAGATATTTATATGCAATCACATTTTTTCAAAACAAAAAAAAACTTATTTTAAAAGTTAATCTTCTTCGATATTTGTTTTCTGTTGTAGCAATATTCTGATGAAAACATTCCCCATGTTCATTACTCACAGCACCATACAGTACTGTGCGAATATTTGGGACAAGCGAAGCTTGGAGAACCTCTTCGATCCGGCCACATCCAGCAATCCCCCAAACACCCACTGAAGGTCATGTTTTGGGGATGTTTCACAGCTTCCGGGCCACAGACGCTTCACCCCATTCAAGGAATGATGGACAGCAAAAAGTACAAAGTTGTTCTGGAGGCGAAAATGGTCCCAACACTGCAGAAGCTGTTTCCTAACGGCAATGGGGTATTTCAACAGGATCTGACTCCATGCCACAATTCTAAGCTTGCTAAGAGCTTCTTTACCCAGCAACATTTGAAGGTATTGGAGTGGCCAGGAAATTTACCCGATCTAAACTCCATTGAAAATTTGTGGGCCACTATTAAAGCGCGCATATCTAAGATGGATTGCACGACGAAAACCAAAATGATAGAAAGTGTGGTGCCACGACCCTGAAGTGAAGGGTTGGGTTGTTTTACCTCTGAGCGGCACTTTTTTGCACACCATGGGCTAAATGGCCAGGTCACATGGACCTCGAAGGCTCAGAGAAGGTTGGGGGAGGGGGACCCACTGGAACAGCTGTTGGGAGACAGATGGTAGACTCCCGTCAAGGCCATCCAGCGTGTTCTTTAACGTGCACAGGTTATGTATGGCTCTCCCGCACACGGTGCCACGGCTTAACGTCCCATCCGACGGACGGCGGCCTTTCCAAGCCCATCGGTGTCCCCTACTGACCGTGGGCAGGGCGAGGAATTTTGCGGAGATAAATCTCAACGCTGACCCAGCTGGGACTCGAACCTGCGAACTACAGATTACAAGCCTGGCGCGCTACCGACAGAGACACCCCCGCCCCCACCCTGAAGTGAAGGAGATGTGTGGAAAGCTAGTGGCATCAATGGTTGAGAGGGTGAAAGAATTAATTAAAGCTAAGGGGGCTAATTCACTAGAACTAATTAAAGCTAATTCACTACTAACTACACTATTAAACAAATAAATATTTTAGTTGTGTCTTTGTTACTGCATTTTCCTATTGTCCCAATTAATTTGCAGAGTACTTTAGTTTTCCGTAAAGAAATCCAAATGAGAACTCAAGAAATGTATCTTCAAAGATATACTTACAGACCAGTTTCTGATATGAGAACAGTAATTCTTTCACAAGGTCATTGTAATTTTGTGCTTTTTTATTCCCTAAGTCTTGTTATACCGGACTAGCAACCACGGATGGGACGTTAAGACGTGGTCCCCTTGACTGAGTGGTTAGCACGCTTGGCTACTGATCTTAGGGTCCTGGGTTTTTACGTCCCCGGATAAGGCATGGATATGTGTATTGTTTTTCTGATGAGGTCCTGCCATCCTCACAGAAGTTCTACTATGGCATATAAACTGACAGGCTCTTGTCAGACCTCTGTGGCAAGCAGCTGCTTGAGGGGGTATTTATTTATTTATTTCTTGGCCGTTCCGTGGCCGAGTGGTTAGTGCGCTTGGCTAATGATCTAAGTGACCTGGGTTCGAGTCCCGGATAAGGCATGGATTTATGTGTCGTTTTCCTGCTGAGGGCCTGCCATCCTCTCAGACCTTCTACTATGGCATATATGTATACTGACAGGCTCCTGTCAGACCTCTGTGGTAAGCAGCTGCTTGAGGGGATATTTATTTATTTATTTCTTGGCCGTTCCGTGGCCGAGTGGTTAGCGCGCTTGGCTACTAATCTAAGGGACCTGGGTTCGAGCCCCGGATAAGGCATGGATGTATGTGTCGTTTTTCTGCTGAGGGCCTGCCATCCTCTCAGATCTTCTACTATGGCATATATGTATACTGACAGGCTCCTGTCAGACATCTGTGGCAAGCAGCTGCTTGAGGGGGTATTTATTTATTTATTTCTTGGCCGTTCCGTGGCCGAGTGGTTAGCGCGCTTGGCTACTAATCTAAGGGACCTGGGTTCGAGCCCCGGATAAGGCATGGATGTATGTGTCGTTTTTCTGCTGAGGGCCTGCCATCCTCTCAGATCTTCTACTATGGCATATATGTATACTGACAGGCTCCTGTCAGACCTCTGTGGTAAGCAGCTGCTTGAGGGGATATTTATTTATTTATTTCTTGGCCGTTCCGTGGCCGAGTGGTTAGCGCGCTTGGCTACTAATCTAAGGGACCTGGGTTCGAGCCCCGGATAAGGCATGGATGTATGTGTCGTTTTTCTGCTGAGGGCCTGCCATCCTCTCAGATCTTCTACTATGGCATATATGTATACTGACAGGCTCCTGTCAGACATCTGTGGCAAGCAGCTGCTTGAGGGGGTATTTATTTATTTATTTCTTGGCCGTTCCGTGGCCGAGTGGTTAGCGCGCTTGGCTACTAATCTAAGGGACCTGGGTTCGAGCCCCGGATAAGGCATGGATGTATGTGTCGTTTTTCTGCTGAGGGCCTGCCATCCTCTCAGATCTTCTACTATGGCATATATGTATACTGACAGGCTCCTGTCAGACATCTGTGGCAAGCAGCTGCTTGAGGGGGTATTTATTTATTTATTTCTTGGCCGTTCCGTGGCCGAGTGGTTAGCGCGCTTGGCTACTAATCTAAGGGACCTGGGTTCGAGCCCCGGATAAGGCATGGATGTATGTGTCGTTTTTCTGCTGAGGGCCTGCCATCCTCTCAGATCTTCTAATGTGGCATATATGTATACTGACGGGCTCCTGTCAGACATCTGTGGCAAGCAGCTGCTTGAGGGGGTATTTATTTTTTTATTTAAGGGCAAATTGGTTGATGACGAAATCACATAATGTGCATGAGTGTTGCATATAAGACCATGAGGTCACATGATGGAGGAACTGGAATTAAAGGATAGGAGACATTAATAAACGAAATAATCACCATAAAACTCACGCTCACCATTTTCATACTTTTGATTAGGCTGTTGATGCAATTTTGTGGCACCGAAGCCAAACCCCAAGAGCTGATCTCAGCTTATTGGGAATTCTGGGAAGAGATTTGCGTCCCGAATTTTCTCCTCCCCAGGGCATCCCACACATGCTCAAATGTATCTAGGTTCTCAGGCTCTGTTCCTAGTCCTGTATATCAAGACTTACAAATTCAGTAATAAAATGTCACAGGAAAATAGCCTGTAGACAAGAAACACTTGAAATAATTTGCTTTTGTTCTGAGTGAGATTCGAACCCACATCCCCACAAGAGCATCAGCGACTAACCGTTTTCTTCAACAGCGCGACATATAAGCATTCCCGCATATTTTGTTGATTCGCCACTGGCGTCATGGGGCGGGGGTGGCTCAGTCGGTAGCGCGCCAGGCTCGTAATCTGCAGTTCCCAGGTTCGAGTCCCAGTTGGGTCAGCGTTGATATTTATCTCCGCAAAATTCCCCGCCATGCCCAAGGTCAGTAGGGGACACCGATGGGTTTGGAAAGGCCCCCGTCTGTCGGATGGGATGTTAAACCGTGGCCCCGTGTGCTGGATAGCCATACCCTTTGCACGTTAAAGAACACGCTGGATGGCCTTGACGGGAGTCTACCATCTGTCTCCCAACAGCTGTTCCAGTGGGTCCCCTCTCCCAACCTTCTCTGAGCCTTTGGGGTCCTTGTGACCTGGCCATTTAGCCCATGGTATGCAAAAAAGTGCCGCTCCGAGGTAAAACAACCCAACCCAACTGGTGCCATCTATGCCGGGAATCGGCCACCAAGCTGCCTCATATGGTGGAGGGGGCGGGGTGGCTCAGTCTGTAGTGCGCCAAGCTCGTAATCTGTAGTTCCCAGGTTCGAGTCCCAGCTGGGTCAGCGTTGAGATTTATCTCCGCAAAAATCCCCGACTGCCCACGGTCAGTAGGGGACACCGATGGGCTTGGAAAGGCCGCCGTCAGTCGGATGGAACGTTAAGCCATGTGTGCGGGAGAGCCATACCCTGTGCACGTTAAAGAACACGCTGGATGGCCTTGACGGGAGGCTACCATCTGTCTCCCAACAGCTGTTCCAGTGGGCCCCCTCCCCCAACCATCTCTGAGCCTTCGGGGTCCATGTGACCTGGCCATTTAGCCCATGGTGTGCAAAAAAGTGCCGCTCAGAGGTAAAACATCCCAACCTAACCCAAGCCCCTAGATCACAATGTCTCAGAGAAAGTTGGATGCAGAGAGCTTTTCAATTAATTCCAAATATATACAGTCGCTTGTTGTTTTGTCTTTTGATTTTCAATGTACAGTCGCTCAAAAAAAATATCCGAACACTATGGTTGATTAAGAGAATTCAGAAACAATATCTGGCAACGATTTTTTTTTTAGAAATTAGTGATCTGGCAACCTTCGTGTCACGTGATTACAGAATTCAGGAAAAATATCTGGAGCGTGTACAGCAACTGTACACGCTCCAGTTACCGTTCAGAAATTAGTGATCTGGCAACCTTCGTATCACGTGACACGAAGGTTGCCAGATCGCTAATTTCTAAAAAATATCGTTGCCAGATATTGTTTCTGAATTCTGTAATCAACCATAGTGTTCGGATATTTTTTTTGAGCGACTGTACGTAGAAAATCAAAAGACAAAAAAGATATAAACATGAAAAGTTTCTTAAGGGTACACTCGTAAAGAATTTTTAAAAGAAATAAATATCCACGTAGTCAAATTTCTCAATACTTAAGACCCTAGGGGCGGAGGAGACTCAGCTGATAGCGCGCAAAGCTCGTAATCTGCAATTCCAAGATCCAAGTCGCACCTTGGCCAGCGTTGGGATTTATCTACGCAAGACTCTCCGCCCTGCCCACGGTCAGTAGGGGACATCGATGGACATGGAAATGTCGCCGTCCGTCGGATGGGACGTTAAGCCGCGGCCCCATGTGCTAGAGAGTCCATACTCTGTGCACGTTAAAGAACCCGCTGGATGGCCTTGGCAGGAGGCTACCATCTGTGTCCAACAGCTGTTCCAGTGGGTCCCCTCCCTCAACTTTCTCTGAGCCCTCGGGGTCCTTGTGACCTGCCAATTTAGCCCTTTGTGAGCAAAAAAAGTGCTGCTCACAGGTTGTTGGTTGGTTGTTTTACCTCTGAGCTGCACTTTTTTGCACACCATGGGCTAAATGGCCAGGTCACATGGACCCCGAGGGCTCAGAGAAGGTTGGGGGAGGGGACCCACTGGAACAGCTGTTGGGAGACAGATGGTAGCCTCCCGTCAAGGCCATCCAGCGTGTTCTTTAACGTGCACAGGGTATGGCTCTCCCGCACACGGAGCCACGGCTTAACGTCCCATCCAACGGACGGCGGCCTTTCCAAGCCCATCGGTGTCCCCTACTGACCGTGGGCAGGGCGGGGTATTTTGCGGAGATAAATCTCAACGCTGACCCAGCTGGGACTTGAACCTGGGAACTACAGATTACGAGCCTGGCGCGCTACCGACTGAGCCACCCCCGCCCCACTGCTGCTCACAGGTAAAATAACAAGACTTTAGTCAAATCTGGCTGCTTCCTCTAATCTCATCACGGATTATTGGAACCATCTAGGTATTGAATAAAGCATTTATGCTCCTGTTATATCACTCGAAAAGATGCCGAGTTGCATTACCCTAGCAAACTTCGCATTATACTACTTGAACAGTATAAAAAAAATTAGAGAAATGAGATGTAACCCCTGAAAGGTGTGTTCGCACCAATGTCGCTGCACAGAGGAAGTAGTATGATATAAAGGGGCATTTTTTTCTGTTTTATTGAACAGAATGTCCATCATTATAACCTTCCACATCATATGCAAAAGTTAAAATGGATGTTTTCGACTACTGTTCTCATAATTCAACTTTAATTTACATCTGTAACAAATCATTTTTAATCAATACTGCATTTACTATCATATAGGCCACATTTTGTTTTTCTTTTCCTAAAATTTCAGGAGCGGGAGATGGTTTCGTTGGCTCCGGCTCACAAATGTCCCGGCTGACAATCACCAGTTCCCAAGAGTCCCCACCCTGAGAAAGGGGACCAACTGAACAAATGTTAGTAGACAGATGGAAGACTCCTGTCAAAGCAATCCAGCGTGTTCTTTAAAGTGCACTGGTTGTGTGGTCGCTTTCTTGTACACCGAACCACGCTTAAAACCCATCGGTTCAAACGGCAGCCTATTGGTGGTCCCTTTCTGACAATCTCCGCAAAACTCCCCGCTCTGCCCACGGTCAGTAGGAGACACCGATGGGCTTGGAAAGGCCACAGTCTATCGGATGACACGTTAAGCCGCGGTTCCGTGTGCAGAGAGCTATACTTTATGCACGTTAAAGAACACGCTGGATGGCCTTAACGGGAGGCTACCATCTGTCTCCCAACAGCTGTTCCAGTGGGTCCCCTCCCCCAACCTTCTCTGAGCCTTCAGGGTCCTTGTGACCTGTCCATTTAGCCCATGGTGTGCAAAACAGCGCCGCTCAGAGGTAAAACAACCCAACCCTTTCTGACAAGGTGGGGGTTAGCGGAAGTAAATCTGAACCTTGGCACAACTAGGACCTGAACCTGATAGTTGCAGTTTACGAGCCTGGATGCATTATTAATTAAATCAACCCTCGCCCCATAGCTTACAGGTAAAACAACTCAATCTAACTTTGCAACATTCATCAATTACAATGCTGAAATCCTTTCAAAAACTGAAATCCCAAATGGCCAAGTTGCCGTCATCTTGAATTCTTAACTGAACCTAATCTAATCTCGCTGATACAAAAATGGTCATCTCGATTCAACCCACCTTAATGGAAAAATTTGCCTAATACGAAAACAATGTTGAAACAAAATCACCCAATAATGTGATTGGACTGAAACCTGAACTTAAAATCATCACCAAGTTAGAAAACGAAATCTGCTCTCTTGGAAAACGTTAAAGTAACTTCAGTTGAATTTTCAAATTGCTGCTGTTGTACCGACTTTTCCTTAGAGTATTGACGTCGAACTCCAAAGTGCTAAATTAGCTTACTCTCTCTTCCTCCTTTTCTCTAGACTTTAAAGTCAATATTAATCATAAATCAGGGACGGGGGTCTCTCAGTCGGTAGCGCGCCAGGCTCGTAATCTGTAGTTCCCAGGTTCGAGTCCCAGCTGGGTCAGCGTTGAGATTTATCTCCGCAAAATTCCCCGCCTTCCCCACGGTCAGTAGGGGACACCGATGGGCTTGAAAAGGCCACCGTCCGTCGGATGGGACGTTAAGCCGTGGCCCCGTGTGCGGGAGAGCCATACCCTGTGCACGTTAAAGAACACGCTGGATGGCCTTGATGGGAGGCTACCATCTGTCTCCCAACAGCTGTTCCAGTGGGTCCCCTCCCCCAACCTTCTCTGAGCCTTCGGAGTCCATGTGGCCTGGCCATTTAGCCCGTTGGTGTGCAAAAAAAGTGCCGCTCAGAGGTAAAACAACCCAATATTAATCATAAATCATTGATCAGAAACCAATCCGAAGTTGAAGAAGTGAAATTGGGTCCTTGAAGAGAAAAAGCGCCATTAAAACCTTAAAATTAAAATAAGCTAAAGTCCCACAATAATAAGAAGAAAATCCTTTTCAAATCTCTGCTGCAATTATTGTATGTAAATTCTCCAGTTCCATGGAGTCTCCTCTCACAATGTCAAAACCTAATTTCACTCTCATTAACGTCGATGATGTTTTCTTCCAATCTTCCCCGAACACCAAATTCTCCTTCCGTTTAATTAAAGACGAAATGATCCAAGGAATGTTTCTCGATTGGCCGCTGAGAGTACGGAGGCTTTAGTGATGAAAATCGAGAGTCGAGGTTCGATGGACCTCTACAAAAATTGTTTTATTTATTACGTTCGAAGTTTTTTTTTTTTATCTTTTGGGATGAAATATTTTCACCTTTTTCGCACATTCACATTTGAACTTTTTTAAAGAATGTCAGAATTGAATGGTATTCAAATTCGGTTATTTTATCTGTTACATTTTATTGCTAAATGGCCAGGTTAGAAGGATCCAAAAGACTTAATGTTATTGAGATTGGATTGGATTGTTTTACCTCTGAGCGGCACTTTTTGCACACCATGGGCTAAATGGCCAGGCCACAAGGACTCCGAAGGCTCAGAGAAGGTTGGGAGAGGGGACCCACTGGAACAGCTGTTGGGAGACAGATGTTAGCCTCCCATCAAGGCCATCCAGCGTGTTCTTTAACGTGCACAGGGTAAGTCTCTCCCGCACACGGGGCCACGGCTTAACATCCCATCCGACGGACGGCGGCCTTTCCAAGCCCATCGGTGTCCCCTACTGACCGTGGGCAGGGCGGGGAAATTTTGCGGAGATAAATCTCAACGCTGACCCAGCTGGGACTCGAACCTGGGAACTACAGATTACGAGCCTGGCGCGCTACCGACTGAGCCAACCCCGCCCTAATGTTATTGAGAAGGGGATCTTTTGGAAAGTTGTTAGGAGCCAGTTGGAAGCTTGCCGTCATGGTTTTAGTTGGTTGGTTCGTTGGATTGTTTCCTCTATGAGCGGCATTTCTTTCTTCTTTGGGTTCGTTGGATTGTTTCCTCTATGAGCGGCATTTCTTTCTTCTTTGGGTTCGTTGGATTGTTTCCTCTATGAGCGGCATTTCTTTCTTCTTTGGGTTCGTTGGATTGTTTCCTCTATGAGCGGCATTTCTTTCTTCTTTGGGTTCGTTGGATTGTTTCCTCTATGAGCGGCATTTCTTTCTTCTTTGGGTTCGTTGGATTGTTTCCTCTATGAGCGGCATTTCTTTCTTCTTTGGGTTCGTTGGATTGTTTCCTCTATGAGCGGCATTTCTTTCTTCTTTGGGTTCGTTGGATTGTTTCCTCTATGAGCGGCATTTCTTTCTTCTTTGGGTTCGTTGGATTGTTTCCTCTATGAGCGGCATTTCTTTCTTCTTTACAATGTAGACTAAATGGTTTACAAGGACACCAAAAGCTTGAGAATGTGAGAGGTTTGTCTCAACAGCTGCCAAATGGTTGGACAGGTGTTGAGGAAAATCGTGTCAAAGTCCAGCAGAGAGTTCTTTAACGTGCACAGATATGACTCTTCCGCAAACGGGGCCATGGCTTAATGTCCCATTCCGACGGACGGCGGCCTTTCCAAGCCCATAGGTGTTCTCTTTCTCACTAAGCGTAGAGCGCTGGGACTTGAACTTAGAAGCTGCAGATTTCGGGCCTGACGTACTGTCTACTGATCAACTTCCACCCACTGCAAAGGGGGGGGGGGGGCTCAGTCGGTAGCGCGCCAGGCTCGTAATCTGTAGTTCCCAGGTTCGAATCCCAACTAGGTCAGCGTTGAAATTTATCTCCGCAAAATTCCCCGCCCTGCCCACGGTCAGTAGGGGACACCGATGGGCTTGGAAAGGCCGCCGTCCGTCGGATGGGACGTTAAGCCGTGGCTCCGTATGTGGGAAAGCTATACCCTCTGCACGTTAAAGAACACGCTGGATGGCCTTGACGGGAGGCTACCATCTGTCTCCCAACAGCTGTTCCAGTGGGTCCCCTCCCCCAACCTTCTCTGAGCCTTCGGGGTCCATGTGAACTTGCCATTTAGCCCATGGTGTGCAAAAAAGTGCCGCTCAGAGGTAAAACAACCCAACGTTAAAGAACACGCTGGATGGCCTTGACGGGAGGCTACCATCTGTCTCCCAACAGCTGTTCCAGTGGGTCCCCTCCCCCAATCTTCTCTGAGCCTTCGGGGTCCATGTGACCTGGCCATTTAGCCCATGGTGTGCAAAAAAGTGCCGCTCAGAGGTAAAACAACCCAACCCAACCGCGAATGGGGCGGGCATTTTTTGTTTTAAGAGATAAATGAACAGTTATTTTTATAGGTATTAATTAAATATTCCTACTTCCATATTTCCAATCACTCTTTAGTTCCATTTTCCACTGTTAAAGGGTGCTAAATTCGAAAAATAAGAAATTTTTTTTCTCTTTGAAAGAGAGCATCCCACATTCGCCGGAAGTGATATATTATTCTTCCAATTTAGCTAAGTTAACGATCTCAGCAATAAATTCTCAACGTCACATTTACGATGCTGCAGTGCAATGGCGATGAGGTTACACGACCATCTTAACAACCAATCACAGAGTTAATATCCCAAGAGGCAATAACGTCACACCTAACCCAAGGTCTACACTTGTATATTTCATATCTGCATTGGTTGTTCGATTTTGTTCCCGACCAAAACGTACTTTTGTTTTTCCTGAACATGGTGGTAGAAATGATTTCTTTTCTCACAACAGCAGAAATATCTTTCAGGTGAAGAATTTTCGTTTCGTGAGGTTCTTCTAAAGATTGTCATCATTGTGATATCTCTAGTTGTTGTTTCATCTCTTAGCGGCACTTTTTTTTGCACACAATGTGCCGAAGGGCCAGGTTACAAGGACCCTGAGGGCTCAGAGAAGGTTGAGGGAAGGATGCCTAGTGGATAGCTATTAGAAGACAAATGGTAGCCTCCCGTCAAAGCCATCCAGCGTGTTTAACGTGCACAGGGTTGGGTTGTTTTACCTCTGAGCGGCACTTTTTTGCACACCATGGGCTAAATTGCCAGGTCACATGGACCCCGAAGGCTCAGAGAAGGTTGGGGGAGGGGACCCACCGGAACAGTTGTTGGGAGACAGATGGTAGCCTCCCGTCAAGGCCATCCAGCGTGTTCTTTAACGTGCACAGGGTATGGCTCTCCCACACACGGGGCCACGGCTTAACGTCCCATCCGACGGACGGCGGCCTTTCCAAGCCCATCGGTGTCCCCTACTGACCGTGGGCAAGGCGGGGAATTTTGCGGAGATAAATCTCAACGCTGACCCAGCTGGGACTCGAACCTGGGAACTGCAGATTACGAGCCTGGCGCGCTACCGACTGCGCCACCCCCGCCCCATTGAGGGAAGGATGCCCAGTGGATAGCTATTAGAAGACAGATGGTAGCCTCCCGTGAAAGCCATCCAGCGTGTTTAACGTGCACAGAGTATGGCTCTCCCGCACAGGGGGCCACGGCTTAAAGTCCCATCCGACGGACGGCGGTCTTTCCAAACCCATCGGTGTCCTCTACTGACCGTGGGCAGGGTGGGGAGTTTTGTGGAGATAAATCCCGACGTTGACCCAGCTGGGACTCAAACCTGGGAACTGTAGATTACAAGCCTGACGCGCTACCTACTGAGCCACCCCCGCCCCACCCCTCCCGGATGAGACGTTGCCATGTTATCTGAGAAAGGCATTATCTTTTGCATTTTGCAGAACCCACTGGATGACCTTGACGATTCCATACGTCTACTTAACTGTTCAGTGCGTGCAAAACATTATGGTGTTCAATGCTTAAACAACCGAACCTTATTAAGAGATTCTCTTTCTCTAAGGAGCCAGGATACTAAGCCAATATTTGCTGCAAAAAATGAGTTTTACCTCTGAGCAACACTTTTTTGCATACAATGGGTGGGGCGAGGGTAGCTCAGTCGGTACCGCGCCAGACTCGTAATCTGCAGTTCCCAGGTTCAAGTTCCAGCTGGGTCACCGTGGAGATTTATCTCCGCAAATTTCCCCGCCCTGCCCACAGTCAGTAGCGGACACCGATGGGCTTGGAAAGACCGCCGTCCTTCGGATGGGACGTTAAGCCGTGGTCCCGTATACGGAAGAGTCATACCCTGTGCACGTTAAAGAACACACTGGATGGTCTTGACGGGAGGCTACCATCTGTTTCCCAACAGCTGTTCCAGTGTGTCCACTCCCCCAACCTTCTCTGAGCCTTCGGGGTCCTTTTAAACCTGGCCATTTAGCCCATGGTGTGCAAAAAAGTGCCGCTCAGAGGTAAAACAACCCAACCCACATAATGAGCTAAATTTCCAGGTTATAAGGACCCCGAGGGCTTAGAGAAGGTTGGGGGAAATGGAACTAACTGGAACAGCTGTTAGCAGACAGATAGTAGAGTCCCATTAAGACCATCCAGCATGTTTATTGACCCATTTAGGCCATTTAGCATGTACAGGGAATGGATCTCCTGCATATGGACCACAACGTAACGTCCCATCATACGGACGACGCCCTCTCCATGTCCATCACTGCTCTCTTTTTCACTCGAACCTGGGAACTACAGATTACGATCCAGGAGAGCTACCAACTGAATCAACCCCGTTTTCCACTTCGGATAAAAAAAAATCTTTTTTTTTTTCAAAATTTTCACAGTTTTTTGATTTTCTCATTGTGACATTTTATTTTTCTTAATAACGTTAGGAAGAGATCAATCGTGAAAATAAGAGTAATCGTGAAAATAAGGGACGAAGCCCCCCCCCCCCCCCCACACACACACACACACGCACACACAGAAGATTGGATTGGATTGTTTTACCTCTGAGCGGCACTTTTTTGCACACCATGGGCTAAATGGCCAGGCCACAAGGACTCCGAAGACTCAGAGAAGGTTGGGGGAGGGGACCCACTGGAACAGCTGTTGGGAGACAGATGGTAGCCTCCCGTCAAGGCCATCCAGCGTGTTCTTTAACGTGCACAGGGTATGGCTCTCCCGCACACGGGGGGCCATGGCTTAACGTCCCATCCGATGGACAGCGGCCTTTTCAAACCATCGGTGTCCCCTACTAACCGTGGGCAGGGCGGGGAATTTTGCGGAGATAAATCTCAACGCTGACCCAGCTGGGACTCGAACCTGGGAACTACAGATTACGAGCCTGGCACGCTACCGACTGAGCCACCCCCGCCCCTGGACCCACTGGAACAGCTGTTGGGAGACAGATGGTAGCCCCCCCCCCCCCCCGTCAAGGCCATCCAGCGTGTTCTTTAACGTGCACAGGGTATAGCTCTCCCATACACGGGACCACGGCTATACATCCCATCCGACGGACGGCGACCTTTCCAAGCCCTTCGGTGTCCCCTATTGAACGTGGGCAGGGCGGGGAAATTTTGCGCAGATAAATCTCAACGCTGACCCAGCTGGGACTCGAACCTGGGAACTACAGATTACGAGCCTGGCGCGCTACCGACTGAGCCACTCCCGCCCCACATGCAGAAGAAAAGCACAATATTTAAATTCATTATGTATTTCACTTTGCCTGATATTTTTCTTTAAATAATAAAAAAGATCTTTTTGATTGATTGAATATCTGGTTTAGTCTCCAAAAGAATATACACAAGGTTTTAAAGAGGGAGATTTTCAAAAGGTGCAGCGAAATGGACTCCATAGTTAGAATTACCCTCGAATGCATCATTGTCACTGAAGTTGAAATACACGAATCGAGGATCATAAAAATTGCTAAGGTAGTGCTGATAAGAGGTCGTACATTTCAAAGGTTTTATTGGTATGATATGAACACTTTTGAAAGCTGAAAGAGGACGAAAATAGGGACAAATATAAGATAATCAGAACCGTGAAATATCTGTTAAGGGTTCTGGCACAGCAGACCAGCGAGATTTTAGCGGGAATAGTTAATGTACACGTTGAGAGGTAAAAATAATTGAAATTCATCTGCGAAAGTTCATGCAAACTTGTGATTGCGAATGTGTGTTCGAAGCGTTATGCAAAATAGGCAGGGAGATATTTACGACAAGGATACGGTAGACTAGGGTAATATCCGAAAAGAGTTCATGCAAAGAAAACCAAGTATCCGTTAGTGAAGGTTCACGCAAAGAAAACCAAGTATCCATTAGTGAAGGTTCACGCAAAGAAAACCAGGTATCCGTTAGTGAAGGTTCACTCAGAGAAAACTAAGTATCCGTTAGTGAAGGTTCACGCAAAGAAAACCAAGTATCCATTAGTGAAGGTTCACGCAAAGAAAACCAAGTATCCGTTAGTGAAGGTTCACTCAGAGAAACCAAGTATCCGTTAGTGAAGGTTCACGCAAAGAAAACCAAGTATCCATTAGTGAAGGTTCACTCAGAGAAACCAAGTATCCGTTAGTGAAGGTTCACGCAAAGAAAACCAAGTATCCGTTAGTGAAGGTTCACTCAGAGAAACCAAGTATCCGTTAGTGAAGGTTCACGCAAAGAAAACCAAGTATCCGTTAGTGAAGGTTCACTCAGAGAAAACTAAGTATCCGTTAGTGAAGGTTCACGCAAAGAAAAGCAAGTATCCGTTAGCGAAGATTCACTCAGAGAAAACCAAGTATCCGTTAGTGAAGGTTCACGCAAAGAAAACCAAGTATCCGTTAGTGAAGGTTCACTCAGAGAAACCAAGTATCCGTTAGTGAAGGTTCACGCAAAGAAAACCAAGTATCCGTTAGTGAAGGTTCACTCAGAGAAAACTAAGTATCCGTTAGTGAAGGTTCACGCAAAGAAAAGCAAGTATCCGTTAGCGAAGATTCACTCAGAGAAAACCAAGTATCCGTTAGTGAAGGTTCACGCAAAGAAAACCAAGTATCCGTTAGTGAAGGTTCACTCAGAGAAACCAAGTATCCGTTAGTGAAGGTTCACTCAGAGAAAACCAAGTATCCGTTAGTGAAGGTTCACGCAAAGAAAACCAAGTATCCGTTAGTGAAGGTTCACGCAAAAAAACCAAGTATCCGTTAGTGAAGGTTCACGCAAAGAAAACCAAGTATCCGTTAGTGAAGGTTCATGCAAAGAAAACCAAGTATCCGTTAGTGAAGGTTCACGCAAAAAACAAAAACCGAGGATATGTTAGTGAGGCGTTCACGCAATTTCATTTGTGAAGAATTCACAAATGTCTCCCTAGTCTACTTTGAGTGAACTCTTCACAAAAGCCTCCTCACGCAAAGCAGACTAGGGAAACATTTGTGAGGATTTCACACATGGCTTACTAGTGAAACATTTGTGAAGAGTTCCCGCAAGTAGTCTAGAAAAATTATCTGAAAAAGGTTAGGTTAATCGGACTAAATCCGGTGATCCCAAACCAGAAGGGATGAAAACGTTCCAAAAGGAGTGTGAGGATGTGAAATATTTTCTCGTTATATTCCATTATGAATTGTAATTGTTGTTAAAATAGAGATTGGTTAACGATAATTTAGAGGTGGGGAGGAGTAACGGCTTCTGATAAAACAAAAGGAGGATCATGTTTCCGAAATGTTTTGGAATCCCTCTACCAAACTCCCCGCCCTGACCACGGTCAGTAAGGGACACCGAAGGGCTTGGAAAGGCCACCGTCCGTGGGATGGGACGTTAAACCGTGGTCCCGTGTGCAGGAGAGAGCCATACCCTATGCACGTTAAAGAACACGCTGGATGACCTTGACAGGAGGCAACTATCTGTCACCCAACAGCTGTTCCAGTGGGTCCCTTCCCCCAACCTTCTCCGAGCCTTCGAGGTCCTGTGACCTGGCCATTTAGCCCATTGTGTGCAAAAAAAGTGCCACTCAGAGGTAAAACAACCCTACAACCCAACCCTCTACCAAAGAGATCTGCGAACAGTTTGCACAACCCATTAATTACTACTTAACCTCTGACTCACTGTCGCTGGTCCTCATTTCACGAGTGTCTTCCTAGTGCGGGAATGATCGTTGCGAGCAAAGGGTCCCAATGCATCTGGGGCGGGGGTGGCTCAGTCGGTAGCGTGCCAGGCTCGTAATCTGTAGTTCCCAGGTTCGAGTCCCAGCTGGGTCAGCGTTGAGATTTATCTCCACAAAATTCCCCGCCCTGCCCACGGTCAGTAGGGGACACCGATGGGCTTGGAACGGCTGCCGTCCGTCGGATGGGACGTTAAGCCGTGGCCCCGTGTGCGCAAGAGTCATACCCTGTGCACGTTAAAGAACACACTGGATGGCCTTGACGGGAGGCTACCATCTGTCTCCCAACAGCTGTTCCAGTGGGTCCCCTCCCCCAACCTTCTCTGAGCCTTCGGGGTCCATGTGACCTGGCCATTTAGCCCATGGTGTGCAAAAAAGTGCCGCTCAGAGGTAAAACAACCCAACCCAATGCATCTGATGGATGCAAACCGTCTTCTCTCACTCTGTGGCTTCGAAGCAGGGTGGGCCTGTGTGTACCTGGTGCATTAGCAGCGACCGCAGTCGGGTTGCAGCGCAAATGTTTTGTCACCGCGGCTGCATTAGTTACGCACACAGTGGATTTCTGTTGATGGAATGGTGGATCCTTTCTTTTTTTCCGTTGGAAGGAAGCCCACATCGCAAATGTAGATCGATACTCAGAAGTGGAAAAGAAAAATTCCAGGAAATCGTGAATGGCGAGCATCCATCTTCTCAAGAAATGGGTTTGGTTTCTCGGATCGTTAGTTTTACTGGAAATAGAGGTACAAAGGATTTGTTTATTAACGGAAATGAATTTTTTTTTTCAGTCAGCCGATTTTTTGTTAAATACATCTGATGAGCTGTGAAATAAAACGTAGAAAGAAAATTTTCTGAGAATCATTCAGATTCGAACCCGTGGTCCTTTGCTTTCGGTTGTTGTTTCACCATTGAGTGGGGCGGGGGTGGCTCGGTCGGTAGCGCGCGGTAACTACAGCTCGTAATCTGTAGTTCGCAGGTTCGAGTCGCAGCTGGATCAGCGTTGAGATTTATCTCCGCAAAACTCTCCGCCCTGCCCAAGGTCAGTAGGGGACACCAATGGGCTTAGAAAGGCTGCCGTCCGTCGGATGGGACGTTAAGCCGTGGCCCCGTATGAACGGGAGCCATGCCCTGTGCTCGTTAAAGAACACGCTGGATGGCCTTGACGGGAGGCTACCATCTGTCTCCCAACAGCTGTTCCAGTGGGTTCCCATCTCCAACCTTCTCTGAGTCTTCGGGGTCCATGTGACCTGGCCATTTAGTCCATTGTGTGCAAAAAAAGTGCCGCTCAGAGGTAAAACAACCCAACGTTAAAGAACACGCTGGATATCCTTGACGGGAGGCTACCATCTGTCTCCCAACAGTTGTTCCAGTGGGTTCCCATCCCCAACCTTCTCTGAGCCTTCGGGGTCCTTGTGACCTGACCATTTAGCCCATTGTGTGCAAAAAAAGTGCTGCTCAGAGCTAAAAGAACCCAACCCAAAGCCACGTGAAGCGATCGTATATTTCTTATAATTTCTGTAGCTTTAACGAGTGTATTTTTCTGCCTCCAAATTTCAAAATAAAATGCCTGCTGAATTCATTAGTAAGAGGGTTTCAAAATTTGCGCTGCTCGCAAAGTTATGTAAATACCTCATCCCTTTTATTTTTAGTTGATACGAGTACAAGCCCATCCCCTTACTATCATGTCGCCCTTAAAATTTTGCCGCCCCGAAGACACTTCTTGGCGTGATTGTGCTATTGAGTCTTCCTGCGCAGTCGCTCAAAAAATTTCTGAACACCATGGTTGATTACAGAATTCAGAAAAAAATATCTGGCAACGTTTTGTTTTTTAGAAATTAGTGATCTGGCAACCTTCGTGTCACGTGATTACAGAATTCAGGAAAAATATCTGGAGCGTGTACAGCAACTGTACACGCTCCAGTTACCGTTCACAGCAAACTGGAGCGTGTGCGGTTACTGCATTTTCCAGTTTTCTCCAGTTTGCTGTGAACGGTAACTGCACACGCTCAATATTTCCGTGAGTGAGCCCACGCGATCTAGTATCAAAATAATATGACCACCTACAGTCGCTCAAAAAAGTATCCGAACACCATGGTTGATTACAGAATTCAGAAAAAATATCTGGCAACGACTTTTTTTTAGAAATTAGTGATCTGGCAACCTTCGTGTCACGTGATTACAGAATTCAGGAAAAATATCTGGAGCGTGTACAGCAACTGTACACGCTCCAGTTACCGTTCACAGCAAACTGGAGCGTGTGCAGTTACTGCATTTTCCAGTTTTCTCCAGTTTGCTGTGAACGGTAACTGCACACGCTCAATATTTCCGTGAGTGAGCCCACGCGATCTAGTATCAAAATAATATGACCACCTACAGTCGCTCAAAAAAGTATCCGAACACCATGGCTGATTACAGAATTCAGAAAAAATATCTGGCAACGACTTTTTTTTAGAAATTAGTGATCTGGCAACCTTCGTGTCACGTGATTACAGAATTCAGGAAAAATATCTGGAGCGTGTACAGCAACTGTACACGCTCCAGTTACCGTTCACAGCAAACTGGAGCGTGTGCAGTTACTGCATTTTCCAGTTTTCTCCAGTTTGCTGTGAACGGTAACTGCACACGCTCAATATTTCCGTGAGTGAGCCCACGCGATCTAGTATCAAAATAATATGACCACCTACAGTCGCTCAAAAAAGTATCCGAACACCATGGTTGATTACAGAATTCAGAAAAAATATCTGGCAACGACTTTTTTTTAGAAATTAGTGATCTGGCAACCTTCGTGTCACGTGATTACAGAATTCAGGAAAAATATCTGGAGCGTGTACAGCAACTGTACACGCTCCAGTTACCGTTCACAGCAAACTGGAGCGTGTGCGGTTACTGCATTTTCCAGTTTTCTCCAGTTTGCTGTGAACGGTAACTGCACACGCTCAATATTTCCGTGAGTGAGCCCACGCGATCTAGTATCAAAATAATATGACCACCTACAGTCGCTCAAAAAAGTATCCGAACACCATGGTTGATTACAGAATTCAGAAAAAATATCTGGCAACGACTTTTTTTTAGAAATTAGTGATCTGGCAACCTTCGTGTCACGTGATTACAGAATTCAGGAAAAATATCTGGAGCGTGTACAGCAACTGTACACGCTCCAGTTACCGTTCACAGCAAACTGGAGCGTGTGCAGTTACTGCATTTTCCAGTTTTCTCCAGTTTGCTGTGAACGGTAACTGCACACGCTCAATATTTCCGTGAGTGAGCCCACGCGATCTAGTATCAAAATAATATGACCACCTACAGTCGCTCAAAAAAGTATCCGAACACCATGGCTGATTACAGAATTCAGAAAAAATATCTGGCAACGACTTTTTTTTAGAAATTAGTGATCTGGCAACCTTCGTGTCACGTGATTACAGAATTCAGGAAAAATATCTGGAGCGTGTACAGCAACTGTACACGCTCCAGTTACCGTTCACAGCAAACTGGAGCGTGTGCAGTTACTGCATTTTCCAGTTTTCTCCAGTTTGCTGTGAACGGTAACTGCACACGCTCAATATTTCCGTGAGTGAGCCCACGCGATCTAGTATCAAAATAATATGACCACCTACAGTCGCTCAAAAAAGTATCCGAACACCATGGTTGATTACAGAATTCAGAAAAAATATCTGGCAACGACTTTTTTTAGAAATTAGTGATCTGGCAACCTTCGTGTCACGTGATTACAGAATTCAGGAAAAATATCTGGAGCGTGTACAGCAACTGTACACGCTCCAGTTACCGTTCACAGCAAACTGGAGCGTGTGCAGTTACTGCATTTTCCAGTTTTCTCCAGTTTGCTGTGAACGGTAACTGCACACGCTCAATATTTCCGTGAGTGAGCCCACGCGATCTAGTATCAAAATAATATGACCACCTACAGTCGCTCAAAAAAGTATCCGAACACCATGGTTGATTACAGAATTCAGAAAAAATATCTGGCAACGACTTTTTTTAGAAATTAGTGATCTGGCAACCTTCGTGTCACGTGATTACAGAATTCAGGAAAAATATCTGGAGCGTGTACAGCAACTGTACACGCTCCAGTTACCGTTCACAGCAAACTGGAGCGTGTGCAGTTACTGCATTTTCCAGTTTTCTCCAGTTTGCTGTGAACGGTAACTGCACACGCTCAATATTTCCGTGAGTGAGCCCACGCGATCTAGTATCAAAATAATATGACCACCTACAGTCGCTCAAAAAAGTATCCGAACACCATGGCTGATTACAGAATTCAGAAAAAATATCTGGCAACGACTTTTTTTTAGAAATTAGTGATCTGGCAACCTTCGTGTCACGTGATTACAGAATTCAGGAAAAATATCTGGAGCATGTACAGCAACTGTACACGCTCCAGTTACCGTTCACAGCAAACTGGAGCGTGTGCAGTTACTGCATTTTCCAGTTTTCTCCAGTTTGCTGTGAACGGTAACTGCACACGCTCAATATTTCCGTGAGTGAGCCCACGCGATCTAGTATCAAAATAATATGACCACCTACAGTCGCTCAAAAAAGTATCCGAACACCATGGTTGATTACAGAATTCAGAAAAAATATCTGGCAACGACTTTTTTTTAGAAATTAGTGATCTGGCAACCTTCGTGTCACGTGATTACAGAATTCAGGAAAAATATCTGGAGCGTGTACAGCAACTGTACACGCTCCAGTTACCGTTCACAGCAAACTGGAGCGTGTGCAGTTACTGCATTTTCCAGTTTTCTCCAGTTTGCTGTGAACGGTAACTGCACACGCTCAATATTTCCGTGAGTGAGCCCACGCGATCTAGTATCAAAATAATATGACCACCTACAGTCGCTCAAAAAAGTATCCGAACACCATGGCTGATTACAGAATTCAGAAAAAATATCTGGCAACGACTTTTTTTTAGAAATTAGTGATCTGGCAACCTTCGTGTCACGTGATTACAGAATTCAGGAAAAATATCTGGAGCGTGTACAGCAACTGTACACGCTCCAGTTACCGTTCACAGCAAACTGGAGCGTGTGCAGTTACTGCATTTTCCAGTTTTCTCCAGTTTGCTGTGAACGGTAACTGCACACGCTCAATATTTCCGTGAGTGAGCCCACGCGATCTAGTATCAAAATAATATGACCACCTACAGTCGCTCAAAAAAGTATCCGAACACCATGGTTGATTACAGAATTCAGAAAAAATATCTGGCAACGACTTTTTTTTAGAAATTAGTGATCTGGCAACCTTCGTGTCACGTGATTACAGAATTCAGGAAAAATATCTGGAGCGTGTACAGCAACTGTACACGCTCCAGTTACCGTTCACAGCAAACTGGAGCGTGTGCAGTTACTGCATTTTCCAGTTTTCTCCAGTTTGCTGTGAACGGTAACTGCACACGCTCAATATTTCCGTGAGTGAGCCCACGCGATCTAGTATCAAAATAATATGACCACCTACAGTCGCTCAAAAAAGTATCCGAACACCATGGCTGATTACAGAATTCAGAAAAAATATCTGGCAACGACTTTTTTTTAGAAATTAGTGATCTGGCAACCTTCGTGTCACGTGATTACAGAATTCAGGAAAAATATCTGGAGCGTGTACAGCAACTGTACACGCTCCAGTTACCGTTCACAGCAAACTGGAGCGTGTGCAGTTACTGCATTTTCCAGTTTTCTCCAGTTTGCTGTGAACGGTAACTGCACACGCTCAATATTTCCGTGAGTGAGCCCACGCGATCTAGTATCAAAATAATATGACCACCTACAGTCGCTCAAAAAAGTATCCGAACACCATGGTTGATTACAGAATTCAGAAAAAATATCTGGCAACGACTTTTTTTTAGAAATTAGTGATCTGGCAACCTTCGTGTCACGTGATTACAGAATTCAGGAAAAATATCTGGAGCGTGTACAGCAACTGTACACGCTCCAGTTACCGTTCACAGCAAACTGGAGCGTGTGCAGTTACTGCATTTTCCAGTTTTCTCCAGTTTGCTGTGAACGGTAACTGCACACGCTCAATATTTCCGTGAGTGAGCCCACGCGATCTAGTATCAAAATAATATGACCACCTACAGTCGCTCAAAAAAGTATCCGAACACCATGGCTGATTACAGAATTCAGAAAAAATATCTGGCAACGACTTTTTTTTAGAAATTAGTGATCTGGCAACCTTCGTGTCACGTGATTACAGAATTCAGGAAAAATATCTGGAGCGTGTACAGCAACTGTACACGCTCCAGTTACCGTTCACAGCAAACTGGAGCGTGTGCAGTTACTGCATTTTCCAGTTTTCTCCAGTTTGCTGTGAACGGTAACTGCACACGCTCAATATTTCCGTGAGTGAGCCCACGCGATCTAGTATCAAAATAATATGACCACCTACAGTCGCTCAAAAAAGTATCCGAACACCATGGCTGATTACAGAATTCAGAAAAAATATCTGGCAACGACTTTTTTTTAGAAATTAGTGATCTGGCAACCTTCGTGTCACGTGATTACAGAATTCAGGAAAAATATCTGGAGCGTGTACAGCAACTGTACACGCTCCAGTTACCGTTCACAGCAAACTGGAGCGTGTGCAGTTACTGCATTTTCCAGTTTTCTCCAGTTTGCTGTGAACGGTAACTGCACACGCTCAATATTTCCGTGAGTGAGCCCACGCGATCTAGTATCAAAATAATATGACCACCTACAGTCGCTCAAAAAAGTATCCGAACACCATGGCTGATTACAGAATTCAGAAAAAATATCTGGCAACGACTTTTTTTTAGAAATTAGTGATCTGGCAACCTTCGTGTCACGTGATTACAGAATTCAGGAAAAATATCTGGAGCGTGTACAGCAACTGTACACGCTCCAGTTACCGTTCACAGCAAACTGGAGCGTGTGCAGTTACTGCATTTTCCAGTTTTCTCCAGTTTGCTGTGAACGGTAACTGCACACGCTCAATATTTCCGTGAGTGAGCCCACGCGATCTAGTATCAAAATAATATGACCACCTACAGTCGCTCAAAAAAGTATCCGAACACCATGGCTGATTACAGAATTCAGAAAAAATATCTGGCAACGACTTTTTTTTAGAAATTAGTGATCTGGCAACCTTCGTGAGGTTGCCAGATCACTAATTTTTTTGAGCGACTATACGATGGTCAAAAAGCAATCCTGTTTTTTTAAAACAATACATCTAAAAAAGAAATTCATATTTCATAGGTAAAGAACCTGTTCGAGGATAGCGCGCTTTAAATGAAAAAGTTCGTTTTGCTAATTAGAATATCCATCTGAATTAAAGCAATAACGAAAAAAAAAAGATCCTTGTTTATTTTGTCTAATAACGTGTGATAAATATCATGAAACAAAAAGAGAGGTAATGAGAAATTGAAAAAAAAAACCCTATTATTTATGCGATGTTAATAAATATCTCTCTCAAGCGATTAAGCTGTACACATGAAACCTTTAGCCGAACAAGTCAAAAGTTATGTAAATGATCACAAGCAAACAACGAAAGCGAAAAGCACGAGTCCACCCTTGTGAATATCTGCACATGCGGATTTTTTTTCTCTTTAGCGCTCTCTCCCATACCCATTAAACGCTCTATAAAGGGTATGCAAATTCATTAAAAAAAAGCAAAAAAAAATCCCTCTAATGGTGTTTTTTGCTGACGTTCCTGCTTTAATCGATGAAACCGCACAGGAGAATTTTTTTGGGGGAAAAACATTGAAAAATGATCCACGAGAAACAAAAGTCGCCATAAAAAATTAGAGAAGTTAATTAATAACCAGTGACACTCTGTAATATTTGAGTTAATGTAAAACTAATGCCTCACTTGCCGTAATGAATGAGCACGCTATCTTCGTGGCGCGGGGAATCCAGCAGCCAATTAAAACACAATTACTTGGGAGCGCGCGCAAGAGAGAAATGACGTATTGGTGCTATTGGCTGTTGTCGTTCACGAATCGCAGGTAAAGGAAAGGAAATTTTTTTTTAATTTTTAATTTGGTGGGGAAGTTGAAACTGTTGAGGCGCTCTAACGTTATGTAAAGAAGCTGCATTAGATATGAAAATTAAAGTTCCAATTTCGCTTCTTTTTTTTTGGAATAGGTAGCACGCTTGGCTACTGATTTATTGTTTTACCTCTGAGCGGCACTTTTTTGCACACCATGGGCTAAATGGCCAGGTCACATGGACCCCGAAGGCTCAGAGAAGGTTGGGGGAGGGGACCCACTGGAACAGCTGTTGGGAGATAGATGGTAGCCTCGCGTCAAGTCCGTCCAGTGTGTTCTTTAACGTGCACAGGGTATGGCTCTCCCGCACACGGCACCACGGATTAACGTCCCATCCGACGGACGGCGGCCTTTCCAAGCCCATCGGTGCCCCCTACTGACTGTGGGCAGGGCGGGGAATTTTGCGGAGATAAATCTCAACGCTGACCCAGCTGGGACTCGAACCTGGGAACTACAGATTACGAGCCTGACGCCAAAATATTTGAGAATTTCCATGTTATGTCAATGGGAATCTAACTTCGAAACTCTATAACTTCCAAAATATTTATTTGATGGAAAAATATAACTGAAAGTAATTTAAAGATCATAACGAAAAATCTATTCAAATCTCGATTTTCAAAGTTATTCGTTCAGTATTTAAAGAGTTATGGAAGCTGGAATATCTGTTTAAGAATTATGTTTTATAAAAATTGTTCGTAATTGTCTGGTATTGAAAAAATCATGCAAACTTCGAAACAAATATATATTCTTTTAAATGATTTGAAACAATACCTAATTTTTACGTTTTTAACCAATTTCTGAGATAAATTCCTATGACGCATTACCGTTGTGAAATATTTTTGATAGTGCAGTGTATATTTCGTTTCTTATTAAACGCTCTTTTTCACTATCGACACAGTAATCCTTTATTGCTAAACAAAATATCGCCCGCACTGGAAAAAGTTAGAAATGGACAAGCAATCATCCACTGACTTGAACCTGAAAGAAAAAAAAGTTACGAATATTTCTTCTCATGTAGCAAAAACTTTTTCTTCTTCAAATTACATCATGGGTGCTCCTCCCATAATGCATCGCCCCATCTCTCCATCATTCTTCTCTTTCTTCGCGACCAAACCCCGATTCACTGAAGAGCGAGAGAGAGCCTCCAATAAATGATGGAGGTGTCACTGGCCTCCGTTTTCTCGGGCCTCCACATCGGTGGGTGCCATCCTGAACTGCCAAGAAGGGAATGGAAATTGCGTGTCTCAGACCCGTCCATCTTCGCTGCTGCGACTTGATAGACTGATATAGAGAGGAATATGGAAATATGAACGCCCTCCATGTAATGGCTGTCATTGGCGGTGCCTGACTGCGCTTGGATCATCTTTGAGGTGGACTTTGACAATCCCTTTTTTGCTTACCTGAAGATGAACTTTTTCTATGAATAAAAAAAAAACTGTTCGTGGAGTTCTGAGTTATCCAAAAAAATGTACAATGCATTGGGAGGTTGGAAAATGTATTGGTTTCGTTCCATGTTTACCATTGTCGCTAGGCATCTCTGAGCATTTTGTTGAGGAATAAAAATAAGGGAAAATGTGTTTGGCTGACGTGATGTTTCGTAATAGAGTTCTCCTTTTCTTATGCTTGGGTTTTTTGCTTTCTCTGAAGATTTTGCTAGGACGCAGAGGACAGAAAAGTTTTAAGGGGAAGACAAGGTTGGCAGCGAAGTATAAAGAGGGGAGAATGTACAGTAGATGGCCAAAAGTGTTACAAATAACAGAGGTGATGCAAAAATATGTTGGACTGTTTTATCCTTGAGCGGAAAGTTTTTTTCCACACAATTTCAGGTCACAAGGATCACCTGGTGCTCAGAGAAGATTGGACGGGTTGGGTTGGGTTGTTTTACCTCTGAGCGGCACTTTTTTGCACACCATGGGCTAAATGGCCAGGTCACATGGACCCCGAAGGCTCAGAGAAGGTTGTGGGAAGGGACCCACTGGAACAGCTGTTGGGAGACAGATGGTAGCCTTCCGTCTAGGCCATCCAGCGTGTTCTTTAACGTGCACAGGGTATGGCTCTCCCACACACGGGGCCACGGCTTAACGTCCCATCCTACAGACGGCGGCCTTTCCAAGCCCATCGGTGTCCCCTACTAACCGTGGGCAGGGCGGAGATTGGAGGGGAGAGAACACACTGGACAGCTGTTAGGTTGGATTGTGATGTTTTACCTCTGAGCGGCAATTTTTGCACAAAATGGGCTAAACATCCAGGTCACAAAGACCTCGAGAGCTCAAAGAAGTTTCGCAGGAGACCCACTGGACAGCCATTATAAATTTTGCATTGAATTAAAAAAGGATCCAACCATATCTCTCAGAAATAAATATAAACCTTCTCAACAAACAACATTTTCTTAAGCATATGCATAAAGCTTGTAATCCACCAATGAATTGCATTGCTCCCAAACTATTCTTGCAAGTCAAGCTGCACAAAACGATCATCCTACTAGACCACTAGTTTCCGAAAGACAGTGGGCGGGGGTGACTCAGTCGGTAGCGCGCCAGGCTCGTAATCTGTAATTCCCAGGTTCGAGTCCCAGCTGGGTCAGCGTTGAGATTTATCTCCGCAAAATTCCCCGCCCTGCCCACGGTCAGTAGGGGACACCGATGGGCTTGGAAAGGCCGCCGTCCGTCGGATGGAACGTTAAGCCGTGGTCTAGTGTGGTGGAGAGCCATACCCTGTGCACGTTAAAGAACACGCTGGATGGCCTTGACGGGAGGCTACCATCTGTCTCCCAACAGCTGTTCCAGTGGGTCCCCTCCCCCAACCTTCTCTTAGCCTTCGGAGTCCATGTGACCTGGCCATTTAGCCCATGGTGTGCAAAAAAGTGCCGTTCAGAGGTAAAACAACCCAACCCATGACATGTTAATTAAAGAACAAGACGTGTATAATGGAAAATAAACACATAATTATAAACAGAAAATAAAACAACAACAACAACAACACGAAAAATCATGAATTCTTATTTATTATTTTTTTATTCATTTGTTGAGATATAAAAATATACCCTAACAACAGCTCAAGGAATCAGAAACAGAAATATTTACAATATGGTTAACACTTGTTGTGGTTTACACTATGGTATACATATTGAGAACATCTAATTACATGCATAACGAAAGTTGAAACTTAAAACATTTTAGAAACTTGGCCAAGTCGACTGTATTTAGGTGATCAATGGAAATATGCAAAGTTGGAGACAACACAACATCAGGAGGTAGAGAGTTCCAAACACGACAAACTCTGCATATGAAGGAATGATATTGTTAAGGTAGATGATGATAAAAATTTATTTCGTGCAGGGGGTTACAGTAAAGCCAAAGTACAGCTAAATTTGGATATTAGTTTAAACGTTCAGTTGGCTTGATGCCCCAGTACATTTCAGAAATTAAAAAGAAATATTGATGATAGTACAAAACAGCAAACATATTTACAGGAATTGCATAATTATTTGATACATATAAACAAAAAAACAAGTTACACAGACGAAGACAAACATATAATATGAAATATGATTTAAAAAAAAAACAACAGAAAACTTAGGGGGAAGAAAAGGAAGGTTTAAGACAACAGAGAGTAATATTAAATGAATGAACAGGAAAAAGAAAAAAGAATTGCGGATAATCCAGACAAAGGTGGGAATAATGATGAGGAGATATTGTTGGTCAAACCTTTCAATATTCTAATAGGAGTAGAATAATATAGTTTTTGAATTTTGTTTTACAATTTAAAGAAGTGATATCGCTCTGTAGAGAGTTCCAAGTTGAGGTTGCCTGAAAGGCAAAAGAAATTTCTTCATACTTTGAAAATCTTCGAAGTAGAAAACATTTTATTATCAGAGCGAAGGATGTGGCGATGTCGTAATCGAATGAAGGGGATGGGTTGGGTTGTTTTACCTCTGAGCGGCACTATTTTGCACACCATGGGCTAAATGGCCAGGTCACATGGACCCCGAAGGCTCAGAGAAGGTTGGGGGAGGGGACCCACTGGAACAGCTGTTGGGAGACCGATGGTAGCCTCCCGTCAAGGCAATCCAGCGTGTTCTTTAACGTGCACAGGGTATGGCTCTACCGCACACGGGGCCACGGCTTAACGTCCCATCCGACGGACGGCGGCCTTTCCAAGTCCATCGGTATCCCCTACTGACCGTGGGCAGGGCGGGGAATTTTGCGGAGATAAATCTCAACGCTGACCCAGCTGGGACTTGAACCTGGGAACTACAGATTATGAGCCTGGCGCGCTACCGACTGAGCCACCCCCGCCCCAATGAAGGGGATGAGAGTGGTTATAAATAGTGAATGAATGAGCAGCAATGAAACCGTGATGTGGTGTATCATTTTGATGCTCGCGTGTACTTCACCATGAGAATTACGTCACCAGAGGATTAGAAGAGTCCAACTCGAAATCTAACGATGTTCTGGGAGTAATGACAAAAGTTGGCTTGTATTAATTGAGCGAGTGAGATTCTCGGAAGAATAATGTCAAATAGAAAGTTAATTTTATTTAGAGAGAAATCTTTTATCTCTTTCGAAACGGATAGTGTGACTTTGGTTAGTTCTTGCATTTCACTCTTCATTTCTATAGTTTCTTCTGCATTCAGAAATCTCATCAGCATCATCATCCTCAAGCAGCCATCTCCCACTGTGCGTTTATTTGCTGAGGAGGAAAGCCTGCAGCCCTCTTACTTTATAGCATGTGCCACAGCTGACTTTAAGGATTCACCTTCTAACATTCCTCAAGGATTGTTGAGTCTCAGGATCGGCAATAATGTAAATAAATTGTAGTTGAGCTGGAGTTTTCTTGAATATCTATTGGACAGTTATAATATTAGGCAGCTGACCAAAGAAAATCCCAGTTACTGAAAGCCAATCTAGCTAGGCGTATTAGAACAGTCGCGAGGGGATTTGGGTCGGGTTGTTTTACCTCTGAGCGGCACTTTTTTTGCACACCATGGGCTAAATGGCCAGGTCACATGGACCCCTTAGGCTCAGAGAAGGTTGGGGCACAGATGGTATTTACAATACTCAATAAGAAAGAATATTATTATTATTTTTAATAATTATTTTAATAATTTTTATTATTTATTATTATTTTTAATTATTATTTTTAATTAATTTTAATAAGAAAGAATATTATTATTGAGTATATTAATTTTACAATACTCAATAATTAAGAACAGCTGTTGGGAGACAGATGGTAGCCTCCCGTCAAGGCCATCCAGCGTGTTCTTTAACGTGCACAGGGTATGGCTCTCCCGCACACGGGACCACAGCTTAACGTCCCATCCGATGGACGGCGGCCTTTCCAAGTCCATCGGTGTCCCTTACTGACCGTGGGCAGGGCGGGGAATTTTGCGGAGATAAATCTCAACGCTGGCCCAGCTGGGACTCGAACCTGGGAACTACAGATTACGAGCCTGGCGCGCTACCGACTGAGCCACCCCATCGTGAGAGGATAAAATGGTTTATTAGTGTGGATCTTGTTACTAAAATAGTAAGAAAAGGGAATAAATCATCGTCTGATGTGTAGTGGTCAACGTCTGAAAAGAATTGGTTCTGAGTAGTTTGCTTAGCTGCAGTTTTAGAGTACTTGATGACTAAAATCCTGGAAGGAAGTCATTTGGTGTATAGTTATATTTAGTTTGTTTGAGGAATTGGTTATTCTTGGTAGATTAGAGGTTTATTCGCAAATATGATTATGTCACTTAGTGAGTATTGTAAAAGCCTTATTTCAGGCTTTGAGTAGAGATTGTAAGAATTATAGAGAAACAACTATTTGTAGGAATAGTGAAAAGGTGCTAAAATTTTCTGAATATTTTTTTATACTGATAAAGATAAAGATTTGTGTTAACTGAATTTAGTTTATATAAATGTTTTTATTGATATTTTTTTGATAAATTATCTTAGATTTATTGTTGCTAAATATTCTTTTGAACTCGCGCTTAGTTTCCGTCCGTTCAATTTATAACAATATTTACAGTTTGTTCTCGTATGAGGATTATACATTGGGGCGGGGGTGGCTCAGTCGGTAGCGCGCCATGCTCGTAATCTGCAGTTCCCAGGTTCGAGTCCCAGCTGGGTAAGCGTTGAGATTTATCTACGCAAAATTCCCCGCCCTGCCCACGGTCAGTAGGGGACACCGATGGGTTTGGAAAGACCGCAGTCCGTCGGATGGGACGTTAAGCCGTGGCCCCGTGTGCCGGAGAGACATACCCTGTGCATGTTAAAGAACACGCTGGATGGCCTTGACGGGAGGCTACCATCTGTCTCCCAACAGCTGTTCCAGTGGGTCCCCTCTCCCAACCTTTTCTGATCCTTCGGGGTCCATGTGACCTGGCCATTTAGCCCATGGTGTGCAAAAAAGTGCCGCTCAGAGGTAAAACAACCCAACCCAGAGATCATGTGGTCGAGACCAGACAGGAGGTGCATTGTCAAGAATAGGCAAAAAAAGTAGTTAATGCATTGGAAAAGAGTGGGCCTATTGCACTTCTTATAGCAACGCAAAATCATGAAGGCGACATGGGGGGGGGGGGTTGGTGATATTTTGACACATGTTTTGAGATGGGTGGGTTTTTTTGGTGATGTGTTTCGACATGGGGGTCTTTTTGGTGATGTTTTGACACATGTTTTGAGATGAGGGGGGGGGGGGTTATGATGTGTTTCGACAAGGGGTTTATTTTTGGTGATGTTTTGATTTGGGGTGGGGTGGGTTAGTGATGTGTTTCGACATGGTGGGTTTGGTGATGTTTTGACACGTGTTTTGACACATGATTTTTGGTGATGTTTTGACACATGTTTTGAGAGGTTGGGAGAAATGGTAACACCCAAATCCAATTGAGATGGATTCTGATTGCTGCGACCCAAGTGCATGATAGTTGTTTTTGTCTGCAGAAATTGGTAACTGGTATGATAAACTCGTCTTCGATGCTGTCGCATGCAAACTGAATGGAACGACAAATGTCTAAAGAAGCAGAATTGGTATAAAATTTAAAGTCGTCAGCAAATACGTGGCAGGCGACTGGTCGTGGAACAAAAGGTATACTTGATGTGAATAATACGAAAAATATAGGCCCAAGAACAGATCCTTGAACACCTCTGCTGACATCTTCGGTTGGAGAAAGGGCATATTCAACTCTTATTTGTTGAGCAGATTATTCTTACGACGATAGATATTGCACAGATTCATCTTGAGATGATCTGGAGGATTCTCAGTCGAAGAAGTGGGTGAAAGACGAACGATCTCTTTACTTTATTGAAGGCTTTTTCGACATCTAAATAACGTCTACTGGACTGCCAGCGTTAATTGATGAAGCTCAATTGTTAATACAGTGAAGTAATTGCACTGTAGAGGAGAGGCTTGCCATTGTTGGATTGTTTTACCTCTCTGAGCGGCACTTTTTTGCACACCATGGGCTAAATGGCCAGGTCACTTGGATCCCGAAGGCTCAGAGAAGGTTTGGGGAGGGGACCCACTGGAACAGCTGTTGGGAGACAGATGGTAGCCTCCCGTCAAGTTCGTGTTCTTTAACGTGCACAGGGTATGTCTCTCCCGCACACGGGGCCACGGCTTAACGTCCCATCCGACGGACGGCGGCCTTTCCAAGCCCATCGGTGTCCCCTACTGACCGTGGGCAGGGCGGGGAAATTTTGCGGAGATAAATCTCAACGCTGACCCAGCTGGGACTCGAACCTGGGAACTACAGATTACGAGCCTGGCGCGCTACCGACTGAGCCACCCCCGCCCCGAGGGGCTTGCCATGAAACCAAACTGTTCATATGGAATAATAATATGCACCTGAAAACGTTGGATTGTTTTACCTCTGAGCGGCACTTTTTTGCACACTATGGGGTAATTGGCCAGGTCAAATGGACCCCGAAGGCTCTGAGAAGGTTGGGGGAGGGGACCCACTGGAAGAGCTGTTGGGAGACAGATGGTAGCCTCTGATTAAGGCTATCCAGCGTGTTCTTTAACGTGTATAGGGTATGGCTCTCCCGCAAGGGAGAGGGAGCTACGGTTTAACGTCCCATCCGACGGACGGCGGCCTTTCCAAGCTCATCGGTGTCCGTACTGACCGTGGGCAGGGCGGGGAATTTTGCGGAGATAAGTCTCAACGCTGACCCAGCTGGGACTCGAACCTGGGAACTACAGATTACGAACCTGGCGCGCTACCGACTGAGCCATCCCCACCCCATCCAGTTTTTGATTATTACAGGTCATATAACCTGTAATAATCAAAAACTAGATGGTGACAAAGGAGGCATAGAGATCGATATTTTTTGTGCTGAGTTTTACACATTCAAAAGTAATTACTGTGTTGTCAAGCATGTTCACAATGTCACTTGAAGTAGTAATAGGACTAATCTATTAACTAAAATTTGCTTTTTCTTGGGAATGTTCATCATAGTAACATTGGGAACCTCTCGAGTATACAGTGCAAATGTTTTTGGGCTGGTCGAATGAGATTTAGCAATAACCTTTTGGGCTGGATTCCTCCGAGCTCGCAGAGAAAGACGACTAACTAGAATTGCTGTTAAAAGGACTATTTCGATAAGGCTGATGATTGTTAGGGGTGGAAATAGGATGCCCACTGATAGCCATGACATATGAAAATTCAAAAGGGGCTGGTAAAATACTATGAATATTGGAATGACCTAGAGTTGATAGTCGAATTGCTACACGTGGCATTACATATTTTTCACCACTTTATGAATCGCGATACAGTATTTTTGCCCCACCATATGAATCGTGAAACAGTGTTTGCTCCATTTTATAAATCGTGAAGAGTATTTCGTCCAACCTATGAGTTGTGAAACAGTATTTTGCCCCTACTATATGAATCATGAAAGAATATTTTTGTCCCAATTTATGTATCGTGAAACAGTATTTCCCCACTTTAAAAATCGTGAAACAATATTTTACACCGCTTTATGAATAGTGAAACAGTATTTGCCCCATTTTAGAAATAGTGAAACAGTATTTTGCACCACTTTATGTATCGTGAAACAGTATTTCCCCCACTTTAAAAATCGTGAAACAATATTTTACACCGCTTTATGAATAGTGAAACAGTATTTGCCCCATTTTAGAAATCGTGAAACAGTATTTGCCCCATTTTAGAAATCGTGAAACAGTATTTTGCACCACTTTATGTATCGTGAAACAGTATTTCCCCCACTTTAAAAATCGTGAAACAATATTTTACACTGTTTTATAAATAGTGAAACAGTATATGCCCCATTTCAGAAATCGTGAAACAGTATTATGCACCACTTTATGTATCGTGAAACAGTATTTCCCCACTTTAAAAATCGTGAAACAATATTTTACACCGCTTTATGAATAGTGAAACAGTATTTGCCCTATTTTAGAAATCGTGAAACAGTATTTTGCACCACTTTATGTATCGTGAACAGTATTTATCCCACTGGCTTAGTGGTTAGCGTACTTGAACCGTAAGACCAGTGGGGCATGTTCTTTTGTAAGAGTTTTTATATTGTATGAGAAATCAGGACAAGCCTTCCATAGCTTCTGGGTTATCTCCGTCTTTGTATAGAGAAGTACCTTGTTTCTTTAAAAATCGTGAAACAGTATTTTGCACCACTTTATAAATCGTGAAAGAGTATTTTTGCTCTAACTTATACAGAGTGAAACAGTATTTTGCACCACTTTGTGAATCGGGTGAGAGTATTTTTGCTCTACTTTGTTCATAGTTAAACAGTATTTTGCCCCACTTTATGAATCGTAGAACGGTTTTTGCCCCACTTTATATATCGTGGAATAGTATTTTTGCCCCACTTTATATATCGTGAAATAGTATTTTTGCCCCACTTTATATATCGTGAAATAGTATTTTTGCCCCACTTTATACATCGTGAAAGCGCATTTTTGCCCCCAATTTATAAATCGTGATATAATATTTTGCATCACTTTATGAATCGTGAAACGGTATTTTGCACCACTTTATAAATCGTGAAAGAGTATTTTTGCTCTAACTTATACACAGTGAAACAGTATTTTGCACCACTTTGTGAATCGGGTAAGAGTATTTTTGCTCTACTTTGTTCATAGTTAAACAGTATTTTGCACCACTTTATGAATCGTAGAACGGTTTTTGCACCACTTTATATATCGTGAAATAGTATTTTGCCCCACTTTATATATCGTGAAATAGTATTTTTGCATCTCTTTATAAATCGTGAAACGGTATTTTGCACCACTTTAAAATCGTGAAAGAGTATTTTTGCTCTAACTTATACACAGTGAAACAGTATTTTGCACCACTTTGTGAATCGGGTAAGAGTATTTTTGCTCTACTTTGTTCATAGCTAAACAGTATTTTGAACCACTTTATGAATAGTAGAACGGTTTTTGCACCACTTTATATATCGTGAAATAGTATTTTGCCCCACTTTATATATCGTGAAATAGTATTTTTGCATCTCTTTATGAATCGTGAAACGGTATTTTGCACCACTTTAAAAATCGTGAAAGAGTATTTTTGCTCTAACTTATACACAGTGAAACAGTATTTTGCACCACTTTGTGAATCGGGTAAGAGCATTTTTGCTCTACTTTGTTCATAGTTAAACAGTATTTTGAACCACTTTATGAATCGTAGAACGGTTTTTGCACCACTTTATATATCGTGAAATAGTATTTTTGCCCCACTTTATATATCGTGAAATAGTATTTTTGCCCCACTTTATATATCGTGAAATAGTATTTTTGCCCCACTTTATATATCGTGAAATAGTATTTTTGCCCCACTTTATACATCGTGAAAGCGTATTTTTGCCCCCAATTTATAAATCGTGATATAATATTTTGCATCACTTTATGAATCGTGAAACGGTATTTTGCACCACTTTATAAATCGAGAAACAGCATTTAACCACCACCCCATCCCTTAAAAAAATTAAGCTTTCATTTTTATTCTATCATCTTTATATCATCATTCTTAGAAATAATAAAATGCCATTTTTCCTTGCTTAGAAAACGTAAAATGTCGTTTAGTCCCACCTAGAAATCGCAAAAGTCATTTTGCCTTGCTTTGAAAATGTAAAATGTCATTTTGTCCCACTTTAGAAACTGCAGAATATCATTTTGTCCCATTTTAAAACCATAAATGTCTTTTTTAGCTTAGACACGATAAAATATAATTTTTCTCCATTTAGAAATCTTAAAATGTCATTTTGCCCCACTTACCATCTGTCTCCCAACAGCTGTTCCAGTGGGTCCCCTCCCCCAACTTCTCTGAGCCTTCGAGGTCCTTGTGACCTGGCCATTTAGCAACTGGTGTGCAAAAAAGTGCCTCTCAGAGGTCCATTGCTCTAATACGTTTCCTCCTGCACTCATAAAGTCTTTGGGACCTAGCTATTTGTCCCATATTATTCAGAGAGAAAACGAAATCATTCTCGATGTTCAAGGATCCAGTTCTGCATTTATTTTCTCTCCCAACAACCAGAAAAAAATTATAAAGTGTAAAAATAAACGATGCTGCATTAAGAAAAAAAAAAGAAATGGAAAAAGATTTATTTTTGAAACGATAATGAAAACATGGAATATAATCTCGACACCCTCTCATGACAAATGAAAAGAATAACATCATAAGAGGGTAGGTCTAAAACGGAATGAAAAACAGCCGAGGAATGAGAAGAACAAACAAACACTTGAGAAAAAAAAAAGGAGGATGAGGATGAGGCTTGTTGGGGAAAGAAAAGGGTTGGGACTGTCGCGAGGGATAAAAAGAAGCTGTGGAGTAATGATCTTGTGGAAATACTGGAAGAGTGCGTCAGGACAAGCATCATTAAACATCTCGCTCAAACAGACACGTGGAAAAGAAAAAAATCTGAAACAGAATCATGTTGTCCATCCATCCATCAGGTGATGAAAAGGAGGAGGGAGCGTCGGGCTCGGAGCGATGCTAAAGATGCGTGGCGAGGAAGGCTCCTGCTGACGTCACGGGGACCGCAGATGAGAGTGTCACGAGCTGCTAATGCCAGGTCACCATCGAGCTGATGACCCGATGATTGGCCGTCAAGTCCCAACACTTTCTGGGGAACCATAGAAGAGCACGTGAACTGGGAATCATACTGATTGTACTTCGATCTGTACTCCACAAATCCGCTAAATTGGGTCTCGGTGAATTGCTCTCGGTCGGGAAAGGGAGGGAAGCGAAAAGGAGAAGAGAGGAGAGGAATGAAAAGGAGAAAGAGTAGAAGCTGGGAAAAAATAGCAAGAACGTAGTTGGATACGACAGAATTCTTCCTTCTGCCACTGATGTGTATGTCTAATCTCTTTCTGGTCAACTTCTGCGGAAGTTTACCAATAATTAGAAAGTTTTGGGGTTTTTTTTGTGTGTGTGTCGTTTTCTTTCTTTTTCGTAGAATGAGACGACGTAAACAAGTACAGAGTTTGGTGTAGATAGAAAGAAGTTGGTGGTGTGTGTGTGTGGGGGGGGAGATATAAGGGGAAGAAATACACCGACTCCATCGAGCATCTACTCCAAAAGATACTTCTCCTGAGTAGTGATGCTTCCGATTTGTTGCGCTTAAGCTCCTTCGTTATCATGGCAACTTGCTCTATATAAATCCCTGGAACAAGAAGAAGAAGAGATGAAGTTTGTTGTTGCTATAGTGACGCTTTTAATTGATGGCAAGAGGAAGGATGATGATCCTGAGAAAAGAGGAAATAGTGAAGGAAAACGAATGGCGTTAAGAATTCTTTAAAAAGGTAAGAATTATAAGTTTCGAAGAATATTTCTTTCTGAAGTTTATGAAGTAATTTGTATAAAAGTTGCATTGTGTTGTTTTTTTTTAATTATTCCTATTTACACACTGCCTTTCCACACTTTCACAGAATTTCCATATTCCGAAACTGTATATTTTTTTTAAATATTCATTTAATAGAAAAATGGGATTCAAGATAAAGATCACATTCAAAGTTATTTAAATCACAATTTTCAACAATATTCGTTCAGTATTTAATGAGTTATGGAAGTTGGAATATTTAACGTCGTAAGATTCACCTCAGAAATTAATTAAAACTTAATAAGTATTATTTAAAAAACCATTTAATAAAATAAATATGAATTTTTATAAGTTTGTGTAATGATTATTTCAATATTAGACATTCATTCATTCAACGTTACAGAGAAATGGGATGTCCTTGCTCAGGCTTTCCAAATAAAGTTATGTGTAAAGTACAAAAAGAAATTAATTCTAGATTAATATTATTTTTTTTATATATTTTTTATCAGTATTTTATTATTATTTATTATTTTTTTGTTAGAGTAGGTTTCTCATTTTTATCATTTTTTTATTTCAAAAAGTTTTTTAATATTTATATATATACTTTTTTTTTCCTTTTTTAGAGTAGGATTCTCATTTTTATTACTATTTTGAAACTTTTCTCATTCCCTTTTTTTATATTTTATATATTTTTCGATAATTTATATTTTATATATTTTTTGATAATTTATATTTTATATATTTTTATTTTAATTTTTTATTTTATCCTCCAAAGTTTTTTTTTTTTTCTGTTAAATTATGTTCCATAATGGAGTAGATAAAAGAAACCGAAGAATGAGTTTATAAATTAAAATTTTTGTGTCATATTTCGGGTGATTTAACAAGGTTTGGATATTTAAATCCTCTATTCCTAATTTATTTAATGCTGAGAATCAAGTCTCTCTTTGCTTAGAATATATGTTGCAATTTAGTAACATACGGATACTATTTTCTGGTAAATTACATTTTATGCAATTTAGAGAATTTGAAAGCTTTAATTGAAATTTTTGTTTATTAAGATTAATTGTATCGGTTTTTAATCTGTAGATAATTTAATCTGTAGATAATTTAATCTGTAGATTATTTTCATTGAGAGAAAAGGGGAGTTTTTCAGTATGGTTAATTACATTTGATAAATAGTATCTAAAATTATTTTTACCTATTGCCTAACAATATTAGACAACTATGAAAGATTTCTTTTATAAAACAGGATAATTTGTTGTTAAATATTCCAGCTCCCACATTTCTTTAAATGCTGAATGCATGTCGTTGAAAATTGAGGGGTTAAATAGATTTTGAGGTAGGGGTGGCTCACTCCGCAGCATACCAGGCTCGTAATCTGCAGTTCCCAGGTTCGAGTCCCAGCTGGGTAAGCGTTGAAATATATCTCCGCAAAATTCCCCGCCCTGTCCACGGTCAGTAGGGGACACCGATGGGCTTCGAAAGGCCACCGTCCGTCGGATGGGACGTTAAGTCGTGGCCCCATGTGCTAGAGATTCCATACCCTGAGCATGTTAAAGAACACGCTGGAACGACTGTACCTGCTTTTACATTGAAAACTGTTGTCTAGTATAAGTTAATCATAGCAAAGTATTTTTATGTCCGACACTAAAAATCAATTTAAAAAAAAATTATAAAATCTTATTCCATATATAATAACATTTTGACTTGTCTTGGTTGGTGGAATATTTTAGTGACTGGGATACCCTACTTAAGTCATATTCTCAGGCAACCCTCCCCGAAACTGAATTTTCGGAGTCCCGACTCACTCCAGGAAACTAAATTCCCGAACCTCCTCGAAACTGAATTTTCCGATCCCTCCGGAAATAAAATTATCGGACTCATCCCCATCCCCTTACGAAAATAAATCCTGGGTATGTGCATGGCTGACAGACTTTCTCTATGGTGTATTAAATTTATCGGCTCCTGCGAGACCAGGGGGGGAGGTGGCTCAGTCGGTAGCGCGCCAGGCTCGTAATCTGCAGTACCCAGGTTAGAGTCCTAGCTAGGTCAGCGTTGAGATTTATCTCCGCAAAATTCCCCGCCCTGACCACGGTCAGTAGGGGACACCGATGGACTTGGAAAGGCCGCCGTCCGTCGGATGGGACGTTAAGCCGTGGCCCCGTGTGCGGGAGAGCCATACCCTGTTCACGTTAAAGAACACGCTGGATGGCCTTGACGGGAGGCTACCATCTGTCTCCCAACAGCTGTTCCAGTGGGTCCCCTCCCCCAACCTTCTCTGAGCCATCGGGGTCCATGTGACCTGACCATTTAGCCCATGGTGTGCAAAAAAGTGCCGCTTAGAGGTAAAACAACCCAACTCGCATGAAATCAGTTCCACTTTCGAGGATAAATCACTTTGTCGTTTGTTAAAACTTTTCTAGTATCTTCCACCCCCCCCCCCATCCCTCGTAAGATGTTAACTTTCTCTTCTCGTTGCGAACTAATTTGCATTTAAATGAATCTTCTCAGAGCCAGTTCTGATCTCACTCGAAAGCTGTTTCCCTCATTTTGCTACGAAGGACTTAAAGACACAAAAGTACTGAAGGACCAACTGTGGTCAGAAACAGTAACAAATCAATGATGTGGGGGAATTTAATCAATTTCAAAGCAACCTTAAAGCATTTAGAAAAGTAGTTTGCCTCTTAAAATAAAGAGTTCTGAGCACACAGGTAAGAGAAAAAAAAAAGTTCCTCTCTTCAAGTCATGAGCAATTTGGAAAGTCGAGATTTACTGCAGGCTCCAGTTATGCGAAATTAACGAAAGTGAGTTCATTAGTGGATTACTCATTTAATTTTACTTCTATCAGTTCAAAGTCCTGTCACTATCTATTTCTGAGAATGTTTTACTTAATTTTTTTCTACTGATTTTATGTTCTTTTTTTTAAATTTTCATTTACATAATGGTTGCAGGTTTGTAAAACGACGAGGGTGGATCAGTTAGACCGCAAATCTACAGTTCCCAGGTTCGAGTCCCAGCTGGGCCAGCGTTGAGATTTATCTCCGTAAAACTTCCTCCCTACGGTCAGTAGGGGACACCGATGGGCTTGGAAAGACCGCCGTCCGTCGGATGGGACGTTAAGCCGTGACCCCCGTGTGCGGGAGAGCCATACCCTGTGCACGTTAAAGAGCGCTCTGGATGGTCTTGACGGGAGGCTATCATCTGTCTCCCAACAGCTGTTCCAATGGGTCCCCTCCCCCAACCTTCTCTGAGCGTTCAGGGACCATGTGACCTGGCCATTTAGCCCATGGTGTGCAAAAAAGTGCCTCTCACAGGTAAAACAACCCAACCCAGCTGGGCCGATCCTGCCCTTGGTCAGAAAGGGGATACCGATGGGCTTGGAAAGGCTGTCGTCCGTCGGATGGGACGTTAAGCCGTGGTCCGTGTGCGGGAGAAACATACCCTGTGCACGTTAAAGAACACGCTGGATGGCCTTGACGGGAGGCTACCATCTGTCTCCCAACAGCTGTTCCAGTGGGTCTCCTTCCCCAACCTTCTCTGAGCCTTTGGGGTCCATGTGACCTGGCCATTAGCCCATGGTGTGCAAAAAAGTGGCGCTCAGAGGTAAAACAACCCAATCCAGATGGGCGGATCCTACCCTCGGTCAGAAAGGGGATACCGATGGGATTGGAAAGGCTGCCGCCCGTCGGATGGGACGTAAAGATGTGACTCCATGTGCCAGAGAGTCATACCTTGTGCACTTTAAAGAACACACTGGATGCCCTTGATGGGAGGCTACCATCTGCCACCTAACAGCTGTTAGTAGGCCCCTCCTCTCAACATTCTTTTAGTCATCGGGGTCCTTGTGACCTGGCCATTTAGCTCATTGTGTGCAAAAAAATACCGTTCGAAGCCTAAATAACGGAAGTGTGCATCTTTATTTATTCTTTATTTATTTAATGTGCTCTCTACAGATCATCAATGATCCAATAACAGTGAGACACATACAAAGATAATATTTAAAAATTAGTGCATATTAAGATACATAAACAAATCAGTACAAAAAAAGTTGAAAGGACATTAATCACATTTTGAAACAACATACACAAACACAGGGGCGGGGGTCGCTCAGTCGGTAGCGCGCCAGGCTCGTAATCTGTAGTTCTCAGGTTCGAGTCCCAGCTGGGTCAGCGTTGAGATTTATCTCCGCAAAATTTCCCCGCCCTGCCCACGGTTAGTAGGGGACACCGATGGGCTTGGTAAAGGACGCCGTCCGTCGGATGGCACGTTAAGCAGTGGCTCCGTGTGCGGGAGAGCACACGGAGCTCTCCCGCACACGGGCCTTCTCTGAGCCTTCGGGGTCCTTGTGACCTGGCCATTTAGCCCATGGTGTGCAAAAAAGTGCCGCTCAGAGGTAAAACGAAACAACAACAACAACCTACTTGAGTGTTACGTGAAATTTACATCACCATCCTCTGATATTTTATCCAGTAATCCCCCCCCCCCCCCACTTTTTCTCACGTTATTGCCCAAAGAATCCAAAATGCTTTCGACCATCTTTTTTTTCTGCCCAAGAACTCTTTTTCTGCATTCTCTGATCGACGAAATTGCCGACTCAGCTATTTGTTTGATCATGGCCATATAAATCTTCCACCCAGGGTCGGTCGCGTCATCACATTACCTTTCACGACCCATTGAATTCCTCGGATCGTCGGCGACTAGCTTTCTCCTGCTTCAGCACTTGGAGACTCTCTATCTCTCTCACTGTTTCTCTTCACTCTGTCTGCAGGCGATCTCCGATTTAAGGGGAAGGCAGTATCGCAGTTCACCTCGAGGTGTAACTGGGCATATGACCAAATGTGATTGCTGTGCAACCAAATGGATTGGGTTGTTTTACCTCTGAGCGGCACTTTTTTGCACACTATGGGCTAAATGGCCAGGTCACGTGGACCCCGAAGGCTCAGAGAAGGTTGGGGGAGGGGACCCACTGGAACAGCTGTTGGGAGACAGATGGTAGCCTCCCGTCAAGGCCATCCAGCGTGTTCTTTAACGTGCACAGGGTATGGCTCTCCCGCACACGGGGCCACGGCTTAACGTCCCATCCGACGGACGGCGGCCTTTCCAAGCCCATCGGTGTCCCCTACTGACAGCGGGCAGGGCGGAGAATTTTGCGGAGATAAATCTCAACGGTGACCCATCTGGGAATCGAACCTGGAAACTGCAGATTACGAGCCTGGCGCGCTACCGACTGAGCCACCCCCGCCCCACCTCGAGGTGTAACACAGCACATGACCAAATGTGATTGCTGTGCAAGCAAATGGACATCGATGATTCCCCTAAACTAGGGGAAAAAAGAGTTGGTAATTTTTTTTTTTTTTTTTTTTTTTGGGGGGGGGGGGGGGTTCTCGTAAGGTTGGTTCTGTCACTTTCGATGATTCGAAATAGAGATTTTTGAAGTGGTGACGAAGTTTACCTTTTTTGTTTTGAAAGGGGGAAGGAATTTCTTAAAGCAATGCGGATTATGAACCAGAATGCCGTTTTCCCATAACTGTTATTTGAGATCTTGGGTTGTTATGAATATGTTTAATATTTTTGAAGAATTATTAGAAATACACTACACGAAATAAAAAATGCAACACTTGCAAGAAGTTATGCAAATGTGACGAAATTTGGGGAGGCGGTAGTATATAGAAATGCTTGGAAATGATTAGGTTTGCAGGACGATCGAAACGATTGGACAGGCGCGAGGTGACGTCACAGGTGCGGAGCAGTCAAACATAGATAAAGGCAACCAAAGCTTCCTGGTTGACAAAACGTTGTGGAAATTGTTCTAAACCGCTAAAGATGCCCTTACGTGGACGTTGACAGCCGTTCCAACAGTTAACAGACTTTGAGCGTGGAGGAATCATCGACCTTAAAGAAGCTGCGATCTTAAGCAACCACGGCATTCCCGATTCCGCCTATACAACACTACCAGTTTTGAAAAGCCGTGCTATCTAGAGCCGGGGGCAAGGAATACCCCATATAGACGCACCTCAACCCCGACCTCATATGGCAGCAGTCATATAGAAAGAAAGCTGACCTCTGGAAGAAACCTTACTTTAATCTAATCCCCGGTTAGCCATGAACAAGGAGGGGCGGGGGTGGCTCAGTCGGTAGCGCGCCAGGCTCGTAATCTGTAGTTCCCAGGTTCGAGTCCCAGCTGGGTCAGCGTTGAGATTTATCTCCGCAAAATTCCCCGCCCTGCCCACGGTCAGTAGGGGACACCGATGGGCTTGGAAAGGCCGCCGCCCGTCGGATGGGACTTTTAGCCGGGGGCCCCCTTGTGCGGAAGAGCCATACCTTGTGCACGTTAAAGAACACGCTGGATGGCCTTGACGGGAGGCTACCATCTGTCTCCCAACAGCTGTTCCAGTGGGTCCCCTCCCTCAACCTTCTCTGAGCTTTCGGGGTCCATGTGGCCTGGCCATTTAGCCCATGGTGTGCAATGAAGTGCGGCTCAGAGGTAAAACAACCCAACGTTAAAGAACACGCTGGATGGCCTTGACGGAAGGCTACCATCTGTCTCCCAACAGCTGTTCCAGTGGATCCCCTCCCCCAACCTTCTCTGAGCCTTCGGAGTCCTTGTGACTTGGCCATTTAGCCCATGGTGTGCAAAAAAGTGCCGCTCAGAGGTAAAACAACCCAACCCAACTGTCACATGGCGCCACTCTTGGTGTTTTATTTAAGCCCAATAAATAATCCAAAAGGTAAATGATTGGCTCTAATTACTAGCAATTATTTATTTTTTATACTCTTTTTTTTTTTCAATTATATAATACCTTTGTTTATTAGTAAACATTTATTAGCCTTTTTTTAAGGTTTTATTTCTTTGAACGAAGATTTAAAAAGAAGTTTTTTAATTAAATTATCATAAATAAACGAAAACAGAAAGTTTATTTCAAATTTATTTATTATTTATTTATTACTAACTTTTGGAAAACACTTTTGCATAATCAGTCTAGAACCATGCCACTTCTGGAGGGTTAAAATCACGCTGGATGGCCTTGACGGAAGGCTACCATCTGTCCCTTAACAGCCGTTCCAGCGGGTCTCCTCCCCCAACCTTGTCTGAGATCTCGGGGTCCTTGTGATCTGGCCATTTAGCCCATTGTGTGAAAAAAATTCCACTCAGAGGTAAAACAACCCAACGTTAAAGAACACGCTTGATGGACTTGACGGAAGGCTACCATCTGTCTCTGAACAGCTGTTCCAGTGGGTCTCCTCTCCCAACCTTGTCTGAGATCTCGGGGTCCTTGTGATCTGGCCATTTAGCCCATTGTGTGAAAAAAAATGGCACTCAGAGGTAAAACAACCCAACGCAGACGGGGGAGTTTTGTGGAGACAAATCTCAAAACTTACCCAAATAGGTCTCGAACTTTGGAAGTGTAGATTACGACCTCTCTGTGGGCTCGTATCTACACTTCCAAAACCATGCCCCAAACTAATTGATGGATGACTGAGAAAATGCCAATAATAATATTTTATTAGCACTTATAGAGCACAAAAATATTTCCATTTGTTCCATAAAAATGTGGGAGGGGCGTGGGTGGCTCAGTAGGTAGCGCGCCAGGCTCGTAATCTGTAGTTCCCAGGTTCGAGTCCCAGCTTGGTCAGCGTTGAGATTTATCTCCGCAAAATTCCCCGCCCTGCCCACGGTCAGTAGGGGACACCGATGGGCTTGGAAAGGCCGCCGTCCGTCGGATGGGACGTTAAGCCGTGCACCCGTGTGCAGGAGAGCCACACCCTGTGCACGTTAAAGAACACGCTGGATGGCCTTGACGGGAGGCTACCATCTGTCTCCCAACAGCTGTTCCAGTGGGTCCCCTTCCCCAACCTTCTCTGAGCCTTCGGGGTCCATGTGACCTGGCTATTTAGCCCATGGTGTGCAAAAAAGTGCCGCTCAGAGGTAAAACAACCCATAAAAATGTTCAGTGTTTCAGCTCTTTCGGAATAATAAGAGCAAATCTATCAGTGTAAATCCCTCGATCATCACAGTCTACCATCAAAATGTGAAATTTCTAAATATGATAGGTCGTTGGCAAAATTCGTTTGAAATTTTCCATATTCAAGATAAAAAAAACTAAATTAATTAATATCCCTTCAGGCAGCTGCTTGTCAAAGAGATCTGGGTTGGGTTGTTTTACCTCTGAGCGGCACTTTCTTGTACAACATGGGCTAAATGGCCAAGTCACATGGACCCCGAAGGCTCAGAGAAGGTTGGGGGAGGGGACCCACTGGAACAGCTGTTGGGAGACAGATGGTATCCTCCCGTCAAGGCCATCCAGCATGTTCTTTAACGTGCACAGGGTATGGCTCTCCCACACACGGGGCCACGGCTTAACGTCCCATCCGACGGACGGTGGCCTTTCCAAGTCCATCGGTGTCCCCTACTGACCGTGGGCAGGGCGGGGAATTTTTGCGGAGATAAATCTCAAAGCTGATCCAGCTGGGACTCGAACCTAGGAACTACAGATTATGAGCCTGGCGTGCTACCGACTGAGCCACCCCCGCCCCAAGGGGTATGGAATCAAACCATTGCTGCCAGTATAAACCTCATGACCAACACAATCCACCACAAAAAGGGGTGAGAGTTGGCTCACGCGGTAACGCGCCAGGCTTCGAATTCGATCTTCCCTGGTAAGAGTCCCGACGAACGAGTGCCAGCATTGCGATTCACCTCTGGTAAACTCTACCCGATTCTCAACGGAAAAGAAGACACCACTGGGAGTTGAAAAGGGAGCCATTAATGGTTGGCCGCCACTCATCGGATGGGACTTTAACCCGTGATCCGTGTGCAGGAGAGCTACATATTTAAGAGACGGGTTGGATTGGGTTGTTTTACCTCTGAACGGCACTTTTTTTGCACACCATGGGCTAAATGGCCAGGTCACAAGGACCCCGAAGGCTCAGAGAAAGTTGGAGAAGGGGACCCACTGGAACAGCTGTTTGGAGACAGATGGTTGCCTCCCGTCAAGGCCATCCAGCGTGTTCTTTCACGTGCACAGGGTATGTCTCTCCCGCACACGGGGCCACGGCTTAACGTCCCATCCGACGGACGGCGGTCTTTCCAAGCCCATCGGTGTCCCCTACTGACTGTGGGCAGGGCGAGGAATTTTGCGGAGATAAATCTCAACGGCCGTCCCGTGGCCGAGTGGTTAGCACGCTTGGCTACTGATCTAAGGGACCTGGGTTCGAGCCCCGGAATTAGGCATGGATGTGTGTGTGTCGTTTTTCTGCTGAGGTCCTGCCATCCTCTCAGATCTCCTACTGTGGCATATAAACTGACAGGCTCCTGTCAGACCTCTGTGGCAAGCAGCTGCTTGAGGGGGTATTTATTTTTATTTTTTTTTAAATCTCAACGCTGACCCAGCTGGGACTCGAACCTGGGAAGTACAGATTACGAGCCTGGCGCGCTACCGACTGAGCCACCCCCGTATCTCAACGTTAGTTAGCAGAGATATATCTCAACACTGACGCAATTGGGACTCGAGCCTGGGAACTGTGAGCTGGCTTGCCACCGACTGAGCCACTCCAAATGGAGGAGTACTATTCACAACGCGCCTGAAAGTCTTCTGAATCCCACACCTGGATAAGGAAAGGAGTGAAATGGAATTTATGCGGTTTAGCGCTGACTGAGATTAATATCATATCTAATGGAATCAATATCCTCCAAGAAAAATCTGATTTAATCTGGCGAACGAATGGCTCCAAAAGAAGCGTTGATAAATCTCCTGCGTCTTAAAATCCCCGAGAAAACACTCTTCAAAGGCAAAATTTAAGCTTCCCAGCACGTCTCGCCGCTGAAGTGGCTTTTTCGCTTCTAGAGAGGGAAAATCTCTGACTTTTCGAAGAGGGAGTGGGAGAATTATTGGAAATTTAATAACTTAGGTACTTTGGAAAAGAGGCTGTTATCAAAACATCGATCTACTTTCGGGATGAAAATCTGATATCCAGTTTGTAAACGATAATAACATTTTAAATGAGTTTGGAGAAGAGGAGACAGAGTAGACACAAAGCTTAAGCGCAGAATTCAGAGCTCTGTTATCATTTAGTGGGAGGCAGGAACAAGATGGGACCACCAATTTGAGTAATGAGACGAAGGAAGCCAACGAAAGAGCTTTGAAGCGTTCACTTGGAAGAGAAAAATTCTCGGATGGTAAATTAGAAGGATATTTCACAGTGAAATGAGAACGAGTTTAATTAGATGTAGCAAAGAAATCTGCCGAAAATTATCTAGATTCGATTCAGGGAAGAAAGGACTTGGAAACTGATGAGTTATTTTAAATAAATGACTATTTCATGATTGAAAAATAACATGAAGTGTTTTGTTCTGATGTTGTTTTGTTGGAATTCGGAATAAAATGGATTATTGTTTTGTATCCTATGTTGGATTTTGTTTTGTGGGTTCTGCTTGTTTTATCTGATCGTGGAATAAATCAGGTTGGGTTATTTTACCTCTGAGCGGCACTTTTTTGCACACCATGGGCTAAAATGGCGAGGTCACATGGACCCCGAAGGCTCAGAGAAGGTTGGGGGAGGGGACCCACTGTAACAGCTGTTGGGAGACAGATGGTAGCCTCCCGTCAAGGCCATCCAGAGTGTTCTTTAACGTGCACAGGGTATGGCTCTCCCGCACACTGGGCCACGGCTTAACGTCCCATCCGACGGACGGCGGACTTTTCAAGCCCCTACTGACCGTGGGCAGGGCGGGGAATTTTGCGGAGATAAATCTCAACGCTGACCCAGCTGGGACTCGAACCTGGGAACTACAGATTACGAGCCACCCCCGCCCCAGTAAAAAGGGATAAGGAGGTTAACGATTAAAGTAATCAGACCTTCATAAGAATAGGCCTCACCTGTATGGGCACTTATCTCATATCAGACATCAAAAACTTACAATATGGGTTTTACAATATGCGATATGAACAAAGGTTGATAAAAGCTCTTTTTGCTAATGTTTGACTTAAAAACATGTTATAAACTTTATCCATGGAGTAACTCACTATACTATTGTCAAAATAAAAACAAGAGATCCTTTGTGTGCCGTGTTGGAAGAGTATGGAACTCACTTCATAGAGAGATTATCACTTCTATAAATATTTAGGTTTACTTTGAAACTGAAGAGATTTCACATCACTATTTCTCAAATGTTTCAAATTTTGATGTTCTTTTTCTTGTTTGGTATTGGTGTATTGGTATATTCGGGTCATAAATAAATAAATAATAATCATGAGAAAGAGTGGTTAGAGCGTTGGCTACTGATCTATGGACTTGTATTAGAATTATTAATTGTTATTTGTATTATTAACTATATATCTTGGACCGGAGCTGAAATGTAGGACCAGATATCACTGATAGATCTCTGTGTGAAGCAACAGCTTAGGGAGGTTGGGTTGTTTTATCTCTGAGCGGCACTTTTTTGCACACCATGGGCTAAATGGCCAGGTCACATGGACCCCGTAGGCTCAGATTAGGTTGGGGGAGGGGACCCACTGGAACAGCTGTTGGGAGATAGATGGTTGCTTCCCGTCAAGGCCATCCAGCGTGTTCTTTAACGTGCACAGGGTATGACTCTCCCGCACACGGGGCCACAGCTTAACGTCCCGTCCGACGGACGGCGGCCTTTCCAAGCCCATCGGTGTCCCCTACTGACCGTGGGCAGGGCGGGGAATTTTGCGGAGATAGATCTCAACGCTGACCCAGCTGTGACTCGAACCTGGGAACTACAGATTACGAGCCTGGCGCGCTACCGACTGAGCCACCCCCGCTCCTAAAATTATTTTTTTTTTCGGACACCTTGTACAGATTAAATACAATATTAAATCAATACATATTGTAAAGCTAAATTAAATGCAAACTCTTCATTAGGAATCGACGTCATGGAAATGTTCTTGAAGATTTTTTCTTTATCACTGCTTTAATAGGGGCAGGGTTACGCGCCAGACCCGTAATCTGTAGTTCCCAGGTTCGAGTCCCAGATGGGTCAGCGTTGAGATTTATCTCCGCAAAACTCCCCGCCCTGCCCACGGTCAGTAGGGGACACCGATGGGCTTGGAAACGCCGCCGTCCGTCGGATGGGACGCTAATCCGTGACCCCGTGTGTAGGAGAGCCATACGCTGTGCACGTTAAAGAACACGCTGGATGGCCTTGACGGGAGGCTACCATCTGTCTCCCAACAGCTGTTCCAGTGGGTCCCCTCCCCCAACCTTCTCTGAGCCTTCGGGGTCCATGCGACCTGGCCATTTAGCCCATGGTGTGCAAAAAAAGTGTCGCTCAGAAATTAAACAACCCAAACAACTGCTGTAATAGAAGTCATTTCCCAATCGCTAATCCAACAGATACTATTCCATGATCACTGTTCGAAACGGAGTCATTTTTGAACACTTATAAAATGGAATATTTTCTCGACTTTTTTAAATAGAAATCATTTTTCGACAACTTATAACACGAGTGCTTTCTATACCATTGTTGGAATAGGAACCATTTCTCTACAGGGTCCTGAGTTCGAGTCCTGGAAAAGGCACGAATTTTTTTTTCCTGTTGTCTCGCAAACCTTATATATAGCGTAATAGCCAAAAAGATTCCTGTCCGACTTCTGTGGAAATCAACTGCTTCAGGGGAGTTTATCATAGGTGTCATTTTTCGACCACATGTCAGAAAAGTAATTTCTCTACCAGAGTTCGAATAGCAGTCATTTTTCTACCTGTCAGAAGTCATTTGTTGACCAGTGTACGAAGAGGGGTCATTTTTCGACCAGAGTTCAAACAGGAGTCATTTTTCAACCACATGTCAGAAAAGTAATTTCTCTACCAGAGTTCGAATAGCAGTCATTTTTCTACCAGTGTCAGAAGTCATTTTTTGACCAGTGTACGAACAGGGGTCAATTTTCGACCAGAGTTTAAACAGGAGTCATTTTTCGACCAGAGTTCAAACAGGAGTCATTTTTCAACAACATGTCAGAAAAGTAATTTCTCTACCAGAGTTCGAATAGGAGTCATTTTTCTACTAGTGTCAGAAGTCATTTTTTGACCAGTGTACGAACAGGGGTCATTTTTCGACCAGAGTTCAAACAGGAGTCATTTTTCAACCAGAGTTCAAACAGTAGTCATTTTTCAACCACATATAAGAAAAGTAATTTCTCTACCACAGTTCGAATAAGAGTAATTTTTTCTACCAGTGTTAGGAGTCATTTTTGACCAGTGTTCGAACAGGGGTCATTTTTCGACCAGAGTTCGAACAGGGGTCATTTTACGACCAGAGTTCGAACAGGGGTCATTTTACGACCAGAGTTCGAACAGGGGTCATTTTACGACCAGAGTTCAAACAGGAATCATTTTTCAACCAGAGTTCAAACAGGAGTCAACAGGAGTCATTTTTCTACCAGTGTCAGAAGTCATTTTTTGACCAGTGTACGAACAGGGCGCATTTATCGACCAGAGTTGAAACTGGAGTCATTTTTCAACCACATGTCAGAAAAGTAATTTCTTTACCAGAGTTCGAATAGGAGTCATTTTTCTACCATGTCAGAAGTCATTTTTTGACGAGTGTTCGAACAGGGGTCAGTTTTCGACCTGAGTTCGAACAGGAGTCATTTTTTCGACTACTGTTTGAATAAGAGTAATTTTTCGACCACCTTTCGAAGAGGATTCATTTTTCAACCACAGTTTTAATTGCCACACCCGTACAAGTAGAGAGTTTTTAAAATGTCCAAATCGAAGCTATTCTGTTGCATAGGGCTGATCACAATTTTTTGAATTTACGGTCGGATGATTTCGACCTCGTGGTTATCTTCAAATTCCGAAGATTATTTCCTTTCCGATGCTAGTGTGGCAGGAGAAGAAATTTTATTGACACCTAAACGAGATAAAGAGAGCGTGCAATACCAACTCTCTCACATAAGAAGACGAGGAGGAAGAGAAGGCCATTTTCGAATGGGATGGAAGAGGAAAAGAAATGGCATCTCGGAGAACATCTCCCCATCTTCCTGATGGCTTGAACACAAAGAGCACAGATATATATATACACATCTGCACATTACACTCTGCCTTGTGCGCTGCGTAAAGGATGTTCTACAGATACCTAACCCAAGCATTTATCGAAATGGGCAACGATATAAACTGTAAATGATATCGGTTGGATACCAGTTGAAGGACAAACACTGATATCCGGGTATTTCCGCTTTCTGGTTGCACGTCGTACGTCTCCAAAGCTCGTTCGGCGTCATCCGTCCCAGCCATTTCGTTTCTCCGCTCTCGGACAACAGGAAATTGCGGACCACAAGAGTAGAGGGAGCTGGATCACAGGAAATGCCTGCGAATGGCGGCGAAGGCTTTTGCTATCACTTCCGGTTTGGTGGTAAACGTGTTAGGTCGAGAGTACGGGAGAATGCACCCGCTCTGCTTCATAAATGGCTTCATAAAGGGTACGGCCACACGGAGGGAAGGTTAGGCTGCTTGGCGTTATAACGAGTTTTCAGACTTTCGGGTGTCTTAAGAATGGAGAAAGACTCAAAGCAAAACCGGAGATTGTATAGTGAGTCCACCTACGTTGTTAGTAAAGGTTTTTGTTTTTAAGAAATCTGAAAATTTGAGGATGGGGAGGATTGCTCAGTCGGTAGCGTAACAGGCTCGTCATCTGAAGATCCCAGGTTCGAGTGGCAACTGTAGTAGTACTGTTGACGGTGGGGTAGCGTGCCAGGCTCGTAATATGTAGTTCACAGGTTCAAGCCCAAGCCGGGTCAGCGTTGAGATTTATCTCCGCAAAATTCCACCGCCCTGTCCACGGTCAGTATGGGATACCGATGGGCTTGTAAAGGTCACCGTCCGTCGGTTGGGACGTTAATCCGTGGCGTCGTGTGCGGGAGAGCCATACCCTGTGCACGTTAAAGAACACACTGGATGGCCTTGACGCGAGGCTACCATCTGTCTCCTAACAGCTGTTCCAGTGAGTTTCCTCCCCCGACCTTCTCTGAGCCTTCGGGGTCCTTGTGACCTTGGGGTGGCTCAGTCGGTAGCGCGCCAGGCTAGTAATCTGTAGTTCCCAGGTTCGAGTCCCAGCTGGGTCAGCGTTGAGATTTATCTCCGCAAAATTCCCCGCCCTGCCCACGGTCAGTAGGGGACACCGATGGGCTTAGAAAGGCCGCCGTCCGTCGGATGGGACGTTAATCCGTGGCTCCGTGTGCGGGAGAGCCATACCCTGTGCACGTTAAAGAACACACTGGACGGCCTTGACGCGAGGCTACCATCTGTCTCCCAACAGCTGTTCCAGTGGGGCAGGAGAAGTCGTCACCGTCCGTCGGATGGGACATTAAGCGGTTGCCCTGTGTGCGGGAGAGCCATACCCTGTGAACGTTAAAGAACCACGTTGGATGGCCTTGATGGGAGGCTACCATCTGTCTCCCAACAACTGTTCCAGTGGGTCCCTTCCTCCAACCTTCTATGAGTCTTCGGGGTCCTTGTGACCTGGCCATTTAGCCCATGGTGTGCAAAAAAGTGCCGCTCAGAGGTAAAACAACCCAATCGTTGACGGTAGCAGTATCGTTCAGATTTATCCCCGCGACTCTCTCACCAAGCCCTCGGTCAGAAAGGAGACACCGATGCGTTTGGAAATACCGTCGTCCGTTGGATGAGACGCTAAGCCGTTGCTCAGTGTGCAGGAGAGCCATACCCTGTGCACATAAAACAAACGTTGGATGACATTTGATAGGAGACTACCATCTGTCTCCTAACAGTTGTCAAGTGGGATCGGAGGGTCCTTAGAGGTCGAAGGTTAAATTTATATCTGTCAGTGCTAGAGAGCTAAAAATAGAATCCTGAAGATATTTTAAGTCGTAGAGCTCCGACATTTTACGAAATTTTGAATGCGATGGGTCCTTTGAGATCAAAGGTCAAATTTAATATACCGTTTCTGAAGAACTAAAAATTGGTGAATCGGACAATTTCCCGTAGTGAGCTCAAAAATGAGAAGAATTTTTCAGATTTGGTGTCGCATTAAAGGTCAGATAGGGGTCGTACGTGCTAGAAATAGAGGTTTCGATTTATTTCTAGTTAATTAATAGAATTACTTTTAATAATAATACTGTTTTGCACATGTGCATAAATTAAACAAATTAAAACATTTAAATATCCGGGAATTCATTTTGATAATAATTTAAAATGGAATACTCATACAAATATGATTGCAAAGCGATTAAGGTATTTCTGAATTAGAATATATAAAATAAACATTCTTTCAAGCAGCTGCTTGCCACAGAGGTCTGACAGGAGCCTGTCAGTTTATATGCCGTAGTAGAAGGTCTGTGAGGATGGCAGGACCTCAGCAGAAAGGCAAACATACATGCCTTACCTGGGGGTCGAACCCAGGTCCCTTAGATCAGTAGTCTAGCGTGCACCAGGGGCTCGAACCCAGGTCCATTAGATCAGTAATCTAGCGTGAACCAGGGGCTCAAACCCAGGTTCTTTAGATCGGTAGTATAGCGTGAACCAGGGGCTCGAACCCAGGTCCCTTAGATCAGTAGTCTAGCGTGAACCAGGGGCTCGAACCAAGGTCCCTTAGATCAGTAGTCTAGCGTGAACCAGGGGCTCGAACCCAGGTCCCTTAGATCGGTAGTATAGCGTGCAACAGGGGCTCGAACCCAGGTCCCTTAGATCGGTAGTCAAGAGCGAACCAGGGGCTCGAACCCAGGTCCCTTAGATCAGTAGTCTAGAGAGAACCAGGGGCTCGAACCCAGGTCCGTTAGATCAGTATCCTAGCGTGCTAACCATTAGAATATATTATCTAAAGAAAATTGTAGACACTTCCTTTGTCACAACTTTTTACTATTCATGGATACAATAAAATTTACAATATCGTTTAATTAATTTTCGAGGAACATCTTTTAAACTCTTTAAATAAATTAATAACATTACAAAAAAAATTCTGTAGGTTATTACGAATAATAGTAATGCTAAATTAAAAAAAATGGTTACAGAAAATAGGATATTGGATCTCACAATTATATATTTATAAAATCCTTTCTTTTATATTTAAAAAACTTATCAAGGAAAGAAATTTTCCATAGGCATTTAATGAATCCAGCTCTACGTCATTTTAATAAGCCACGCAACATAACGGAAGGAAAAAAAGGAGAATATGTTTAAAATCAAAATAAAACAACGATTGCTAAATATAAACGATATTGGGATGTTGTTTCACACGTGTTAATTAAATTACTTCATTTCATCTCATTAATAGAGAAATCTGAAATTTTTGACATTTTATTTATACTCCTGAACCTTTGTCGCTCTACCCACGGTCAGTAGGGGACACCGATGAGCTTGGAAAGGCCGCCGTCCGTCGGATGGGATGTTAAGCCATGGCCCCGTGTGCCAGAGAGTCTTACCCTGTGCACGTTAAAGAACACACTGGATGGCCTTGAGTGGAGGCTACCATCTGTCTCCCAACAGCTGTTCCAGTGGGTCCCCTTCCCCAACCTTCTCTGATCCTTCGGGGTCCATGTGACCTGGCCATTTAGCCCATGGTGTGCAAAAAAGTGCCGCTCAGAGGTAAATCAACCCAACGTTAAAGAACACACTGGATAGCCTTGACGGGAGGCTACCATCTGTCTCCCAACAGCTGTTCCAGTGGGTCCCCTCCCCCAACCTTCTCTGAACCTTCGGGGTCCATATAACCTGGCCATTTAGCCCATGGTGTGCAAAAAAGTGCCGCTCAGACGTAAAACAATCCAAAGTTAAAGAACACGCTGGATAGCCTTGACGGGAGGCTACCATCTGTCTTCCAACAGCTGTTCCAGTGGGTCCCCTCCCCCAACCTTCTCTGAGACTTCGGGGTCCATATAACCTGGCCATTTAGCCCATGGTGTGCAAAAAAGTGCCGCTCAGACGTAAAACAATCCAAAGTTAAAGAACACGCTGGATAGCCTTGACGGGAGGCTACCATCTGTTTCCCAACAGCTGTTCCAGTGGGTCCCCTCCCCCAACCTTCTCTGAACCTTCGGGGTCCATATAACCTGGCCATTTAGCCCATGGTGTGCAAAAAAGTGCCGCTCAGAGGTAAAACAACCCAACTCGCCATTTCTCTATTCTTTCTCTACGAAAAAAGGCAGCAAGTGTTACTTGCCCTTTTAAACGCAGAATTTCCTCATCCACTAAGAAGACGACGAAGAAATGAATGACAGAGGACAAGGAACCCATCATAAGGCCATGCAATGGAATATCGATCCTTAAAAGAATCAACATCATTTCCTCTGTAATGTTCCATTTCTCTCTCTCTCTCCTAGCGGAAAAGTTCATCAGCTCTCCCTCCTTCACACATTCTTCCTCTAGAGCTCTCTCTCTATCTCTCCCCTTTTCTGCACGGTGAGAAAAGACTCTCCTTCTTTTATAGCAGCAGTCGTTTCGGAAATGAACGCGAACGTGCTTTAATAGTTCCCTCCCCTATTAGGGGAACCTTCGTTTGTTTTAAAGACATATTGAAGTTTTAAAATTAAATCCTTGCCAATAACGGGGATGTTGCGAAACAGTTGAGAAAGAGGCGAAAGAGGAGGATGAGGAGGTGGAAGACTAGATTATTATTGACTGGGCCTCTTTTAATAAAGACAAGAAGATACAGCTTTTATTTTTTTTTCTCCCTACACGAAGAATAGTTGAAAAAAATCAATGCATTTTTTTTTTCAATTCTTTTCTAATTCCTTTCATTATTATTGGACTGATTTTAAAAGGAAGGAATATTTTGTTCAATAAATTCTCTTTGGACGATTTTATTTGTTCAGTTTTTTATTGCTTAAATACACACATATATATATGTATTTGACGAAATTTATATCGATGCATTTCTTTTTTTCTTGTAAGAGATCAAATTTAAGCCGATTGAGGTGGATTGCAAGGAAGCCCATTCTAAATAAATGGCCTCGTTTCCCAGTATCTTTTTTTTCTGGAATGTAAAATCCCATTCACTTTTTTTTTTTGGAATACTTATCTTTCTAATGTATGAGACTTCGATTTAACGGTCAAATACAGAAGAAAGAGTGTTCACGACCAAATCTCAAAATAACCATTGCAATACTTTAGGAACACCATTAAACAGACTAACACACCTATCTAATATTTGCAATATCAATAAAACTATTAAAATTAACAATACTGAATGCTAAACATGAAAAAATTTCATTTAGAGTCCGAAGAGCCATCGTGCTTTACACGGCCTCTTACTAATGCAGGGTTGTGTGAAGTGCTAGAATTCTCCTGTTTCCTCTTACTGGTGGGGCGGGGGTGGCTCAGTCGGTAGTGTGCCAGGCTCGTAATCTGTAGTTCCCAGGTTCGAGTCCCAGTTGGGTTAGTGTTGAGATTTATTTCCGCAAAATTTCCCCGCCATGCCCACGGTCAGTAAGGGACACCGATGGACTTGGAAAGGCCGCCGTCCGTCGGATAGGACGTTAAGCTGTGGCTTCGTGTGCGGGAGAGCCATACACTGTGCAAGTTAAAGAATACGCTGGATGCCTTTGACGGGAGGCTACCATCTGTCTCCCAACAGCTGTTCCAATGGGTCTCCTCCCCCAACCTCTCTGAACCTTCGGGGTCCATGTGACCTGACCATTTAGCCCACGGTGTGCAAAAAAGTGCCGCTCAGAGGTACAACAACCTAACCCAATGCCCACCTCGCGAATCAATTGCATGTTTGGGTCCACACTTCTCTCGTTGGTTGGGCGTTTTGCCGTATTTCACGTAGTCTTGGTATACACATGCAATGGTTTGAAGTGGAAATCCCAACAGCAGTTGCGGTGATCCAATTCAGCAGTTGCGGTGATTGAAGGTCTCGACGGTGAGAAAAGAGTGACCGGCCTTCCTCACACCTACTCTCTGGCCACGGTCAAACTCACGTCACTTCCTTTATCCATTATTACTTTTCCGTGACTGATTTCCAAGGTGTAGAGACCTATTCTATATAGGCATTGCTAGTTTCATCATCCCACATGACTGCATGAAGAGCGTGAACGTTAGACAATTATGAATGATTTTTATAAAACAAGATAATTTATTTTTAAATACATTTCAGTTTCCATAACTCTTTAAATACCGAACGAATATTGTTGAGAAATAAAGATTTCAATAAATTTGATTTTAATCTATCTTCTGAAATATTTTACGACGAAATGCGCATTTTCGTAATTATAGAACTCCGAAGTTGTTTCTCAATGACATAATAATACAGAGCTTTAGCTTTTATACTTGAAAGCAATTTGAGATTCAAACATTTAAATTTACACTTTTATGGTAGTCGGAAATTTCAGTTCCGTCTGGCAGCTTCCCTGAGTCTTTCGGGTCCTTGTGACCTGGCTATTTAGTCCATTGTGTGCGAAAAAGTGCCGATCAGAGGTAAAGAAAACCAACCCATTTTTCTTAACCCTCACAAGCAAGAATATTTATCAAAAAGTCTTCGTCCCATATTCAAAATTGAGTTTCGTCTCCTTGAGGTGCTTTTATGTGCTGATACTTGACAAGTTATGACACAAACCCCGTGAAGATGCATTGCCGTTGAAATCATTTCACTTGAAGAATCCTTCTCCGCAAAAGTTGAAAGTCACCAGACTCCCTGCATGAGCATCTTATTTATCCCCACACTCGTAACTTTCTCTTCGTTGAACTGGAGAGATATTTCTCCGCCATCTTCCCCACACACACCCCCTCCCCGACATCACCACCCTCCCTTCCTGAGACCGTTTCGGGCGACAACATGTCTAATGAAAGCTGTTCCGTCCTTCGTCGTAAACTTCCTATCACCAAATGCCCCCTAGCCACGGTGAAATCGTCGATCAATAAAACTATAACCTATTCACTTGCTGTCAGAGGCTGGAACTTGGACGTCAGTGTGCAAGGTTTGGTGCAGATCGAAGTAGATCCAGACCTAATGCGTGCGTTGGAAAGCGTCCGTATTAGTGAGTGCCTGCGTATAGAGAAAACGAGAGACAGAGATCACAGAGGGAAGGGGAGGGAAGTAGACAAGGGGGGAGGAGCAGAGATGCAGAGGGATGAAAGGAAGAGAGAGCTTGGAATAAAATGTGGTACGGGAAGAGAAAGTAGAAAAAAATGGAGATGAAGAGAGAGCCAGAGAGGAATCAAGGCATACTTCGTTCCGGGGATGAGGATATGAAGAGCATGCAGGGAGGAGAAGAGGAGAGAGGATGCCGGTGGATGTTGATGGAGACGTTTTCGAAGAGAGATGGCATTTAGCGTTTTCTAAGGAAAGAGTTTCCCAGTTCGATTTTTCTCTCCCCCCTACCCCTCCCCCCTCAGAGATATGCACGCAGTCACACTCTCCCAACTCTGAAATGGAAGAGTAAAATTTATCATTTCCTTTCTCCTCCTCCCCCTGGTATATTTTCTTCTTCTTCCTAACACTCCCTTTCCCAGCGACAACTCGATATCGAGTAGTCTCTACAACATCTAAATTACCGTTTTAAGGACACACGCAGCGGAAGTCGCGTCGTCGTTCGTTTATCGCCAGGTAAAAAGAGATCCCGATGAAGTTCTTTACTCAACGTTCTCGGCGAAAAGCGAAAGTTTGCTGACAGTAATCGCCTCGTGGTCGGGAGAGGAGAGAATTTGCCGTTTATCACTCTCCGTCATCGATCGGAAGGAATTTTGTTTAAAAAAAAAACAGCGCTCTTCATCAATGGGGAAAAAAAAGATCGTCAAAAAATGTAAAAAAAGGACTGTGTTGTTTCTATTTCTGTCCAACCCTGTTGCATGTTTAAGAACTAATGTTAAATGAAAACCAAGTCCGGCAATAGATACTCTTTTGAGAATGCTAGTAAGATTGGGTTGGGTGGTTTTACCTCTGAGCGGCACTTTTTTGCACACCATAGGCTAAATGGCCAGGTCACATGGACCCCAAAGGCTCAGAGAAGGTTGGGGGAGGGGACCCACTGGAACAGCTGTTAGGAGACAGATGGTAGCCTCCCGTCAAGGCCATCCAGCGTGTTCTTTAACGTTGGGTTGTTTTACCTCTGAGCGGCACTTTTTTGCACACCATGGGCTAAATGGACAGGTCACATGGACCCCGAAGGCTCAGAGAAGGTTGGGGGAGGGGACCCACTGGAACAGCTGTTGGGAAACAGATGGTAGCCTCCCGTCAAGGCCATCCAGTGTGTTCTTTAATGTGCACAGGGTATGGCTCTCCCGCACATGAGGCCACGGCTTAACGTCCCATCCGACGGACGGCGGCCTTTCCAAGCCCATCGGTGTCCCCTACTGACAGTGGGCAGGGCGGGGAATGCTAGTAAGGATAATAAAGACGAAAAATGATTAAACTTATGTATAGTTCAACACAATTTTCAAGAAATAATTTAGAGACGTCTAAACGGAAGTAGAAAATATTATACTGCAATTGAAATCTAGTATTTACTCCCCCCTATCTATCCCCCACCGCTTATTTTTTATAGATCCAGGACTCATTAAAATTATCAGTAATATTGAAAATAGAAGAAAAGAAAAACTGCAAAGAGAAAAAAAAAAGACTACCACCTTTTCATAATCACCATCACAATTCTCCTCTCATATCACAATTATTGAGCTTATGATCATCCTAATCATCATCAGCACTCTTATGTTTCGCCATCTTATTCACCACCATCTTCCTCATCATAGTTATCGCCAACGTTTTAAATCCTGGTATTCATCATATTCATCAACACAATATCTCCGCAAAATTCCCCGCCCTGCCCACGGTCAGTAGGGGACACCGATGGGCTTGGAAAGGCCGCCGTCTGTCGGATGGGACGTTAAGCCGTGGCCCCGTGTGTGGGAGAGCCATACCCTGTGCACGTTAAAGAACACGCTGGATGGCCTTGACGGGAGGATACCATATGTCTCCCAAAAGCTGTTCCAGTGGGTCCCCTCCCCCAACCTTCTCTGAGCCTTCGGGGTCCATGTGACCTGGCCATTTAGCCCATGGTGTGCAAAAAAGTGCCGCTCAGAGGTAAAACAACCCAACCCAACCATCAACACAATGATCGTCGTTATCATCACTTCACAATCTCTACCGTTCGTATTAACCACCCCTCTTTGAATTTTTATAACAATCATCATTTCAACCTTCCTCATTATAACCTTCTCCCCTTTGGGAGGAAATTATGAATGTCTCACACTCCTATGTCTCTCCTCCTCCTCGTAACTACTACCATTCTTTATCACCTTCTCTTAAAAAGTCACCACGCTCGTATCCTAACCATAACTATTATCACGTTCTCTTCTTTCTGATAATCACCACCACTCTTCTAAATCATCATTATCACCACTGGTCTCCTTCTCATAATCACCACCATTTTCTCTGCTTTCTTAGATTCTATCACGGTTACCTCGTGATCATTTTCTCTCTGTCTCCTTCATCCTCTTCGTCTGCTATCTCACAACTATCCTCACAGTCATTAAAATCATCTACTTTATCAGAATCATCCTCACAGTCATTATATTCATCTACTTTATCAGAATCATCATCACAGTCATTATATTCATCTTCTTTTTAACGGTAATTATAATCATCTTTCTCACAATCACATAGTCATCTTTCTCACAATCATCCTCACAATTATTATAATCATTTTCTTTCTCACAATCATCAAACCTTTCTCAGCATCGTAGTCACCTTCGTTCTCAACCTCATAATCGCTGCCCTCCATTTTTGTCATTATCACATCATCATAGTAGCTGCACTCACAGACAACACACCTCCTTCCTAAATCATCATCATATCCATCATCATAGTAGCTACACTCACAGACAACACACCTCCTTCCTAAATCATCATCATATCCATCATCATAGTAGCTACACTCACAGACAACACACCTCCTTCCTAAATCATCATCATATCTATCATCATAGTAGCTACACTCACAGACAACACACCTCCTTCCTAAATCATCATCGTAGCCATCATCATAGTAGCTACACTCACAGACAACACACCTCCTTCCTAAATCATCATCGTAGCCATCATCATATTAGCTACACTCACAGCCAACACACTTCCTTCCTAAATCATCATCATAGCCATCATCATAGTAGCTACACTCACAGACAACACACCTCCTTTATAAATCATCATCATAGCCATCATCATAGTAGCTACACTCACAGACAACACACCTCCTTCCTAAATCATCATCATAGCCATCATCATAGTAGCTACACTCACAGATAACAGACCTCCTTCCTAAATCATCATCATAGCCATCATCATAGTAGCTACACTCACAGTCAACACACCTCCTTCCTAAATCATCATCATAGCCATCATCATAGTAGCTACACTCACAGACAACACACCTCCTTCCTAAATCATCATCATAGCCATCATCATAGTAGCTACACTCACAGACAACACACCTCCTTCCTATATCATCATCATAGCCATCATCATAGTAGCTACACTCACAGACAACAGACCTCCTTCCTAAATCATCATCATAGCCATCATCATAGTAGCTACACTCACCTCCTTCATCATAGTAGCTACACTCACCAGACAACACACCTCCTTCCTAAAACATCATCATAGCCATCATCATCGCTCTGCTACTCATCGAAAGGTATTTTATACTTGAAATTAAAACATAAATACACACTGGTACTTAGGGTTCGTGGTGATGATATCCAGTAGTGAACATAAAAACCCTCCCAATAACGAATCTGAAGATTGTTTTTCCATTACGTTGCAAATTTGTTTCAGCTTCGTAAATTGTCCAATTGTAACAGATTGGAACGGCTGTTCTAATCTCGTTTACGGTCATTTCATCGACGAGGTAAAGTGAGATCTATTTGGAATGGCCATAAAACCACGCGCGAGCCATAACCTGAAATGTACGTCTATTTGGAACTGACCTAAACTAAACTCTAACCTCCGTAGCTTCCTAAGTTTCAATATGGAACCAGTTCATGCCAAAGACAAAAAAAATGTTTAAAGCTGCCAAATGTTTATCAGCATCCCTGCCATAAAACTTCTTAATAAACACCCAAATGAAGAAAGCAAGTGGGGTTAGGATCAGCTGAGGGGACTGCGGAATGCGCATGTCTCTACCACATCAGATGGCACTGTAAATGACATTAAGTCTATACGTTTTGTATGCTAATAAGCTACATTGAGTGGGTTGGGTTGTTTTACCTCTGAGCGGCACTTTTTTGCACACCTTGAGCTAAATGGCCAGGAAATATGGACCCCGGAGGCTCAGAGAAGGTTGGGGGAGGGGACCCACTGGAACAGCTGTTGGGAGACAGATGGTAGCCTCCCGTCAAGGCCATCCAGCGTGTTCTTTAACGTGCACAGGGTATGGCTCTCCCGCACACGGAGCCACGGCTTAACGTCCCATCCGACGGACGGCGGCCTTTCCAAGCCCATCGGTGTCCCCTACTGACCGTGGGCAGGGCGGGGAATTTTGCGGAGATAACTCTCAACGCTGACCCAGCTGGGACTCGAACCTGGGAACTACAGATTACGAGCCTGGCGCACTACCGACTGAGCCACCCCCGCCCCCTAAGTAGCCAGGTCAGATGGACCCCGAGGGCTCAGAGAAGGTTGGGGAAGGGAACCCACTGGAGCAACTGTTGCAAGACAGATGGTAGCCTTCCGTCAAAGCCATCCAGCGTGTTCTCTAAGGTGCACAGGGTATGGCTCTTCCGCACACGGGGCCACGGCTTAACGTCCCATCCGACGGACGGCGACCTCAGGGAAGCTTTACAACCCCATCGATATCCCCTGATGACCGTGGGCAATATGGGGAATTTTGCGGAGATAAATCTGAACGCTGACCCAGCTGGAACTCGAACCTGGGAACTGCAGATTACGAGCCTGGAGCGCTACCGACTGGGCCACCCCGCCCCTACACTGAGTGGAATACGGTGCCATGAAACATGCCAGTGCATTACGTTTCGAACCCTGGTCTCCTGAATTCATACCAGATGTTTTAACCACTAAATTCTCAGCGGTTAGCCCTTTCTTAAGATAATTGTAACTTCAGCTAAACTTATTCATGAGTCCCACGTTTACAGGATATTTTTTTTTGTTATCGAATAACGCCAATTTATGCAAAATATCTTACTGGCCTTAGTATTTTTCTGGGGCGGGGGGGTGGCTCAGTCGGTATCGCGCCAGGCTCGTAATCTGTAATTCCCAGGTTCGAATCCCAGCTGGGTCAGCGTTGAGATTTATGTCCGCAAAATTTCCCGCTCTCCCCACGGTCAGTAGGCTTGGAACCGATGGGCTTGGAAAGGCCGCCGTCCGTCGGATGGGACGTTAAGCCGTGGCCCCGTGTGCGGGAGAGCCATACCCTGCGCACCTTAAAGAACACACTGGATGGCCTTGACGGGAGGCTACCATCTGTCTCCCAACAGCTGTTCCAGTGGATCCCCTCCCCCAATCCTCTCTGAGCCTTCGGGGTCCATGTGACCTGGCCATTTAGCACATGGTGTGCAAAAACGTGCCGCTCAGAGGTAAAACAACTCAACCCTATGGCATTTTCGAAAAATTCCCCCTCCCCCACACACACACCGGTCAATGGGTTTGCACGTAATCTGTATTTTTCCCCTGGTGAAGGGAAGGTTCTTTTAAAGTTTGGTGCCTCTAGCTCTTCTGGGTAGAGAGTGCATAAGCTGACAGACGCATAAAAACATAAACGTTCTTCTTTATATATCAGACTAGACTTTCTATATTATAGTTATAAATTGTTTCAGAGGGTCTCAGTTATTGTGATAGTTGCTGGAACGATTTCCGACCACATTAATGGTTGAAATGCGTCGCAGACGATAAAAAGTTTGCGATTCAATGGTGTAAGAATTAGTTTGAATTACTTTATTACTAAGAGGAGCTTGTCGTGCAGACAATTAGTTGGGTTGGGTTGCTTTACCTCTGAGTGGCATTTTTTGCACACCATGGGCTAAATGGCCAGGTCACATGGACCCCGAAGGCTCAGAGAAGGTTGGGGGAGGGGACCAACTGGAACAGCTGTTGGGAGACAGATGGTAGCCTCCCGTCAAGGCCATCCAGCGTGTTCTTTAACGTTGGGTTGTTTTACCTCTGAGCGGCACTTTTTTGCACACCATGGGCTAAATGGCCAGGTCACATGGACCCCGAAGGCTCAGAGAAGGTTGGGGGAGGGGACCAACTGGAACAGCTGTTGGGAGACAGATGGTAGCCTCCCGTCAAGGCCATGCAGCGTGTTCTTTAACGTTCACAGGGTATGGCTCTCCCGCACACGGAGCCACGGCTTAACGCCCCATCCGACGGACGGCGGCCTTTCCAAGCCCATCGGTATCCCCTACTGACCGTGGGCAGGGCGGGGAGTTTTGCGGAGATAAATCTCAACGCTGACCCAGCTGGGACTCGAACCTGGGAACTACAGATTACGAGCCTGGCGCGCTACCGACTGAGCCACCCCCGCCCCCACAGGCAATGGGTTGGGTTGTTTTACCTCTGATGAAAAGACGGCGGCCTTTCAAAGGACGGATACAGTGCAAACCCATTTCATTGAAAGGACGGCGGCCTTTTCAAGCCATCTCTGAGTGGCACTTTTTTGTACACGATGGGCTATAAATGGCCAGGTCACAAGGATCCCGAAGGCTCAAAGTAGGTTGGGGAAAGGGCCCCACTGAAACAGCTGTTGGAAGACAGATGGTAGCCTCCCGTCAAACCATCCAGCGTGTTCTTTAACGTCCACAGGTATGGCGCTCCCGCACCGGCTTAACGTCCCATCGAAAGACGGCGGCCTTTCCAAGTCCATCTGTATCCCCTACTGACCTCGGACAGGGCGGAGAATTTTGTGGAGATAAATCTCAACGCTTACCCAGCTGGGACTCAAACCTGGGAACACAGACTACGAGCCTGACGCGCTACCGACTGAGCCACCCCCACCCCATATACAATGGGTTAAATGGCGTTGGGACAAGGACCCAATTTGGCCAAAAAAACGTTAATTACAAATTCCACATTACGATCTGAGATCCAGATGAGAATTTAACCGTTTTAGGGAACTGAGCGGCTAGTGCCAAGAGGGCGAGGAGCCAAGAGTGTCATTTACAGCAGATCCGTTGCCTAGCAACAACAGCGGTAGCTTAAGACCAGATGAAAAACAATATATGTGTTTTATTAATTCCAACGTTCGAAGTTGTGTTCTAAAAAGGTCGAAAGTTCACCCACTTGAGCTTGGAACGTGGGCTTACCTGATTCGATCGAGTGAGTTGGACAGCCTCCCCCCTATCCCCGAAAACCGTCCCTGGTCGTGTTTTCAACAAAGAAAAGGGTTGGGGGTAGCTCAGTCGGTAGTGCATCAGGCTCGTAATCTGCAGTTCCAGGTTTCGAGACCCAGCTGGGCTGAGCTGCCTACGGTCAGGAGGGGACTTTGATGGGCATGGAAATGTTGCCGTCCGTCGGATGGGAGTTAGCCGTGGTCCCTGTGCGGAGAGCCTTAACTGTGCACATTAAAGAACACGCTGGATGATCTTGACGGGAGGCGACCATATGTCTCCTAACAGCTGTCCAGTTGAGGCTTGGCCATTTAGCTCATTGTGTGCAGAAAGAAGTGCCGCTCAGAGGTAAAACAACTCAACAACCAACAAAGAGTGGGGCGGGGGTGGCTCAGTCGGTACCGCGCCAGGCTCGTAATCTGTAGTTCCCAGGTTCGAGTCCCAGCTGGGTCAGCGTTGAGATTTATCTCCGCAAAGTTCCCCGCCCTGCCCACGGTCAGTAGGGGACACCGATGGGCTTGCAAAGGCCGCCGTCCGTCGGATGGGACATTAAGCCGTGCCCCGTGTGCGGGAGAGCCATACCCTCTGCACGTTAAAGAACACGCTGAATGGCCTTGACGGGAGGCTACCATCTGTCCCCCAACAGCTGTTACAGTGGGTCCCCTCCCCCAACCTTCTCTGAGCTTTCGAGGTTCATGTGACCTGGCCATTTAGCCCATGGTGTGCAAAAAAATGCCGCTCAGAGGTAAAACAACCCAACAACCCAACAACCCTGGTCTCCAAATTCCCCAGACATCAATCCAATCAAGCATCTGTGGTTTGTGTTGGAACAGCATATCTGATCTGCAGCGTCTCAACCACGTAACTTATAAGAGTTGAAGGGTCTGCTGGTAACGTGTTGGTACCAGATACCACAAGACACCTTTAGAAATCTTGTAGCATTCATGCCTCGCCGGGTAAGAGCTATTTTGGCGGCACGTGGAGGACCAACATCATATTAGACAGGTGGTCATAATGTTTTAGCTCTTCGGTGTATGTACAGTCGCTCAAAAAAGTATCCGAACACTATGGTTGATTACAGAATTCAGAAAAGAATATCTGGCAACGATTTTTTTTAGAAATTAGTGATCTGGCAACCTTCGTGACACGTGACACGAAGGTTCCCAGATCGCTAATTTCTAAACCTGGATCGTGTGGGCCCCACTCACCGAAATATTGAGCGTGTGCAGTTACCGTTCACAGCAAACTGGAGCGTGTGCAATAACTGCACACGCTCCAGTTTGCTGTGAACGGTAACTGGGGCGTGTACAGTTGCTGTATACGCTCCAGATATTTTTCCTGAATTCTGTAATCACGTGACACGAAGGTTGCCAGATCACTAATTTCTAAAAATAATCGTTGCCAGATATTTTTTCTGAAATCTGTAATCAGCCATAGTGTTCGGATACTTTTTAATATATATATAATGCGTATGAATATATAATGCAATGAATATGGAGCGTGTGCAGTTACCGTTCACAGCAAACTGGAGCGGTTGCGGTTAATGTTCACATCACATTGGATCGTGTGAGCTCACAAAGACCTGGATCGTGTGGGCTCACTCACGGAAATATTGAGCGTGTGCAGTTACCGTTTACAGCAAACTGGAGCGTGTGCAGTAACTGCACACGCTCCAGATATTTTTCCTGAATTCTATAATCAGGTGACACGAAGGTTGCCAGATCACTAATTTCTAAAAGAACAGTTGCCAGAAAATTTTTTTTGAATTCTGTAATCATCCATAGTGTTCGGATAATTTTTTTAGCGACTGTACATAACTTGAGTCCCGTGATTCCAGCGACAGACATTGTTCTTCTGACATCAGTTAGTGAAACGGTACCCAGAGGTTAAAAGCTCTCATACATAGTTGAAAAAAAAGTTGGTTTGGGTTGTTTTACATATGAGCGCCACTTTTTTCAACGCAATGGGCTAAATGGCCAGGTCACAAGGACCCCGAAGGCTCAGAGAAGGTTAGGAGAGGAGATCCACTGGAACAGCTGTTGGGAGACAGATGGTAGCCCCCGTCAAGGCCATCCAGCGTGTTCTTTAACGTGCACATGGTATGGCTCTTCCGCATAAGGAGGGACTGCGGCTTCTTCAAGACCATCGGTGTCCCCTACTAACCTTGGGCAGGGCGGGGGAGTTTTGCGGAGATAAATCTCAAAGCTGACCCAGGTGGGACTGGAACATGGGAACTGCCGATTACGAGTCTGGTGCTCTACCGACTAAGCCATCCCATCCCCAAGTGGAAGAAAGGGCATCCACAACCATTTTCATTCCCTGCACAAATATTATCTTGAATAAATATTCAGAAGGATCTGTCTCTCAGAGGAACAGAAAGCAGTGTCAAGAAAAGTGAAAGAGATCCGTAACGCTTGCGATTTAAGGAGGCACCAGACTCCTTGCAATAAATCCCCAAGTGTTTACACAGAAAGGATTATAGGAAGTGTTCGGCTCAGTCGATAGTGCGCCAGGTGCGTTACTTCATGTTCCCAGTCTCGAGTCCCCACTGTAGGTTTGGTTGTTTTACATCTGAGCTGCATCTTTTTACACACAATGGGCTAAATGGCTTTATCATAAGGACTCAAAGGATTAAAGAATGTTCAGGAAAAAAGAAGGGGATTTCACTGCACAGCTGTTAAGAAATAGATGGGAACTTGCCTTCCAGACCATCCAGATTGTTCTTTAACATGCACAAGTATGGCTGTCCTGAATCAGGGCTTTACGTCTAATCCGACGGACGGTGGACTTTCCAAAATCATCAGTGTCCCATTTCTGATCGAGTTAGGTTGAAGTTAGGTCGGGTTTATCTCTGAGCGGCACTTTTTTTGCACACAACGGGCTAAATTGCCAGGTCACAAGGACCGAAGGATCAGAGAAGGTTGATGGAGGGGGCCTACTGGAACAGCTGTTGGAAGACATTTAGTAGCCTCCCGTCAAGGCCATCCAGCGTGTTCTTTAACGTGCACGGATATGGCTCTCCCGCACACGGGGATGGCTCAGTCGGTAGCGCGCCAGGCTCGTCATCTGTAGTTCCCAGGTTCGAGACCCAGCTGGGTCAGCGTTGAGATTTATCTTCGCAAAATTCCCCGCCCTGCCCACGGTCAGTAGGGGACACCGATAGGCTTGGAAAGGCCGCCGTCCGTCGGATGGGAGGTTAAGCCATAGCCATGTGTGTGGGAGAGCCATATCTTGTGCACGTTAAAGAACACGCTGAATGGCCTTGACGGGGGCTACCATCTGTATCCCAACAGCTGTTCCAGTGGGTCCCCTCCCCCAACCTTCTCTGAGCCTTCGGGGTCCATGTGACCTGGCCATTTAGCCCATGGTGTGCAAAAAAGTGCCTCTCAGAGGTAAAACAATCCAACCCAACCCGCACACGGGGTCATGGCTTAACGTCCCATGCGATGGACGGCGGTCTTTCCAAGCCTTCCGGTGCCCCCTATTGCCGTGAGCAGGACGAGAAGTTTTTCGGAGATAAATCTCAACGATGACCCAGCTGGGACTCGAACCTGGGAAATGCAGATTACGAGCCTAGCGCATTACCGACTGAGCTAATCCCTCTCTCGCATTAGCCGAAAATTCGACTTTAAAGAATACTAAAATCGAACAATTCGGAACTGCATTCTCTGTGAAAACTATAGAAGGATAACTAATCGCCTGTGTAAATATCCTTCCAGTTGCTTCTTTTCCAATCCCCACGGGGCGGGGCTCTAACGCGCTAGTCTGTAACGCAGTCGGTAACGCGCTAGGCTCGTAATCTGTAGCTCTCAGGTTCGAGTCCCAGCTGGGTCAACGTTGAGACTTATCTGCGTAAAATTCCCCGCCCTGCCCACAGTCAGTAGGGGACACCGATGGGCTCGGTAAGATCGCCGTCCGTCGGATGGGACATTAAGCCGTGGGTCAGCGTGCTGGAGAGCCCTATCCTGTGCACGTTGGATCGCCAAGAACACTCTGGATCGCCTTGACGAGAGGCTACCATCTGTCTCCCAACAGCTGTTCCAGTAGGTCAGTAGGGGGACACCGATGGGCTTGGAAAGGCCGTCGTCCGTAGGATGGGACGTTAAGCCGTGGGTTCGCGTGCTGGAGAGAGCCATACCCTGTGCACGTTAAAGAACACGCTGGATGGCCTTGACGGGAGGCTACCATCTGTCTCCCAACAGCTATTCCAGTGGGCCCCCTCCCCCTTCGCGGTCCATGTGACCTGGCCATTTAGCCCATGGTGTGCAAAAAAAGTGCCGCTCAGAGGTAAAACAACCAACAAACAAAATGCAATCCCCACGTGCATTATTATTGCACTTCTTATTTGCGCTCCTATTGTGACATCACATTAAACCATTTCTGCTGCTTGTTTGCAGCTTCGAGCCATTGGAATACAGAAGACACCCGGCAAGAATTGATTTACAAATAGACCGCACCAGAAGCGGAAATAACGCAGGTCACTATTATGAGAAAGGAAATGAGATTGCACCGCCCGGAAGTGGCCAGCTATGGAGGAGACAGGCAGACACAATGCAGCCGAAAGTGAACCAGCGGACCAACTTATTATTGGGTGTCATCTTCTTCTGAAAGGATAGTGGGTTGGAAGATACGGTTGCGGTTTTTTTTTTGGTTTATATATATAAACCAGCATTGGCTGCATCATTGAAAGCGAAACATATGTAAGGGAAAAACGGGAACTAGGTCTTTAGGATCAGAAGGGGTTTGTTTTTATTTGGAAAGTCAAGAGAGAACGAAGTAGCCAATTCGGCGCAGTTTAACGAGGATATTATACTGCCCTATAAAAAATATTAAAGAACAATTAACTCATTACGCAAACTTTTAAAAATGGATATTTATTTCATTCATTGGGAGGTTGGATTGGATTGTTTTACCTATGAGCGGCACTTTTTTTGCACACCATGGGCTAAATGGTCAGGTCACATGGACCCCGAAGGCTTAGAGAAGGTTGGGGGAGGGGACCCACTGGAACAGCTGTTGAGAGACAGATGATAGCCTCCCGTCAAGGCCATCCAGCGTGTTCTTTAACGTGCACAGGTATGGCTCTCCCACACACGGAGCCACGGCTTAACGTCCCATCCGACGGTTGGGACGTTATTGGCCTTTCCAATGCCATCGGTGTCCCCTACTGACCGTAGGCAGGGCGGGGAGTTTTGCAGAGATAAATCTCAATGCTGACTCAGCTGGGACTCAAACCTGGGAACTGCAGATTACGAGCCTGGCGCGCTACCGACTGAGCCACCCCAGCTACTAAGTATAGGCGCTTCATTTTTTTTCACGTTGAATCAATTTATTAAGCTCTATCCTCAGAAGAGGCTAAAAATTCCGCTCTCTCCAGAAATACCAATCCGAAACATTCCATTACTCAGTCTTCCAACGATATACGCGATTTGAAATAAATTTGGCTTATTCACTATCGGGCCCAACTGGGAATCGTTCGGACAATTCTCGATGCTCTTTAACAAACGATGCTCTGACGTTAAAAGCGTTATTTCATCCTCTCCAGATCACTCGGAATTCTTGAGCAAGATAAACCTCATCCTCGAGCCCAAACAATCGTACAGAGACGCGCATCGAATCTAATATTTCGTGAAGGAAAACGCACACACACAGCGAGAGAAATAAATAAATCTTTGCGTCAGAAAACTCCCCTGCGTTCAAGGTGTAAGACTGCTTTGATTTCCAATGGGAACGGATGCAGTCCAAATAGTCACTCGGAGAACATGAATTTCATTCTGTGTTGACAAACAGGATTAGAAGCTGGCGAGCTTTTAAAGTCGGACTGTCATCGCACACTACAAATCATAACTTCGCGAAAAGTTTGTGCCTTGGAGTTCACAAAGAAGATCACAAAACGACATCAACTGGTTAAAGAAGATGGGATGATAGACGCTGGAGGAGGAGCAGGGGGAAAAGACCTTTGTTGACTGCAGCGCATCTCCGATAAGGGATGTCGTCTTTCAAAAGGACGATATCGCCGTGCAAGTATCAGTTAGATGAAATTCATATTCGGGGTTTACCCAATGGGACATCAGAGAGCGCTCGCTCGGTTTGTGATTGAGTTAGCTTACTTTTTTTTTCAATTGAAAATGATTCGTGTGTTGCCTGCGTTTCTTTATGTCGCTTTTGATTGTAGCCGCTTGTAAGCTTGGCCGTATTTGCAATTTCATGAATCAGTTTACGTATAAACACGTAATTTTATTTGATTTTGAATTAATTTAAAATATATTTATTCAAAGAGTAAATAAGATTATTGTGTTATTTTTCTCGTATTTTTCTCGTGTTTTCTTTCATTGTGGGGCTTGAAGTTGCCATGGTGATAACATTTCTGAAATTTGTAGATTTTAATTCCTTTGCGAATAGGTTTCATCTCACAAACTGTATGTAGTTTAATTAATTTTATTCCTGATATTGGGAGAAACTATGCTGATGTTCTTTAGATAGAAAGCGAGAAATAAAAAAACTTTTTTATTATTATTTTTCATTGGATATTTGTGAATTTGTTTCACCTTGTCGCATATCTGAGCAGACTTTTAAAGTTGATTACAGACAGCAGAGTAAATAAAATAAAATAAATAAATACCCCCTCAAGCAGCTGCTTTCCACAGAGGTCTGACAGGAGCCTGTCAGTTTATAAGCCACAGTAGAAGGTCTGAGAGGATGGCAGGACCTCAGCAGAAAAACGACACATACATCCATGCCTTAACCCGGGGCTCGAACCCAGGTCCCTTAGATCAATACCCAAGCGTGCTAACCACTCGGCCACGTAGTCAGAAACTTTAAATCTAATATATAATGATATTTTAAGAAAACTATGTTTATTATTCTGAGAAACAAATCTGATTGATTAACAAATTGATTGGATTGTTTTAACTCTGAGCGGCACATTTTTGCGCACAGTGGCCAGGTCACAAGAATCCCAAAGCCTCAGAGAAAGTTGGGAGAAGGGTACCCACTAGACAGCTGTTGGCCAGCCTCACGTCAAGTCTATCCAGCGTGATCTTTAACGCGCACAGGGTATGTCTCTCCTGCTCATGGTGTCAATGCTTAACATCCCATCCGACGGACAGAGGCCTTTCGCAAAGCCTCAGAGAAAGTTGGGAGAAGGGTACCCACTAGACAGCTGTTGGCCAGCCTCACGTCAAGTCTATCCAGCGTGATCTTTAACGCGCACAGGGTATGTCTCTCCTGCTCATGGTGTCAATGCTTAACATCCCATCCGACGGACAGAGGCCTTTCGCAAAGCCTCAGAGAAAGTTGGGAGAAGGGTAACCACTAGACAGCTGTTGGCCAGCCTCACGTCAAGTGTATCCAGTGTGATCTTTAACGCGCACAGGGTATGTCTCTCCTGCTCATGGTGTCAATGCTTAACATCCCATCCGACGGACAGAGGCCTTTCGCAAAGCCTCAGAGAAAGTTGGGAGAAGGGTACCCACTAGACAGCTGTTGGCCAGCCTCACGTCAAGTGTATCCAGCGTGATCTTTAACGCGCACAGGGTATGTCTCTCCTGCTCATGGTGTCAAGGCTTAACATCCCATCCGACGGACAGAGGTCTTTCGCAAAGCCTCAGAGAAAGTTGGGAGAAGGGTACTCACTAGACAGGTGTTGGCCAGCCTCACGTCAAGTCTATCCAGCGTGATCTTTACCGCGCACAGGGTATGTCTCTCCTGCTCATGGTGTCAAGGCTTAACATCCCATCCGACGGACAGAGGTCTTTCGCAAAGCCTCAGAGAAAGTTGGGAGAAGGGTACTCACTAGACAGGTGTTGGCCAGCCTCACGTCAAGTCTATCCAGCGTGATCTTTACCGCGCACAGGGTATGTCTCTCCTGCTCATGGTGTCAAGGCTTAACATCCCATCCGACGGACAGAGGCCTTTCGCAAAGCCTCAGAGAAAGTTGGGAGAAGGGTAACCACTAGACAGCTGTTGGCCAGCCTCACGTCAAGTGTATCCAGTGTGATCTTTAACGCGCACAGGGTATGTCTCTCCTGCTCATGGTGTCAAGGCTTAACATCCCATCCGACGGACAGAGGCCTTTCGCAAAGCCTCAGAGAAAGTTTGGAGAAGGGTACCCACTAGACAGCTGTTGGCCAGCCTCACGTCAAGTCTATCCAGCGTGATCTTTAACGCGCACAGGGTATGTCTCTCCTGCTCATGGTGTCAATGCTTAACATCCCATCCGACGGACAGAGGCCTTTCGCAAAGCCTCAGAGAAAGTTGGGAGAAGGGTAACCACTAGACAGCTGTTGGCCAGCCTCACGTCAAGTCTATCCAGCGTGATCTTTAACGCGCACAGGGTATATCTCTTCTGCTCATGGTGTCAATGCTTAACGTCCCATCCGACGGACAGAGGCCTTTCGCAAAGCCTCAGAGAAAGTTGGGAGAAGGGTACCCACTAGACAGCTGTTGGCCAGCCTCACGTCAAGTGTATCCAGCGTGATCTTTAACGCGCACAGGGTATGTCTCTCCTGCTCATGGTGTCAATGCTTAACATCCCATCCGACGGACAGAGGCCTTTCGCAAAGCCTCAGAGAAAGTTGGGAGAAGGGTAACCACTAGACAGCTGTTGGCCAGCCTCACGTCAAGTGTATCCAGCGTGATCTTTAACGCGCACAGGGTATGTCTCTCCTGCTCATGGTGTCAATGCTTAACATCCCATCCGACGGACAGAGGCCTTTCGCAAAGCCTCAGAGAAAGTTGGGAGAAGGGTAACCACTAGACAGCTGTTGGCCAGCCTCACGTCAAGTGTATCCAGTGTGATCTTTAACGCGCACAGGGTATGTCTCTCCTGCTCATGGTGTCAATGCTTAACATCCCATCCGACGGACAGAGGCCTTTCGCAAAGCCTCAGAGAAAGTTGGGAGAAGGGTACCCACTAGACACCTGTTGGCCAGCCTCACGTCAAGTGTATCCAGTGTGATCTTTAACGCGCACAGGGTATGTCTCTCCTGCTCATGGTGTCAATGCTTAACATCCCATCCGACGGACAGAGGCCTTTCGCAAAGCCTCAGAGAAAGTTGGGAGAAGGGTACCCACTAGACAGCTGTTGGCCAGCCTCACGTCAAGTGTATCCAGCGTGATCTTTAACGCGCACAGGGTATGTCTCTCCTGCTCATGGTGTCAAGGCTTAACATCCCATCCGACGGACAGAGGTCTTTCGCAAAGCCTCAGAGAAAGTTGGGAGAAGGGTACTCACTAGACAGGTGTTGGCCAGCCTCACGTCAAGTCTATCCAGCGTGATCTTTACCGCGCACAGGGTATGTCTCTCCTGCTCATGGTGTCAAGGCTTAACATCCCATCCGACGGACAGAGGCCTTTCGCAAAGCCTCAGAGAAAGTTGGGAGAAGGGTACCCACTAGACAGCTGTTGGCCAGCCTCACGTCAAGTGTATCCAGCGTGATCTTTAACGCGCACAGGGTATGTCTCTCCTGCTCATGGTGTCAATGCTTAACATCCCATCCGACGGACAGAGGTCTTTCGCAAAGCCTCAGAGAAAGTTGGGAGAAGGGTACTCACTAGACAGGTGTTGGTCAGCCTCACGTCAAGTCTATCCAGCGTGATCTTTACCGCGCACAGGGTATGTCTCTCCTGCTCATGGTGTCAAGGCTTAACATCCCATCCGACGGACAGAGGCCTTTCGCAAAGCCTCAGAGAAAGTTTGGAGAAGGGTACCCACTAGACAGCTGTTGGCCAGCCTCATGTCAAGTCTATCCAGCGTGATCTTTAACGCGCACAGGGTATGTCTCTCCTGCTCATGGTGTCAATGCTTAACATCCCATCCGACGGACAGAGGCCTTTCGCAAAGCCTCAGAGAAAGTTGGGAGAAGGGTAACCACTAGACAGCTGTTGGCCAGCCTCACGTCAAGTCTATCCAGCGTGATCTTTAACGCGCACAGGGTATATCTCTTCTGCTCATGGTGTCAATGCTTAACGTCCCATCCGACGGACAGAGGCCTTTCGCAAAGCCTCAGAGAAAGTTGGGAGAAGGGTAACCACTAGACAGCTGTTGGCCAGCCTCACGTCAAGTCTATCCAGCGTGATCTTTAACGCGCACAGGGTATGTCTCTCCTGCTCATGGTGTCAAAGCTTAACATCCCATCCGACGGACAGAGGCCTTTCGCAAAGCCTCAGAGAAAGTTGGGAGAAGGGTAACCACTAGACAGCTGTTGGCCAGCCTCACGTCAAGTGTATCCAGCGTGATCTTTAACGCGCACAGGGTATGTCTCTCCTGCTCATGGTGTCAATGCTTAACATCCCATCCGACGGACAGAGGCCTTTCGCAAAGCCTCAGAGAAAGTTGGGAGAAGGGTACCCACTAGACAGCTGTTGGCCAGCCTCACGTCAAGTCTATCCAGCGTGATCTTTAACGCGCACAGGGTATGTCTCTCCTGCTCATGGTGTCAATGTTTAACATCCCATCCGACGGACAGAGGCCTTTCGCAAAGCCTCAGAGAAAGTTGGGAGAAGGGTAACCACTAGACAGCTGTTGGCCAGCCTCACGTCAAGTGTATCCAGCGTGATCTTTAACGCGCACAGGGTATATCTCTTCTGCTCATGGTGTCAATGTTTAACATCCCATCCGACGGACAGAGGCCTTTCGCAAAGCCTCAGAGAAAGTTGGGAGAAGGGTACCCACTAGACAGCTGTTGGCCAGCCTCACGTCAAGTCTATCCAGCGTGATCTTTAACGCGCACAGGGTATGTCTCTCCTGCTCATGGTGTCAAAGCTTAACATCCCATCCGACGGACAGAGGCCTTTCGCAAAGCCTCAGAGAAAGTTGGGAGAAGGGTAACCACTAGACAGCTGTTGGCCAGCCTCACGTCAAGTGTATCCAGCGTGATCTTTAACGCGCACAGGGTATGTCTCTCCTGCTCATGGTGTCAAAGCTTAACATCCCATCCGACGGACAGAGGCCTTTCGCAAAGCCTCAGAGAAAGTTGGGAGAAGGGTAACCACTAGACAGCTGTTGGCCAGCCTCACGTCAAGTGTATCTAGCGTGATCTTTAACGCGCACAGGGTATGTCTCTCCTGCTCATGGTGTCAAAGCTTAACATCCCATCCGACGGACAGAGGCCTTTCGCAAAGCCTCAGAGAAAGTTGGGAGAAGGGTTCCCACTAGACAGCTGTTGGCCAGCCTCACGTCAAGTCTATCCAGCGTGATCTTTAACGCGCACAGGGTATGTCTCTCCTGCTCATGGTGTCAATGCTTAACATCCCATCCGACGGACAGAGGCCTTTCGCAAAGCCTCAGAGAAAGTTGGGAGAAGGGTAACCACTAGACAGCTGTTGGCCAGCCTCACGTCAAGTCTATCCAGCGTGATCTTTAACGCGCACAGGGTATGTCTCTCCTGCTCATGGTGTCAATGCTTAACATCCCATCCGACGGACAGAGGCCTTTCGCAAAGCCTCAGAGAAAGTTGGGAGAAGGGTAACCACTAGACAGCTGTTGGCCAGCCTCACGTCAAGTCTATCCAGCGTGATCTTTAACGCGCACGGGGTATATCTCTTCTGCTCATGGTGTCAATGCTTAACGTCCCATCCGACGGACAGAGGCCTTTCGCAAAGCCTCAGAGAAAGTTGGGAGAAGGGTAACCCCTAGACAGCTGTTGGCCAGCCTCACGTCAAGTCTATCCAGCGTGATCTTTAACGTGCACAGGGTATGTCTCTCCTGCTCATGGTGTCAAAGCTTAACGTCCCATCCGACGGACAGAGGCCTTTCGCAAAGCCTCAGAGAAAGTTGGGAGAAGGGTAACCACTAGACAGCTGTTGGCCAGCCTCACGTCAAGTCTATCCAGCGTGATCTTTAACGCGCACAGGGTATGTCTCTCCTGCTCATGGTGTCAAGGCTTAACATCCCATCCGACGGACAGAGGCCTTTCGCAAAGCCTCAGAGAAAGTTGGGAGAAGGGTACCCACTAGACAGCTGTTGGCCAGCCTCACGTCAAGTGTATCCAGCGTGATCTTTACCGCGCACAGGGTATGTCTCTCCTGCTCATGGTGTCAAAGCTTAACGTCCCATCCGACGGACAGAGGCATTTCGAAGCTCATCGATGTCACCTACTGACCGAGAATGGGGCAAAGAATTTTCAGATATTAAATCTAAATGCTGGCCCAGGTGAGACTCGAACCTGGGAACTTCAGATTACGAGTCTGGCGCGTTACCGACTGAGCCTCCCCCCCATATTGATTGCGTGTTTTCGATACTAAATATTATAGAAGTGCATTTCATGTTGCCAGGCCTTGATCTAAATAACATTTAAGAAGGGCGGCGGGAGTGAATCGAGTGAAAATAGGGACAAGAACGAGCTGGAACGCCGTTCTAGTATATAAGGTTTTTCGCACTATTTTATTAATCTTCACATGTATTTTTCAAGAATTTTTTAATCTATATATTTCTGATGTTTTTTCGTCTCCGTTCTAGTTAGTAGCATTCTCAAAGCGGGAGGTGGGAGGGCCTGGTTTCTTACACTATCCCCCCCCCTAGATCCGACGCATCATGTTGACATATCCATTACAATACATCGAAGACGAAAGAGGGTTGGGTTGTTTTACCTCTGAGCGGCACTTTTTTGCACACCATGGGCTAAATAGCCAGGTCACATGGACCCCGAAGGCTCAGAGAAGGTTGGGGGAGGGGACCCACTGGAACAGCTGTTGGGAGACCGATGGTAGCCTCCCGTCAAGACCATCCAGCGTGTTCTTTAACGTGCACAGGGTAGGGCTCTCCCGCACACGGGACCACGGCTTAACGTCCAATCCGACGGACGGCGGCCTTTCCAAGCCCATCGGTGTCCCCTACTGACCGTGGGCAGGGCGGGGAATTTTACGGAGATAAATCTCAACGCTGACCCAGCGGGGACTCGATCCTGGGAACGACAGATTACGAGCCTGGCGCGCTACCGACTGAGCCACCCCTGCCCCTATGTCAAAGGTGGAAAATGTCGAAACTCTAATATACTGAACAGTCGATTATGCTAAAAATTTGAAGATTTGGTTGGATATCGCTGAGTGCCACCTTTTTTCGGTAACAGTGGGTTAAATAATCAGGTCACAGGGATTCTAAGGGCTCTGAGGAGGCTAAAAGGAAGGGAGCCCACCAGATAGCTCTTAGCAGACAGATGGAAACCTCTCGTCAAAGCCATCCAGTGTGTTCTTTAACGTGAACAGAGTACAGTCGCTCAAAAAATATCCGAACACTATGGTTGATTACAGAATTCCCGAAAAATATCTGGCAACGATTTTTTTTTAGAAATTAGTGATCTGGCAACCTCCGTGTCACGACACGGAGGTTGCCAGATCACTAATTTCTAAAAAAAAGTCGTTGCCAGATATTTTTTCTGAATTCTGTAATCAACCATAGTGTCCGGATTCCTTTGTGAGCGACTGTAGGTGGTCATATTATTTTGATACTAGATCGTGTGGGCTCACTCACGGAAATATTGAGCGTGTGCAGTTATCGTTCACAGCAAACTGCAGCGTTGGCAGTAACTGCACACGCTCCAGTTTGCTGTGAACGGTAACTGGAGCGTGTACAGTTGCTGTACACGATCCAGATATTTTTTCTGAATTCTGTAATCACGTGACACGAAGGTTGCCAGATCACTAATATCTAAAAAAATCGTTGCCAGATATTTTTTCTGAATTCTGTAATCAACCATAGTGTCCGGATACCTTTTTGAGCGACTGTAGGTGGTCATATTATTTTGATACTAGATCCTGTGGGCTCACTCACGGAAATATTGAGCGTGTGCAGTTATCTTTCACAGCAAACTACAGCGTTGGCAGTAACTACACACGCTCCAGTTTGCTGTGAACGGTAACTGGAGCGTGTACAGTTGCTGTACACGCTCCAGATATTTTTCCTGAATTCTGTAATCACGTGACACGAAGGTTGCCAAATCACTAATTTCTAAAAAAAAATCGTTGCCAGATATTTTTTCGGAATTCTGTAATCAACCATAGTGTTCGGATATTTTTTTGAGCGACTGTACAGCTCTCGTGCACAGGATATCATTTTTCTCATTTCATTTTTTTTCATTTCTTTTCTCATCTCATTTCATCTCATTTCACCTCTTTCTCACTGATGGCTGCGTAAGGTGTAATAGAGATCATTTCTTTTTTTAATTTTAACTCGGGAACAATTGGGACTCGAACCCGATAACTGCAGATTACGACTGGCATTTCCACCAACTTATGAGGAAAAACACAATTCATAAAGCATTTCAGTGAAAAAAAAAATAATGAAAAACAAAATTATATCTTTCGCCTCGATCTAGGTTCTCATTCAGATTTTGGGTTGTTTTACCACTGAGCGGCACTTTTTGCACACCATGGGCTAAATGGCCAGGTCACATGGACCCCGAAGGCTCAGAGAAGGTTGGGGGAGGGGACCCACTGGAACAGCTGTTGGGAGACAGATGGTAGCCTCCCGTCAAGGCCATCCAGCGTGTTCTTTAATGTGCACAGGGTATGGCTCTCCCGCACACGGGGCCACGGCTTAACGTCCCATCCGACGGACGGCGGCCTTTCCAAGCCCATCGGTGTCCCCTACTGACCGTGGGCAGGGCGGGGAATTTTGCGGAGATAAATCTCAACGCTGACCCAGCTGGGACTCGAACCTGGGAACTACAGATTACGAGCCTGGCGAGCTACCGACTTAGCCACTCCCGCCCCCTCATTCAGATCAATGGCGAACATTCTAGAAAAGTTTAAAGTTTTTCGATAAATTTTCATCCACTTTCTGACAAGCTAAACAAAAAAAAAACCCGAGAAGTAATTTTTTTAATAAAAAAATAAAAAAGGAGAAAACCGACGAAGCGAAACAAGAAAAGGAAAAGGTCACAGGAATAGAAAAAGAACGAAATATATAGTTCAATTTTTCAAGGTTGAGGGAGCCGAAGTTCGACTTTCATGACCAGAATTCCCTCGTTATCCTGGCGGGCTCCTTCGTAAACTTCGTGCAGAGCCACTCTGAACAGTCCCATTAACGGTAACAGAGTTTATATAGACGAAGTACTCTTATCAGACAGATGCCGGGGGGAAATCAGGAGAAGCGAGCCAGAGAGACAAGTACTAAGAGGAGAAGAAGAAGATGGAGAAGTGAGTAAGAGGAAGAGTAAGGGCCATTAGCATCCTTTACATCGTCGGTCTGGACCACATGAGCTTCATTTACCAGAACACGCTCAGAGGCTGAATTTCCAGAAATACGAGAAACTGATTTTGTTGAAAATTAGATCTCCTCCCATTTTCCTCTTCTTCTACTCCGTTTGTTCCTTTTTCGCTTTTATATCTTCTGCCCGCTCTCCTTTCTTTTTTTATCTGCGACAGTTCTTAACGAAATAATTTTGTAAGGAAGTTTTATAAAAGGTAAATCACAATGCAGCAAGACTTTCTACAAATTTAATTTTCGGTTTGTTTTAGTCTATTACGTTTTAGAAAATTTGGTCGTCGGATGTGACGAGTAATTCGTTGGAAACGTGACTGAGAATTTAAGACAGAGAAAAAAAAAATCGTTATTTGTCTTTTCCAAAAGGGTTTCAAGCTCAGGGAAACTCTACAACATCGCACTGACTCGCTTCAGTTCGGTCGTATGGAATATTTCGAAAGCAGATGAACTGAGCCAAATCAATAAATTTGGCTCAGTTCATCTGCTTATAGGGGCGGCTCAGTCGGTAGCGCGCAAGGCTAGTAATCTGCAGTTCCCAGGTTCGAGTACCAGCTGGGTCAGCGTTGAGATTTATCTCCGCAAAATTCCCCGCCCTGCCCACGGTCAGTAGGGGACACCGATGGGCTTGGAAATTCCGCCATCCGTCGGATGGAACGTTAATTCATGGCCCCGTGTGCCTGAAAGCCATACCCTGTGCACGTTAAAGAACACGTTAGATGGCCTTGACGGGAGGCTACCATCTGTCTCCCAACAGCTGTTCCAGTGGGTCCCCTCCCCCAACCTTCTCTGAGCCTTCGGGGTCCTTGTGACCTGGCCATTTAGCCCATGGTGTGCAAAAAAGTGCCGCTCAGAGGTAAAACAACCCAACCCATCTGTTTATAAAATATTTCGATAGCAGTTCTCTTCATTATCACATTGACCCCGTTGACAGTTCATCTGCATACGGAATATTTCGATACATTTTTTATTCTTCGGCTTCAGTTCATTTGCATATAAAATATTCAGAAAACAGTTTTCTTCATCATCACATTTACCCGTTGCAGTTCATCTGTATATGGAATATTTTTTTGCACACAATGGGTTAAATGGCCAGATGGAAAAAACTTCGAGGGTTCGAAGAAAATTGGGGGAGCAGCTGTTCCCTCTGGAACAACTGTTAGGATACAGATGGTAGCCTCCTGACAAAGCCATCCAGCGTGTTCTTTAACGTGCACAGAGTATGGCTCTCCCGCACACGGGGCCACGGCTTTACGTTCCATGAGATGGATGATGGCTTTTCCAAGCCCGCCGGTGACCCCTACTGACCAAAGGCAGGGCGGAAAGTTTTATGGAGATAAATCTAGACGCTGGCCCCGGTGGGACTCGAACCTGGAAACTGTGGATTATCAGCATGGGGCGCTACCGACTGAGCCACCACCATCCCTCATCGCATTGGTCAGCTTGACTTCATCTGCATATAAAAATATTTCGATAGAAATGCTCCTCATCATCCCATTGATCATTTTCAACTTTCGAAAATTACTGTTTAAAAGTGTCCTCTTCTGTGTCATGCACACCCAGTTTAATTTTTTTTTACGAAAATAAATTGAGCACCTAGTGTTCTTCATCATAACGTTAATTAGATTAAGTTTATTTATAAAACACAACAGATATATTCTGCAAAGAGTGTTCTTCTTTATGTTTATTTCTTTAGTTTAAAAGCTATTTAGAAAGTAGATTGCTTTTTATCATCACACTGACTCGCATTTAGTTTGCAAATAAATATTGTACACACCGAATGCTCTTCACCTTTATGTTGAAACGATTTTTTTTCTCTGTAAATAAAAACACTGAGGAATCTTTTTTATCATGTGGACCAGATTGTATTTCTCAGTCATCGCACTGACCCCCTCCAATTTCCATTTTAGAAACATTCATTCGAAAACAAAGTCAGCTTCCTCATCGCACTGACCCCCCTCCAATTTCCATTTTAGAAACAATCATTCGAAATCAAAGTCAGCTTCCTCATCGCACTGACCTACTCCAATTTCCACTTTAGAAACAATCATTCGAAAACAAAGTCAGCTTCCTCATCGCACTGACCTGCTCCAATTTCCACTTTAGAAACAATCATTCGAAAACAAAGTCAGCTTCCTCATCGCACTGACCTGCTCCAATTTCCATTTTAGAAACAATCATTCGAAAACAAAGTCAGCTTCCTCATCGCACTGACCTGCTCCAATTTCCATTTTAGAAACAATCATTCGAAAACAAAGTCATGTTCCTAATTGCATTGACACGCTTTAGTTTATCATCAAAAATAAATATTATCTAAACAAAGCTATTTTTATCGACATATTAACCGCGTCAGCCTCTGAAAACAAATGTTTCGAAAGCAGGTTCTCAGTTTTTCTCATCACATTCACCCAATTCATGTTCTCTGTGAAAGACAATATATATATATGAAAGGAGAATGCTCTTCATAATCGTATTGATTCATCGATGTCCTCTTTCCCACAGAGAGTGAAAGGGAAGTTGGAGAGTTGATGAAAAGACCGACGTGTAAGGATTATATTTTCAACTATTTATGAGTAAAATAAATCCTCTTTTATATATGAATTGATGACCGAAATCTTACTTAAACTACAAAAACTTACAAAAGCTGCTAATGGTTTCATAACCGTCACTGTGATCGAGTTTTTAGAGCGTTTGGCTACTGATCAAAGATACCTAGGTTCGAACCCCGGTTTAGGGTGGGTTGTTTTACCTCTGAGCGGCACTTGTTTTGCACATCATGGGCTATATGGCCAGGTCACATGGACCACAAAGGCTCAGAGATGGTTGGGGGAGGAGAACAACTGGAACAACTGTTGGGAGGCATATGGTAGCCTCCCGTCGAGGCCATCCAGCATGTTCTTTAACGTGCACAGGGTATCGCTCTCCCACACACGGGTCACTCTTAAATTCCTATTCGACGGACGGCGGCCTTTCCAAGCCCATCGGTGTCCCCTACTGACCGTTGGCAGGGCGGGGAATTTTTCGGAGATAAATCTCAACGCTCACCCAGCTGGACTCGAACCTGGGTTGGGTTGTTTTACCTCTGAGCAGTACTTTTTTGCACACCTGGGTCAAATAGCCAGGTCACATGGACCCCGAAGGCTCAGAGAAGGTTGGGGGAGGGGACCCACTGGAACAGCTGTTGGGAGACAGATGGTAGCCTCCCGTCAAGGTCATCCAGCGTGTTCTTTAACGTGCACAGGGTATGTCTCTCCCGCACACGAGGCCACGACTTAACGTCCCATCCGACGGACGGCGGCCTTTCCAAGTCCATCGGTGTCCCCTACTGACCGTGGGCAAGGCGGGGAATTTTGCGGAGATAAATCTCAACGCTAACCCAGCTGGGACTCGAACCTGGGAACTACAGATTACGAGCCTGGCGCGCTACCGACTGAGCCACCCCCGCCCCTAATATGATGGTTAAGTATTGCTGCACACCCGTGTTCAAGCTTGGCTGAAAAGGGGCAACAGATGGGGGAAATAATAAACTTGGGGTCAAAATTGCGTTGTGACTTTAATTTGCCATGATCGTATTCAAATTTGGTTAGATATTTAATTTTTCCATTAATTCTTAATACAGTTAATCATATTCTCCGAGATCTCAGACCCTGAAAACAGGAATCAAAATATTCAAAGAATGTGCAGAGTCACACTTTGTTTACTTTATCATTAAGACATGCATTTATTTACTAAAATTACATTTCGGCACCAAATTTGTGGCCGCCTGATACACAGTTACTTCATTTTTAGCCTGTCTGAAGCATAGGCTCTAGTAAGTAGTAGGAATCTGTGAAGAGCATGGACCTGGTGATTAACTTATGGCATATACTGAGCCAGGCAGTCGCTGCCTTCCTAGACTGATGAGATACAAAGCGCGGGAAGGAGTATGTATAGGAGAAAAAAAGAACAGGAAATGGAAGACTAATAAAAGAACAGGAAATGGAAGACTAATAAAAGAACAGGAAATGGACCTAATAATCCATCCAGCAGCGCAGTGTGCTTGCTGGATCATGCCTTGGTTTTTGCTGTAGCGATGATTCCTACTTAGCTCCAAGAGACGGAAGGGTTGGGTTGTTTTACCTCTGAGCGGCACTTTTTTGCACACCATGGGCTAAATGGCCAGGTCACATGGACCCCGAAGGCTCAGAGAAGGTTGGAGAACGGGGACCCACTGGAACAGCTGTTGGGAGACAGATGGTAGCCACCCGACAAGGCCATCCAGCGTGTTCTTTAACGTGCACAGGGCATCCGCACACGGGGCCACAGCTTAACGTCCCATCCGACTGACGGCGGCCTTTCCAAGCCTATCGATGTCCTCTACTGACCGTGGACAGGGCAGGGAATTTTTGCGGAGATGAATCTCAACGCTGACCCAGCTGGGACTCGAACCTGGGAACTACAGATTACGAGCCTGGCGCGCTACCGACTGAGCCACACCCGCCCCTCGAACCTGGGAACTACAGATTACGAACATGGCGCGCCCCCCGCTAAGGCATGGATAGTTCTTCCCTACGCTGTCCTTCTGTTAAATTATCCTTAGACTGCCATATTATACTGAGTCTCCTGTCAAACCTATGTTGCAAGCATCTTATTTTTTTTCGATTTTAATATTTGCAACCATCAGTATCATCAGACAAGAAACGCAATGTTTCCCAATTTTTTGCATCCATGTTTCAAAACTATTGTTTGTTTAGCATTTCCTGCATAAGAATTTTAACAATTAGTACTTAATTAACGGGGCGGGGGTGCCACAGTCACTGCCATATCAGGTTCGTAATCTGCAGTTTCTAACTTCGAGTCCCAGCTAGGGCAGCGTTGAGATTAATCTCCTCGAAACTGTTCACAATCAGTAGGGGACACCGATGGGTTTAGAAAGGCCGCCGTCCGTCGGATGGGGTTAAGCCGTGGCGCTTGTGCGGAAGAGTCATACCTTGTGCACGTTAAAGAACACGCTGGATGGCCTTAACGGGAGGCTACTACTTTATCCAATAGCTGTTCCAGTGGGTCCCCTCCCACAACCTTCTCTGAGCTTTCGGGGTCCTTATGACCTAGCCATTTAACCCAATGTGCGCAAAAAAAGGTGTCTCTCAGGAGTAAAACAACCCAAAACTACTTAACGAAATCCGATGGGCTTGGAAAGGCCGCCGTCCGTCGGATGGGACGATAAGCCGTGGCCCCGTGTGCGGGAGAGCCATACCCTGTGCACCTTAAAGAACACGCTGGACGGCCTTGACGGGAGGCTACCATCTGTCTCCCAACAGCTGTTCCAGTGGGTCCCCTCCCCCAACCTTCTCTGAGACTTCGGGGTCCATGTGACCTGGCCATTTAGCCCATGGTGTGCAAAAAAGTGCCGCTCAGAGGTAAAACAACCCAAAACAACCCAACTTAACGAAATTTCGAGTTAAGGATACAAAAAAGGTAATTTGCAAACATTCCGCAACATAAATTAGAAAACAATTTATAATTAACTAAAATATGCAAAATGTAATGCAATGGTTGGCGAAAAACAGTTGTTGTTGTTGTTGTTTTACCTCTGAGCGACACTTTTTTGCACACCATGGGCTAAATGGCCAGGTCACACGGACCCCGAAGGCTCAGAGAAGGTTGAGGGAGGGGACCCACTGGAACAGCTGTTGGGAGACAGATTGTAGCCTCCCGTCAAGGCCATCCAGCGTGTTCTTTAACGTGCACAGGATATGGCTCTCCCGCACATATGGCTATGGCTTAACGTCCCATCCGACGGACGGCGGTCTTTCCAAGCACATCGGTGTCCCCTACTGACCTTGGGCAGGGCGGGGAGTTTTGCGGAGATAAATCTCAACGCTTAGCTAGCTGGGACTCGAACCTGGGAACTACAGATTACGAGCCTGGCGCGCTACCGACTGAGGCACCCCCGCCCCGCGAAAAACAGTACAAGAGGATCTTTTCTTTAATATGCAAATTAAAAACCCTTTTTAAATAAATAAAAGTCTCTACGAAAATTAAAGTTTGAAAAGATTTTATCTTTGTAGTGCTAATGAGCAGGATTTAATTTCACTATCGCAGTTAATATACAACCGCAAAATATCAAAACTTTAACAAATTTGGTTGTTTAACGAACTTTTGATTATTTTATTCCTCCAAAAAATTTTTTTCTAGGGAATAGAACTGAAAAAAAGTTTTTAAAATTAAAGCTTTAGAAATGTTGATTACAACTAAGAGACGAAAAAGAGAAATCGGGTGAATTCAGTCTTTTAAAAAGCAAGCAATCCCCCCCTTTGAGTTGGGCGAAGCTTACTAGTGATTGTTTCGTTCGATATATTTCTCAAACAGAATGAGATATCCGAAAAATGGAGATATATCTTCAACGAGGTTTCAAAGAGCAAATTTCAGATTCAATTAGGGATTCGACTTTCGTTTCTGACTCGTCATCCGCTTCAATTTCGAAACGCGAAAAAAAAAAAATCTAAATCCGCAAATCGGAGAAGCTTTTGCCACGGCACAAAAACGGGAAAAATCGACAACATTCGCAGGAGATGGGAGTTTCGAATCTTGCTGAGATTTAATTCATTTTCGATTTTATGAGGTTTTTATTTTGTGGAAAGGCAAGAGACAATTTAAAGAGAATGGTTACTTGTTGTGACTCTAGTTTTTACAGACCGATAACTTAGAGATCGTTGGGGCGGGGGTGGCTCAGTCGGTAGCGCGCAAGGCTCGTAATCTGTAGTTCCCAGATTCGAGTCCCAGCTGGGTCAGCGTTGAGATTTATCTCCGCAAAATTCCCCGCCCTGCCCACGGTCAGTAGGGGACACCGATGGGCTTGGAAATGCCGCCGTCCGTCGGATGGGACGTTAAGCCGTGGCCCCGTGTGCGGGAGAGCCATACCCTGTGCACGTTAAAGAACACGCTGGATGGCCTTGACGGGAGGCTACCATCTGTCTCCCAACAGCTGTTATAGTGGGTCCCCTTCCCCAACCTTCTATGAGCCTTCGGGGTCCATGTGACCTGGCCATTTAGCCCATGGTGTGCAAAAAAGTGCCGCTCAGAGGTAAAACAACCCAACGTTAAAGAACACGCTGGATGGCCTTGACGGGAGGCTACCATCTGTCTCCCAACAGCTGTTCCAGTGGGTCCCCTTCCCCAACCTTCTATGAGCCTTCGGGGTCCATGTGACCTGGCCATTTAGCCCATGGTGTGCAAAAAAGTGCCGCTCAGAGGTAAAACAACCCAACGTTAAAGAACACGCTGGATGGCCTTGACGGGAGGCTACCATCTGCCTCCCAACAGCTGTTCCAGTGGGTCCCCTCCCCCAACCTTCTATGAGCCTTCGGGGTCCATGTGACCTGGCCATTTAGCCCATGGTGTGCAAAAAAGTGCCGCTCAGAGGTAAATCAACCCAACCCTTAGAGATCGTTGGTAACTGTAGATGTAGCGTTTTCTTTTTATGTCAAGGTTTTAAAAAACATATTTGAATGTGAAATTGCAATGGTGTGTTACAGAGGTCGCCAACCCAAACTTAGCCACTAGGTAAAAAACAACAATATTGTTAAGAGGCCGTAGAAAAAAACTTCGCTTAAAAAAGAAAAAGTACATTTCTTATTAGTAATGAATTGGGAAAAAATTATGTTCTCAAGGAATCAGGAAAATATATTGATTAAAAAACAAAAATACATATTTTTCAGGTCCGGATCTAGAAAAAAATAAAGTTGGGGGAGGGAAGATACTCGATCGAGCCGGATTCGGTTGTTTTACCTCTGAGGCGCACTTTTTTGCACACCATGGGCTAAATGGCCAGGTCACATGGACCCCGAAGGCTCAGAGAAGGTTGGGGGAGCGGACCCACTGGAACAGCTGTTGGGAAACAGATAGTAGCCACCCGTCAAGGCCATCCAGCGTGTTCTTTAACGTGCACAGGGCATGGCTCTCCCGCACACGGGGACACGGCTTAACGTCCCATCTGACGGACGGCGGCCTTTCCAAGCCCATCGGTGTCCCCTACTGACCGTGGGCAGGGCGGGGAATTTTGCGGAGATAAATCTCAACGCTGACCCAGCTGGGAGTCGAACCTGGGAACTACAGATTACGAGCCTGTCGCGCTACCGACTGAGCCAACCCTGCCCCTTCTATCTCAAGCCTTTTCACTAAGTAGAAAAGCACTCTTAAAGAACAGGCCCCTAAGTGGCTTCAAAGTAGGAATCTACGTTAAAACCCAACATTTTAGAGAAAACAAACTACTTTCTATTCTTAGTCTATGAATGCAGTTACAGCGAGAAACCAAATTCAACTTCCACGATTTCCCACTTCTTTGATTGTTTCATTCATTGCAACAAATGGAAAGGAAAAACGAAAAAAAAAAGGCCTCGACATTAACCCCCCCCCCCCCAACTTCCCGAAAAGGAACCGTTCTCGTCACGCAACCCCAAACGCGGTCACGTTCAACTACAACATAAAACAGCAATCACGCTTCGCGATTGGCTGCTTTCAAGTGCTCGTGTCAAAAGGTCCTTTTCCTCTTTTACCCACTCTCGCAAATGCTGTTGCAAGACATCAAGCAGCAGCGAACGCTCTTATTTCGCAGCCTCTACAGATCACCGGAAGCAAGTGACTGGAGCATTTCCTGCTCTTCTTGTTCTTCTTCTTTTTTTTACCTTTTTCCGTCTTCTGTCCAGTGTTTTTCTTCTCTTCTTTTTTCCTAGATGTAGAAGCTTTTTATATATACACGCGATATACCGTTCTGCTTCTTTTCGTGATCTCGGTTTTATATATATATATCTTTTGTTTGCACTGCAACCAATGAGCTTGATGCACGTGCTGATCTCTTCCCTCCCCCCCCCCCTCTCTCCTCCACCCGCGAATGACGTAATCCACTTCTTCTTCTGCTGAGTTGGGATTATATTTCCACTTTTGGTTGCACGGGAACATCAGACAATCTCTTCTTTAACTTTGTCCTAGGGCTTCGAAAGCAAAACAGGTTTCTGGGTATTTTGCCCATGCAAAGAAATACGGAAAAAATAAAAACACAATTTGTTGTTTTATTTCTTATTATTGAGATGAAACAAAAAGACTCTATATCGTATTATTTCCCTTCTTGGGGAAAAAGTTAAAGCATCGTTTATTATTTCAGTTTTTTCGAGAAAAACTAGCAGATACCGGTTGTTTTATCTCTGAGATACATTTTTGTACACATAGTGAGCTCAATAACCAGGTCACAAGCACCCTAAGGGTTGGGTTGGGTTGTTTTACCTCTGAGCAGTACTTTTTTGCACACTATGTGCTAAATGGCCAGGTCACAAGGACCTCAAAGGCTCAGAGAAGGTTGGGAGGGACCCACTGGAACAGCTATTGGGAGATAGATGGTAGCCTCCCGTCTAGGCCATCCAGCGTGCTCTTTAACGTGCACAGGGTATGGCTCTCCCACACACGGGGACCTTCAGGGCTCAGAGAAGGTTGGGGAAGAAAATCCACTGGAGGGCTGTTAGGGGAAAGATGGAAGTCTCCCGTCAAGATTATCCAGCGTGTCAGATCTAGCGTTTTCATCAGCATGCACAGGGTATAGTTATCCTGCACGTGGAGCCACGGTATTTGTAGTATTTATTTTCTCAATAAACGCAGCGGTTAGCGGAGATAAATCTCAACGTTAGAACAGTTGGGTTGTTTTACCTCTGAGCGGCACTTTTTTGCACACCATGGGCTAAATGGCCAGGTTATATGGACCCCGAAGGCTCAGAGAAGGTTGGGGGTGGAGACCCACTGGAACAGTTGTTGGGAGACAGATGGTAGTCTCCCGTCAAGGCCATCCAGCGTGTTCTTTAACGTGCACAGGGTATGGCTCTCCCGCACACGGGGCCACGGCTTAACGTCCCATCCGACGGACGGCGGCCTTTCCAAGCCCATCGGTGTCCCCTACTGACCGTGGACAGGGCGGGGAATTTTTGCAGAGATAAATCTCAACGCTGAAACAGCTAGGACTCGAACCTGGGAACTACAGATTACGAGCCTGGCGCGCTACCGACTGAGCCACCCCCGCCCCATTTGGAGGAAGGGACCCACTGGGCAGCTGTTAGGAGATAGACGGAAGCCTCCGGCCAATGCCATCCAGCACATTTCGTTAACGTGCACAGGGTACAGTGGCTGTCATAAGAAAGGGGCATGGGGCCATGGTCCCCTCCAAGGGAGGTTCGAAGGTGTTTTATTTTTTCATTGCAACAGCCAGCCAATTCCTTTTCTAGGAAGGCAGACCCCTGACGCCTTTAGTCCCCCATATGAAGACATGTGTAGGGGCATATAAAGGATTTTGTGGTCTAGAAATTACATTTTTAGCTTCAAAATCCTTCGTATGCCCCTAAATGGCCCCTCCAGGCTTAAGACTTATGACTGCCTCTGAAAAGATACGCCATGGTTTTAAGTCCCATCCCACGACCCCATACCTTTTGTTGCTCCATACCCTTCGGTGTCTCCTTAGTGGAGATAAATCTCAATGCAGGCGCAATTGAGACTCGAACCTGGGAACTGCAGATTACGAGACTGGCGCATAGCTGACTGAGCCACCCTCGCCCTTTCTTCATTTGAAAGTCAAATATATTGCTAAATGTAGGAGAGACGAGGGTGGCTCAATCGGTATTACGCCAGGCTCGTAATCTGTAGTTCCCAAGTTCGAGTCCCAGCTGGGTGAGCGTTGAGATTTATCTCCGCAAAACTCCCCGCCCTGCCCACGGTCAGTAGGGGGACACCACGGGCTTGGAAAGACAGCCGTCCGTCTGACAGGACGTTAAGCCGTGGCTCCGTGTGCGGGAGAGCCATACCCTGTGCACGTTAAAGAACACGCTGGATGGCCTTGACGGGAGACTACCACCTGTCTCCCAACAGCTGTTCCAGTGGGTCTCCTCCCCCAACCTTCTCTGAGTCTTCGGGGTCCATGTGACCTGGCCATTTAGACCATGGTGTGCAAAAAAGTGCCGCTCAGAGATAAAACCACCCAACAACCCAAACGTAGGAGAAAGATGAAATCAGTTTTCAAGCATAAAGCGAAAACCAGATCCAGTCTTATTTAGCTTTTCAAGCATGAATCACGGAAACCAGGTTCAGTGTTATTTAGTCTCCAAGCACCAAGCTAGGTCCAGGTTCGAACTTATTTAAGTCTCCAAGCACAGGGTGCGGATTCGGATTCCGCTTTTACGCATAACGATGAGAACCAGATTCAATTTTTCAAATATAGAACGAGGGACAAAAAAAAAGTTTTTCAATCATGGGATAACGACGTAATAGGTTGTTCAATCATAGGATAAAAGCGTTTTTATTTAATTTTGAAGCATCCGGTTAAAATTGGATTCAGTTTGTCAAGCATAGGGTGAGGTTTTGATTCAGTTTTTGAAGCATAGATGGTGAGCCGAATTCAGTCTTTTAAATATAAAATTAGCGACGGAACCAATCTTTTGGAGAAAGTTGAATTCAGTTTTTCAACATAGAGTGAATATTGAATTCAGTTTTTGTGGTATAGAGTTGAGACGTATTCGGTTTTCCCAATACAAGGTGAGGGACGGAAACAAATCTTTTGGTGAAGATTGGATTCACTTTATTCAGCCTAAGTCGATGATAAGAGTTACATTTCAAGCTTAAAGGCAGATAGTGATTCATTCCCCCCATCCCCACCATAACTTTAAAGCGTGAGACGGATTCAGTTTTGAAGCTAATTTGATGCAGCAATTCAATTTACAGCAATTAGTTGAGGGCCAGATTTAATATTCAAAGAAAAGGTGACGTCATCAGTTCGTTTTTCAAACATCTAGGTACAAATGGATTCAGTTTCCCAAGCATCTAGGGAGATGGATTCAGTTTCCCAAGCATCTAGGGACAGATGCATTCAGTTCTCCAAACATCTAGGAACAGAGGCATTCAGTTTTTCTAGCATCCAGGGACAGGTGCATTCAGTTTCCCAAGCATCTAGGAACAGAGGCATTCAGTTTTCCAAGCATCTAGGGACAGATGCATTCAGTTCTCCAAACACCTAGGAACAGAGGCATTCAGTTTTTCTAGCATCCAGGGACAGATGCATTCAGTTTTCCAAGCATCTAGGGACAGAGGCATTCGGTTTTCCAAGCATGTAGGGACAGAGGCATTTAGTTTCCCAAGCATCTAGAGACAGATGGATTCAGTTTTCCAAGCATCTAGGGACAGATGCATTCAGTTCTCCAAACATTTAGGAACAGAGGCATTCAGTTTTTCTAACATCCAAGGACAGATGCATTTAGTTTCCCAAGCATCTAGGGACAGATGCATTCAGTTTTTCAAGCATCTAGGGACAGAGGCATTCAGTTTTCCAAGCATCTAGGGACAGAGGCATTCAGTTTTCCAAGCATCTAGGGACAGAGGCATTCAGTTTCCCAAGCATCTAGCGACAGATGGATTCAGTTTTCCAAGCATCTAGGGACAGATGCATTCAGTTCTCCAAACATCTAGGAACAGAGGCATTCAGTGTTTCTAGCATCCAGGGACAGATGCATTCAGTTTTCCAAGCATCTAGGGACAGAGGCATTCAGTTTCCCAAGCATCTAGGGACAGATGGTTTCAGTTTTCCAAGCATCTATGGACAGATGCATTCAGTTCTCCAAACATCTAGGAACAGAGGCATTCAGTTTTCCAAGCATCTAGCAACAGATGCATTCAGTTTTCCAAGCATCTAGGAACAGATGCATTCAGTTTACCAAGCATCTAGGAACATATGCATTCAGTTTACCAAGCATCTAGGGACAGATGGATTCAGTTTTCCAAGCATCTAGGGACAGATGCATTCAGTTTACCAAGCATCTAGGGATATATGCATTCAGTTTCCCAAGCATCTAGGGGCAGATGGATTCAGTTTTCCAAGCATCTAGGGACAGATGCATTCAGTTCTCCAAACATCTAGGAACAGAGGCATTCAGTTTTTCCAGCATCCAGGGACAGATGCATTCAGTTTTCCAAGCATCTAGGAACAGAGGCATTCAGTTTTTCTAGCATCCAGGGACAGATGCATTCAGTTTTCCAAGCATCTAGGGACAGATGCATTCAGTTTACCAAGCATCTAGGGACATATGCATTCAGTTTACCAAGCATCTAGGGACGGATGCATTCAGCTTTCCAAGCATCTAGGGACATATGCATTCAGTTTTCCAAGTATCTAGGGACTTATGCATTCATTTTTCCAAGCATCTAGGGACAGATTCATTCAGTTTTACAAGCATCTAGGGACAGATGGATTCAGTTTTACAAGCATCTAGGGACAGATGGATTCAGTTTTACAAGCATCTAGGGACAGATTCATTCAGTTTTCCAAGTATCTAGGGACATATGCATTCAGTTTTCCAAGCATCTAGGGACAGATTCATTCAGTTTTACAAGCATCTAGGGACAGATGGATTCAGTTATCCAAGAGACATTTCGTTGCTTAGAGACGACCTTCTGAAAGTGGAAATTGTTGGTGCCGGTGCATAAAAGTCCATTAAAAGTTGGATGAAAATTTCACCTACCGAATCCGCTCCGTCTACATTGTTGGAGAGTCAATTTTTGAAATGATTTAAATTCATCAAGAGAACACCTCGTTGCATGAAAATTGCCTGTATTGTAGAGACCTGAGTCACAGCGACTTCTACAATAACTGTAAAAGAATTTAGCTCAAACCCCAATTCAAAATGGATATGGAATACGAACTGGACCACACTGCTTCAGCCCATCGATTTCCCGAACACAAAATAAAAACAATCCGCAAGAACTCATTCGAGCTTTCTGATGAACGTTATAAACAATATCAGTTACGAAATGATAGTTCAAAATCAATCCTTTTCCATCTTTGCAGTAATCACCCGCTACAGATCATGGTATTAGGCGTTTCCCGTAAATGGAGACCAGCAAATCCTCAGTTTCTTTTGTTGTGAGTGTTTGAACCACAACTTCCCTACTCTTTCCTCTCTCATAAACATCAAAATTTCTTCGATGGATAGTTCTAGTCCCGATACTCCCAAGCCACAGTAAGAGAGAAAAGAAGTCTGCTCCTGAAATCCTCTCTCGATAAGAAGCATGGAGAATCTCTTTACCGAGTACCAAGAGATTTTCTCTAAGAACGGAGGCTTTTCTACGTAAAGCTCACTTTCCCGTTGTTCATCAGTACTCCACATCATCCTCTCTTCATTTAGTTTATCGATCTTTCTCTCTCTCTCTCCGTATCCACCTCCTTCTACATCCCTTAGGCAAGTAGTGCCAGTGGGCTCAGGTGCCCTGCACAACGACAGCTCTCTCCCCTCCCATCACATTAGAGCTCGCAGAGTGTAAGAGATACGGAGTAGAATTTTGAGACTGTAGAATTGTTTCGTCAGACAACACAGCCTAGAAACTGCGCTGTCTTTTAAGCGTCCGCAGGATCATCACAGGGAGGAATGAGAGGGACTATATGCTTAGTTCAGTGAGGGCGGAAGTTTATTGTATTTAGGATACCACAGCTGCGAACAGATGCAAAACATGTGCTTGACTTATGACGAAGGAGAAGCTGAAAATGGAAACATTGAAAGAAATAATAACTTAGTGTTTTTTAGGTTATAAGAAATTGCGAAAAAAACAACAACATAAAACACTCAATAAATGTAAAATTCAAAATTAGAATAACATTTCGCTTCTGGTGAATATGGGATGCTCATTTTCGAAGAGAATAAGTTTCTTATTTTCAGTCTTTAGCGCTCTCTAACTGTGGAAATACAAACTAATAGATAATTGGGGTAATGAAATAGTCAGTTTTATTATTACTTATACTACAACAACGATAAAAACCAAAAAATTTCATACACACTGCTTGTCTTTCTTCTGAGGTCTTGTCTTCCTCACAGAGCTTCTCTACGGCGTATTAAACTGACAGGAATTAGTAGTATGCAGGGCGTTTAAAACGTTCTTGACACGTGTCTGTAGATCTGCATTCGTACCTCCTAAGCCGCCGTCCGTCGGATGGGACGTTAAGCCGTGGCCCCGTGTGCGGGAGAGACATACCCTGTGCACGTTAAAGAACACACTGGATGGCTTTGACGGGAGGCTACCATCTGTCTCCCAACAGCTGTTCCAGTGGGTCCCCTCCCCCAACCTTCTCTGAGCCTTCGGGGTCCATGTGACCTGGCCATTTAGCCCATGGTGTGCAAAAAAGTGCCGCTCACAGGTAAAACAACTCAACCCAACCTTGTCTTCCTCACAGAGCTTCTCTACGGCGTATTAAACTGACACGAATTAGTAGTATGCAGGGCGTTTAAAACGTTCTTGACACGTGTCTGTAGATCTACATTCGTACCTCCTAAGCCGCCGTCCGTCGGATGGGACGTTAAGCCCTGTGCACGTTAAAGAACACTGGATGGCCTTGACGGGAGGCTACCATCTGTCTCCCAACAACTGTTCCAGTGGGTCCCCTCCCCCAATCTTCTCTGAGCCTTCGCGGTCCATGTGACCTGGCCATTTAGCCCATGGTGTGCAAAAAAGTGCCGCTCAGAGGTAAAACAATCGAATCCAACCTCCTAAGCCAGAGGTTTCCAAACTTATTTGTCCTACCACCCCCTTTTCAGAAAAGAAAATTACTCAACGCCCCCCTGGAAATCCACCTTCTTTAAGCGAACAAACAGAAATATGCAGTGACAAATTTGCGTTTTTTTATGTATCTATATTTCTAGCTACGTCCTACAACATAGTAAAGAAAGATGTTGTTGTAAATAAGACACCTTGAAGCTTGAAATAATAAAATTGTTTATTAAAATCAACCATAGTAACATTCGCATTACACACAGAAAATTAAGATAACGAAGGATAATTTTATGTGTTTATTTGGAAAATAAAGTAATCATTACGACTTTAACTCTATGTTCCACAACAGATGAAACATGTACGTAAGGTTTTTCAAAATTTTCTTATCTTCCCTTCTTTCTTTATGCTTCCATCGACCCCCCCCCCCATTGCACCCGAGGCTACTACCGACCTCCTGGATCGTTCCAGCGCCCCCCAGGGGGCGGTATCGCCCACTTCGGGAAACACTGTCCTAAGCTAACGAGATACGACTTGTTTGAAAGCTTGTCTAAACTTGTCATTGCGTGTTTAAAAACACGGTATCATCATTTCTATATTCGCTAGTGGCGCGTAAAATTCGGTCTGTGAAATCTCTGCGTTGTTGCTATGGAGCCTATTAAAAAAAGGGAAATATTTTACATTTTCACGAGGTTGCAGCTTGGAGACGACGCGAAAAATATTCATGCTAATTTATCATAAGTATATGGGGATCATGCTTATTCATATAGCACTGTTACCGGGTGAATGCCTAAATTCCGAGAAGGACGGCAGAGCTTTGAAGACCTCCCTCATGCTGGAAGACCGAGGGTGGCCGTGAACGAGAGAGACATTACTGCTGTTCGTGAGCTGATTAAGAAAAAACCACACATCACCATTCAGGTAGGGGGCGGGGGTGGCTCAGTCGGTAGCGCGCCAGGTTCGTAATCTGTAGTTCCCAGGTTCGAGTCCCAGCTGGGTCAGCGTTGAGATTTATCTCCGCAAAATTCCCCGCCCGGCCCACGGTCAGTAGGGGACACCGATGGGCTTGGAAAGGCCGCCGTCCGTCGGATGGGACGTTAAGCCGTGGCCCCGTGTGCGGGAGAGCCATACCCTGTGCACGTTAAAGAACACGCTGGATGGTCTTGACGGGAGGTTACCATCTGTCTCCCAACAGCTGTTCCAGTGGGTTCCCTCTCCCAACCTTCTCTGAGCCTTCGGGGTCCATGTGACCTGGCCATTTAGCCCATGGTGTGCAAAAAAGTGCCGCTCAGAGGTAAAACAACCCAACCCACGGGCTCTGGGGAGCGGGCGCCGAGTCAGCAATGGCCTTTGCAACACCTTGAAATTTTTAGTGTTCAAACTGTGATAAAATGCCGGGGGTGGGGGATGTACTAAATAACATTTAGTGCAGGAAACAACAGAATATATAAATTAAAAGTGAGATACGAGCTGTCACAATTTGTGTAGAAACGAAGCCACGGGCCAAGTGAGAATCTGATTTTTAAACCAATCACCGGACCACATTGGGGACGCTGTGCAGGAAATTTGGACCGTGCGAACGAATATCACGGGAGCCATAGGGCGGCAAAATCTCTGGTAACGGAAAAAAATCTCGATAGCTTACGCAGAAACAAAACCACGGGCTTTGGGGAGTGCTCGCTGACGTCAACAACGATCAGTTCTAATTTCTTCCTCTTGAAAATCTGTACTGAAGTGTCGGGGGAGGGGGGAGTTCTTACAAAATTTACCTTTAATGTAGGCAAGAATGGTACAGAATGAAGTTCGTCGGAACAGCAGGAACAGAATGGAGCTCGTCGGAACAGCATCAGGTACACAATGAAGTTTGTCGGAACATCATCAGGTACAGAATGAAGCTCGTCATAACAGCATCAGGTATAGAAAGAAGCTCGTCGGAACAGCATCAGGTACAGAATGAAGTTTGTCGGAGCAGCATCAGGTACAGAATGAAGTTTGTCGGAACAGCATCAGGTACAGAATGAAGTTTGTCGGAACATCATCAGGTACAGAATGAAGTTCGTCAGAACAGCATCAGGTATAGAAAGAAGCTCGTCGGAACAGCATCAGGTACAGAATGAAGTTTGTCGGAACAGCATCAGGTACAGAATGAAGTTTGTCGGAACATCATCAGGTACAGAATGAAGCTCGTCATAACAGCATCAGGTATAGAAAGAAGCTCGTCGGAACAGCATCAGGTACAGAATGAAGTTTGTCGGAACAGCATCAGGTACAGAATGAAGTTTGTCGGAACATCATCAGGTACAGAATGAAGTTCGTCAGAACAGCATCAGGTATAGAAAGAAGCTCGTCGGAACAGCATCAGGTACAGAATGAAGTTTGTCGGAACAGCATCAGGTACAGAATGAAGTTTGTCGGAACATCATCAGGTACAGAATGAAGTTCGTCAGAACAGCATCAGGTATAGAAAGAAGCTCCTCGGAACAGCATCAGGTACAGAATGAAGTTTGTCGGAACATCATCAGGTACAGAATGAAGTTTGTCGGAACATCATCAGGTACAGAATGAAGCTCGTCAGAACAGCATCAGGTATAGAAAGAAGCTCGTCGGAACAGCATCAGGTACAGAATGAAGTTTGTCGGAACAGCATCAGGTACAGAATGAAGTTTGTCGGAACATCATCAGGTACAGAATGAAGTTCGTCAGAACAGCATCAGGTATAGAAAGAAGCTCGTCGGAACAGCATCAGGTACAGAATGAAGTTTGTCGGAACAGCATCAGGTACAGAATGAAGTTTGTCGGAACATCATCAGGTACAGAATGAAGCTCGTCATAACAGCATCAGGTATAGAAAGAAGCTCGTCGGAACAGCATCAGGTACAGAATGAAGTTTGTCGGAACATCATCAGGTACAGAATGAAGTTTGTCGGAACATCATCAGGTACAGAATGAAGCTCGTCAGAACAGCATCAGGTATAGAAAGAAGCTCGTCGGAACAGCATCAGGTACAGAATGAAGTTTGTCGGAACAGCATCAGGTACAGAATGAAGTTTGTCGGAACATCATCAGGTACAGAATGAAGTTCGTCAGAACAGCATCAGGTATAGAAAGAAGCTCGTCGGAACAGCATCAGGTACAGAATGAAGTTTGTCGGAACAGCATCAGGTACAGAATGAAGTTTGTCGGAACATCATCAGGTACAGAATGAAGCTCGTCATAACAGCATCAGGTATAGAAAGAAGCTCGTCGGAACAGCATCAGGTACAGAATGAAGTTTGTCGGAACAGCATCAGGTACAGAATGAAGTTTGTCGGAACATCATCAGGTACAGAATGAAGTTCGTCAGAACAGCATCAGGTATAGAAAGAAGCTCGTCGGAACAGCATCAGGTACAGAATGAAGTTTGTCGGAACAGCATCAGGTACAGAATGAAGTTTGTCGGAACATCATCAGGTACAGAATGAAGTTCGTCAGAACAGCATCAGGTATAGAAAGAAGCTCCTCGGAACAGCATCAGGTACAGAATGAAGTTTGTCGGAACATCATCAGGTACAGAATGAAGTTTGTCGGAACATCATCAGGTACAGAATGAAGCTCGTCAGAACAGCATCAGGTATAGAAAGAAGCTCGTCGGAACAGCATCAGGTACAGAATGAAGTTTGTCGGAACAGCATCAGGTACAGAATGAAGTTTGTCGGAACAGCATCAGGTACAGAGCTTCGTTCTGTACCTGATGATGTTCCGACGAACTTCATTCTGTACCTGATGCTGTTCCGACGAGCTTCATTCTGTACCACGGGCTATGGGGAGTGCTCGCTGACGGTGATAAATGTACCTGATAAGAACCAGAGTGTTCTTTAACGTACACAGGGTATGGCTCTCCCGCATACGGTGCCACGGCCGCATACGTACCTGGCAGCGCCGGGTACGTTCAGCTAGTGGAAAATAAAACAATCTACAAACATACACCTCAACAGTATATATAACGAGATTTTTGAGAAGATAAGTTTTGACTTTTGTCCATAATTCAAAACGTTTAAGAACAATAATAAAAAAAAAAATTGAAACGATGAGAAAAATGTTTCATAGAATACGACGAAAGATTAACTGAACGTTTTCTGGTATTCGGACGTTAAAGCGATGAAACATCCATCACCATTAGAAGCAATTCGTAACGTCAATCGATAACAGAATTTCTTTCTCTATACAAACACTTTTTATTCCGTTTATTTCATCTTTGCAGAAAGAAAAAGAGTCAGTGCTGTGAAATGGTGGAAGGGAAAAAAAAAACTCCATCATCAGTTTTAAAGGAGATGAGATCAACAGGAAAACTGCACGTGAGCATCCCAAACTATTCCCTCAATCCTCGACGATAGCAGAGTTAAAACTTGGATTATATCATCACCTCATTCGATACTCTAAAAGCGGCCCGCATCTGAAAAAAGGAAAGGAAAACATCCGCCAAACACATAGCACAAGAAAAAGAGGATAAAAAAAAAAAGGCAGCTAAGTAAACATTTACTCATTCTTTGTTCTTATCACCAATCGCTGCCAGACTTTCAGTACCTCGTCGCTTTCGCATCCCTTTTTCTTTCCTCCCCAGCATCTCTGAGCCTCCTCTTCCTCCGTTTCCTTTGCACCTCGGCTTCCGAATGTCTCTTCATTCCATACGTACCATTGATCTCGCTGAGCTACATCGGATGGGAGCCAATATCTGCCAAGCGAGTGCCTCAACACTGCATGCATCTCTTCTACTTCCCTGCCTCCCTCTTCTGCATCAACGTCTAACAATCCCTGCGTCTATCTATTCACCTAACCGTGTTATACCTTCAGAACTATCCACTAAGTGGCAGAATGATTAGTCAATGTAATTGCAACTTACTTCGGCCTGAAATGTTTGGGCCCGAATTTGCTGGAGTCCATTCAGAATCATTAGTTAAGATTAGCTCGTAGAATAGCGGCTCTCAATATATGTGGGGGGCGTGAGTGGCTCAGTCGGTAGCGCGCCAGGCTCGTAATCTGCAGTTCCCAGGTTTGAGTCCCAGCTGGGTCAGCGTTGAGATTTATCTCCGCAAAATTCCCCGCCATGCCCACGGTCAGTAGGGGACACCGATGGGCTTGGAAAGGCCGCCGTCCGTCGGATGGGACGTTAAGCCGTGGCCCCGTGTGCGGGAGAGCCATACCCTGTGCACGTTAAAGAACACGCTGGATGGCCTTGACGGGAGGCTACCATCTGTCTCCCAACAGCTGTTCCAGTGGATCCCCTCCCCCAACCTTCTCTGAGCCTTCGGGGTCCATGTGACCTGGCCATTTAGCCCATGGTGTGCAAAAAAGTGCCGCTCAGAGGTAAAACAATCCAATCCAAATCTTCATTGAGGAGGGGTTGGGCATCGGCACCTGCAGGAATTTTTTCGAAGTGTGCCAAAAATGTGAATGTTTCAAGATCTGAATACAGTATATAGCATCGAAACATGAATTATGCAATTAGAACAGTTGACTTAACCCCTGAGCGGCTCTTTTTTCACACAATAGGTTAGGGTTCGGTTGTTTTACCTATAAGAGAGACTTTTTTTGCACACAATGGGCTAAATGGCCAGGTCACAAGGACCCCGAGGGTTCAGGAAATATTGAGGAGGGACCCACTGGACAGATGTTGGGAGACAGATGGTAGCCTCCTTTTAAGGCCATCCAGCGTGTTCTTTAACATGCACAGGGTATGGCTCTCCCATTCACGGGGCCATGGCTTAACGTCCCATCCGACGGACGGCGGCTTTTCCTAGTCCATCGGTGTCCCCTGCTGACCTAAGGTAGAACGGAGAGTTTTGCAGAAATAAATCCCAAGCAGGATTCGAACCGAGAACTACAAATTGCGAGTCTGGAGTGCTACCGACTGAGCCCCCCCACCCCCACCCCCCAATAGGCTAGGACCCAAAGTCTTATAGAAGGTTGGTGTAAGGGGATAAGGTTTGCGTAAGGGGATATACGTCACTGGACAGACGTTAGGATGTTAGAGTTTGAAAAGGTCATCGTCCATCGAATGATGATGATCATGAATGATCTTGGACGGGAAGCTTCAATCTCTCTCCTAAAAGCTACCTAGTATGTACGCTCCCCCAACCGTTCTCTAAGCCCTCGGGATCCTTTTAACCTGACCATTTAGCCTATTGTGTGGAAAAAACAACCCTCAAAAATATTCAGTTTCTTAATTGGAGAAGTATTCCGATCGATTATTTATAATGTAAATATTAGATATATGTGATACTAAATATCCTCTGAAACTCGTTAAAATCTGAAAAGGATTTCTTGACATATTTGCATTTTTGTCCAACTTCATTAAATTATGAACAGCAGTGTACAAAAAGGCTTACAAATTAATTAAATGTAATTTTCTCTCCCTACAGTTGAGCTATTAGCTTTTCGCTTCTCCGGGAACTCTAAAGGTGTTACTCCGACAGTTGGGTTGGGTTGTTTTACCTCTGAGCGGCACCTTTTTGCACACCATGGGCTAAATGGCCAGGTCACAAGGACCCCGAAGGCTCAGAGAAGGTTGGGGGAGGGGACCCACTGGAACATCTGTTGGGAGACAGATGGTGCCTCCCGTCAAGGCCATCCAGCATGTTCTTTAACGTGCACAGGGTATGACTCTCTCGCACACGGGGCTACGGCTTAACGTCCCATCCGACGGACGGCGGCCTTTCCAATGCCATCGGTGTCCCCTACTGACCGTAGGCAGGGCGGGGGGTTTCGCAGAGATAAATCTCAATGCTGACTCAGCTGGGACTCGAACCTGGGAACTGCAGATTACGAGCGTGGCGCGCTACCGACTGAGCCACCCCCACCCCCAGCTACTAAGTACAGGATACCAATCCGAAACATTCCAGAAATACCAATCCGAAACATTCCATTATTCAGTCTTCCAAACGATATACGCGATTTGAAACAAATTTGGCTTATTCACTCTCGGGCCCAACTAGGAATCATTCTTTAACATTCACACGGGGCCACGGCTTAAAGTTCCATCCGACGGACGGCGGCCTTTCCGAGCCCGTCGGTGTCCCCTACTGACCGTGGGCAAGGCGGGAAATTTTGCGGAGATAAATCTCAACGCTGACCCAGCTGGAACTCGAACCTGGGAACTACAGATTACGAGCCTGGCGCGCTACCGACTGAGCCACCCCCGCCCCCACTCCGACAGTTAATTATTAAAATAGTGTGTTAGAGAATAAAACATGTTAAAAAAAAGCTATTCAACCTAACACCATAAGATGGGGGATTCCCTTTTCCTTACGTTGTCTTATTTGGAGAGAAAGGATGTCATTACGTAACGGTACAATGATTACTTTATTTCTATAATTAGTAATGTTTTTGCAGTTTTTTGATAATAGAAAATGGCTAATTTATTACATTATCAAATGTGAAAAAAGGGTTGGGTTGTTTTACCTCTGAGGGGCACTTTTTTGCACACCATGGGCTAAATGGCCAGGTCACATGGACCCCGAAGGCTCAGAGAAGGTTGGGGGAGGAGACCCACTGGAACAGCTGTTGGGAGACAGATGGTAGACTCCCGTCAAGGCCATCCAGCGTGTTCTTTAACGTGCACAGGATATGGCTCTCCCGCACACGGGGCCACGGCTTAACGTCCCATCCGACGGACGGCGGCCTTTCCAAGCCCGTCGGTGTCCCCTACTGACCGTGGGCAGGGCGGGGAATTTTGCGGAGATAAATCTCAACGCTGACCCAGCTGGGACTCGAACCTGGAACTACAGATTACGAGCCTGGCGCGCTACCGACTGAGCCACCCCCGCCCCTTTGTGAAAAAAGAATGATATCCTATACAAACGAGGATGGTAAGCTCAGGTCAAAGGTTAAGTAGGGTTAGGAAATAGTAAGGAGGTTAAAATTCGCTTAAAGCAGCGGTACTTATTTTACGGATGATCCCTCTGGTAATGCATTCCATGTCATTATCAAGAAAAGGGCTTTTTTCTTAATTCTTTATGCATTTTTAATCAGTTATCGACAAATTGCATATCATAGATTTCCATGGCGTTAAAAATGCCTCGAAGATATTATTTAGATCATCAATATACTTAATCTAGTTCATTTCTTTCGATTTTTTTTGACCAAACCATTTTAAGTTCATAATGCACACACACATCCTCGGGCAGCCATTACCGAAGGGAGATCAAAAGCAGATTGTAAAATTTAGTTCTCCAAACACGTATATCATGACCTACAGGGCGGGGGTGGCTCAGTCGGTAGCGCGCCAGGCTCGTAATCTATAGTTCCCAGGTTCGAGTCCCAGCTGGGTCAGCGTTGAGATTTATATCCGCAAAATACCCCGCCCTGCTCACAGTCAGTAGGAGACACCGATGGGCTTGGAAAGGCCGCCGTCCGTTGGATGGGACTTTAAGCCGTCGCCCCGTGTGCACGTTAAAGAACACACTAGATGGCCTGGGTCCCCTCCCTCAACCTTCTCTGAGCCTTCGGGGTCCTTGTGACGTGACCCTTTATCCCATGGTGTGCAAAAAACTTTCACTCACAGGTTGTTTTACCTCTGAGCGGCACTTGTAATAGTTCCTCTACTTGTTCATTATTTCAGTTGCTTTTAAATTCATGCGTTTCACGAATTTCGGACAGTAAATTCTTCAACATAAGATGGAGTGGTCATAATTCAATGACCACTTATTGCACTTCTCATATAAAAATATTTTATATTAATGAGAAAAAAGGGGGCGGGGGTGGCTCAGTCGGTAGCGCGCCAGGCTCGTAATCTGCAGTTCCCAGGTGTGAGTCCCAGCTGGATCAGCGTTGAGATTTATCTCCGCAAAATTCCCCGCCCTGCCCACGGTCAGTAGGGGACACCGATGGACTTGGAAAGGCCGCCGTCCGTCGGATGGGACGTTAAGCCGTGGCCCCGTGTGATAGAGCCATACCCTGTGCACGTTAAAGAACACGCTGGATAGCCTTGACGGGAGACTACCATCTGTCTCCCAACAGCTGTTCCAGTGTGTCCCCTCCCCCAACCTTCTCTGAGCCTTTGGGGTCCATGTGACCTGGCCATTTAGCCCATGGTGTGCAAAAAAGTGCCGCTCAGAGGTAAAACAACCCAACCCTATTAATGAGAACATTTTTTCAATTACTAATACTTTATTAATGATGACAATTTTTATGGTAATGGCTTCTCGTTAAGAAATATTAAAACCGTCATTGCAATGTTATATGTGGCGGTGTGGATCTAACCAGTCGAAAAGATGACAGTCACAAAGTGATGTTTCCTGGTTCGAATCCCACTGTGCCTTCATCGAGATTTTCTTCGGTAATATCTGCTTTGGCCTCTATACTAAAGGACTAATAAGCTTGAAATGTCCTCTGTCAGTTAGAAGAAATGTTAAGCAATTTCTTCGTGTACAGGATTGGGCAGTTTCACCTCTGAGAGGCACTTCTTTGCATATTATGGGCTTAAACGTCCAAGTCACAAGAACTCCAATAGCTCAGAGGAGATGGGGCGAAGAGGACTGGACAGCTGTTAGGAGACAGATGGTAGCTTCCCGAAGGCATCCAGCATGTTCATCAACATACACAGAATGGCTCTTCTGCACACTGGGATGTTCCTTTCCAAGCCCATCGGTGTCAACCAAGGGATTTGGGTTGGGTTACCTCTGAGCGGCACTTTTTTTGCACACCATGGGCTAAGTGGCCAGGTCACAAGGACACCGAAGGCTCAGAGAAGGTTTGGGGAGGGGACCCACTGGAACAGCTGTTGGGAGACAGATGGTAGCCTCCCGTCAAGGCCATTCAGAGTGTTGTTTAACGTGCACAGGGTATGGTTCTCCCGCACAAGGAGCCACGGCTTAACGTCCCATTCGACGGACGGCGGCCTTTCCAAGCCCATCGGTGTCCCCTACTGACCATGGGCAGGGCGGGAAATTTTGCGGAAATAAATCTCAACGCTGACCCAGCTGGGACTCGAACCTGGGAACTATAGATTACGAGCCTGACGCGCTACCGACTGAGCCACCCCCGCCCCATTCACCAACGGAAGGTGACGGTTTAGAGGAGCTAAATCTGAACGCTGGCACAGGTTGGAATTGGACCTGGAAACTGCAGATTATGAGACTAGTGCGCTAACAACTGAGCCAACACCGACTCCTCTGTCAGGGGAGATCATCACCCATATTATTATGCATTTGCAATCACCTTCTTGGACATTTACACCTGCCCGTGAACATGATAAATAATCGAACAATCTTTATTCTTAAGCAGAATAGCAAATGATATTATGACTTCCTTATGTAAAACTTTCTTTAGAATTCTTAGAAGTCCGTTTGAGCAATTTATGTTCTTTTGTTTGTAATTGAGATGAGTCACGAGCTCCGGCTCGATCAGACACAGAATAATTCAAATTTCAAATATTTCTTGTAATTGTTAAAAAAAAATGCGTAAAAATATGAAAAAAAATTACTCTAATTTCACTCTTTTAATCTGTTTTTAGTAATTAAAAAAAGCACCATGCGACTTTTAAGATTTTTTTTTGTTTATTCTCTATCTTTAATAAATGAATTTCTTTATTTTTCTTTTTTTTTAATGATGTTAATTGTGAAATTTCAATAAATTTCATTTTCAATTCTACTGGAATTTATCATATTTTTCGTTCTAAATATAACATTACCATTTCATTTTCCTAAAACAATTATTATAATTAATAATATAAAAATAATACGAAATGATTAGCAACAACAGACGACAAAGCGAAATCATTATCGGTTTTTTTTTTAAAGGGATAAAAAAACTACTGGGTTTAAGGGAAAAATTATTTAAGCCTAGTGGTATCCGAACCCACGATAACAGAGAATGGGTTGGATTGTTTTACCTCTGAGCGGCACTTTTTTGCACACCATGGGCTAAATGGCCAGGTCACATGGACCCCGAAGGCTCAGAGAAGGTTGGGAGAGGGGACCCACTGGAACAGCTGTTGGGAGACAGATAGTAGCCTCCCGTCAAGGCTCTCCAGCGTGTTCTTTAACGTGCAGAGGGTATGGCTCTCCCGCACACGGGGCCACGGCTTAACGTCCCATCTGACGGACGGCGGCCTTTCCAAGCCCATCGGTGTCCCCTACTGACCGTGGGCAGGGCGGGGAATTTTGCGGAGATAAATCTCAACGCTGACCCAGCTGGGATTCGAACCTGGGAACTACAGATTACGAGCCTGGCGCACTACCGACTGAGCCAACCCCGCCCCCAATTACCGAGAAGATAGTGGCTTCAAATATACCTAATGATCTATGTAAATACAACAGAATAGAATTTTAAATCATGGAAGCAATTCCAAGTCGTACACAGAAACTTCTTAATTTTCATTTGGAAAAATGTGGCTGAAAATTAAATAAAAAGATCTCAATCATATTTATCCACATTTCGATTATGAACATTATTTGTTCAATATTCATCAATTATGAGGGGCTGCTGCATACTGAACAATAGCAACACGGTTTCATTAAAAATCATTGGAAATTGGCGAAAATCGAAATAAATCAATACACAAACTTTAAAAAATAATAAAATTTTTTATGATAGCTGCTGCTTTCGTTTTAACCTTCTGGAAATAATTTTAAATCAATAGTTAAGTTTATTAATATTCCCTCTTTCATAACACTTTAACACTGAACGAACATTTATCGAATATCGAGATGTAGATAGATTTGATCGAGTTCTTGATCTCCAGTCACATTTCCCACCAAAATGTTTCCCCCGCCCTGACCACGGTCCGTCGGGGACACCGATGGGCTTGGAAAGGCCGTCGTCCGTCGGATGGGACGCTAAGCCGTGGTCCCTGTGTGCGGGAGGGCCATACCCTGTGCACGTTAAAGAACACGCTGGATGGCCTTGACGGGAGGCTACCATCTGTCTCACAACAGCTGTTACAGTGAGTTCTCTCCCCCAACCTTCTCTGAGCCTTCGGGGGACCATGTGACCTGGCCATTTAGCACATGATGTACAAAAAAGTGCCGCTCAGAGGTAAAACAACCCAACGTTAAAGAACACGCTGGATGACCTTGACGGGAGGCTACCATCTGTCTCCCAACAGCTGTTCCAGTGGGTTCCCTCCGCCAACCTTCTCTGAGCCTTCGGGATCCTTGTGACCTAGACATTTAGCCCATGGTGTGCAAAAAAGTGCCGCTCAGAGGTAAAACAACCCAACTTTAAAGAACACGCTGGATAGCCTTGACGGGAGGCTACCATCTGTCTCACAACAGCTGTTACAGTGAGTTCCCTCACCCAACCTTCTCTGAGCCTTCGGGATCCTTGTGACCTGGACATTTAGCCCATGGTGTGCAAAAAAGTGCCGCTCAGAGGTAAAACAACCCAACGTTAAAGATCACGCTGGATGGCCTTGACGGGAGGCTACCATCCGTTTCCCAACAGCTGTTCCATTTGGTCCCCCCCCCCCAACCTTCTCTGAGCCTTCGGGGGACCATGTGACCTGGCCATTTAGCACATGGTGTACAAAAAAGTGCCGCTCAGAGGTAAAACAATCCAACTTACCAAAAAGCTGATTCAACAACTTACTATTCTCTGCATATGGCCCATGTTAATATAACATGAAACCGTTCCCGTCTGAATGAACAGTAGTTTAGAAATAATCTCTCATAAATCTTTTATTGCAGAAAAACAAAAAAATCACAACTGTGATAGGTTTTTGTTTCCCAGAATCCAATGCAAAGATTCATCTTATGCATCCACTGATGCATCCCACCCGAATCTTCAAATCACCGACACTCTGATCCAGTACTTCGCCATCTGTTTCCAAAAAAAAAGGATAAAACTTTCCAGAGCGAAGTAAATTTTAATCCCCCAGTCGAAAGTTTTTGTGAATCTCTTCATCTAATTCGCTTCTTCTTTCCTACCATCGCCAGTTTTCCTGAATATAAAAATGAATTTTCCTAAATTTCGCTTCCCGCTCTGTGTTAACCAAAGGGAGATCGAATTCCGGCGATTTGAAAGTCTCGGGCGAAACGTTCATGCGGCTTTTCCCTCATTTCCCACTGAGCAGATCACGTTGTCTCGATGCACGCATTCAAAACACATCTCTCAAGCACTGATAGGCTTAGCCTTGTACGGTATTTTTTTTTTCTCAACACAGTACACGGCCACTTGTCGTAAATAAATAACTCGTGTTGGCTTTCGGGAGTTTTGGAGTCGACAGTGGTGAAGCGAAAATTCCTCCGACTGGTGTGGAACTTATTTATGTATTTTTTTTTTCTTCAATTTACAGGCGAGTTTCAGAAAACATGATGCTCTTACTCGTCTTGCTTCAAATTTTGAAGATATAAAAAAAGAAATTTTTTATCTGTACTAAAAAAAATGTTTTTATTGAAACGTGTCTGGGAGCGTCTTCTGAAGGGGTCCAGTGCTAATTCGTTTAGTACATGCCACCAGCAGTCCCAGCTGCGTCAGCGTTGAGATTTATCTCCGCAAAATTCCCCGCCCTGTCCACGGTCAGTAGGGGATACCGATGAGCTTGGAAAGGCCGCCGTCCGTCGGATGGGACGTTAAGCCGTAGCCCCATAAACGGGAGAGCCATACCCTGTGTACGTTGCATGAGCACGTTGCATGATACCCTGTGCACGTTGCATGATACCCTGTGCACATTGCGGGAGAGCCATACCCTGTGCACGCGGCATGGCCTTGACGGGAGGCTACCTTCTGTCTCCCGACAGCTGTTCCAGTGAGTCCCCTACCCCAACCTTCTCTGAGCCTTCGGAATCACTGTGACCTAGCCATTTAGCCCATAGTGTGCAAAAAAAGTGCCGCTCAGAGGTAAAACAACCCAACCCAACGTCTCCTCCGATTCGGCGAAGCATTTTGAAACGTGAATCACATCGAGAAGCGTAAGGATACTCCGAACCCTGTAACCACATCCAAGAGACAAGAGAAAGAGAAAAAGGTGATCGGGACCTGTGGCTATTTATAGCCAATGAGAAGAACAGGAGGGACCTTATGTTTGTTCACGACACACAGTGAGAATGTAAGTAGCGCCCCGGCTCTGTCTTCCTCTGGTGCAGCTGAGGCGGTGATGCAGTTTTTCCCACCACGAGAGGGAGCACATTCCTCTCCATTAACCATCCTTTGTTCTCAATTGCCTCTGTTGCAGGACGAGGAGAATGAGGAGCTGCTCCTCCTCTTCACAGGTCATTTAATAACGTTGCTCAGCATTGCTCTTGCAACTGCCCATTCCTTTCTCAGATGATGGCTTGTGAGGTTTTTTCTTTTCTTTTCCAGATAGAGGAAACGAGTTATTTAGGTTCTATCGCCAACAACAGAGCACGTGTCTGTTTTCCATTGTTCATGTCACTAAACAACGAGAGAAGGTCTCTTATATCTATATGCATAGTGTTATTCACATTTTCGTTTAATATTTCATCCATTTTTTTTAACGGATTTGGGTTGGGTTGTTTTACCTCTGAGCGGCAATTTTTTGCACACCATGAGCTAAATGGCCAGGTCACAAGGACCCCGAAGGCCCAGGGAAGGATGGGGGATGGGACTCACTGGAACAGATGTTGGGAGACAGATGGTAGCCTCCAGTCAAGGCCATCCAGCGTGTTCTTTAACGTTGGATTGTTTTACTTCTGAGCGGCACTTTTTTGCACACAATGGGCTAAATGGCCTGGTCACAAGGACCCCGAAGGCTCAGAGAAGGTTGGGGGATGGGACTCACTGGAACAGCTGTTGGGAGACAGATGGTAGCCTCCCGTCAATGCCGTCCAGCGTGTTCTTCAACGGGTTGTTTTAGCTCTGAGCCCATTGTGTGCAAAAAAGTGCCGCTCAGAGGTAAAACAACCCAACCCAAATCCGTTACCAAAAAATGGATGAAATATTAAACGAAAATGTGAATAACACTATGCATTACCCATTGTGTGCATAACCCATTGCATAACCCATTGTGTGCACACAATGCATAACTATGCATAACTCTTTGCATAACCCATTGCGCATAACCACCACTTTACACCACTATGCATAACCCATTGTGTGCACACAATTTTTTGCACACAATGGGCTAAATGGCCAGGTCACAAGGACCCCGAAGGCTCAGAGAAGGTTGGGGGATGGGACTCACTGGAACAGATGTTGGGAGACAGATGGTAGCCTCCCGTCAAGGCCATCCAGCGTGTTCTTTAACGTTGGGTTGTTTTAGCTCTGAGCGGGACTTTTTTGCACACAATGGGCCTTTTCAAGCCCATCGGTGTCCCCTACTGACCGTGGGCAGGGCGGAGAGTTTCGCGGAGATAAATCTCAACGCTGACGCAGCTGGGACTCGAACCTGGGAACTGCAGATTTCGAGCCTGGCTCGCTATCGACTGTGCCACCCCGCCCCCTTTGTTAACGGAACTATCATGTAAGATATATAGATGATTTTCGGTGATTGAATGATTGACTTACTTATAAGAGATCACGCTATTACTTACTATGACTCCGAAATGGCAGAGCTCTGAAAATATTTACCTGGGGGTAATCCGGGACGCAGATGTCGGCAAAAATGCAAAATTTGACCTCTGATGCCATCTTCAAGCCTTCGATGCCTCTTCAAGGCCAAATAGAGGTCACGTAGAGGTCAAAAGTGTCGTCTGGAACTGTTTCGGGTTGTAGATCTCGAAAACTTTACGAAATTTCGGATCCGGTGGATCCTTTGAGGTCAAAATTTAAATATAAACCTACTGGTATTATACAGTTAAAAATTAGTACTAGGGGGTATTTTAGGTCGTAGATCTCAGAAATGTTGTGAAATCTTATGTTGCAATGGGTCTTTCGGATGTCAGAGGTCAAATATAGGTCAACCGGTGCTACAGAGCTGCACATTGGTTCCTGGATGTATTTTTGGGTCTGAGATTTCAGAAATGTTATGAAATTATAAGTGAAGGAAAAATTTACTCTCTGTCTGCAATTATATTGACAATGTAAGTGCAAAACGATGTATACAACGGCGACCATAGGCGTCAGCAGAAAATTTTCCACGGGAGGGGGGGAAACTTGGAGACAAAAAAATTACATCAATAAATTTTTAATTATTTATTTTTTAGGGTTTTTTTTTTTCACAATTAGATTATAGAATACAGTATTGCATCAATACAAACACACATATATAAATTAATTACGTTTAAATTGTTACGATTATAATTTATGGAATTTTTTTACTCGATACCAGCAAGTGCCCTGTTCCCCCCCCCCCTCTGCGGACGCCCATGACGGCGACGTATAACTCTGACCAATCCTCTAATTGTTTTACCATTTATTCAGATTAACTGCAATAAAAAAATTTTCAGCTCTCCTCCGGTAGTAAAAAAATAAAATCTGTTCCAGATTTCACTAGTAGTATGAAAAGCACCCAGAAGAGGATCCATTGGTATGACAAAGGCTCGAAAAACGACACAACGGTATTATTACAAATGCCCAGAAGAAGATCCATCGGTAGTATGGCAAGAGTTCGGAAGAGGCTCCATTGCATTATGACAAATGTCCGGAAGAGGACAAACATATGGAAGAGGATCCACAGGTATGAAAAATTATTGGAAAAGGATACACTGATATTATGAAAAGCGTCTGGAAGAGGATCCACAAATATGAAAAATGATTGGAAAAGGATACACTGGTATTATGAAAAGCGTCTGGAAGAGGATCCATCAGTAATATAACAAATATCGAGAAGAGGATCCACCTGTATCGTAAAGACTCGGAAAAGGATACATCGGTATTATGGCAAATGTCCGGAAGAGGATCCGCCGAAAGTATGACAAATGGACAAATGGAAGGGGATCCACAAATATGAAAAATGATTGGAAAAGGATACACTGGTATTATGAAAAGCGTCTGGAAGAGGATCAACCAGTAATATAACAAATATCGAGAAGAGGATCCACCTCTATCGTAAAGACTCGGAAAAGGATATATCGGTATTACGGCAAATGTCCGGAAGACGATCCGCCGAAAGTATGACAAATGGACAAATGGAAGAGGATCCACAAATATGAAAAATGATTGGAAAAGGATACACTGGTATTATGAAAAGCGTCTGGAAGAGGATCCACCAGTAATATAACAAATATCGAGAAGAGGATCCACCTCTATCCTAAAGGCTCGGAAAAGGATACATCGGTATTATGGCAAATGTCCGGAAGTCGATCTGTCGATAATATGACAAACGTGTAGAAGAGATTCTGTCAGCCTGTCAGTAATATGAGGCACATCCTCCTAGACTCTGACGGCAGTATAGCACACACTTATATGCAAGGTCAAATCTAAGGGGGGAGGACCATGGGGGCCTTGGGCCCCCTTTCTGAATGCTAATAATAATAAAAGAGGCCAAAAGTTAAAAAACATTTATATTTCATGCATTTTTTTCAAGAAATTTTTTAAAGACCTGTAAAATAGAGTGGTAAATATTATCCTGCATTGAAAATGCATTTTTTCTTCTCGATTGTGTTTCTTTCCCCCTTGATTTTTTTTCTGCATTCTGGCCTGCTCATATGAGAATGTGCAGATGGTATGACACACATCGAAAGAGAGACTTTTCGGCATGATACGCATACAAACGAAAATCCACAAAACGAATTGCTTACACATCCATGACAGAGTCTGTTTGTAGTACGATGGATAGAAATATGAGAATTCGCCAGAAGTACGACTCGTATCCATAATAAGAGAATCCATCTGTAATGCGATATACATTCACACGGCCGTTACTGCGATTCGTTTTCGGGATACCTTACGTTAGATTTCTCTGTCTGTATCATCGCGTTGGGGACAAAAACAAGCTGTTAATAACAGAGCTGGAACAGAACTCGGATATCCCTGCTTATGACGAATTATTATTATCTGTTTCTGTCATGTAGTTGTTATTTCTGATCTAACAACTTATCTCCGCAAAATTCTCCGCCCTGCCCACGGTCAGTAGGGGACACCGATGGGCTTGGAAAGGCCGCCGTCCGTCGGACGGAACGTTAAGTCGTGGCCCCGTGTGCGGGAGAGCCATACCCTGTGCACGTTAATGAACACGCTGGATGGCCTTGACGGGAGGCTACCATCTGTCTCCCAACAGCTGTTCCAGTGGGTCCCCTCCCCCGAACCTTCTCTGAGCCTTCGGTGTCCATGTGACCTGGCCATTTAGCCCATGGTGTGCACAAAAGTGCCGCTCAGAGGTAAAACAATCCAACAACACAACTCTAACAACTTGTTCCTCCTCCAAACACTCTATCGAGAATAATTCTCCAAACTATACTGAACACTTCTATCCAGATTAATTCACCAAATATTTCTATTCAGATTAATTCACCAAATATTTCTATTCAGATTAATTCACCAAATATTTCTATTCAGATTAATTCACCAAATATTTCTATTCAGATTAATTCACCAAATATTTCTATTCAGATTAATTCACCAAATATTTCTATTCAGATTAACTCTCAAAACACTTCTATCCAGATTACAAAAATACGCAAAAGATGCACTATCTTACGCAAAAATCTTATCTAAATAAGCAAAAGATACACTACATTACAAAAAATATGCTATACAGATTACCAGATACGCAAAAGCATCTCCTGTCTGGTTTCACAAGCATTTCTATCTTGATAAGATCTTCAAGCACCGCTATTTTTAGTTCTCCAAACACATCACTAATTACTTCTCCGAATACCTTTGTTTCCATCAGATTTACAAATACTTCTATCATGATTAATTTTCCAAAACACCTCTATTCTAATTAGCTTTCAAAATACCTCTATTCTTATTAACTCTGAAAACAACTTTATACTTGTTAGTCCTCCAAACACCTCTATCGTCATATGTTCGCCATTCCTGATTAGATTTCCAAATACCGTTTCCTGATTAGCTCTCCAAACATTACTTTTCATCAGCTTACCAAACATATATATCTTGATAAAATCCCCAAACGCTACTACTTAAATTACAGTGGTTTCCATAAATTAAAGAAAAATGAGAAAAATCGCGATAATTCGCGAAACAATTGTGCGATTTTCACCAAACGTTTTCATGTAACAAGTAAATTAATGCCGAGTGAGCATATCGTATGCAAATTAGTCTAGGTTTTGGGTCAATTTGCGTAATCGGATAGTGGCATAAAAATGAGTGTTTTGGAGTGGATCGTTGTTTTGTGCTGTAAATGTGAGTAAAGAAATTCGAAATATCCATTTTGTATGAATGAACTCGAGACATCATTTGCCAAATGAACTGCGATGGAGACCTATTCGCGGACTCGAAGCAGGCTAGTCAGTCAGACGTGGCACGATGGCTGAATGTGAGTCCTGTGGTCCATAGACTGTGGAATCAATTTCTTAGCACGGATCCCGTGTCTCGGAGGTTTAGCCGAGGAAGGGCTAGAGTTACGACCGCTGTGCAAGACCGCTGTGCAGACCCATGCTGTTAATCTGCGATTAACAGCATGGAGGAGCAGGACGTCTACTCCCTCTCAGCAACTTCGTGTCACGTGACACGAAGCTGCCAGATCACTAATTTCTAAAAAAAAATCGTTGCCAGATATATTTTCTGAATTCTGTAATCAACCATAGTGTACGGATACTTTTTTGAGCGACTGTACTGTGCGTAGAAGGCTTCATGAGGGAGGTCTGTACGCTAGAAGGCCAGTAATTTGCATACCCCTCACCTTGGGCGTCCGCAGAGGGGGCAAACGGGGCACTCTTCCCCCCCCCTCCTGGGATCGAGTAAAAAATTCCACAAATTATAATCATAACAATTTAAACGTAATTAATTTATATACATTATGTATGTGTTTTTGAATTGATGCAATACTGTATTCTATAATCTATTTGCAAAAAAAAACTCTAAAAAATTAAATAATTAAATAAAAATTTATTGATGTAATTATTTGTCTCCAAACTTTACCCCCCCCCCCCCTGGAAAATTTTCTGCGGACGCCCATGCTCCTCACGTCACGTCGTAGGAGAGAGCAGTTGAATTGGCCACGCATGCATGTTAACTGAACAAAAGAGAAATGGAGGTCCGTACTCTTCACAGATGAGTCCAGATATTGCTTGCAAATTGATTCCAGACATTGTTTGATATGGAGAGGACGAGGTACCCGCTATCATCCCACTAACATCCGTCAAAGAGACAGTTTCGACGGAGACAGCGTGTATGTTTGGGGTGGCATTTCCTTAGGTGGACGCACCGTGTGTGTTTGGGGTGGCATTTCCTTAGGTGGACGCACCGTGTGTGTTTGGGGTGGCATTTCCTTAGGTGGACGCACCGTGTGTGTTTGGGGTGGCATTTCCTTAGGTGGACGCACCGTGTGTGTTTGGGGTGGCATTTCCTTAGGTGGACGCACCGTGTGTGTTTGGGGTGGCATTTCCTTAGGTGGACGCACCGTGTGTGTTTGGGGTGGCATTTCCTTAGGTGGACGCACCGTGTGTGTTTGGGGTGGAATTTCCTTAGGTGGACGCACCGTGTGTGTTTGGGGTGGCATATCCTTAGGTGGACACACAGACCTCTATGTGTTGACGAGTGGGAACCTCAATGCTCAAAGGTATGGAGATGACATCCAGGACCATTATGTACGTCCTTACGCTGGTGCAATAGGTGAAACATTCATCTTACAAGACGATAACGCTCGTCCACACAGAGCTCGACTAGTGGAACAATACCTTCAAGAGGAGATCATTATGCGCATGGAGTGGCCAGCTCGATCTCCCGACCGAAATCCGATTGAGCATGTGTGGGATGCTCTAGGGAGACGTGTTGCTGCCATCAACCCGCCACCTGCAACAAAGGAGAATTTATAACTGTTTTAAAGGAGCAGTGGTCGTTACTCCCTACTGAGCTGATTCATAACAGCATAAACAGCATGGAGCATCGTTGTCGTGACTGCATTGCTGTAAGGGCTGACAACAATCCTTATGAAAAAACTTTGCCCATTGCATTCTGACACCTCATTTTTGGACAAGTTCCTTAAGTGTTATTTTTTGACGAAAAACCGTTTCGAAAAAAAACGACGTGTAAAATATTTTATGCCATTCTGAAACTAGCATCGTAATTCATGTTTTCATTAAAATCATTCACATAGTTTTTTGTTTATCGTAATTTTTTTGAATTTTTCTTAATTAATGGAAACCAGTGTAATTCTCCAAAACGCTCTATCGTGATAACTCCCTCAAACCCCTAAATCGTGATTAGTTCTTCAAACACCTCTATCCTAATAAGATTTATTTGCAACTTCTTTATAAAAAAAAAGGAATAAGGTACTTCCCTACACAAAGGACGGGGATAACCTAGAAGCTGTATTAAGTTGCCCAGATTTCTAATACAACATACAAACACTTATGCAAGAAAATGCCCTGCTGGTCTTAGTAGTCAGGTACGCTAACCACTAGAATAGGTGGCACTAAAACTCTTCAACACTTTTATCCTTATCACTCTTCCAAACACCTCTAACGCGTGGGGCGGGGGTGGCTCAATCGGTAGCGCGCCAGGCTCGTAATCTATAGTTCCCAGGTTCGAGTCCCAGCTGGGTCAGCGTTGAGATTTATCTCAGCAAAATTCCCCGCCCTGCCCACGGTCAGTAGGGGACACCGATGGGCTTGGAAAGGCCGCCGTCCGTCGGATGGGACGTTAAGCCGTGGTCCCGTTTGCGGGAGAGCCATACCCTCTGCACGTTAAAGAACACGCTGGATGGCCTTGACGGGAGGCTACCATCTGTCTCCCAACAGCTGTTCCAGTGGGTCCCCTCCCACAACCTTCTCAGAGTCTTCGGGGTCCATGTGACCTGGCCATTTAGCCCATGGTGTGCAAAAAAGTGCCGCTCAGAGGTAAAACAACCCAACGTTAAAGAACACGCTGGATGGCCTTGAAGGGAGGCTACCATCTGTCTCCCAACAGCTGTTCCAGTGTGTCCCCTCCCCCAACCTTCTCTGAGTCTTCGGGGTCCATGTGACCTGTGGCCTTTAGCCCATGGTGTGCAAAAAAGTGCCGCTCAGAGGTAAAACAACCCAACGTTAAAGAACACGCTGGATGGCCTTGACGGGAGGCTACCATCTGTCTCCCAACAGCTGTTCCAGTGGGTCCCCTCCCCCAACCTTCTCTGAGCCTTCGGGGTCCATGTGACCTGGCCATTTAGCCCATGGTGTGCAAAAAAGTGCCGCTCAGAGGTAAAACAACCCAACCCTCTAACGCGTTCACTTCCCAAACACTTCTACGCTGGTTATTTCTTCAAACACATTTATCTTGATTAAATTTCCAAACACTTTTATCCTGATTAGTTCTCCAAATATTTTTATTCTTATTAACTCTTCAAACTATTGATATTGATTCGACCTTTAAAGTCCTCTATCGTGATAAGTCCTTCCACCACCTCCATCCTAATTTGCTCTCCAAGCATCAGTCGTTTCCCAAACATTTGCATCTCAACGCTGCTATTGAGATTAGTTTCCCAAAACACTTCTATCGTGATTACATCCCCAAACACCTCTATCGTGATTATTTCTCCAAATGTCTCATCCTGATTACTTTTCCAAATGCTTCTATTCAGATTAATTATCTAAATACGTCAAACTTAATTAGTTCTCCAAAAGAATTTATCCTAATTAGTCTCAAAACTATTTTATCGTGATTAGTTCCCCAAATGTCGCTATCCTGATGAGCTCTCCAAAGAGCCCTATCCAGTTAAATCTCCAAATAACATTACCCTGATTAGTTCTCCAAACTCATCTTTTATCCAGATTAGTTCTCCAAACTCATCTTTTATCCAGATTAGTTCTCCAAACTCATCTTTTATCCAGATTAGTTCTCCAAATTCATCTTTTATCCAGATTAGTTCTCCAAACTCATCTTTTATCCAGATTAGTTCTCAAAACTCATCTTTTATCAGATTAGTTCTCCAAACTCATCTTTTATCCAGATTAGTTCTCCAAATTCATCTTTTATCCAGATTAGTTCTCCAAACTCGTCTTTTATCCAGATTAGTTCTCCAAACTCATCTTTTATCCAGATTAGTTCTCCAAACTCATCTTTTATCCAGGTTAGTTCTCCAAACTCATCTTTTATCCAGAATAGTTCTCCAAATTCATCTTTTATCCAGATTAGTTCTCCAAACTCATCTTTTATCCAGATTAGTTCTCCAAATTCATCTTTTATCCAGATTAGTTCTCCAAACTCGTCTTTTATCCAGATTAGTTCTCCAAACTCATCTTTTATCCAGATTAGTTCTCCAAACTCATCTTTTATCCAGATTAGTTCTCCAAATTCATCTTTTATCCAGGTTAGTTCTCCAAACTCGTCTTTTATCCAGATTAGTTCTCCAAACTCATCTTTTATCCAGATTAGTTCTCCAAACTCATCTTTTATCCAGATTAGTTCTCCAAATTCATCTTTTATCCAGGTTAGTTCTCCAAACTCATCTTTTATCCAGATTAGTTCTCCAAACTCCTCTTTTATCCAGATTAGTTCTCCAAATTCATCTTTTATCCAGATTAGTTCTCCAAACTCATCTTTTATCCAGATTAGTTCTCCAAACTCATCTTTTATCCAGATTAGTTCTCCAAATTCATCTTTTATCCAGGTTAGTTCTCCAAACTCATCTTTTATCCAGATTAGTTCTCCAAATTCATCTTTTATCCAGGTTAGTTCTCCAAACTCATCTTTTATCCAGATTAGTTCTCCAAACTCATCTTTTATCCAGATTAGTTCACCAAATACCTGTATCGTAATTAGTTCTCCAAACAATCTATCCTGATTAGTTCTCCAAACATCAGTATCATAATTACTTCAATAAGTGTCATTATCCTGATTAGATCTCCAAACAACTCAACTGAGTTCTACAAAATTTCAATATTGTTTAGCTTTCTATGCATTTATTTTATAACTTACGAAACGTCGAATTAGCTTCCTATTGCGTAACATGGTGGTGGTATACAGGGTGATTCAAAAGGTCATAGACAAACTGTAAAGGTAGGTCAGGAATACAAAAACAAACCATTTTCACATAGGAACATATAGCCGCAAACACCACCCCGAGTGAGCTAAAGATACAGGGATAATCAAAAATAAAGGAATACAAGTAAGGTATAACAACATGTTTATTAGACATCATGTTTACAATTGCAGAGGAATTTCTCAAAGTTCTGTAATTGAAGTGCTCAAACAATCAGTAAGAGCTCACAATTTCTCTAACTTTCGAAATTTCGTTTCATCAAGAGCATCATTTTCCCCATAACCTTCTTTCGAAGCAATGTGAGCTTGTCCGAAGGAACGTGGCTCAGTCGGTAGCGCGCCAGGCTCGTAATCTGTAGTTCCCAGGTTCGAGTCCCAGCTGGGTCAGCGTTGAGATTTATCTCCGCAAAAAATTCCCCGCCCTACCCACGGTCAATAGGGGACACCGATGGGTTTGGAAAGGCCGCCGTCCGTCGGATGGGAAGTTAAGCCGTGGCCCCGTTTGCGGGAGAGCCATACCCTGTACACGTTTAAGAAACGCTGGATGGCCTTGACGGGAGGCTATCATCTGTCTCCCAACAGCTATTCCAGTGGGTCCCCTCCCCCAACCTTCTCTGAGCCTTCGCGGTCCATGTGACCTGGCCATTTAGTCCATGGTGTGCAAAAAAAGTGCCGCTCAGAGGTAAAACAACCCAACCAACCCGAAGGAACGTACACTGTCAAACATTCATGTTTCACCCTTCAGCATAAAAATTACACCGACACCAATGCTTCGTTTTCCAACAGCGTGCAATAAACATTCGTCTGAAAGTCAGAAACTAATGCAGCAACTCGGGACCACAGCGTCATACGAGACACCCGAAGGCGTTGATCCTGAATATATAGTGGCGCTTTCGCCTCTAAACTGCCGTCATCGCTCAGTGTTCATTGATTGTGGTACATCAACATCGGGAATCGATACGCCCGTAACCAGGCCTGCCTCTTTGGCCATCACAGTCACGGACAGCACAGCAGAAATATAGGACTCGTACGCACGCACACCACCACCATCGTAAGGCTGAAGTGTCAGTGGAGTTCTGGAGATGAAAACGGGAACGGTGCGTAACCTGATCACTCTCTCTCTAGCTGCTCTTCTTCTTCTTCCTTCGGAGGAAAGCCGTTAGCTTTCGCAGTCTCTTTGCGGATGCCAATAAATTAAAGGCCTTTATGCTATCAAGAGACAATGGCCTGGGACTCATCGACACACAGTTAGCAAAGGAAGACATTTTCTCTCCCTGAAAAAGAAACCAACCCCACATCGTATCTTTTTCTATATATATTACTCTCTTCTTTCGTTTTCTTTCGTACTTATTTACATTTCCTTATAAAAAGTTTGCCAGGCCAAATCAACTCTATTGGAAACGAGGCGAATAAGTTGGGTTGGGTTGTTTTACCTCTGAGCGGCACTTTTTTGCACACCATGGGCTAAATGGCCAGGTCACGTGGACCCCGAAGGCTCAGAGAAGGTTGGGGGAGGGGACCCACTGGAACAGCTGTTGGGAGACAGATGGTAGCCTCCCGTCAAGGCCATCCAGTGTGTTCTTTAACGTGCACAGGGTATGGCTCTCTCGCACACGGGGCCACGGCTTAACGTCTCATCCGACGGACGGCGGCCTTTCCAAGCCCATGGTGCCCCCTACTGACCGTGGGCAAGGCGGGGAATTTTGCGGAGATAAATCTCAACGCTGACCCAGCTGGGACTCGAACCTGGGAACTACAGATTACGAGCCTGGCGCGCTACCGACTGAGCTACCCCGCCCCCAGAGGCGAATAAAGGTTAGTAGGAAAAATGATCATTCAGATGATAGCTAACTATTCTTGTTTCACTGTTGAAAATCTCATTCTCCTCTCCCCTAACTGCGATAAACAGATGCACCACAAACATGGGGGAAGGCTCAATCGGTAGTCAGAGAGCTCAGTGGGTAGCGCGCCAGACTCGTAATTTACGGTTCCCAGGTTCGAGTCCAAACTGGATCAGGGCTGAGATTTATCTCCGCTAGGTAGAAAGGAGACATCTATGGGACTTGGAAAGGCTGTCATCTGTCGGATGAGATGTTAAGCCGTGTCTCCTTATGATAGAGAGCCATAATTTATGCACGTTAAAGAATACCTAAAGCATGTGAGTGGCCTTGACAGGAGACTTGCATCTGGCTCCGAAGAGCTGTCCTGTAGGTCCCCTCCCCAAACCTCTTTGGTCCTTCGGGATTAAGTTGTTCAATAAATGAATGAATCGCTGAATGAACTTATGATCGAATGAGTGAATGTATAAATGAAGGAATGTATAAATGTAGGAATGAATGAATGAATGAATTCATGCATAAACGAATGAATTAATTGTTGTATAAATGAAGTAATGAATAAATTATGTATAAATGAATGAATGAATTGATGTATAAGTGAATGAATGAATGGATGAATTGATGTATGAATGGATTGATGTATAAATGAATGAATGAATTCATGTATGAATGAGTGAATGAATGAATGAATTGATGTATAAATGAGTGAATGAATGAATTTATGTATGAATGAATAAATCAACGAATTGATGTAAAAAAGAATGAATTAATTGTTGTATAAATGAATGAATGAAATAACTGATGCATAAATGAATGAATGAATGAATGAATGAATGAATTGATGTATAAATGAGTGAATGAATGAATAAATTGATGTATAAATGAGTGAATGAATGAATGATTGAATTGATGTAAGAATGAATTGATGTATAAATGAATAAATGAATTCATATATAAATGAGTGAATGAGTTGATGAATGAATGAATGAATGAATTGATGTATAAATGAGTGAATGAATGAATGAATGAATGAATGAATTCATGTATAAACGAATAAATGAATTCATGCATAAATGAATAAATGAATGAATGAATGAATGAATTGATGTATAAATGAGTGAATGAATGAATGATTGAATGAATGAATTCATGTATAAATGAATAAATGAATTCATGAATAAATGAATAAATGAATGAATGAATGAATTGATGTATAAATGAGTGTATTAATGAATGTATTAATGAATGAATGAATGAATGAATTGATGTACGAATAAATTGATGTATAAATGAATAAACGAATTCATCTATAAATGAGTGAATGAATGAATGAAGGAATTGATGAATAAATGAATGAATGATTGATTGAATTGATGTATAAATGAATGAATGATTGATTGAATTGATGTATAAATGAATGAATGATTGATTGAATTGATGTATAAATGAATGAATGATTGATTGAATTGATGTATAAATGAATGAATGATTGATTGAATTGATGTATAAATGAATGAATGATTGATTGAATTGATGTATAAATGAATGATTGATTGATTGAATTGATGTATAAATGAATGAATAAATTGATGTATAAACGAATAAATTAATTGTTGTATGAATGAATTGATGTATAAATGAATGAATGAATGAATTGATGTATAAATGAATGAATGAATGACCTGATGAGGGAATGGATGATTCAGTGAATAAATTTATAATCGAATGAATAAGCATATCATCTGATGAATAAATTAATGAACTAAACAAATGATTGGAAGAATGAACTGACGCTTGATTGATGATCTGTTTCTCTGAATGAGAGAACGAATATTCTGAAGATTGAGTGGAGAAATGAATTAATGAATGTCCGAATGAAAGAGTGAACGACGAGATGATTGAATTAATCATTGCATGAATAAATGAATGAATTAATTGCTGACAAAATAAATGAACAGATGATTGCGAGAACGAATGGGAAAAGATTGAACGAATGTGAAATGATTTGAGTTGTTTTACCTCTGACGGTTTTTTTTTTTTGCGCAAAATGGGATAAATGTCCAGATCACTAAGACCCCAAAAGTTCAGAAAGGTTTGGGGGAAGAAAATCTACTGGACAGCTGTTAGGAGACAAAAGGAAGTCTCCCGTCATCGCCATCCCGCGTGCTCTTTAAAATGCACAGGGTATGGCTCTCCTGCACACTGAGCCACGGCTTAATATCTCGTATATCAAAGCTCATGGCTATCCTCTTTCTTACAGAGGGCAGAGGGCGGTTAGCGGATATAAATCTCAACGGTGGCATAAATTGAGTAGGGTTGTTTTACCTCTGAGAGGCACTTTTTTGCACACCATAGGCTAAATGGCCAGGTCACAAGGACCCCGAAGGCTAAGAGAAGGTTGGGGGAGGGGACTCACTGGAACAGCTGTTGAGAGACAGATGGTAGCCACCCGTCAAGGCCATCCAGCGTGTTCTTTAACGTGCACAGGGTACGGCTCTCCCGCACACGAGGTTACGGCTTAACGTTCATCCGACGGACGGCGGCCTTTCCAAGTCCATCGGTGTCCTCTTCTGACCATGGGTAAGCGCGGGGTTTTGCGGAGATAAATCTCGACGTTGACCCAGCTGGGACTCGAACCTGTGAACTGCAGTTTACGAGCCTGGCGCGCTACCGATTGAGCCACCGCCACCCTAGGTGACACAAATAGGACTCGAATCTAGGAACTGCAGTTTACGAGCCTGGCGCGCTACCGATTGAGCCACCGCCACCCTAGGTGGCACAAATAGGACTCGAATCTAGGAACTGCAGTTTACGATGGCGCACTACCGATTGAGCCACCGCCACCCTAGGTGACACAAATGGGACTCGAATCTGGAAACTGCATATCACGAGGCTGGTGACTAGCATCTGAGGTAACCCACGTCCCAAACACTGCAATAAATAAATCTATTTCAACAGTAATCATTTGTCGCAAAGTGCTTTTAAAATCATCCTTTCATTTACAAATAATTCTATAATTAATTTTTTCAAAATATCTCTCGTAATAAGATCATTTAATTTCGATAGTCTCTGGGTGCAAATAAGATACATCTGTTTCTCTGTTTCTGACTGTTTCAAGGAGAAACAGATGAACAAGTCCTTCCATACCATCCCGTCATTGGAGATGTCAGTGGCCCATTTTTATTCTCAATATTATGCGCTTCAACCCTTCCGCTAACCAAGTCACAAAACTCATGAATTTCGGAGGAGGTGTCTATGATGTTGGAGAGGAATGAAAGGAGGAAGAGCTGCTTTGAATTTTTCATGAGAGCAAATAGATTACTGTCAGGAGGAGGACGAGGAGGAGGAGGAGTACTGTTTTCCTTCACTGGGATGGAACTGGTATAGTTCTTGTGGGGAGGGATGCACGATCAGTGTACATTCCAACATCTCGTTTCTTCTTCTTTCTTGGTTCTGGATCTGTTCGTTCTCATCCGCATCAGAAGAGAAAGAGGAAAAAAAACGACCTGTACTGATTCATATAAGATGAGTCTGGGGGTTATAAAATGGGACTGGGGATAAAAACTGCTTGTAAATTTTGACATCCAATTTTATCTTATGTTCTTTCCTTTTGGCCGGGATGATCAGCGAGGAGCATGGACATGAATGAATCAGAGATTGTGGTCGTCGATCTGCACCCAAATAATCCAGTGAAATAAAAATGGTATTGAAATTTAAATAACGAATGAGATCACTGAGCACAGAAGTCTTATGAGATATCGTGCAGGAGAGGATACAGATGAATTTTGGAGTTGAATTTTGGAGGAATGATCAGACGTGATGAAGAAAGCACACTCGTTGTACAATTATACACAGGCTTTTGGGTTGGGTTGTTTTACCTCTGAGCTGCACTTTTTTTCACACCATGGGCTAAATGGCCAGGTCACATGGACCCCGAAGGCTCAGAGAAAGTTGGGGGAGGGGACCCACTGGAACAGCTGTTGGGAGACAGATGGTAGCCTCCCGTCAAGGCCATCCAGTGTGTTCTTTAACGTTGGGTTGTTTTACCTCTGAGCGGCACTTTTTTGTACACCATGGGTTAAATGGCCAGTTTTCATGGACCCCGAAGGCTCATGGACCCCGAAGGCTCAGAGAAGGTTGGGGGAGGGGACCCACTGGAACAGCTGTTGGGAGACAGATGGTAGCCTCCCGTCAAGGCCATCCAGCGTGTTCTTTAACGTTGGGTTGTTTTACCTCTGAGCGGCACTTTTTTGCACACCATGGGCTAAATGGCCAGGTCATATGGACCCCGAAGACTCAGAGAAGGTTGGGGGAGGGGACCCACTGGAACAGCTGTTGGGAGACAGATGGTAGCCTCCCGTCAAGGCCATCCAGTGTGTTCTTTAACGTTGGGTTGTTTTACCTCTGAGGGGCACTTCTTTGCACACCATGGGCTAAATGGCCAGGTCACATGGACCCCGAAGGCTCAGAGAAGGTTGGGGGAGGGGACCCACTGGAACAGCTGTTGGGAGACAGATGGTAGCCTCCCGTCAAGGCCATCCAGCGTGTTCTTTAACATTGGGTTCTTTTACCTCTGAGCGGCCCTTTTTTGCACACCATGGGCTAAATGGCCAGGTCACATGGACCCCGAAGGCTCAGAGAAGGTTGGGGGAGGGGACCCACTGGAACAACTGTTGGGAGACAGATGATAGCCTCCCGTCAAGGCCATCCAGCGTGTTCTTTAACGTGCACAGGTATGGCTCTCCAACACACGGGCCACGGTTTAACGTCCCATCCGACGGACGGCGGCCTTTTCAAGCCCATAGGTGTCCCCTACTGACCGTGGGCAGGGCGGCGAATTTTTGCGGAGATAAATCTCAACGCTGACCCAGCTGGGACTCGAACCTGGGAACTACAGATTACGAGCCTGGCGCGCTACCGACTGAGTCACATTATCCCTTATACACAGGAAATTTGTGGAAAGTACGGGATGTGTCTGATTGTCTTGGAAATGTATTATACACAGATGGGTGTATAATTATATACACGTTTCACAAAATCGTTCACAGTTTCATGTTGTGAACAAGCTTTTTGCGAGAAACCTAGACTGAATATTAACTAGTTGTGGTCGAGTGGTTAGCACGATTGGCTACTGATCTACGGGACTTGGGTTCGAGCCCCGGGTAAGGCATGGATGTATGTGTCGTTTTTCTGCTGAGGTCCTGCCATCCTCTCAGATCTTCTACTGTGGCATATAAACTGGCAGGCTCCTGTCAGACCTCTGTGGCAAGCAGCTGCTTCAGGGGGTATTTATTATTTTATTTTATAGTTTGCTAATATAATTTTTTGTTCTTAATTTTCAGTTCAGTTAATTATTCATTTTGCGTCTTATACAAATTATATTTCATGTATTTGAGATTATACATTTTATTTATTTTAGTTGCAGAAATTTTAAAATATGATTTTTGTATTTGTTCAATTATACATTTGTTAAATAATAAAACTAAAAGTTAATAAAAAATGTATAATATTCTTAAATATTTATTTGTTATTACAATAAATATTTTAAGTATCTCACCATCCACAAGAATATCAAGCTCGCCTGTTGAATTGCAATTTTATGAAAAACAAGAATATCATTGAAAATTATTTTATTTGAAAATGAGAAATTTAAATTTTAAGATTTATGATGACTACAAGTTCAAAATTTACACCAATATATACCACATTAATGTTTTAAAAAGATCCCATATTTTAAATATTTTTCTTATCAATATCAATAAATTCATCGATTTATATTTTTTAATAGTTTCGAAAATTTACATGTTTTAGTTTCAATTTTTTATTATTTCTAGTAATCTGTTAAATATTTTCGGTGTTAAATAAATATATTAATAGGAATCAGTCATGGAATCGATAATAAATATTATTAGCCCCTTAAGTATGGGTTAAATTTCTTCGATAAGCGAGTTTTTACTCTCGTGGAAGACTCAACATTTTTTCTCAGACTTTTACTGAAAAATGTAGGTAAAATTTTAAAACAGTAATGAAATAAAAAAAAATAAATACCCCCTCAAGCAGCTGCTTGCCACAGAGGTAATGAAATATAACATTAAAATTTTCTATATGTGGTATGAATGAATATATGATTTTTTTGGACAAAATATGTATAAAGAATATATATTAGAAAATGTAATACTTTAAAATTGTGTATCTGAGATATACAACATTATATATATTTCATTATAATTTCAGTTCTAAGGTGAAAAACATGTAAATGTAATGTACTGCATATTCTGAGAATAAATTATCTATCTATCTATTGATCTATCTATCTATCTATCTATTTTTGCTTCTGACCGGCACTTTTTTGTTGGCAAATAAGAGGCTGAATGGCCAGGTCATAAGGACCCCAATGGCAGAGAATGTTAGTGAAGGGGATCCCCTGTACAACTATTAGAAGACAGATGGAAGTCTTCTGTTAAGGCCATCCAGCGTATTCTTTTTGAGTGCACAGAAGGCTACGGCTCAACTACTCCGATGGACGAAGAACTTTCCGAGTCCAGCGATGTTCCCTTTCTCATAGAAGGCAGAGAAGTGGACCTTAATTATGGTGAGCGCCTAGTAGTAAAGCCCTGGTGGATATCCGTGGTTTTATCCACGAATAAAAAAAAATAAATAAAAAAAACCTTAAGCAGCTGTTTGCCACAGAGGTCTGACAGGAACCTCTCAGTTTTTATGCCATAGGAGGTCTGTGATGATGGCAGGCCCTCAGCAGAGAAACAATACACACAACCATGCCTTACCCGGGGCTCGAACCCAGGTCCCTTAGATCAGTAGCCAAGCGTGCTAACCACTCGGCCATGGGACGGCTAAAATAAATAAATACCCCCTCAAGCAGCTGCTTGCCACAGAGGTCTGAGAGGAACCTGTCAGTTTATATGCCATAGTAGAAGGTCTGAGAGGCCGGCAGGACCTCAGCAGAAAAACAACACAAACATCCATGCCTTATCCGGGGCTCGAACCTAGGTCCCTTAGATCAGTAGCCAAGCGTGCTAACTACTCGGCCACGGGACGGCTATCTGCATTTAAAAGCTTTCAGCGGATAACAAAAAAAAATCATCGCGGATAGCGGATAAAACCTCGGAAAAAAAAATAAATTGATGTTTAACGCAGATGGAGGATAAAGTCTCGTATTTGATAATATATGCAGTTGGGTTGGGTTGTTTTACCTCTGAGCGGCACATTTTTGCACACCATGGGCTAAATGGCCAGGTCGCAAGGACCCCGAAGGCTCAGAGAAGGTTGGGGGAGGGGACCCACTGGAACAGCTGTTGGGAGACAGATGGTAGCCTCCCGTCAAGGCCATCCAGAGTGTTCTTTAACGAGCACAGGGTATGGCTCTCCCGAGCACGGGGCCACGTCTTAACGTCCCATCCGACGGACGGCGGCCTTTCCAAGCCCATAGGTGTCCCCTACTGACCGTGGGCAGGGCGGGGAATTTTGCGGAGATAAATCTCAACGCTGACCCAGCTGGGACTCGAACCTGGGAACTACAGAAGGCTCAGAGAAGGTTGGGGGAGGGGACCCACTGGAACAGCTGTTGGGAGACAGATGGTAGCCTCCCGTCAAGGCCATCCAGAGTGTTCTTTAACGAGCACAGGGTATGGCTCTCCCGAGCACGGGGCCACGTCTTAACGTCCCATCCGACGGAAGGCGGCCTTTCCAAGCCCATCGGTGTCCCCTACTGACCGTGGGCAGGGCGGGGAATTTTGCGGAGATAAATCTCAACGCTGACCCAGCTGGGACTCGAACCTGGGAACTACAGAAGGCTCAGAGAAGGTTGGGGGAGGGGACCCACTGGAACAGCTGTTGGGAGACAGATGGTAGCCTCCCGTCAAGGCCATCCAGAGTGTTCTTTAACGAGCACAGGGTATGGCTCTCCCGAGCACGGGGCCACGTCTTAACGTCCCATCCGACGGAAGGCGGCCTTTCCAAGCCCATCGGTGTCCCCTACTGACCGTGGGCAGGGCGGGGAATTTTGCGGAGATAAATCTCAACGCTGACCCAGCTGGGACTAATATATGCAGAGACATGAGCAAACATTATTGCATTATTGATGGCTAACATGAGCAAAAAAAAAAACTACTTGAGATAAAGTTAAAAGAAACCTAATTTGAAAATTCAACGATGATATTCACTATAAAAAAAAGTTCTTTGGAATAAAACCACAAGTTGAAAAGCGTATTTTATGTGAAAAAGAAAGAACTTTTTGCTGGCAAAGCAGAATATAAGTTCAAAAAATTACTGGAGTATTACATAGAAAACATGAATTAAATATCAGTCGAATGTAAATTTCGTCGGGGAAATCACGAAGTTTTAGAGAGTTACTGGGTGATAAAATTGAGTGTTCTCATAATCGGGGCGGGGGTGGCTCAGTCGGTAGCGCGCCAGGCTCATAATTTGTAGTTCCCAGGTTCGAGTCCCAGCTGGGTCAGCGTTGAGATTTATCTCAGCAAAATTCCCCGCCCTGCCCACGGTCAGTAGGGGACACCGATGGGCTTGGAAAGGCCGCCGTCCGTCGGATGGGACGTTAAGACGTTGCCCCGTGCGCGGGAGAGCCATACAATGTGCACGTTAAAGAACATGATGGATGGCCTTGACGGGAGGCTACCATCTATCTCCCAACAGCTGTTCCAGTGGGTCCCCTCCCCCAACCTTCTCAGAGCCTTCGGGGTCCATGTGACCTGGCCATTTAGCCCATGGTGTGCAAAAAAGTGCCGCTCAGAGGTAAAACAACCCAACAACAAACCCTTAATGACCAAGATACTGCGTAAGCATCTAGAATCAAAAGCATCAAGTTTCCTGTTATCTTGTTTACAAAGCATCCAAGTTTCACTACCATAACTGACTCTAAAGAGCCAAATTGTTATACAGTCTAATTTTAGTCTTTAGGTTTAGTTTCTCCAAACTCTCCATAGATTCTTAAAAGTCCCGGCAGCCATCTCTATTCTTCTGTTTATCTCATGCCGCACATCACCAGTATCTGTTACATAGCTCCCAAGATAATTAAACTGAGACAATTGCTCGAGAGTGCAACCATTCAGATTAACTGAACCTAGCCTGTCTGATCAATTATTGTCACTGTAGTTTTCTCTCTCTTTATCACCAAACCTATTCTACTACCAGTCTCATCAACAGCTCGAATGAAAGAGTTCATCTCATCATCATTTACAAAAAAAAGCCAAATCGTCAACCTAATCGAAATCAGAAATTTTCAAATCTCTAGGCCATTTAAATCCAAATTCTTTCCCTTGCAATGAATTTCGCATAATATAATCAATGAACAAACTAAAGAAGAAGATGTAAGAAGAATAAAAGAAGAAATAAGAATAATGTAAGAAGATGTAAAGAAGAAAGGAAACAAATTTTAGAAGAGAAAAAAATACTCCAGACTGTGATATAGGACCAACATTAAAGCCAGTAATACATCTAGCATCATTACAAACAATAGAACATCTCTGAAATGCTCAGCCCTCCTAACCATGACAGAATCCTCACCTTCTATAACCTTACCTTGCTTATCCTTCAATCCCTGTATATATGTCCGTTTTCTACCACAAAAAACGTTAACTATCTGGTACAGCTCTCTGCTGTTGTGCTGTCTAACTGCTTCCTCGGCTTTGTCAGCCAAACCATCAAGCCAAAGATTCTTATCAGCTGCTAACTGATCCTTAATACGTTTATTAATCTCTCTGTAATGCTTTCTCAATATCTTTTACAATTCCTCAAATTTTTCAAAATATTCAATTTCTCAATTTTCCAGAAAATTTCTGTCTCCTCTGCTCCTTTTTTCCTAAAAGAGTACTGTTAATTTCCAAAAAACGCCTGTTTAAAATGGACCCATTCTTCCTCAACTTCAGTAATTAGCAAACCATGACTGTCTAATGACTCAGTAATTATCATGATAAGCATTATCTATAACTGGGTCTTTCAGAGCTTAAGTGTTAAAGGTAACTTTTTTTAACCTTTTTAAGCCCATTTGCTATTAATCAAGATATAATCAATCATATTCTTATGCAGCCCATCTGGTGAAACCCACGTGTACTTATATATGTCACGGTGTTTGTAACAAGTTTAGTTATTCTCAAACCATTCAGTTTACTTGCCTGTAGGGGACGTTACCCATTGCCATTGCAGTCAATACCAAAGGGACATAGCACCCCTCCCCAAAGGTCAGAGTCGGTACCAACTTTGGCATTGAAGTCACCAAGAACAAGGGTAATATCTCCTTTCTTGACAGAATTCAAAATATCCTGAAGTTGTCCGTAAAACCTATCCTTCTCATCCTCATCAGCATCCTCAGTGGGGGCATAACAGCAGATAACATTCAAGTCTTTAACGCTTGTCTGAAATTTTGCTGTAAGAAACCTTTCATTAATGCACTCATATCCTCTAGAAGGGCATCACTAGCGTGTCTGCTGAGAAGTAAACCTACACCTTGGATATGCTTTTTATCTTCCCTCCCTGAAAAAAGAAATTTAAGATTATTTTTAAGAATCTGACCTTTATCTGTCCATCTGGTCTCTTGCAAGCCGAGAATATCTAAGTTAAAACGGCGGAATTCTTGTGTGAGGACATCAAGAGAATAATCTCTGTGCAGAGTCCTCACATTCCAACTGCATGTGGAGAAAAAATAGTTAGTGGGATGTTTAAACTGTTTATTGAGAGAGGAAGTGCTGACAGTAACAAAGAACCCTCTAATCGCAGGCATGGAGCAAAGACCTATTTCCCCACTCACTGTGTTCTACTGGAAATATGCTCACTCTGTGTGGGGCGGGGGGGGGGGGGGGGGCTCAGTCAGTAGTGCGCCAGGCTCGTAATCTGTAGTTCCCAGGTTCGAATCCCAGCTGGGTCAGCGTTGAGATTTATCTCCGCAAAATTCCCCGCCCTGCCCACGGTCAGTAGGGGACACCGATGGGCTTGGAAAGGCCGCCGTCCGTCGGATGGGACGTTAAGCCGTGGCCCCGTGTACGGGAGAGCCATACCCTGTGCACGTTAAAGAACACGCTGGATGGCTTTGACGGGAGGCTACCATCTGTCTCCCAACAGCTGTTCCAGTGGGTCCCCTCCCCCAACCTTCTCTGAGCCTTCGGGGTCCATGTGACCTGGCCATTTAGCCCATGGTGTGCAAAAAAGTGCCGCTCAGAGGTAAAACAACCCAACAACTCACTCTGTGTTTAAGGTGAGCATTTAAAATTTAAAGTATTTTTTAAAACCATGAAATTTAATTTTTACACTTTGTCCCTTTGAGACAATTATCAGTAAAACATCATTTTCTAAGTTAAAATGCGGTACTTTTTTTTCATTGAAAAATGATATTATTTTCTACTTGAAATAATGCTCACTTTGTTAAAGATTTTTGTTAGAAAAATTTAAGTTTACAAATCTTGCTTCATAAATTTATGTAGGTTGTTTTTTCTTCTTATTTTTACGTTCACTGCAAAGATTTTGGTTGGTTTATTTTACCTCTGCGTGGCACTTTTTTGCACACCATGGGCTAAATGGCCAGGTCACATGGACCTCGAATGCTCAGAGAAGGTTTGAGAAGGAACACAGAACACTCCCCAAACCTTGCTCTGAACTACTAGCAGCAGAAAACTTTCCACAAAAAAGTGTAAATAAGAGATAAACAACCAGCTGTAGTTATTTTTGCAGTGAGAGCGGGTGCAGCTCAGTCGGTAGCGCGCCAGACTCGTAATCTGTAGTTCCCAGGTTATAGTGCCAGCTGGATCAGCGTTGAGATTTATCTCCACAAAATTCCCCGCCCTGCCCCTGGTCAGTAGGGGACACCGATGGGCTTGGAAATGCCACCGTCCATCGGATGGGATGTTAAGCCGTGGCCCATATGTAGGAGAGCCATACTCTGTGCACGTTAAAAAACACGCTGGATGACCTTGATGGGAGGCTACCATCTGTCTCCCAACAGCTGATCCAACGGGTCCCCTCCCCAAACTTCTCTGAGCCTTCGGGGTTCATGTGACCTGGCCATTTAGTTTATGGTGTGCAAAAAAGTGCCGCTCAGAGGTTAAAAAACCCCAACTCTTTGCAGTGAACGTAAAAATGAGAAGAAAAAACTACATAAATTTATGAAGCAAGATTTGTAAAGTAAACTTACATTTTTCTAACAAAAATGTTTAACAAAATCAGCATTATTTCAAGTATAAAATAATATCATTTTTCAATGGAAAAATCACTGCTTTTTAATTTAAAAAATAACGTTTTACTAATAATTGTCTCAAAGGGACAAAGTGTAAAAATTTAATTTCACTGTTTTAAAAAATACTTAAATTTTAAATGCTCACCTTAAACACACAGTGAACGAATTTCCAGTAGAAAATCATACCAATTTTTGCATAAAGAGAAAAAATAAATTTTTGCTCGTGGAATCTGCTCAAGGAAAAACATACATTCATTCTTTACTAATATCCGTCTCCAAAGGAAACGTTTACAAAATAAAATTACATTTTTGAAAAAAAAAAATACTTAAAGCATTCATCTTAAACACAGCGAGTGAACATTATTTCCAGGGTGAACATTTATTTCGATATGAGGCGCACACATTTTGGCTCATGGAACTCTTTTTTTATTATTATTAATAACTGCTTCCGAGCAAGCCGAAATGTCCACATCTCCCATTTTATATTTTCCGGAGCGGATGTTGCCAAACGAAATGCAATCAGCACAGATGTCTGTTCGTAACAAAGTTAGGAGATAAACGAAATTCAAGCCTTCACCGGACGAGGCCAACTCCGAACTCGCTTCCAAATCAGTTACCGAAAAAAAAAAAATCCCGAGCGCTAAAGTGATGCTCAATAAAGTGGCAAAGGATGTTGCATCCAGACGGGAGTTGCATCCAGACGCAAAATGGATGAGTGCATCCGATGAGAGGAAAAGGAGACGAATGCAAATATGACACCGCATCCTCCAGGAAGAGGGCAAATGATGGAGGAACATAAAGATGAAAATCTTTTGGGAAAAATACATCTTGGAACATCATCTGCATCATGAATAAATTGACTATCATTATCTCGACAGTATGTTTGCGAAGGATATCTCGTTTCTTTCCTACAATGCAGGAGAATAATGCTTACGACAGACGAAATGCCTCACACGTGGATACTTTCTTACGTTAAAGACGATATTGAAGTTATTGTAAAACCTTAGCTGACAGGCCCATTTACGCCTTTCGCATTATTTCTGTAATAGAACCCTCTGCCATGCCAGCCGATGTTGTCTCTTGGAATGTATTATTTCCAATATCTTTCTTTTAGATTATACCTATTTTATTTCACATTTTAAATTATATACATTACTTAAAGTTGAAGGTTTTTACTGAACAACGCAAATTCCGATCCCAGAGGATGAAATTTATTTGTAAAATATTGGGTAAGACGTTGTAGGGCGTCTTCCTTTGAAATATGTGGCGGGGGTGGCTCAGTCGGTAGCGCGCCAGGCTCGTAATCTGTAGTTCCCAGGTTCGAGTCCCAGCTGGGTCAGCGTTGAGATTTATCTCCGCAAAATTCCCCGCCCTGCCCACGGTCAGTAGGGACACCGATGGGCTTGGAAAGGCCGCGTCGTAACGTCGGATGGGACGTTAAGCCGTGGCCCCATGTGCGGGAGAGCCATACCCTGTGCACGTTAAAGAACACGCTGGATGGCCTTGACGGGAGGCTACCATCTGTCTCCCAACAGCTGTTCCAGTGGGTCCCCTCCCCAAACCTTCTCTGAGCCTTCGGGGTCCATGTGACCTGGCCATTTAGCCCATGGTGTGCAAAAAAGTGCCGCTCAGAGGTAAAACAACCCAACCCAAAATATCAGAGAATTCCCATGTTATGTCGATGGAAATCTAACTTCGAAGCAATATAACTTCTAAAATATGCATTTGACAAAAATATATGACTGAAGGTAAATTAGAGTTTATAAACAAATCGATTTAAAATCAATTTTCAGTAATATTCATTCAGTTGGGTTGGGTTGTTTTACCTCTGAGCGGCACTTTTTTGCACACCATGGGCTAAATGGCCAGGTCACAGGGACCCCGAAGGCTCAGAGAAGGTTGGGGGAGGGTACCCACTGGAATATCTGTTGGGAGACAGATGGTAGCCTCCCGTCAAGGCCATCCAGCGTGTTCTTTAACGTGCACAGGGTATGGGGCTCTCCCGCACACGGGGCCACGGCTTAACGCCCCATCCGACGGACGGCGGCCTTTCCAAGCCCATCGGTGTCCCCTACTGACCGTGGGCAGGGCGGGGAATTTTGCGGAGATAAATCTCAACGCTGACCCAGCTGGGACTCGAACCTGGGAACTACAGATTACGAGCCTGGCGCGCTACCGACTGAGCCACCCCCGCCCCCTATTCATTCAGTGTTTAAAGATCTGTGGAAGACAAAATATTTAAAAATAAATTATCTAGTTTCATAAAAAAAAAACATTCGTTAATGTCTAATATCGAAATATCATTATGCCTTGCAAAACATATATTTATTTTATTGAATGGTTAGGAAAAATACTTATTATTCAAGTTATAATCGATATCTAATGTAAATACTGTGACGCATTTCTGTTGTGAAATGTTTCAGCTTCGATAACTCTTTAAATACGGAGGGGTGGCTCAGTCGGTAGCGCGCCAGGCTCGTAATCTGCAGTTCCCAGGTTCGAGTCCCAGCTGGGTCAGCGTTGAGATTTATCTCCGCAAAATTCCCCGCCCTGTCCACGGTCAGTAGGGGACACCGATGGGCTTGGAAAGGCCGCCGTCCGTCGGATGGGACGTTAAGCCGTGGCCCCTTGTGCGGGAGAGACATACCCTGTGCACGTTAAAGAACACGCTGGATGGCCTTGACGGGAGGCTTCCATCTGTCTCTCAACAGCCGTTCCAGTGGGTCCCCTCCCCCAACCTTCTCTGAGCCTTCGGGGTCCATGTGACCTGGCCATTTAGCCCATGGTGTGTAAAAAAGTGCCGCTCATAGGTAAAACAACCCACCTCAACAAAATGTCCAAGGCAGATACAATTCACCGCAAAAAAAAATGTGTATTTGAACAGACTTCAACAAATATACGCCACACGCTCAGAAAGATGGGGAGGAAATGAGCTATTTCAAAGAATAATTTTTATCCATAAATATCTCCACCCAAAACTGTCAAGATATTGTCCTCAGCATTTATTAACCTCATTCACATTCCTTCGTTTACTTACACTGCACTTCCAATATCAATACTCTCAACTTTTAAACTGAAAACTACTTCGGCAATCACTTCGGCTACAGAAGTGCCTTCCTTCCAGCAGCATAAAGTAAAGGATTACCATTCCAGTCGGGGCGCGGGTGGCTCAGTCGGTAGCGCGCCAGGCTCGTAATCTGTACTTCCCAGGTTCGAGTCCCAACTGGGTCAGCGTTGAGATTTATCTCCCAAAACTCCCCACCCTGCCCACGGTCGGTAGGGGAAACCGATGGTCTTGGAAAGGCCGCCGTCCGTCCGGTGGAACGTTAAGCGTGGCTCCTGTACGGGAGAGCCATACAGTGGATTGCCTTGACGGGAGGCTACCATCTGTCTCCCAACAGCTGTTCCCGTGGGTCCCCTCCCCCAACCTTCTCTGAGCGTTCGGGGTCCATGTGACCTGGCCATTTAGCCCATGATGTGCAAAAAAGTGCCGCTCAGAGTTAAAACAACCCAACGTTAAAGAACACGCCGGATGGCCCTTGACGGGAGGCTACTATCTGTCTCCCAACAGCTATTCCAGTGGGTCCCCTCCCCCAACCTTCTCTGAGCCTTCGGGGTCCATGTGACCTGGCCATTTAGCCCATGGTGTGCAAAAAAGTGCCGCTCAGAGGTAAAACAACCCAACAACTCACTCTGTGTTTAAGGTGAGCATTTAAAATTTAAAGTATTTTTTAAAACCATGAAATTTAATTTTTACACTTTGTCCCTTTGAGACAATTATCAGTAAAACATCATTTTCTAAGTTAAAATGCGGTAATTTTTTTCATTGAAAAATGATATTATTTTCTACTTGAAATAATGCTCACTTTGTTAAAGATTTTTGTTATAAAAATTTAAGTTTACTTTACAAATCTTGCTTCATAAATTTATTAGGCTGTTTTTTCTTCTTATTTTTACGTTCACTGCAAAGATTTCGGTTGGTTTATTTTACCTCTGAGTGGCACTTTTTTGCACACCATGGGATAAATGGCCAGGTCACATGGACCCCGAATGCTCAGAGAAGGTTTGAGAAGGAACACAGAACACTCCCCAAACCTTTCTCTGAACTACTAGCAGCAGAAAACTTTCCACAAAAAAGTGTAAATAAGAGATAAACAACCAGCTGTAGTTATTTTTGCAGTGAGAGCGGGTGCAGCTCAGTCGGTAGCGCGCCAGATTCGTAATCTGTAGTTCCCAGGTTCCAGTGCCAGCTGGATCAGCGTTGAGATTTATCTCCGCAAAATTCCCCGCCCTGCTCCTGGTCAGTAGGGGACACCGATGGGCTTGGAAATGCCACCGTCCGTCTGATGGGATGTTAAGCGGTGGCCCCATGTGTAGGAGAGCCATACTCTGTGCACGTTAAAAAACACGCTGGATGACCTTGATGGGAGGCTACCATCTGTCTCCCAACAGCTGATCCAACGGGTCCCCTCCCCAAACTTCTCTGAGCCTTCGGGGTTCATGTGACCTGGCCATTTAGTTTATGGTGTGCAAAAAAGTGCCGCTCAGAGGTAAAAAAACCCAACCCAACTCTTTGCAGTGAACGTAAAAATAAGAAGAAAAAAAACAACATAAATTTATGAAGCAAGATTTGTAAACTTAAATTTTTCTAACAAAAATGTTTAACAAAATCAGCATTATTTCAAGCATAAAATAATATCATTTTTCAATGGAAAAATCACCGCTTTTTAATTTAGAAAATGACGTTTTTACTAATAATTGTCTCAAAGGGACAAAGTGTAAAAATTTAATTTCGTTGTTTTAAAAAATACTTAAATTTTAAATGCTCACCTTAAACACACAGTGAACGAATTTCCAGTAGAAAAACATACCAGTTTTTGCATAAAGAGAAAAAATAGATTTTTGCTCGTGGAATCTGCTCAAGGAAAAACATACATTCATGCTTTACTAATATCCGTCTCCAAAGGAAACGTTTACAAAATAAAATTACATTTTTGAAAAAAAAAATACTTAAAGCATTCATCTTAAACACAGTGAGTGAACATTATTTCCAGTAGAAATGAATACCATATTTCGATATAAAGCGCACGCATTTTGGCTCATGGAACTCTTTTTTTATTATTATTATTATTAATAACTGCTTCCAAGCAAGCCGAAATGTTCACATCTCCCATTTTATATTTTCCGGAGCGGGTGTTGCCAAACGAAATGCAATCAGCCCAGATGTCTGTTCGTAACAAAGTTAGGAGATAAACGAAATTCAAGCCTTCACCGGACGAGGCCAACTCCGAACTCGCTTCCAAATCAGTTACCGAAAAAAAAAAAATCCCGAGCGCTAAAGTGATGCTCAATAAAGTGGCAAAGGATGTTGCATCCAGACGGGAGTTGCATCCAGACGCAAAATGGATGAGTGCATCCGATGAGAGGAAAAGGAGACGAATGCAAATATGACACCGCATCCTCCAGGAAGGGGGCAAATGATGGAGGAACATAAAGATGAAAATCTTTTGGGAAAAATACATCTTGGAACATCATCTGCATCATGAATAAATTGACTATCATTATCTCGACAGTATGTTTGCGAAGGATATCTCGTTTCTTTCCTACAATGCAGGAGAATAATGCTTACGACAGACGAAATGCCTCACACGTGGATACTTTCTTACGTTAAAGACGATATTGAAGTTATTGTAAAACCTTAGCTGACAGGAACATTTGCACCTTTCGCATTATATCTGTAATAGAACCCGCTGCCATGACAGCCGATGTTGTCTCTTGGAATGTATTATTTCCAATATCTTTTTTTTTTAGATTATACCTATTTTATTTCACATTTTAAATTATATACATTACTTAAAGTTGAAGGTTTTTACTGAACAAGGCAAATTCCGATCCCAGAGGATGAAATTTATTTGTAAAATATTGGGTAAGACGTTGTAGGGCGTCTTCCTTTGAAATATGTGGCGGGGGTGGCTCAGTCGGTAGCGCGCCAGGCTCGTAATCTGTAGTTCCCAGGATCGAGTCCCAGCTGGGTCAGTGTTGAGATTTATCTCAGCAAAATTCCCCGCCTTGCCCACGGTCAGTAGGGGACACCGATGGGCTTGGAAAGGCAGCCGTCCGTCGGATGGGACGTTAAGCCGTGGCCCCGTGTGCGGGAGAGCCATACCCTGTGCACGTTAAAGAACACGCTGGATGGCCTTGACGGGAGGCTACCATCTGTCTCCTAACAGCTGTTCCAGTGGGTCCCCTCCCCCAACCTTCGGGGTCCATGTGACCTGGCCATTTAGCCCATGCTGTGCAAAAAAGTGCCGCTCAGAGGTAAAACAACAACCCAACAACTTTAAATACGGAAGAGATATTGTTGTAAATCGAGATTTAAATACATTTGATTATGATCTTTAATTTACCTTCAGTCACATTTTTCAATTAAATGCATAGTTTAGAAGTTAAAGATCTTCGAGATTAAATTCCCATTGTTGACATGGAAATTTTTTAACATTTTGGTAGGGGCAGTATGTAATTCGGTTAGAAGAACTAGTTCGAATCTGGTGTTGGTTTTCTTTTTTTAGCGTTTTTATTTTCGGAAAAATATTCTGTAGATATCCTTGCATGTTTACAAGAAATTGGGTAGACGTTAACGCATACCTTCCAGAAAATTTAAAGGGTTTTGAAAGATTCTTAACAAAAATTACTCTGCTTTCCTTGGATGTTCAGGGGCGGAGGTGGCTCAGTCGGTAGCGTGCCAGGCTCGTAATCTGTAGTTCCCAGGTTCGAGTCCCAGCTGGGTCAGCGTTGAGATTTATCTCCGCAAAATTCCCCCGCCCTGCCCACGGTCAGTAGGGGACACCGATGGCCTTGGAAAGGCCGCCGTCCGTCGGATGGGACGTTAAGCCGTGGCCCCGTGTGCGGGAGAGCCATACCCTGTGCACGTTAAAGAACACGCTGGATGGCCTTGACGGGAGGCTACCATCTGTCTCCCAACAGTTGTTCCAGTGGGTCCCCTCCCCCAACCTTCTCTGAGCCTTCGGGGTCCTTGTGACCTGGCCATTTAGCCCATGGTGTGCAAAAAAGTGCCGCTCAGAGGTAAAACAACCCAACCCAACCCTTGCATGTTCACCTTAAATTTTACCAAACGTCAGCGATAGTATTCACCTGAAAATTTTGTGAAAATTATCAGGTGGTTCCTTATCCAAACTTCTATACACTTCTCTGAAACTCACATTCTGAGGATATTTTTAGATATTTATCCAAAATTACGGGGATAGATGTCTACCCAAAATTTTGCTGGCATCTAAAATATCTTCCCAAAATTTTACAGACGCAGTTGAAAATTTACCCAAAACTCTGCTGACATTTATAGATATTTATCCAAAACTCTGCTGGAATTATAGATACTTACCCAAAACTCTGCTGGAATTATAGATACTTACCCAAAACTCTGCTGACATTCATAGATACTTATCCAAAATTCTGCTAACATTTACTGGTACTCAAAAACTCTGCAGATCCCCTTAGAGATAATTTCTGTGACGTCATAGACATCTACCCAAAATTCTTCTGACATCACTTCATCTTTAACCGGGGGCGGGGGTGGCTCAGTCGGTAGCGAGCCAGGCTCGTAATCTGTAGTTCCCAGGTTCGAGTCCCACCTGGGCAGGCGTTGAGATTTATCTCCGCAAAATTCCCGGCCCTGCTCACAGTCAGTAGGGGACACCGATGGGCTTCAAAAGGCCGCCGTCCGTCGGATGAGACGTTAAGCCGTGGCCCCTTTGTGTGGGAGAGCCATACCCTGTGCACGTTAAAGAACACGCTGGATGGCCTTGACGGGAGGCTAACATCTGTCTCCCAACAGCTGTTCCAGTGGGTCCCCTCCCCCAACCTTCTCTGAGCCTTCGGGGTTCTTGTGACCTGGTCATTTAGCCCATGGTGTGCAAAAAAGTGCCGCTCAGAGGTAAAACATCCCAACGTTAAAGAACACGCTGGATGGCCTTGACGGGAGGCTACCATCTGTCTCCCAACAGCTATTCCAGTGGGTCCCCTCCCCCAACCTTCTCTGAGCCTTCGGGGTTCTTGTGACCTGGTCATTTAGCCCATGGTGTGCAAAAAAGTGCCGCTCAGAGGTAAAACATCCCAACGTTAAAGAACACGCTCTGAGCCTTCGGGGTCCATGTGACCTGGTCATTTAGCCCATTGGCAAAAGTCTGCAATTTACGGTAGTTCCTAGATGCATAATCAAAATGTCTGAGGTCTTCCCGAAATGCATTCTCAACATTTTGAATATTTCCCTAGTGCTTAATCGACTTATTTACAGAAGGTGTCTCTAGATGAAATTAAAACCTCCAAACATCCTTTCTTGCGTACACAAATTCTATGGACATCACTTGATTGCTTCCTCCATATTGCAGACGTCATTGATTGCATATCCAAATTTTTAAAACATCCGAGATTCTGCACCAACATTCAACCATTGAACCTCAGTAACCAAGTAGACTTCGCACAATTTCAATAATTTACTATAATTAATTAAGAAACGAGATAAAGATTGGATATGGTATAAAAATAGCACAAAAAAATTTAGGAAAAATTTTGTGTGGTGTTAAAAAAATTTAGTGACCAAATCAGTTTGCAAAAAAAAAAAAACTTGCTTTACGAACCAAAATTGCAAGGTAAGAAGAAATGGTTGGGTTGTTTATTTCTGAGAGATACTTTTTTCTACACAATGGGCTAAATGAACAGGTCACAAGGACCCCAAAGGCTCAGAGATAAAAGAAGGGCGGGGGAGGGGACCCAGTAAAACGGCTTTTGGGAGACAGATGATAGCCTCCCCTCAAGTCTTTCCAGAAGGAAGAGACTTTTGTCAAAACTTCAGGAGCCTTGGGGAGGTCCACATACCGTAGTTACCAGGATTAACGCCATAGTATATCGCATTCCGTCCAACTGCAAAGTGTAAGGTAGTTCAAGTGGATCATTTGGCCCCGTTTCATGGAAAAAAAAATCAAGAACCTTCGGATTCAAGGACTGTACAGTCGCTCAAAAAAGTATCCGAACACTATGGTTGATTACAGAATTCAGAAAAAATATCTGGCAACGTTTTTTTTAGAAATTAGTAATCTGGCAACCTTCGTGTCACGTGACACGTGGTCAATCACGCTTGAGCGATCTGGCGTGTATCTAGAGCAGTGGTTCTCAACTTTTTATGCTTCACGTACCCCCTGGAAAGGTGTATGTAACTGGCGTACTCCTTATGTAGATAGATAAAACTATAGTTATGTTATAACAATGGGAATAAAATAAAACATATAATATATAACATATATCTAGCGACTTTTGAGCTCTCACGGAGTACCCCAAAATATTTTTCCGCGTACCCCACGTTGAGAACCTCTGATCTAGAGTGGTGGGGGTTTGATTCCCCCGCATCAGCGGTAATTTTTTTCAGATGTTTTTAACAATTGTTGAAGTCTATTTCTACAGGTAATCTGTGAATTTACTACGGACAGTTGGGTTGTTTTACCTCTGAGCGGCACTTTTTTGCACACCATGGGCTAAATGGCCAGGTCACATGGACCCCGAAGGCTCAGAGAAGGTTGGCGGAGGGGAACCACTGGAACAGCTGTTGGGAGGCAGATGGTAGCCTCTCGTCAAGGCCATCCAGCGTGTTCTTTAACGTGAACAGGGTATGGCTGCCCCGCACACGGGGCCACGGCTTAACGTCCCATCCGACGGACGGCGGTCTTTCCAAGCCCATCGGTGTGCCCTACTGATCGTGGGCAGGGCGGGGAATTTTGCGGAGATAAATCTCAACGCTGACCCAGCTGGGACTCGAACCTGGGAACTACAGATTACGAGCCTGGCGCGCTACCGACTGAGCCACCCCCTCCTCAGCAGAAAAACGACAGATACATCCATGCCTTGCCTGGGGCTCGAACCCAGGTCCCTTAGATCAGCAGCCAAGCGCGCTAACCACTTGGCCACGGGACATATATTAGTAACCAAAATTAGTTTCTACGTTTATAAATAAATAGTAACAGTTTTAATTTGTATATTTGATCTATATTTAGTAATTTCAGTTAGATAAAGTTCCATGTTTGAAAAGTCAGATTTCGTTTATAAATCACAATTTTAATTGCATATTTTTGTATCTGAATCAATCATTTGAAATAAATTTTAGGTGCTTTTCCTAGTACACCTATCCCTCGATTTACACGGTACTCAGTTCACACAATTTTGGCTTTGCACGGTCAAGAAATGCAACCAGTTTCGATTTACACGGTACTGACTGAGATTTCCTTTCTATGTACAGTTGCTCAAAAAAGTATCCGAACGCTCTCTCATGTGTCTTAAGTATATCATAATCTTTGATTAGCCGTCCCGTGTCCGAGTGGTTAGCGCGCTTGGCTGCTGATCTAAGGGACCTGGGTTCAAGCCCCGGGTAAGGCATGGATGTTCGTGTTGTTTTCTGCTGAGGTCCTGCCATCCTCTCAGATCTTCTACTATGGCATATAAACTGACAGGCTCCTGTCAGACCTCTGTGGCAAGCAGCTGCTTGAGGGGGTATTTATTATTTATTTTTTAATCTTTGATTTGAGGAGCTGAAATTTAAGATATTGTGTTAGATACAACGTTTATAATCAATAAAGTAGTACACAATTGCTTTCACGTCGTTATCAATGCTTAAGATCCTACCGTTTTAGGAATACGTTTTACTTTTGAAATGGTGTATATTTTACATGTAATTTCATTTATTCCATCCCACTGTTTTTTAATATTAGACCCTGACATGAGAAATAATCTTTTTTAAGCCATTCTTAATTTGTTTACCTCGTAATGATCTAAATTCATCACTTAATTCCTTATTAAGGACGATTTTTAAGCTTTTATATAATTCATCTTTTCTTCAATTAGTCTGAGATCCACGGTTGACGTTGAAATCTTTTGCGATGTATTTTTTTTTTCGTTTACTGTACAGAGTTTTACAGTATTCTTAAATTTATTACGAAATTTTTCAACATTGATTTCGTCATTATTTTCTCCATCAAAAGAAGTTCCACACTTTTTCTTTCAATATTGACTCAAGTTTTTTTGGGGTTTTTTTTGTAATTTCTATATTGTTTTGTGACAATTTCAAGTTTTCGGTTGTTTCTTTGACAAATCGAATCGTCGCTATTTAATGATCTGTTAGTTCGTCTTGGGAAAGGCCACTTGTCTGTTGGATGGTATATTAAGTTGTGGCGCCATGTGCACGAAACCCTTAAACTATTCTCATTGAAGAACACTCTGGATGGCCTTGACGAGAGGCTTGGGTTGGGTTGTTTTAACTCTGAGCGGCACTTTTTTGCACACTATGGGCTAAATGGCCAGGTCACATGGACCCCGAAGGCTCAGAGAAGGTTGGGGGAGGGGACCCACTGGAACAGCTGTTGGGAGACAGATGGTAGCCTCCCGTCAAGGCCATCCAGCGTGTTCTTTAACGTGCACAGGGTATGTTAAGCTCTCCCGCACACGGGGCCACTGCTTAACGTCCCATCCGACGGACGGCGGCCTTTCCAAGCCCATCGGTGTCCCCTACTGACCGTGGGCAGGGCGGGGAATTTTGCGGAGGTAAATCTCAACGCTGACCCAGATGGGACTCGAACCTGGGAACTACAGATTACGAGCCTGGCGCGCTTCCGACTGAGCCACCCCCGCCCCGACGAGAGGCATTCATGTATCTCTTAGCAGGTTCCCTTCCCATAAACGTCTCTGAGACCCAGGGGTCTTAATGACCTGGCCATTTAACACATTGTGTGCAAGAAAATGCGGCTCAACGATAAACCATCCAAACCGAATAGCTTCGACAACAGATTTTGATCACTCTTCTGACAACTGTCCAGTTCACCATCCCAGCTCGGAGCATTTCGGTTCCTTGTGACCTGGCCATTTCGTCCATTTTACGCGCAAAAAAGAGCAGTTAAAACAACCCAATTCAATCTTTTGGGGACTTCCTCGTGTAACAGATGTTACACTCTCTGTCCCGCTTGTTGCCAGATGCTACCACAAGGGGGAGGGGCTAAAAAATTGTCTCCCTTTCTCCTTCCTCTCCCGTCCATTGCTTCTTCTCTTCCATCTTTATTTCCCACTCGCTCCCCTGTTCTTGAGCGTGCTCGTCACAAATGCCGTTAGCAGCAAAAGAAGAGAAAGAAAGAAAGAGCAAGAAGATGCGGAAGGGGGATCATAAGAGACAGCCGCGTTTCAACAAAAACGTTTGGTAAATGCATCACGTTTTGCGTTTGTACATCTGCCAATGTTTCTCCATTCCGCGGAATAAAGCGTTAGTGTCGAGGAAACGCTCGTGAGGGAGAGAGGGCTACAGCAGCAGGTTCTTGCTTGGTAAGATTCTCCAGGTGTTGGAAGGAAAAGAAACACCAGAGGAAGCGTAATATAAATTTATTGTCCAGCCCGTGCTCCCCATTCTTCGAGCCCCCGTCTCCCAGCTCTTCATTCTCATCCTCCTCCTCCTCCTCATCCTCCCATCTCTTCCCCCATCCCAACCCCCACCCCATTTCCCCCTCTCTCCCTTCGTGCCACTTAAGTCGTATTATCGACTCCCAGCATCCCTTGGTGCAGTTGCAGCCATTAAAGGCATCCAGCACGCACACACTAAGAGATGAGAACAACATCTTTCCATGTCACTACTTTATCTGGATTTCTTCCTCGCCTTGTTTACCAACTAGAGGAGGAACAGGGGTTCTGACTTTCCATCCTTATTTTTTGTGTGTGTGGCGTTGCCTGTAGGGTAAAAATCTTTTCTTATCCTCCTTGTAGCACTTATTCCAAAAGGATGATTCGTAAGAGGATGAATATCTCTGTAACTTGCTCTTCTCTCAATGGCATAATGTCGTTTTATAAAACAATATGTCTTTCGCTTCGGAAACTGTGTTGCGATGTATTCCAGTTTCATCGCTCTTTGGTTGGTTATTTTACCCCTGAGCTGTTGTTTACCACAATGGGCTAAATGGCCAGGTCACAAGGATCCGAAGGCTCATAGAAGGTTGGAGGAAAGGGACCCACTGGATAGCCATTAACACACAGATGGTAGCCTCCACCTAGCGTGTTCTTTAATGTATACAAGCTATGGCTGTTTTACCTCTGAGCGGTTGTTTACCACAATGGGCTTAATGACCAGATCACAAGGATCCGAAAGCTCATAGAAGGTTGGAGGAAAAGGACCCACTGGACAACCATTAACACACAGATGGTAGCCTCCACCTAGCGTGTTCTTTAACGTATACAAGCTATGGATGTTTTACCTCTGAGCGGTTGTTTACCACAATGGGCTAAATGGCCAGGTCATAAGGATCCGAAGGCTCATAAAAGGTTGGAGGAAGGGGACTCACTGGATAACCATTAACACACAGATGGTAGCCTCCACCTAGCGTGTTCTTTAACGTATACAAGCTATGGCTGTTTTACCTCTGAGCGGTTGTTTACCACAATGGGCTAAATGGCCAGGTCACAAGGATCCGAAAGCTCATAGAAGGTTGGAGGAAATGGACTCACTGGATAGCCATTAACACACAGATGGTAGCCTCCACCTAGCGTGTTCTTTAACGTATACAGGTTATGGCTGTTTTACCTCTGAGCGGTTGTTTACCACAATGGGCTAAATGGCCAGGTCACAAGGATCCGAAAGCTCATAGAAGGTTGGAGGAAAGGGACCCACTGGATAGCCATTAACACACAGATGGTAGCCTCCACCTAGCGTGTTCTTTAACGTATACAAGCTATGGCTCTCCCGCATTCAGAGTCCATCAGACGGTAGAGTACCTGATTACTATTCCAGCTTTTTTTATTATAATTTTTTTAATTATTACAAAAGAGTGAAATAAAATTAAAAGCCAAAAATGGAGTGTTTTAAGTTCCTGAAATTCCAAAATATGATTTCATTTTGTTCGTGTTAATTAACACCACAATACGGATTTAAATATGGAAATGATGTCCTGATATCACACCATTTTATGATGCAAGGTCACACCATAAGCTGATGTAACATTACGCAGTCTTTTAATACTGTACGATTTACGGCACCGAAGGTACAGTCACTCAAAAAAATATCCGAACACTATAGTTGATTACAGAATTCAGAAAAAATATCTGCAACGATTTTTTTTAGAAATTAGTGATCTGGCCACCTTCGTGTCACGTGACACCACTCCCACAACCTTCTCTGAGCCATCGGGGTCCTTGTGACCTCGCCATTTAGCCCATTGTGTGCAAAAAAGTGACGCTCAGAGGTAAAACAATCCAAACCATTCCAGTCTTTTTCAAAGAAAGAGAGAGAGGCAGCACAACGAGTGCCCCAGGAAACTTCATAATCTGTTCTCTTTCTTATTGAATATTTCATTCAGCAGAAGAAGAAAAACAATCTCTATATATATATAAAACAACACGCAAGAAGCAAAATACAGCGAGCGATAAGCTTCAATGGTCTCGAAGTGATTTATTTCGTTGCCGCGAGCCCTCACATTAAATGAAACACAAGAAGCTGGAATGGGGCCAATGCAGAGTGAGTTCTTCTTTTTATTAAGCAGAGAAAAAAAAGAGGAATTATAACTCAAGTCTCGATATCTCGCTTTGAATTCTCTTTACCTTTGAAAGGGAGTATCATCAGACGTAATATGTCCTCATGAAACATTCAGAGAAGGAGTGAATAGGAGGTTTGAAGTTTCTGATCTCTCTCATTCAGAGTTATAGGAAGATCTCGTGCTTGTTAGAAACGGAAAGAAGACTTCATCCTCTTCCAGAACGACATTGCTTGCGAACCATTTGTATACAAATGCTATAGATCTGGTCTCAGAAAAGATAATGAAGAAGACGTCTTCTTAGTTTTTTATTTCTTTCGAGAATCTCGTTTTTTTTTTGGTCCCTGTTCTTTTGTGATTTAGAAAGGGAACAAGTTAAAAAAAGAAACAGGAACGTGAGAGAGAGTGTTTGAAATTATATTGCTTCTCTTTTCCCCTTTGTCCTTTATATCCATTTAAAATCAGATAAAATATTATTTATTGTCCACTTTTTCCCCCGAAGTGAGCTTTTGTGAGATATTTCGCAATGAATCCTTCTTTTTCTTTTTTTTTCATTTTCGCCTCGAAACCTCGCTTTCCTTTCATTAATAATAATATATGTGTTGGAAATGGAATCCCTAATAAAAGGTACCCCAATTCCGTCTTGTTATGTATTCCTTATTCTTTTTTTTTTTCGCTTTTAACTATGCGAAATATTAGTTCTCTTCGGAAACAAAAAAATATATTATTTGATCAAATTTTATCAAAATAAATTGAATAGAGGTGCTTCGAGGCAGAATCGTTTTCCTCAAATATTTAGTGAAATAAATATTTTTTTCTTCAAACACTTTTGTTTTTTGTCCCCGCAATTGCGTAAAGTTTCGAGTTGCAGAGATTCTAAGGCTGTATTGCTCAAAAGATGGATCGTCTTTATCTACTGATTACACTTTTCTGCGCACTATGAGATAAAAAACTGGACCACAAGGATCGCAATAGTTGAGTAGAGAAAAAGAATCTTCTATCCAGCTTTTAGTAAACAGATAGATGCCTCTCGTCCCATTCAGGGTGTTTCTTTAGCGAACACATTGTTTTCATCTCCTGGATACAAAGGGATTGGAATATATTAGCTAAGTCGGTAGAGCGTTAGTCTCGTAGTCTGGGGGAGGGGGCGGCTCAGTCGGTAGCGCGCCAGGCTCGTAATCTGTAGTTCCCAGGCTCGAGTCCCAGCTGGGTTAGCGTTGAGATTTTTCTCCGCAAAATTTCCCCGCCCTGCCCACGGTCAGTAGGGGACACCGATGGGCTTGGAAAGGCCGCCGTCCGTCGGATGGGATGTTAAGCCGTGGAACCGTGTGTGGGAGAGCCATACCATGTGCACGTTAAAGAACACGCTGGATGGCCTTGACGGGAGGCTACCATCTGTCTCCCAACAGCTGTTCCAGTGGGTCCCTTCCCCCAACCTTCTCTGAGCCTTCGGGGTCCATGTGACCTGGCCATTTAGCCCATGGTGTGCAAAAAAAGTGCCGCTCAGAGGTAAAACAATCCAATCTCGTAGTCTGCACTTCCCAGATTAGGTGCCGCTTGAGTGAGAGTTGAGATTTTTTTTCCATAAAGCTTCTAGCCGTGCCCTCAGTCATTTGCGGTCACCGATAGACTTAGAAAGGCCGCCGTCCATTGGATGGGACGTTAAGTCGTGGCACCGTGTGCGGAAGAGCCATACCCTGTGTACGTTAAAGTACACGCTGAATGGCCTTGACGGGAGGCTACCATCTGTCTTCAAACAGCTATCCAGGGTCCCCTCCCCCAACCTTCTATTAGCTCTCAGGATCCTTATGACCTGGCGGTTTAGCCCATTTTGCGCAAAAAAGGGCCACTCAAAAACAAAACAATCCAATCCAGATTCGCGTTCCATCTGTTCCGGTATTGAGAATTATCTACCCTAAACTCCCAACCTGCTCTCGGTGAGAAAAGGTTACCTGAGAGCTTGGAAAGGACGCTCTCTGTCGAATGAGACATTAAGCCGTGGTACCGTATGGAGGGGAGTCATACCCTGTGCACGATAGACAACACGCTGGATGGTCTTGATGGGAGGCTTCCATCTGTCTCCTAGCATCTGTCTAATGGGTCCTTTTCCCCCACCCTTCTCTGAGCCTTTGAGGTTCCTGTGACCTGGCCATTTAGCATATTCATCATCATCATCATCATCCTCAAGCAGCCATGGGCTACGGAGGTCCAACCAGACCGCGCAGTTTAATTTTCCAAGCATATCTGTCCTGAGCTACATCTGCTGCATCCGGCCACTGCACCCAATTCTAACAAGGTCCTGTTTGACATTGTCTGCCCACCGCATCCTAGGTCTCCCCCTCCTTCTGAGGCCTCTAGGCACACTGTTCATAACCCTATTCGCCAATCTATAATTATCCACACGGGCAACATGGCAAAACCAGCGGAGTCTCTCTCTGCAAAATATGCTGCTTAAAGGAGGTTGCAGACTCCTTTGCCTAACCTCATCATTAGTTACAAAGTTAAACCACCTAATACCCAAGATACTACGTAAGCATCTAGAATCAAAAGCATCTAGTTTCCTGTTATCTTGTTTACACAGCGTCCAAGTTTCACTACCATAATTAACCCTAGAAAGAACCAAACTATTATACAGCCTAATTTTAGTCTTTAGGTGTATACGCCTATTTCTCCACACTCTCCATAGATTCTTAAAAGTCCCGGCAGCAATCCCTATTCGTCTGTTAATCTCATGCCGCACATCACCATTATCGGTTACATTGCTCCCAAGATAATTAAACTGTGACACCTGCTCAAGACTGCAACCATTCAGATTAACTGAATCACAGCCTGCCTGACCAATTTTCATCACTTTAGTTTTCTCTCTGTTTATAACCAAACCTACCCTACTACCAGTTTCATCAACAGCTCGAATGAAAGAGTTCATCTCATCAACATCATTTGCCAAAAGGGCTAAATCATCAGCATAATCTAAATCAGAAATTTTCATATCTCCAGTTCATTTAAGCCCAAATTCTTTCCCTTGAAGTGAATTTCGCATAATATAATCAATAACCAAGCTAAAGAGAAAAGGAGACAAAATGCACCCTTGTCGAACACCAGAAGTAATGCTAAACCAATTGCTTACAAGCCTTACCAACTCTCACACACGACTCAGTGTTATCATAGAGAGCTTTCATTATGTTAACTAACTTGTCTGGTATCTAAATCGTATGATATAACGATTTCACAATCAACCACAAATTATGACGATCAACAGAGTAGAAAGCCTTTTTGAAATCAACAAAGCAAGCAACCAAAGGTTTCTGAAACTCTAAACATTTCTCAAGAATCTGCCTAAGTGAAAATATCTGATCTACACATCCCCTACCACTTCTGAATCCACATTGCTCATCACGTAATTGACTGTCAATCAGATTCTTAATTCTATTAAGCACAATCATGGAAAGAACTTTACCTGGAACAGAGAGTAGGCTGATACCCCTATAGTTATCACAAGAACTGCGATCACCTTTTCTGAAAATAGGGATAACAATAGCTCTGGTAAAATCCTTAGGAACCATGCCTTTATCATAAAAGATATTCAAAATTTCAGTCATCCAAGTGGTAACCGAAACATTCCCAGCTCTGGGCATTTCATTAGTAATTTCATCTACCCCTGGGGATTTATGAAGTCTAAGTTACATAGCCAAAATAATACAGCCAAAATAACTTCAGACTGTGTTATAGGTCAAACATAAAAGCCACCAATGCATCTATCATCATTGCAAACAATGGGAGTAGAACTAACCACATAGTTTAGAACACCACTGAAATGCTCAGCTCATCTAGCCACGACAAAATCATCCCCGTCCATAACCTTACCTTGTTTATCCTGCAATCCTTGTATGCCTCTCCGTTTTCTACCACATAAAACATTAACTATCTGGTACAGCTCTCTGCTGTTGTGCTGCCTAACTGCTTCCTCAGCTTTGTCAGCTAAGCCATCAAGCCAAAGATTCTTATCAGTAGCTAACTGATCCTTTACACGTTTATTAAGCTCTCTGTAATCCTTTCTATTAGGACTAGTAGGGTACTGATTAAGGACATTCCTGCAATTCCTTCTTTCTGAAATAAGCCCAAGTGCCTTATCACTTAAATAATTCTGTCTCCTCTGCTCCGTTTTTCCTAAAAGAGTACTGTTAGTGTCCAAAAAAGCCTGTTTAAAATGGCCCCATTCTTCCTCAACTTTAGTAGTAAGCAAACCATGACTGTCATAATGACTAAGTAACCTATTATGGAAAGCTTTAGCTATAACTGGTCTTTCAGAGCTTCAGTATTAAATGTAATTTTTTTAAATTTAACACACTTTTTAAGTTTAAGTTGCAAGACACTTTTAACAATGTAATGGTCAGATCCAATTTCAGCTCCCCTATATGACCTGGTATTCCTAACAGAACTAGCCTATTTGCTGTTAACTAATATATAATCAATCATATTCTTATGCAGCCCATCATGTGAAATCCATGTGTACTTATATATGTGTCCCTTAAAACCTATCCTTCTCATCCACATCGGCATCCTCAGTGGGGGCATAACAGCAGATAACATTCAAGTCTTTAAAGCTTGTCTGAAATTTTGCTGTAAGAAACCTTTCATTAATGCACTCATATCCTAGAAGAGCATCACTAGCATGTCTGCTGAGCAACAGACCCACGCCTTGGTAAATGCTTTCCATCCTCCCTCCCTGAAAAGAGAAATTTAAAGTTATTTTTAAGTATCTCCCTTCCCCTGTCCATCTGGTCTCTTGCAAGCCTAGAATATCTAGGTTATGGTGCTGGAATTCCTTCGTGAGGATATCGAGAGAATTGTTTAGCATATTGCCTTAAAAAAAAAAAGCGCCACTCATTGCTGAAACAAACCAGCCAGGTTCGTAATCTGTAGTTCCCAGGTTCGAGTCCCAGCTGGGTCAGCGTTGAGATTTATATCCGCAAAATCCCCCCCCCCCTGCTCACGGTCAGTAGGGAACACCGATGGGCTTGGAAAGACAGCCGTCCGTCGGATGGGACGTTAAGCCGTCGTTCCGTGTGCGAATGAGTCATACCCTGTGCACGTTAAAGAACATACTGGATGGCCTTGACGGGAGGCTACCATCTGTCCCCCAACAGCTGTTCCAGTGGGTCTCCTCCCCCAACCTTCTCTGAACCTTCGGGGTCTTTGTGACCTGGCTATTTAGCCCATGGTGTGAAAAAAGTGCCGCTCAGAGGTAAAAGAACCCAACAAAAGTCAAAATAAATTTCCATACGTCCCATCCACATCCCTCCTTGGTTGTTTCCATCCTTCGAATTTGTAATAAAATCCAAAATATTAATTTTTGTGATATATACAGGATTATTAAAAAGAAAAGTATCGAGATTATTTAGACTAGTTATGCCACTGATCTAAGTGATGACTATCAAAAAGAATTAATACGTCATCAATTAGTTTATCTCCAATAATAACTTTAAAAAAACTTCACATTCTATCTTCTACAGGGGGCGGGGGTGGCTCAGTCGGCAGCGCGCCAGGCTCGTAATCTGTAGTTCCCAGGTTCGAGTCCCAGCTGGGTCAGCGTTGAGATTTATCTCCGCAAAATTTCCCGCCCTGCCCACGGTCAGTAGGGGACACCGATGGGCTTGGAAAGGCCGCCGTCCGTCGGATGGGACGTTAAGCCTTGGCCCCGTGTGCGGGAGAGAGCCATACCGTGTGCACGTTAAAGAACACGCTGGATGGTCTTGACGGGAGGCTACCATCTGTCTCCCAACAGCTGTTCCAGTGGGTCCCCTCCCCCAACCTTCTCTGAGCCTTCGGGGTCCATGTGACCTGGCCATTTAGCCCATGGTGTGCAAAAAAGTGCCGCTCAGAGGTAAAACAACCCAACCTATCTTCTACAGAGTTATGACACAAGCCTATCAGTTTAACACACCACGTAAAAAACTTGTAACGATGGCAAGACCTCAACAACAGAAAAAACGCAAGCAATAAGATCCCATCCGGGAATCGAACTCACACTTCTTTGACCAGAATTCTAAACACTCAATCCTTCAGATGAAGAGTTAAACAAGAAGTGGAAAACAATTTAAAATCCTTTTCGCATTTCCAGTGACTTTCTCTCAAGCTCTTATCATCCTTCAAAAGCTCCCTTATTTCCCTCCCCCCCACCAACTTAAGACTTCCTCTTTGGAGCTAACAGACAATCCTTTCCTCTGGAATAATTATTCGTCAGGATCTTAATCTCCTTAGCTAATTGGCATCACTTGTTGAAAACTCCCCTATTCCTTCCTTCCTTGGTTGTTCTCTTCCCCCCCAACCCCCTTTTATCTCCCCCACACGAATGTTTTCCCCCACTTTCCCTACACTTTTTCCCAAATTCGCGATTTAAGACGCGAGAATCTTGGTGAGAAAGCAGACTCCGTTATTGGGAATCTATCAGCAACAGACCAGGCCTTCGGAGAACCTTGACGATAGAGGCCGAAATTTCTGAGCTCCTCCTGAAGCTCGTTAATTTCCTCCACAGGAAAACGATCGCTGGTTTGATGGACTGACTACTTAATGCGCTCGCCGTGCACGCTCCATTAAATTTCTATGATAAATGGGCCACAGCAAAGTCGAAGGCAGCCTGGAAAAATGGATATTGGACGAAGTGCCCGGATGCAAAATCTAATAGACGGATTATTACAGAGCCTAGCTGCCTCCTCAATGTAACAATGATCCCGTCCACTAAGTTTCACGACCGCTAACTGAAATGTTCCTTTTTTAAATGCATGCTTCTTTCTCGCAGTAAAATATTCGCATTATGTTATTATTAGGTTGATGATATGTTTATGAATTAAGTATCAGGACTACAGAATCAGACACGAGGGGAACAGTAAACTTCAGAAGCGGCAGTTCTAAAGAATGCTCGATTTGGTTCCGAATGTCTTCGTTGCAATTAAACATCGAATTGCACTCAAATTCGGAGTACGTCATCTGAGTTCCTCAGCTTTTCCAAGGATTGATGTGTGGGAGGCTTTAATAAGGGTTTTACTGGGATTAATCTTCCGATGAGACCTAAAGTCGTGGCTCTCTGTGTATGAAAGCACATTAAAGAACACACTGGATGGCTTTTTTTAAAGAACACACTGGATTGCTCTTTTTTTAAAGAATACACTGAATGGCGCTTTTTAAAGAACACATTGGATGGCGCTTTTTTAAAGAACACACTGGGTGGCTCTTTTTTAAAGAACACACTGGATGGCTCTTTTTAAAAACACATTGAATGGCTCTTTTTTAAAGAACACACTGGATGGCTCTTTTTAAAGAACACATTGGATTGCTCTTTTTAAAGAACACATTGGATGGCTCTTTTTTAAAGAACACATTGGATGGCTCTTTTTTAAAGAACACATTGGATGGCTCTTTTTTAAAGAACACATTGGATGGCTCTTTTTAAAGAACACGTTGGATGGCTCTTTTTAAAGAACACATTGGATGGCTCTTTTTTTTAAAGAACACACTGGATGGCTCTTTTTAAAGAACACGTTGGATGGCTCTTTTTAAAGAACAAATTGGATGGCTCTTTTTAAAGAACGCATGGATGGCTCTTTTTAAAGAACACATGGATGGCTCTTTTTAAAGAACACACTGGATGGCTCTTTTTTAAAGAACACGTTGGATGGCTCTTTTTAAAGAACACACTGGATGGCTCTTTTTTAAAGAACACACTGGATACCCTGAGCACCTTAAAGAACACGCTGGATGGCCTTCATGGGAGGCTACCATCTGTCTCGTAACAGATGTCCGTGGGTCTCCTTCCCCAAACTTCTATGAATCTTTTGCGTTTTTCCAGGTTCAGATCTAGAAAAAAAAATTAAAACAGGAGAGGGGGAGGGGTGATGCAATGGAACTGGAAAAAGTAAAAATCGGTGGCAACAGGATGAATTTTTCTATCAATATCACTTTTTCCCTCTATTTCAAAGGTCTTTATAAAAAAAAAGTTAAACATGCACGATTTTGATAATACTCTCCCACCCATCCTGCCTGGATCCTTGTGACCTGGACATTTAGCCCATTGTGGGCAAAACGTGCCACTCAAAGAAAGAACAATCCAAGCTGACTGGGACCGATACAGTCGTTCAAAAAAATATCCGAACGCTATGGTTGATTACAGAATTGGGAAAAAATATCTTGCAACGATTTGTTTAGAAATCACAAAAATATCTGCCAACGATTTTTTTAGAAATCAGAAAAAATATCTGCCAACGGTTTTTTTTAGAAATTAGTGAATCTTCGCGTCACGTGACACGAAGGCGGGGGTGGCTCAGTCGGTAGCGCGCCAGGCTCGTAATCTGTAGTTCCCAGGTTCGAGTCCCAGCTGGGTCAGCATTGAGATTTATCTCCGCAAAAATTCCCCGCCCTACCCACGGTCAGTAGGGGACACCGATGGGCTTGGAAAGGTCGCCGTCCGTTGGATGGGACGTTAAGCCGTGGCCCCGTGTGCGGGAGAGCCATAACCTGTGCACGTTAAAGAACACGCTGGATGGCCTCGACGGGAGGCTACCATCTGTCTCCCAACAGCTGTTCCAGTGGGTCCCCTCCCCCAACCTTCTCTGAGCCTTCGGGGTCCATGTGACCTGGCCATTTAGCCCATGGTGTGCAAAAAAGTGCCGCTCAGAGGTAAAACTAACCAACATTAAAGAACACGCTGGATGGCCTTGACGGGAGGCTACCATCTCTCTCCCAACAGCTGTTCCAGTGGGTCCCCTCCCCCAACCTTCTCTGAGCCTTCGGGGTCCATGTGACCTGGCCATTTAGCCCACGGTGTGCAAAAAAGTGCCGCTCAGAGGTAAAACTAACCAACGTTAAAGAACAAGCTGGATGGCCTTGACGGGAGGCAACTATCTGTCTCCCAACAGCTGTTCCAGTGGGTCCCCTCCCCCAACCTTCTCTGAGCCTTCGGGGTCCTTGTGACCTGGCCATTTAGTCCATGGTGTGCAAAAAATTGCCGCTCAATGGTAAAACAATCCAATCCAATCTCAGACTTGCTGCGCCAAGTAATGTACAGAAATATGTCCAACAATTCACGCACGAGAGCCGTATAGGGACGATACAGTTTATTCACATTATACCGAGTAATTAGCGCTCTTAGCTGCTGATCTAAGGGTGCTGAAAAGGCTGCTGAAAAAGGGACCTGGGTTCGAGCCCCGGAGTTAAGGCATGGATGTTCTTGTCGTTTTTTCTGCTGAGGACCTGCCATCCTCACAGACTTTCTACTATGGCATATAAACTGACAGGCTCCTGTCAGACCTCTGTGGCAAGCAGCTGCTTGAAGGGTATTTATTTATTATATATTATTTATATACAATCACGTTCTAGGGATGCTCTCGACTCCATAGCCTTTGCTGCTGCAAACAATTATGTAATGAGGTGGATATCCTCACTTTACAGATTCTCGCTTTACCGACCTCAAACTCGGCGAAAGGATATCCAACCTTCGCCTACAACGTGGTTCACTAAGAACGCACTTCAGTTCCACAGAACTGTATTTGATTCACCAAGAATCTTGACTCTCACATAGAATCGAACCCTCTCCTTAAGTGTTTTGTTTGAGTAAGAGCGGTGTTCCATGACGAGTGTTTAACAGCGATAATAGGGAAAACAGTTTCGGTACATTTCACAGGAAATCAGGAAAACAGTTTCGGTACATTTCACAGGAAAAACCATTTCGGTACATTTCATAGGATATCAGGAAAACCGTTTCGGTACATTTCACGGGATATCAGGAAAACCGTTTCGGTACATTTCACAGGAAAACCGTTTCGGTACATTTCACAAGAAAAACCATTTCGGTACATTTCATAGGAAAAACCATTTCGGTACATTTCATAGGATATCAAGAAAACCGTTTCGGTACATTTCACAGGAAATAGGGAAAACAGTTTCGGTACATTTCACAGGAAATAGGGAAAACAGTTCCGGTACATTTCACAGGAAATCAGGAAAACCTTTTCGGTACATTTCACAGGAAAAACCATTTCGGTACATTTCATAGGATATCAGGAAAACCGTTTCGGTACATTTCACAGGAAAAACCATTTCGGTACATTTCACAGGATATCAGGAAAACCGTTTCGGTACATTTCACAGGAAAACCGCTTCGGTACATTTCACAGGAAAAACCATTTCGGTACATTTCATAGGATATCAGGAAAACCGTTTCGGTACATTTCACAGGAAAACCGTTTCGGTACATTTCACAGGAAAATCCATTTCGGTACATTTCATAGGAAAAACCATTTCGGTATATTTCATAGGATATCAGGAAAACCGTTTCGGTACATTTCACAGGAAAAACCATTTCGGTACATTTCACAGGATATCAGGAAAACCGTTTCGGTACATTTCACAGGAAAACCGTTTCGGTACATTTCACAGGAAAAACCATTTCGGTACATTTCATAGGAAAAACCATTTCGGTACATTTCATAGGATATCAGGAAAACCGTTTCGGTACATTTCACAGGAAATAGGGAAAACAGTTTCGGTACATTTCACAGGAAATAGGGAAAACAGTTTCGGTACATTTCACAGGAAATCAGGAAAACCGTTTCGGTACATTTCACAGGAAAAACCATTTCGGTACATTTCATAGGATATCAGGAAAACCGTTTCGGTACATTTCACTGGAAAACCGTTTCGGTACATTTCACAGGAAAAACCATTTCGGTACATTTCATAGGAAAAACCAGTTCGGTATATTTTATAGGATATCAGGAAAACCGTTTCGGTACATTTCACGGGATATCAGGAAAACCGTTTCGGTACATTTCACAGGAAAACCGTTTCGGTACATTTCACAGGAAAAACCATTTCGGTACATTTCATAGGAAAAACCATTTCGGTACATTTCATACGATATCAGGAAAACCGTTTCGGTACATTTCACAGGAAATAGGGAAACAGTTTCGGTACATTTCACAGGAAATCAGGAAAACCGTTTCGGTACATTTCACAGGAAAAACCATTTCGGTACATTTCATAGGATATCAGGAAAACCGTTTCGGTACATTTCACGGGATATCAGGAAAACCGTTTCGGTACATTTCACAGGAAAACCGTTTCGGTACATTTCACAGGAAAAACCATTTCGGTACATTTCATAGGATATCAGGAAAACCGTTTCGGTACATTTCACGGGATATCAGGAAAACCGTTTCGGTACATTTCACAGGAAAACCGTTTCGGTACATTTCACAGGAAAAACCATTTCGGTACATTTCATAGGAAAAACCATTTCGGTACATTTCATACGATATCAGGAAAACCGTTTCGGTACATTTCACAGGAAATAGGGAAAACAGTTTCGGTACATTTCACAGGAAATCAGGAAAACCGTTTCGGTACATTTCACAGGAAAAACCATTTCGGTACATTTCATAGGATATCAGGAAAACCGTTTCTATACATTTCACGGGATATCAGGAAAACCGTTTCGGTACATTTCACAGGAAAACCGTTTCGGTACTTTCACAGGAAAAACCATTTCGGTACATTTCATAGGATATCAGGAAAACCGTTTCGGTACATTTCACGGGATATCAGGAAAACCGTTTCGGTACATTTCACAGGAAAACCGTTTCGGTACATTTCACAGGAAAAACCATTTCGGTACATTTCATAGGATATCAGGAAAACCGTTTCGGTACATTTCACGGGATATCAGGAAAACCGTTTCGGTACATTTCACAGGAAAACCGTTTCGGTACATTTCACAGGAAAAACCATTTCGGTACATTTCATAGGAAAAACCATTTCGGTACATTTCATACGATATCAGGAAAACCGTTTCGGTACATTTCACAGGAAATAGGGAAAACAGTTTCGGTACATTTCACAGGAAATCAGGAAAACCGTTTCGGTACATTTCACAGGAAAAACCATTTCGGTACATTTCATAGGATATCAGGAAAACCGTTTCGGTACATTTCACGGGATATCAGGAAAACCGTTTCGGTACATTTCACAGGAAAACCGTTTCGGTACTTTCACAGGAAAAACCATTTCGGTACATTTCATAGGATATCAGGAAAACCGTTTCGGTACATTTCACGGGATATCAGGAAAACCGTTTCGGTACATTTCACAGGAAAACCGTTTCGGTACATTTCACAGGAAAAACCATTTCGGTACATTTCATAGGATATCAGGAAAACCGTTTCGGTACATTTCACGGGATATCAGGAAAACCGTTTCGGTACATTTCACAGGAAAACCGTTTCGGTACTTTCACAGGAAAAACCATTTCGGTACATTTCATAGGATATCAGGAAAACCGTTTCGGTACATTTCACGGGATATCAGGAAAACCGTTTCGGTACATTTCACAGGAAAACCGTTTCGGTACATTTCACAGGAAAACCGTTTCGGTACATTTCACAGGAAAAACCATTTCGGTACATTTCATAGGATATCAGGAAAACCGTTTCGGTACATTTCACAGGAAATCGGGTAAACAGTTTCGGTACATTTCACAGGAAATCGGGAAAACCGTTTCGGTACATTTCACAGGAAATCGGGAAACCAGTTTCGGTACATTTCACAGGAAATCAGGAAAACCGTTTCGGTACATTTCACAGGATATCAGGAAAACCGTTTCGGTACATTTCACAGGATATCAGGAAAACCGTTTCGGTACATTTCACAGGAAAAACCATTTCGGTACATTTCATAGGATATCAGGAAAACCGTTTGGTAGATTTCACAGGAAATCAGGAAAAACCTTTTCGGTACATTTCACAGGAAATCAGAAAAACCGTTTCGGTACATTTCACTGGAAATTAGGAAAACTGTTTCGGTACATTTCATGGTGTCATTCGTTTGATCTGTTTTTCACGACAAAGTGTAGACAAATTATAATTCTTTTCCTTTATGCTTTTTACTGCTTTCTGAGTATATTCTTGAACCTCTGGTCTTAAGCAAGCACATTCAAATGAAAACATTTTCTTCGTCTGTAAACAAACATCCAATTCTGAAGGGTTAAATAAATTGGTAATACAGAAAGTAAGCAAAGAAATAAGTAATGTGTGTAAAATGAAGCCTTTTCGTGAACCTTACAACCGACACCTCGTTTCTGTGTTCTTACTGCGCGAGAGGAGAGACAGAAACCATTTGCTCCCAGTCTGATGTAGAATCATGAAATGTTAGCTTTCTTCAGCATCCCTCTATTCACCTACTGCCGACACCTAGGATCAGAGCCGTTGAAACTTTTCTCATTCCAAAATCAGTTTTCTTTACCGAAGAAAAAAAGAAACAAAAGGCTCAAGAAAAGAACAAAGGACACAGGATGTGCCTGCCACCCACCCAGCACTCGGAGATATCCGACAGAAATCCTGTCTTGCTGACAAGTTGACAAATTGACTGCCTATCGGACCGCCAACGCTTGAGCCTCAAGAATAATTGGACTGCCTAATGCGAGGGCTGATTTCTCGACGTGTGGGGATCCCCATCTCCGCCTCCCCTTTCAGTTGTATCCTCTGCGAAGGGGAACAGGAGTTGCCTCGCGAAGGAGGTGGAAAGAGAAGAGGGAGAAGGGGTAATGTCTTCAAGTTTACATACTTCGCGACGAGTTTTCTCTCTTTCGATCATTATTTATTCGGCGTTGACTGCATGGCTTCCTCTGCGCTGTCGGAATGCCATCGTTAACACTCAGGAATTCTTTTCTCCTAGCAAACGCATCTGAAAGCTGAAGAGTTGGAAGATGACAACACGATTTTGTCTTGTGAACATTTCGATGTACACTGTTTGGATTGGGGCGGGGGTGGCTCAGTCGGTAGCGCGCCAGACTCGTAATCTGTAGTTCCCAGGTTCGAATCCCAGCTGGGTCAGCGTTGAGATTTATATCCGCAAAATTCCCCGCGCTGCCCACGGTCAGTAGGGGACACTGATGGGCTCGGAAATGCCACCGTCCGTCGGATGGGACGTTAAGCCGTGGCTCCGTGTGCGGGAGAGCTATCCCCTGTGCACGTTAAAGAACACGCTGGATGGCCTTGACGGGAGGCTACTATCTGTCTCCCAGCAGCTGTTCCAGTGGGTCCCCTCCCCCAACCTTCTCTGAGCCTTCGGGGTCCATGTGACCTGGCCATTACGCCCATTGTGTGCTTCAACAAAAAAAAAGGAAATTGATCTAAATTCCAAACTGACCCCTTTCGTAATTCATTCCCAATCACCATTTTCAAAAACAACATTTCCATATCGATTACTTTCCATGATTCTTTTAGTTTTTCTTTTGTTTCACCCCTCAAGACAATAAGAAAAGATGCAAAGATCAAAAGTTCTTTTTTTTTTTCAAACAGAGGAAATGAACTCTTAAAACGATTGCTCCAAATCTTCCTCGATCAGAAAATTAATTAACATTCTGAGACAAAGCATAAATCAAAGTACTAAGCTTTTTCCTTTAATTAGGTTCTAGTTTTTCGGTTTCAAAAAAAAAAAGTATATCTTTTTGAACCTTGTTACTCGGAAATCTTTCTGCATTAGGAACAGAGAGATGAGAGCAAGAAGGAAAAAGACTAAGACATTATAAATAACAGGTTTGAAAGATTAAAGGAACTGAAGTTAAATCCCAAAACGTTTCTGCTCTATGCCTCCTTCTTTTTATTTCTTACAACAGCTTGATTAAAGAAACATGGTAAACTGTTTTGCATCACGTTTGACTTTTGTCAACACTTTCCCCAGTTTTCCTCCCTTTCTCCCCTTTCTTCCACTTCCCCTCTTCCTTCTATTTCCACTCCCTCCCTCCCTCCCTCCCTCCCTTCCCTTCAAAACAGGGAGCAGGATTCCTTCAAAAGGAGACCAAATTACATTAACTCTTTCGGGAAATCGGGTGCAGTAGCTTGTTGCAAAACATTGGCTTTCGAGGAGCGGCTTTTATCGTAATTTCTTGCCTTGGAATTAAGAGCGCTATTGGAAATCAAGTTGGGAGCAACCACAGCAGAAGAAAAAAAAACACAAAAAACGTATAAAGAAAGTTGTGACACAATTAATTTAGTACCGATTGATGTCTGTACAAGTGCGAACTCGAGTTAGAATAAGAGGAATTTTCTCATTATTAACAGGAATTGTATGAATTGATTGAATTATCAGCCAAACTAGACGAATCCTTTAAGAGTATTTGCCCAATTCTGAGTAGACGCTCATTAGATTCACATTAAAATGATTCACAAAAATTGATCCTGTTAACCTTAATAAAGCATTTTTTATACAAATTAATGAATATCTTTTAAGTGTAATGATTATTTACGGTGTTACAAAGCTGATTATGTTAGAAATATTTTTTCTTAAAAAATATTGTTTCTTGAATTCTATGTCAAAAGGTGATCTGTGTATTTACTGTTGACCAATTAGCTTATTTCAGAAATTAAGAGTTTGTGAACTTGAATGATTTCGCTTTTAAATTGCTTTAATTTTTTAAGCGAAATTGTGATTTGTATCATTGTTTGCCATTGCATTCTGCACGAAAATAGCTGAAAGGACAACTCAGGGCTGGATAGAATCACAACAGCTCAGGGCTGGATGGAATCACAACAGCTCAGGGCTGGATGGAATCACAACAGCTCAGGGCTGGATGGAATCCACTGAGTAAGTGACAGATGGAAGTTGGTCGCAACTCGTATTGCAAGTCGTATTTGTATGCAACTTATATTGCAAGTCGCATTTGTATGCAACTCCTATTGCAAGTCGTATTTGTATGCAACTTATATTGCAAGTCGCATTTGTATGCAACTCCTATTGCAAGTCGTATTTGTATGCAACTTGTATACAATTTGTATGCAACTTGTATGCTATTTGTGTGCAACTCATATTGCGAGTCGTACTTGTATGCAACTGGTATTGTAAGTCGTACTTCCATGCAACTTGCATTGTAAGTCATAATTGTATGCAACTCGTATTGCAAGTCGTATTTGTATGCAACTCGTATTGAAATCGTATTTGTATGCAACTCGTATTGAAATCGTATTTGTATGCAACTCGTAATGAAATCGTATTTGTATGCAACTTATATTGCAAGTCGTACTTGTATGCAACTGGTATTGTAAGTCGTACTTCCATGCAACTTGCATTGTAAGTCATAATTGTATGCAACTTGTATTGCAAGTCGTATTTGTATGCAACTCGTATTGAAATCATATTTGTATGCAACTTATATTGCAAGTCGTATTTATTTGCAACTCCTATTGCAAGTCGTATTTGTATGCAACTCCTATGGCAAGTCGTACTTGTATGCAAATCGTATTGTAACTCGTACTTGCATGCAACTCGCATTGCAAGTCATACTTGTATGCAACTCGTATTGCAAGTCGTATTTGTATGCAACTCGTATTGAAATCGTATTTGTATGCAACTTATATTGCAAACCGCATTTGTATGCAACTCGTATTGCAAGTCGTATTTGTATGCAACTCGTATTGAAATCGTATTTGTATGCAACTTATATTGCAAATCGCATTTGTATGCAACTCGTATTGCAAGTCGTATTTGTATGCAACTCATATTGCGAGTCGTACTTGTATGCAACTGGTATTGTAAGTCGTACTTCCATGCAACTTGCACTGTAAGTCATAATTATATGCAACTCGTATTGCAAGTCGTATTGAAATCGTATTTGTATGCAATTTATATTGCAAGTCGCATTTGTATGCAACTCGTATTGCAAGTCGTATTTGTATGCAACTCGTATTGAAATCGTATTTTTATGCAACTGGTATTGTAAGTCGTACTTACATGCAACTCGCATTGTAAGTCATACTTGTATGCAACTCGTATTGCAAGTCGTATTTGTATGCAACTCGTATTGAAATCGTATTTGTATGCAACTTATATTGCAAATCGCATTTGTATGCAACTCGTATTGCAAGTCGTATTTGTATGCAACTCGTATTGAAATCGTATTTGTATGCAACTTATATTGCAAATCGCATTTGTATGCAACTCGTATTGCAAGTCGTATTTGTATGCAACTCATATTGCGAGTCGTACTTGTATGCAACTGGTATTGTAAGTCGTACTTCCATGCAACTTGCACTGTAAGTCATAATTATATGCAACTCGTATTGCAAGTCGTATTGAAATCGTATTTGTATGTAATTTATATTGCAAGTCGCATTTGTATGCAACTCGTATTGCAAGTCGTATTTTTATGCAACTCGTATTGAAATCGTATTTTTATGCAACTGGTATTGTAAGTCGTACTTACATGCAACTCGCATTGTAAGTCATACTTGTATGCAACTCGTATTGCAAGTCGTATTTGTATGCAACTCCTATGGCAAGTCGTACTTGTATGCAACTCCTATGGCAAGTCGAACTTGTATGCAACTCCTATGGCAAGTCGAACTTGTATGCAACTCCTATGGCAAGTCGTACTTGTATGCAAATCGTATTGCAAGTCGTACTTTTATGCAACTCGTACGTGTATGCAAGTCGTACTTGTATGCAACTCGTATTTTACATAAGTCATACTTCTATGCAATTCGTATTGCGAGTCGTACTTGTATGCAATTCGTATTGTAAGTCATACTTGTATGCAACTCGTATTAAAAGTCGTACTTGTATGCAACTCGCATTGCAAGTCATGCTTGTATGCAACTAGCACTGCAACTCGTATTGCAAGTCGTATTTGTAAGCAGATCACAAGAACACAAAGAGCTCAGAGGAAGTTGGAGAGAGGGTATCGGCTGGAACAGCTGTTAGGAGACAGATGATGGCCTCTCGTCAAGGCCATCTAGTGTGTTCTTTAACTAGAGTATGGCTCATCTACCTTTGGGACCACGGCCTAATGTTTCCTCTTACAGATGGTGACCTTTTCACCCATCAGTGTTCCCTTTCTAAACGAGGGCGGATTGGCGGAGATGAATTTCAATGCTGCCACAGTTGAGAGTCGAACACGATTATAAATCTGCGACTGAGCCCCCTTTCAGAGAGAAACAGTTGAATCTATTAACAAATAACTGTCGACAGATGTTATTAGAGTATTATTTGTTTTCTTGTCTGTTTGTTTATTTCTGATTTACATATCTATCTCTTTTTGGAATTACAACATTTCGCACATATTTTCACAACAGAAACAGAGTTTCGTTTTTCAATTAGAGCCGCAAGAATAGAAAATATGAAGTAATTGAACGGATTCACCTTTCCGTTTCGTTGTACACAAGATTCAAATAAATGGGATTGGGTTGTTTTACCTCTGAGCGGCACTTTTTTGCACACCGTGGGCTAAATGGCCTGGTCACAAGGACCCCGAAGGCTCAGAGAAGGTTGGGGGAGGGGACCACTGGAACAGTTGTTGGGAGACAGATGGTAGCCTCCCGTCAAGTCCATCCAGCGTGTTCTTTAACGTTGGGTTGTTTTACCTCTGAGCGGCCCTCTTTTGCACACCATAGGCTAAATGGTCAGGTCACAAGGACCCCGAAGGCTCAGAGAAGGTTGGGGGAGGGGACCCACTGGAACAGTTGTTGGGAGACAGATGGTAGCCTCCCGTCAAATCCATCCAGCGTGTTCTTTAACGTTGGGTTGTTTTACCTCTGAGCGGCCCTCTTTTGCACACCATGGGCTAAATGGTCAGGTCACAAGGACCCCGAAGGCTCGGAGAAGGTAGGGGGAGGGGACCACTGGAACAGTTGTTGGGAGACAAATGGTAGCCTCCCGTCAAGGCCATCCAGCGTGTTCCTTAACGATCTCAGGGTGTATCTCTCCCGCACACGGGGCCACGGCTTAACGTCCCATCCGATCCAAGCCCATCGGTGTCCCCTACTGACCGTGGGCAGGGCGAGGAATTTTGCGGGGATAAATCTCAACGCTGACCCAGCTGGGACTCGAACCTGGGAACTACAGATTACGAGTCTGGCGCGCTACCAAAATAGATGAGCCCAAAGAAATAAATTTCGGAATGATATTTCCGTCGACAGAGCATTTCAACAGCTGACATAGTAACTCTAATACAGCGACAAATTTGGCAATGATTTTTGATGTGCTTACTAACACAACTCTTTTTCCACATTTCAGATGTCTACAGCTCATAAGCAAACAATTACCACTTTTTTTTTTCCTTTAATTTATTTTTCTAAATCATTCCTAAAGCCCATTTGGTCTCTTTAAAAAAAAACTTAAATTTTCCTCAGCACTCTTTTTAACTGTAATTACCAGATGGCAAAGATTTTAATTGTGTCTGTAAACCGTAAAAGCTTTCGAAAATAAAAACTTTTTTTTTAATATCCTTCTGATTCCTACTTATCTATAATATCAAGGACGCTCCAAAGTCACCTCCAAACTCCAGATATTTCCCTTCCTGTAACTGCTTATTAAAGCGCAATCAGGTACAGTCCTACTTTTTTTTTGTGTTCTTCTGGTTTAATTTTCTTGATTTCTTAAGAACGCTTGGAATAATCTACTAATAGGATTATTCGTTCTACAAAAAGAGAATATTTTTTTTAAAAAAAAGTAATTTCTCAAAATTATCTTCTTTTTATATCTCTATCGATCAAAGAACCACACATAATTATCACAAAAGACACATCTCAAAGAAGTCATGATTTCTCTTCTTTAAGTTTCCAATTTCTCTTCTTTATCTTTGTCTCTTTCTTCTTTGTTGTTTCCATTTTCGAATCTCCCATACTAGATCAGAAAAAAAAAATTCTACACAGTTAAATGAAAAAGGGAAAAAAAAAAGTTCATCTTTTTCGTCTTCTAACGCAACTTTCAACACGGCTAATTTGCTTTCCTTCACTTCTTTTCGACGGAGTAAAATAATAAAATAATAGAAAAAAAAATTAAAAAAAATTGCTGCCATGGCAAATCTGGCAATCACGTGACAAATACCAGATCCGTCCGAACGATAGAAGAGAATTGGTAGAACGTGCAAGACGGAGTAAGAGAAACAAGGCAGTTTTTCTTTTTCACTTACGCCTCTTTCATTTTCTTTATTCTCTTGCTTCCTTTTTTTTTTCTCCTTCTTCCTCTCCATTGATCATCTCTTTCTTCGTGATGTTTTCTGCGAGGGATCATGTGACATCAATCATAACCTCCCTTGACAGTGACAAATGTTTGTTTTATACATCATGAACGTCATCCAGAAAAGAGCATGTTACGAAACTAGATTCTTAAAACGTTTCCAACTCCATCCCATTCTTCCTTTTTCCGAAGCAGCCTTCTGCATTTTATTTTTTTCCTGGCTCTTTCTGTTCCTTAACGTTATATTTCCCTTTCCTGTTTTCTTCCAAAAGAGTCAAAATGTCTTTATACACTGAGTGAAGATTAAATTATGACCATCCCCACATCATGTAATATCAGTAAGGACACTAATTTTGAAGCTCTGTAGCTTTTAAACTAAGCATTTTATGGTAAAATATGACTGAAATATATTAAAGATCTCAGTCAATTCTATCAAAATATAGTTTTTTTAACTGTATTGCATCAGTATTTCGGGGGCGGAGGTGGCTCAGTCGGTAGCGCGCCAGGCTCATAATCTGTAGTTCTCAGGTTCGAGTCCCAGCTGGGTCAGCATTGAGATTTATCTCCGCAAAATTCCCCGCCCTGCCCACGGTCAGTAGGGGACACCGATGGCCTTGGAAAGGCCGCCGTCCGTCGGATGGGACGTTAAGCCGTTTCCCCGTGTGCGGGAGAGCCATACCCTGTGCACGTTAAAGAACACGCTGGATGGCCTTGACGGGAGGCTATCATCTGTCTCCAACAGCTGTTCCAGTGGGTATCCTCTCCCAACCTACTCTGAGCCTTCGGGATCCTTGTGACCTGGCCCATTGTCACTAGCTATATTGTGATCAATGCACTAGGGTTCCCAGGTGCACTAGGGTTCCAGGCACAATGGGTTAGGCCCATTGTGCCTGTGACCTAGCCCATTGTGCGCAAAAAAGTGCCGCTCAGAGGTAAAACAACGCAACAACAACGCAACCTTCAGTATTTAAAGTGTTGTGATGGGCAGGGTTCACGCTCGAAATTTCTAACGCAAAGATTCTGCTGCCAGCTTTGAGATTTAAACCCACACCTTGCTGTCGTTAAGTAAAGGGAGACCGATGGGCTTGGACAGATTGCAATCCGTTGGATAGTATGTTAAGCTGTGGCCAGAGTGTAATATAGCCGTGATCTGTGCTCGTTAAAGAAAGCGCTGGATGGCCTTGACGGAAGCTTTCATTTTATTTTCCAGTAGATGTCGTTCTTTCAACCTTCTCTGAGCCTCCAACCTTCCTTTAGGTCCTTGCGACCTGGACATTCAGCCCTTTGTGTGCAAACAAAATGCCGTGCAGTGATAAAACAGCAAAAATGAAGAGTTATGTGGTTGGGTTGTTTTACCTCATTTACCTCCGCACTTTTTTGCACACCATGGGCTAAATGGCCAGGTCACATGGCCCCCGAAGGCTCAGAGAAGGTTGGGAGAGGGGACCCACTGGAACAGCTGTTGGGAGACAGATGGTAGCCTCCCGTCAAGGCCATTCAGCGAGTTCTTTAACGTGCACAGGGTATGGCTCTCCCGCACACGGGCCACGGCTTAACGTCCCATCCGACGGACGGAGGCCTTTTCAAGCCCATCGGTGTCCCCTACTGACAGTGGGCAGGACGGGGAATTTTGCGTAGATAAATCTCAACGCTGACCCAGCTGGGACTCGAACCTGGGAACTACAGGTTACGAGCCTGGCGCGCTACCGACTGAGCCACCCCCGCCCCTTTAACTTGTACATTGTTAAAGAAACATTCTCACGCGTAATCCATACATTCTGACATAATTTCGTCAGCAGGCGTTAATTTGATTCACACATTTCGTAGTGGGAGGGTTGGATCAGTCGGTCGACCGCCAGTTACAAGGTGCTTGTTACGCAACAAGCACCTTGTAAGTAGTTCCAAGATTCGAACCCTAACTCTACCAGTGTTGAGATTTATCCCCGCAAAAACCCAAACTGCGCTCATAGAGAAAGGGGACACCAGACCAATGGGCTTAAAAAGGCCACCATCCTCCAGTTGAGATGTTAAACCATGGCCCCGTGGAATGGAAGATAATATCCTACTTATAATTATTCATTTTAAAATTTATTCGCTTTCGTCCCTTCCTCCGATAATCCCTCCACTTCTTCTACCCCAATTTCAATATCCCCTGTTTCTGTCGTCCACTTTTCCCTTCTCTCCAATCTTTATCATCATCTTCTCTCTCCTTTTCTCTTCCCAGCTTCTTTCTTTTAGCCCTCCATTTTCTCCTCTCTTCTACTCCCCTTATGTCTCTTCTTCTTCCTCTCTCTTTTATTTAACTCTTCATCTCCTTCCTCTAAGACCGGGGCGGGGGTGGCTCAGTCGGTAGCGCGCCAGGCTCGTAATCTGTAGTTCCCAGGTTCGAGTCCCAGCTGGGTCAGCGTTGAGATTTATCTCCGCCAAATTCCCCGTCTTGCCCACGGTCAGTAGGGGACACCGATTGGCTAGGAAAGGCCGCCGTCCGTCGGATGGGACGTTAAGCCGTGGCCCCGTGTGCGGGAGAGAGCCATACCCTGTGCACGTTAAAGAACACGCTGGATGGCCTTGACGGGAGGCTATCATCTGTCTCCCAACAGCTGTTCCAGTGCGTACCCTCTCCCAACCTTCTCTGAGCCTTCGGGGTCCATGTGACGATCAGCAGTCTTAAATAGTTGCCTAGATCACGTGGTGATGCACTTGACCACGTATTGTGCGTATATGCTGCGCAAGTGACGTTTACGTATATCTGCATAAAAGGTTTTTAATTCAGTAGCCCGTGTGTGTATTACTGAGGTCGATTACGTTACATGGCGCTGTTCTCAGAAGCCCGTCACATACCTTAACTCCACCATCGATCATGATCGATCTGGTGGTCGGTCTTACAGCTCCTTCCACTGTTAAACTGTTCCACTAATTGCTACAGAGCCTTCCATTGTACCCTTACAACCACTTCAACTGCAGCCTTAATTGCTTTACAGCATATTTTCCACTGTAGTAGGCTTCTGCGAAGCACTGTTTTGTATCTAATCGGTACCATTCCTCCTCATAAGCTTTCCATAATCCGTTGTCGACGTTTATCCAGAGCCCGTTTCACGAGTCCAAGTGCGCCAAAGTGCATGGGCGAAGCATTTTGGTGACTTCACAGAAATGTCCTCGAATGGTGTACAGTCGCACAAAAAAGTATCCGAACGCTATGGTTGATTACAGAATTCAGAAAAAATACCTGGCAATGACTTTTTTAGAAATTAGTGATGTGGCAACCTTCGTGTCACGTGACACTGAGGTTGCCAGATCACTAATTTCTAAAAGAAATCTTTGCCACATATTTTTTCTGAATTCTGTAATCAACCATAGTGTTCGGATACTTTTTTATATATATATATAATGCGTATGAATATATAATGCAATGAGTATTGAGCGTGTGCAGTTACCGTTCACAGCAAACTGGAGCGGTTGCGGTTAATGTTCACAGCACATTGGATCTTGTGAGCTCACAAAGACCTGGATCGTGTGGGCTCACTCACGGAAATATTGAGCGTGTGCAGTTACCGTTCACAGCAAACTGGAGCGGTTGCGGTTAATGTTCACAGCACATTGGATCGTGTGAGCTCACAAAGACCTGGATCGTGTGAGCTAACAAAGACCTGGATCGTGTGGGCTCACTCATGGAAATATTGATCGTGTGCAGTTACCGTTCACAGCAAACTGGAGCGGTTGCGGTTAATGTTCACAGCACATTGGATCGTGTGAGCTCACAAAGACCTGGATCGTGTGGGCTCAGTCACGGAAATATTGAGCGTGTGCGGTTACCGTTCACAGCAATTTGGAGTGTGTGCAGTTACTGCACACGCTCCAGTTTGCTGTGAAAGGTAACTGGAGCGTGCACAGTTGCTGTACACGCTCCAGATATTTTTTCTGAATTCTGTAATCAACTCTAGTGTTCGGATACTTTTTTGAGCGACTGTACCGTGGATTCCGGATATCCTCTGTCAACCGTTGAAGATATATACGCGTAGACGCTCAAGTATGACTCGAAGCTTTGTCTTGATGTAACCACATGGTACTGATCAGGGCCGCCGACAGGGGGGGGGGGCAAGGGGGACAAGTGCATAGGCGCCCGTCAGCAATAAGGGCCCGTCAGATTAAGTGACTCTTTACTTTTTCTTACAAAAATTATTCTTAGTTAAGCTATATATCGATCCTATAAAATTCCATAAGAACATTATTTGTTATAATATGCTTTTTAAAAGAAACACTAGTTGGATTATGACATATTATCTCATTAATTAGTAGTTGAACGAACCATTTCTTAACATCTTATTTTGTCCGCGTTAACTTACAGCATTTGTTTGTATTTTCCCTGTTAACCACCCCATCCCTGCAGCAGTAGCAACAGTTGGACTCTCCCAAACCCAACCCGTGCGATCAGGTATATCACATTGTTCATGTTTCGAGTTCCAGTAACATCGTCTGTGGTCTGTGTGTCAGTGTTACAAATTATAACAGTTTAAAAGTCTCTTGCCTGCACATTTGTTTCACCATTTCGTTGTCATTTTTTTAGTAATTTCATTCGTGCTGTAGTCTAACTGAACAATGGACAAGTATAAGCATAAGTCAGGAGCAGAGAAGCGAAAGGAGAGAAATAAAAAATTGGAAGTTATTAAGAAAGGGAGTAAAACTTTGTTTGAAGTCGGGGTAAAAGTGAATGTGGACAGTGAAGATGCAAAAAATGCATGCCTGACTGCGCAACAGGCTTTTTTTTTCTCTGAATGTCATCATTGTGTCCAGAATAATTGCTATTAATGATTTGTAAAGATAAAAAGTTTTCAAGGGGGGGGGGGCGAGCATAATATTACATAGGGGACCATAAATTCTCTCGGCGGCCCTGGTACTGATGTCCATACAAGGCAAGCAATTCGTTCTGTTATATACGCGTAGACGCTCAAGTATGACTCGAAGCTTTGTCTTGATGTAACCATATGGTGCTGATGTCCATGCAAGGCAAACAATTCGTTCTGTTATATACGCGTAGACGCTCAAGTATGACTCGAAGCTTTGTCTTGAGGTAACCACATGGTACTGATGTTCATACAAGGCAAGCAATTCGTTCTGTTATATACGCGTAGACGCTCAAGTATGACTCGAAGCTTTGTCTTGATGTAACCACATGGTGCTGATGTCCATACAAGGCAAACAATTCATTCTGTTATATATGCATAGACGCTCAAGTATGACTCGAAGCTTTGTCTTGATGTAACCACATGGTACTGATGTCCATACAAGGCAAGCAATTCGTTCTGTTATATATGCATAGACGCTCAAGTATGACTCGAAGCTTTGTCTTGATGTAACCACATGGTACTGATGTCCATGCAAGGCAAACAATTCGTTCTCTTATATACGCGTAGACGCTCAAGTATGACTCGAAGCTTTGTCTTGATGTAACCACATGGTACTGACGTCCATACAAGGCAAGCAATTCGTTCTGTTATATTCGCGTAGACGCTCAAGTATGACTCGAAGCTTTGTCTTGATGTAACCACATGGTGCTGATGTACATGCAAGGCAAACAATACACTCTGTTATATACGCGTAGACGCTCAAGTATGACTCGAAGCTTTGTCTTGATGTAACCACATGGTACTGATGTCCATACAAGACAAGCAATTCGTTCTGTTATATACGCGTAGACGCTCAAGTATGACTCGAAGCTTTGTCTTGATGTAACCACATGGTACTGATGTCCATGCAAGGCAAACAATTCGTTCTCTTATATACGCGTAGACGCTCAAGTATGACTCGAAGCTTTGTCTTGATGTAACCACATGGTACTGATGTCCATACAAGGCAAGCAATTCGTTCTGTTATATATGCATAGACGCTCAAGTATGACTCGAAGCTTTGTCTTGATGTAACCACATGGTACTGATGTCCATGCAAGGCAAACAATTCGTTCTCTTATATACGCGTAGACGCTCAAGTATGACTCGAAGCTTTGTCTTGATGTAACCACATGGTACTGACGTCCATACAAGGCAAGCAATTCGTTCTGTTATATTCGCGTAGACGCTCAAGTATGACTCGAAGCTTTGTCTTGATGTAACCACATGGTGCTGATGTACATGCAAGGCAAACAATTCACTCTGTTATATACGCGTAGACGCTCAAGTATGACTCGAAGCTTTGTCTTGATGTAACCACATGGTACTGATGTCCATACAAGACAAGCAATTCGTTCTGTTATATACGCGTAGACGCTCAAGTATGACTCGAAGCTTTGTCTTGATGTAACCACATGGTGCTGATGCCCATGCAAGGCAAACAATTCGTTCTGTTATACACGCGTAGACGCTCAAGTATGACTCGAAGCTTTGTCTTGATGTAACCACATGGTACTGATGTCCATACAAGGCAAGCAATGCGTTCTGTTATATACGCGTAGACGCTCAAGTATGACTCGAAGCTTTGTCTTGATTTAACCACATGGTGCTGATGTCCATACAAGGCAAACAATTCATTGTGTTATATATGCGTAGACGCTCAAGTATGACTCGAAGCTTTGTCTTGATGTAACCACATGGTACTGATGTCCATACAAGGCAAGCAATTCGTTCTGTTATATATGCATAGACGCTCAAGTATGACTCGAAGCTTTGTCTTGATGTAACCACATGGTACTGATGTCCATACAAGGCAAGCAATTCGTTCTGTTATATACATGTAGATGCTCAAGTATGACTCGAAGCTTTGTCTTGATGTAACCACATGGTACTGATGTCCATACAAGGCAAGCAATTCGTTCTGTTATATACATGTAGATGCTCAAGTATGACTCGAAGCTTTGTCTTGATGTAACCACATGGTGCTGATGTCCATACAAGGCAAACAATTCGTTCTGTTATATACACGTAGACGCTCAAGTATGACTCGAAGCTTTGTGTTGATGTAACCACATGGTACTGATGTCCATACAAGGCAAGCAGTTCGTTCTGTTATATACGTGTAGACGCTCAAGTATGACTCGAAGCTTTGTCTTGATGTAACCACATGGTACTGATGTCCATACAAGGCAAGCAATTCGTTCTGTTATATACGCGTAGACGCTCAATATGACTCGAAGCTTTGTCTTGATGTAACCACATGGTACTGATGTCCATACAAGGCAAGCAATTCGTTCTGTTATATTCGCGTAGACGCTCAAGTATGACTCGAAGCTTTGTCTTGATGTAACCACATGGTGCTGATGTACATGCAAGGCAAACAATTCACTCTGTTATATACGCGTAGATGCTCAAGTATGACTCGAAGCTTTGTCTTGAGGTAACCACATGGTACTGATGTTCATACAAGGCAAGCAATTCGTTCTGTTATATACGCATAGACGCTCAAGTATGACTCGAAGCTTTGTCTTGATGTAACCACATGGTACTGATGTCCATACAAGGCAAGCAATTCGTTCTGTTATATATGCATAGACGCTCAAGTATGACTCGAAGCTTTGTCTTGATGTAACCACATGGTGCTGATGTCCATACAAGGCGAACAATTCGTTCTGTTATATACGCGTAGACACTCAAGTATGACTCGAAGCTTTGTCTTGATGTAACCACATGGTACTGATGTCCATGCAAGGCAAACAATTCGTTCTCTTATATACGCGTAGACTCTCAAGTATGACTCGAAGCTTTGTCTTGATGTAACCACATGGTGCTGATGTCCATACAAGGCAAGCAATTCGTTCTGTTATATACGCATAGATGCTCAAGTATGACTCGAAGCTTTGTCTTGATGTAACCACATGGTGCTGATGTCCATGCAAGGCAAACAATTCGTTCTGTTATATACGCGTAAACACTCAGGTATGACTCAAAGCTTTGTCTTGATGTAACCACATGGTACTGATGTCCATACAAGGCAAGCAATTCGTTCTGTTATATATGCATAGACGCTCAAGTATGACTCGAAGCTTTGTCTTGATGTAACCACATGGTGCTGATGTCCATGCAAGGCAAACAATTCGTTCTGTTATATACGCGTAGACACTCAAGTATGACTCAAAGCTTTGTCTTGATGTAACCACATGGTACTGATGTCCATGCAAGGCAAACAATTCGTTCTCTTATATACGCGTAGACGCTCAAGTATGACTCGAAGCTTTGTCTTGATGTAACCACATGGTACTGACGTCCATACAAGGCAAGCAATTCGTTCTGTTATATTCGCGTAGACGCTCAAGTATGACTCGAAGCTTTGTCTTGATGTAACCACATGGTGCTGATGTACATGCAAGGCAAACAATTCACTCTGTTATATACGCGTAGACGCTCAAGTATGACTCGAAGCTTTGTCTTGATGTAACCACATGGTACTGATGTCCATACAAGGCAAGCAATTCGTTCTGTTATATACGCATAGACGCTCAAGTATGACTCGAAGCTTTGTCTTGATGTAACCACATGGTGCTGATGCCCATGCAAGGCAAACAATTCGTTCTGTTATACACGCGTAGACGCTCAAGTATGACTCGAAGCTTTGTCTTGATGTAACCACATGGTACTGATGTCCATACAAGGCAAGCAATGCGTTCTGTTATATACGCGTAGACGCTCAAGTATGACTCGAAGCTTTGTCTTGATTTAACCACATGGTGCTGATGTCCATACAAGGCAAACAATTCATTGTGTTATATATGCGTAGACGCTCAAGTATGACTCGAAGCTTTGTCTTGATGTAACCATATGGTACTGATGTCCATACAAGGCAAGCAATTCGTTCTGTTATATATGCGTAGACGCTCAAGTATGACTCGAAGCTTTGTCTTGATGTAACCACGTGGTGCTGATATCCATGCAAGGCAAACAATTCGTTCTGTTATATACGCGTAGACGCTCAAGTATGACTCGAAGCTTTGTCTTGATGTAACCACATGGTACTGATGTCCATACAAGGCAAGCAATTCGTTCTGTTATATACATGTAGATGCTCAAGTATGACTCGAAGCTTTGTCTTGATGTAACCACATGGTGCTGATGTCCATACAAGGCAAACAATTCGTTCTGTTATATACACGTAGACGCTCAAGTATGACTCGAAGCTTTGTGTTGATGTAACCACATGGTACTGATGTCCATACAAGGCAAGCAATTCGTTCTGTTATATTCGCATAGACGCTCAAGTATGACTCGAAGCTTTGTCTTGATGTAACCACATGGTACTGATGTCCATACAAGGCAAGCAATTCGTTCTGTTATATACGCGTAGACGCTCAAGTATGACTGGAAGCTTTGTCTTGATGTAACCACATGGTGCTGATGTCCATACAAGGCAAACAATTCGTTCTGTTATATACGCGTAGACACTCAAGTATGACTCGAAGCTTTGTCTTGATGTAACCACATGGTGCTGATGTCCATACAAGGCAAACAATTCGTTCTGTTATATACGCGTAGACCCTCAAGTATGACTCGAAGCTTTGTCTTGATGTAACCACATGGTACTGATGTCCATACAAGGCAAGCAATTCGTTTGGTTATATACATGTAGATGCTCAAGTATGACTCGAAGCTTTGTCTTGATGTAACCACATGGTGCTGATGTACATGCAAGGCAAACAATTCACTCTGTTATATACGCGTAGATGCTCAAGTATGACTCGAAGCTTTGTCTTGATGTAACCACATGGTACTGATGTCCATACAAGGCAAGCAATTCGTTCTGTTATATACGCGTAGACGCTCAAGTATGACTCGAAGCTTTGTCTTGATGTAACCACATGGTGCTGATGCCCATGCAAGGCAAACAATTCGTTCTGTTATACACGCGTAGACGCTCAAGTATGACTCGAAGCTTTGTCTTGATGTAACCACATGGTACTGATGTCCATACAAGGCAAGCAATTCGTTCTGTTATATTCGCGTAGATGCTCAAGTATGACTCGAAGCTTTGTCTTGATGTAACCACATGGTGCTGATGTCAAAACAAGGCAAACAATTCGTTCTGTTATATACGCGTAGACGCTCAAGTATGACTCGAAGCTTTGTCTTGATGTAACCACATGGTGCTGATGTCCATACAAGGCAAACAATTCATTCTGTTATGTACGCATAGACGCTCAAGTATGACTCGAAGCTTTGTCTTGATGTAACCACATGGTGCTGATGTCCATACAAGGCAAACAATTCGTTCTGTTATATACGCGTAGACGCTCAAGTATGACTCGAAGCTTTGTCTTGATGTAACCACATGGTGCTGATGTCCATACAAGGCAAGCAGCTTTTTCCTGTTTATTGACTCCAGGACGTTTGTCTCATAGTAGAGGGAGTTCACTTTAGCGTTCTTTTCCCCCCTACGAATTTGCAACTTCCCGTTATAGCTTCACCCAGCAATGACCATGAAACCTTTGGGGAAACTTTCGGCAGGTTCTCTGTACCACTTGTGATCGGTTCTGTAGTCGATTGGTAGGTCAGTAAGATATTGACTGGAACTTGATGAAACTGTCTAGGTAGACGTACCACTCGTCAATGTGGCCACAGTTTTCCACTTTTCGCCTACCAGGTATAGCTCATACAGCTTGCGGTAGTTGGTACCCCATGTGTTGGCGATATAGCAACATGTGGACACGGAACCTATACATGGGCTGTAAGCGAAGGTTCTGTCGGATTATATTTTGGATACTCTACTGGACACGGGGCTCAGTCGGTAGTGTGCCAGGCTCGTAATCTGTAGTTCCCAGGTTCAAGTCCCAGCTGGGTCAGCGTTGAGATTTATCTCCGCAAAATTCCCCGCCATGCCCACACTGTCAGTAGGGGACACCGATGGGCTTGGAAAGGCCGCCGTCCATCGGATGGGACGTTAAGCCGTGGCCCCATGTGTGGGAGAGCCATACCCTGTGCACGTTAAAGAACACGCTGGATGGCCTTGACGGGAGTCTACCATCTGTCTCCCAACAGCTTTTCCAGTGTGTCCCCTCCCCCAACCTTCTCTGAGCCTTCGGGGTCCATTTGACCTGGCCATTTAGCCCATGGTGTGCAAAAAAGTGCCGCTCAGAGGTAAAACATCCCAACCTACTGGGACACCTTCACGGCTTTGGCAACCATTCTCTGGATTGCAGGGTGTAGACAGGCTCCTTCTCTGCCTGGCTGGGTTGTTTTCTAACTATGTGTGTGAGAGCGTTTGCAGAAGGGTACCTGTCCCCATCTCGTCAGGATGATTTACTCAGGTGGCCGAATACACGAACTCAGTTATTTAATCTATTTACATTTATTTACACTTTAAGTTATATATATACACACAGTGACTTTATATGCACACAGTGACTGCCCACCCAGTACAGCCACTGGCCAAATATAACAAAGGCTATAATGAGGCTCAGCGGTCCCACTGCTAGATACAGAACAAAGCTTAAGCGAGCCACAGACAATCCGTCTGACATCTGGAAGGTCTCGTGGTTCGCGCTCAAGTTCCAGTTCGAACAACCCCGCTGGATGAGGTCACGTGTCCTTCGGGGGACGTTAGGGCGTCTCAGCCATTAGGGTATGGACATGGTCGCTGTGCCACGTTGACTCTTGTCGCCTAGCTCCCGAAACTGGATCCGCCGATGACGCTCTGAAGGCCCTACCGCCAAAATGGCGATTGTGGCCCTCACTCCTTCTGCCCCAGCTGCTGAGTCCCTACACAGGGATTTTTTCCACTGACCATTGTGAACATCTTCTTCATAACACCTGGTGTACAGCTGGACGATCTCCGGAAAATTCCTCGCCCGGCCCCACGGACAGTAGGGGAAACCGATGGGCTTGGAAAGGCCGCCGTCCGTCGGATGGGACGTTAAGCCGTGGCTCCGTGTGCGGGAGAGCCATACCCTGTGCACGTTAAAGAACACGCTGGATGGCCTTGACAGGAGGCTACCATCTATCTCCCAATAGCTGTTCCAGTGGGTCCCCACCCCCCAATCTTAACCCTCGGGGTCCTTGTGACCTGGCCATTTAGCCCATGGTGTGCAAAAAAGTGCCGCTCAGAAGTCAACAACAACAAACCCTTTCACCCTTCCAAAACACTACGAGAGTTTTCACTGTGAACATTAATAACGTTGACTGCTATAGTTAGCATTACAGTGAAGTCATCACACTCGCACAGCTGACGAAAAATTTTGAAAAGTTGTCTCCCTGATCTCGTCATCGTCGCATGCTGGCGACGAACGAAACTAAGAAAGAAAATCCGCTCCGAAATTCATCGAGACGAGAGTCCGACCTTTCGTGTTTACTTTGACGAGATAATCGGCTTTGCTCAGAAGCACGAGCTAATTTATTTTGCGTGAGGTGATAAGAGATCTCATTTAATTTATGAATATTTATCACACTCTTCCTCGCTTTCTCTCCGTTTTCCGAAGGTTCAAATGAGGCTGAATTAAATTAATCAGTCAGGTTTTGGCTCGAACATGTTATTGATGTGTGTTAAGGATTCTTCTCTGTGAGAGGGAGCGGGCCACGAATAAAGTCTTCGCATTATCGCTTCCTTATTTGTTTTGTGAGATAAATGATTTCTGGATTCTAAAGAACAGTGAGTTTCCTTTACAAACGCTGGTGAAATTCACTTTTGTGATTAGTATTCTTTATTCAGTTTTGAACGGAGAAGGCGATCAAGAATCACAAATCTTTTTTGATCATAAATGCTTGCTTTGTTGTAATTACTGCGATGCAAGCCTTATGAAGATTCGTCGATTCTGAAGAGTACGTTCTGGTCTTATGAAAATTCGTTGCTTCTGAACAGCAGTTTCGGGTCTTTTGAAGATACATCGTCACCTGAACAACAAATTTCTGGTCTTATGAAGATTCATCGTTCCTGAACAGCAAATTTCTGGTTTTGTGACGATTTATCGCTCCTAAACAGCAGTTTTCTGGTCTTATGAAGACACATCGCTCCGAACAACACGTTTCTGATTTTCTGAAGATTCACCGTTCCTGAACAGAAGGTTTCTTGCCTTCTGAAGATTAATCGCTCCTGAACAGCATGTTTCTTGGTCTTATGAAGAATCGTCTTCTTGATCGCATTCATAAGACTGGAAGCAAGTTTCTGGTCTTATGAAGAATCGTCTTCTTGATCGCATTCATAAGACTGGAAGCAAGTTTCTGGTCTTATGACGATTGATCGCTCGTGAACAGCTCTTTTCTGGTCTTATGAAGATTTGCTCCTGAACAGCAAGTTTCTAGTTTTATTAAAAAGCTCCAAAGTTCTGGTCTTTATGAAATTTGCTCCTGAACAACAAAGTTCTGGTTTTATAAAGATTCATCGCTACTGAACAGCAAGTTTCTGGTCTTATGAAGATTCGTTTCTCCTGAACAGCAAGTTTCTAATCTTATGAAGATTCATCGCTCCTGAACACCGGGTTTCTGGTCTTATGAAGATTCATCGATTCTGAACAGCAAGTGCCCAAGAGTGAAAGCAAAATATCATTCTAATGCGATAAAGAGGAGGACCATATTATCAAAGATGAAATCTCAGAATTTCAATGAATTATATCTAGAAAAACTGGACATCCGACTAAGGCAATTGTAACATTACTCTCTTACTGCCCATTCTTCTTTGTAATAAAAAATGGAACTGGAAGAATTATATATCAATTTCGTCGAATATTTGGCTCTCGTTTTCAAAGAAAATGAAGCATTGCATTTATCGAATTTTTCATCCTTTAATAAGTAGTAATTCGTACTAATTGGAAAATGTAAAGAGTAATAGATTGCACTAGATAAAAAAACAGATTTTTTTTATAATGTTGATCAAATAGGATGCTTTAACTAATTTTGGGGTGCTGAATTCAAATATGGCTGTGAAAAATCTGCATCACGTAGATTTTGTTTTTAAATCACGGATTGATGTATTTCAAATTTCAATAAAAACGCATATCTGGGAAATGAAAATAAATGTAGCTAGTTTTATTAAATTGCAACTTAAACTCATTAATTAATTACATGATTAGAGTGAAAAAAATTAGAAACGTCATAGTTATAGACCACTGAATATAAAATAATAAATTAAATAATATTGAAAGGCAAAATAAACTAGGAGGCTTCTAGGATTCTTCTCTGTCCTATATGTCGCAAATAAAAAAAATGCGAAAACATGGATAAGGATCTTTTATACTTACAAGAAGTTCAATTTTGTCTTTTATGTGCTGAGGGTATCTTCTTCAAGAACCACCAGTAGTCACCCATTATTGCTGGGTTCCACCTGCCTTGGTATCTCTCCTCCGGATTCGGATTCCACCTGCCTTGGTATCTTCCTCCATGGTTCTCTCCTCCATGGTTCGGATATCCTGGTGAAATCTTTCCCCTTGCTCATCACTGACAGCTCCTAAGTTCTTGGGAAAGACATCCGGATGCGTATGCAAGAAATGGATTTTCAAAGACATTCAGCAGCCAAGATTTTCATAGTTTTTGAGAAGATCTTGAATGAGCTGATGGTAGTTTTCCTCTTATTGATTCCCTAGAAAACCTTCGACCACAGACATGAAAGATTTCTATGTAGCGCGCTCCTTCATATTTAGTTTTTCTTCGAATATAGTTTATCTTCGAAGATAGTATCATTCAGTATCTTCCTGATCTGAGGACCAACAAAGATTCCTTTTTTAAGTTTGGCATCACTTGGTTTTGGAATTTTTTCCTTCAAGTGCAAAAATCCTTTACCAGTTTTGTCCATAGCCTTTACAAAGTTTTTCATAAGCCCCAGTTTGATGTGTAGTGGTGGGAGCAGAACATTGGGAGGGGTCAACTAGAGGCTTATACCTCCCATTACTCTTTCCAGGAATAAAAACATCTCTTTTGGGCCAGTCTCTTGTTTTGTAGTGTTCCTTTCTGGCCTTACTGCGCCATAAACACAGAAAACAACATTTTGTGAATCCTCCTTGAAGCCCGAGCAAGAGAGATGAGTTTTAGGTCACCACATATTGTCCACTAAACTGATCATATTTTATAGCAGTGAGTATTCTTTTCATACTTTCATAAGTTTCCTTCATTCCCACAGCGTGTGTCACTGGAATGGAAGGTTTTTGGTTTCCTTTATGCAAAAGGACACCTTTTAAGCTGAATTTTGACGAATCTATAAATAGACGCCATTCCTTAGGGTCATGAGTCGTTCCAATTTCTTCCATCAGCCCTGGAATATCTGTGTAAAAACACAAACCATCTTGCATCTCTTAATAAGCAGATAAAGCCAAATTTCTCCTTCTGAACAGAGAAACTCTGGTACCCTTGACCAGAAGATTCCGCTCTTGAAGTCTTGAACCTAAAACTTCAGCTTGTTATTTGGAAAGTCTAGGTGTCGAATAAGATCATTTAGTTCATTTTGCTGAATCAGATGAAGCTCGTGTAGCTTTTTAGGGGTGTATGTAGGATCAGGATCTGTGTGTACCTCAAGGTCTTCCTCTGATGAATGTGAATCCATCTCCTCCCAGTTGGTTGGAGTTGTTGGTGTAGGAATATCTTCTCCATGTGAGGAACTGGCCTTATGACTGAAGGCACATTTGGGTATTGTATTTTGCTTTTGTTCTTTTTTGAAAAGCCCGACACTTTAGTTAAACAAAAATAGCAATCATGCAAGTGACTAGTTGGCTCACGCCAAACTATTGGAACTGCAAAGGGCATGGATTTTATCTTACCTTTCAACCATTCACTCAGGCCAACAAAGCACGAAATGCAGCACACATGTGGAGCCAATGTTTTGTCCTGATCTCCAACATGACATCCAAAATGCAAGTTATAGACTTTCTTCACAATCTTTGTCAAAGAACGATCCTGGGATTTTAAAATATAATTTCCACACACATAACAAAACTTATCTGGCACATTACCACATCCGCGACGCTGCCTTTGTGTCATTTAAACGCCAAAATTCACTCTTTAACGTACAGCACGTGTTCCTCCTACAATGAAAACAACAAGAATGCCTGTCTAAGGTAAGGTTACTGTTACATGTTTTCTCCCACTTGGCAATCAGTGTTGCCAGTCACAAAAATGTAAAATATCTAGTATCCTCATAGTTGCCTGGAGGTGTTGATATAGGAAGATCTTAATAGGAGTCAAAATGAACAATAACATAAAAAACATGACGTGCTAGCCATTTTTAGGCCAGATCTTAAAGCACCTGAAAAATAGTTAAAGGTCGCCGTCCGTCGGATGGGACGTTAAGCCGTGGCCCCCTGTGCGGGAGAGCCATACCCTGTGCACGTTAAAGAACACGCTGGATGGCCTTGACGGGAAACTACCATCTGTCTCCCAACAGCTGTTCCAGTGGGTCCCCTCTCCCAACCTTCTCTGTGCCTTCGGGGTCCTTGTGGCTTGGCCATTTAGCCCATGGTGTGCAAAAAAGTGCCGCTCAGAGGTAAAACAACCCAACTCAGAAGGAGCAATTAAATCTTTGCGGAGATTCCAAACATTTGCATCACAATAGTTTATCAATTCCTAACCAACCCAATTGGATTGGATTGGATTGTTTTACCTCTGAGCGGCACGTTTTTGCACACCATGGGCTAAATGGCCAGGCCACATGGACCCCGAAGGCTCAGAGAAGGTTGGGGGAGGGGACCCACTGGAACAGCTGTTGGGAGACAGATGGTAGCCTCCCGTCAAGGCCATCCAGCGTGTTCTTTAACGTGCACAGGGTATGGCTCTCCCGCACACGGGGCCACGGCTTAACGTCCCATCCGACGGACGGCGGTCTTTCCAAGCCCATCGGTGTCCCCTACTGACCGTGGGCAGGGCGGGGAATTTTGCGGAGATAAATCTCAACGCTGACCCAGCTGGGACTCGAACCTGGGAACTACAGATTACGAGCCTGGCGCGCTACCGACTGAGCCACCCCCGCCCCCTAACCAACCCAAAGAGAATTTTAATTTATCTATGAAAAACGAACCATTATCTATAAGAACACAAAAAAATTTCCCGCTCCCACTCTGGAGGTAAAACGGAAACTCACTGTTGTGAATACTAACTTAACGGCATTCGAATTTCAAAACCAAAATTTCAAATTTCCAACAGATTTACACAACTCTCAGTATTCGTTCGAAATTTCATATTTTTTAAATTTTTTCACCGTTAGAGGGCACAATTGCAACTATTAGTAGATTCCGAAAGTACAGTCACTCAAAAAAAGTATCCAAACACTATTGCTGATTACAAAATTCAAAAAAATATCTGGCAACGATTTTTTTAGAAATTAGTGCCTTCGTAGTTAAGTAATTAGTGCCTTTAATTGCAACTTTCGTGTCACGTGACACGAAGTTTGCCAGATCAATAATTTCTAAAAAAAATTGTTGCCAGATATTTTTCCAGTTTGCTGTGAACGGTAACTGGAGCCTGTACAGTTGCTGTACACGCTCCAGATATTTTTCCTGAATTCTGTAATCACGTGACACGAAGGTTGCCAGATCACTAATTTCTAAAAAAAAATCGTTGCCAGATATTTTTTCTGAATTCTGTAATCGACCATAGTGTTCGGATAATTTTTTGAGCGACTGTAGGTGGTCATATTATTTTGATACTAGATCGTGTGGGCTCACTCACGGAAATATTGAGCGTGTGCAGTTACCGTTCACAGCAAACACGCTCCAGTTTGCTGTGAACGGTAACTGGAGCGTGTACAGTTGCTATACACGCTGCAGATATTTTTCCTGAATTCTGTAATCAGCAATAGTGTTCGGATACTTTTTTGAGCGACTATACAATCGTAATGTTTCTTCAATACCTATCCAACCCAAAAAAGGAGTTTTTAATGTCTCTTAAAACAAAGCATGGAATATCTACTGACAGACAAACGACAAAGTAAAATCGTTTGCTAATGCATATCGACTCTAGCAAACGTGGAATGCTAGGGAATGAAGACTTTCAATTTACGACATTTGCACAAAAATGGAAAATAGTACTGATGGAAGATTAGGAAAATGCAAATATGCAATATTTCTTTCTTAGTGCCTGTATAAACGCAAAATATTTCATTTACTTCATAATATGTAAAAGTTGTTTTTTCCCACCCCCTGGGGGGTTATGCCGGCAAATCACAAATATCAATATAAGCTTCTGGACGTTATATTCATTCCACCACGATAATTTCATATTTCTAGAATAAACATGTCGTTTGCAGTATTCGACAAACATTTTGACCTTTCCAACTTTTTCTACCGATAGAGGGCGGTATTAAAGCTATTAAGAGTTGTGTTGGGTTGTTTTACCTCTGAGATGCACTTTTTTTGTACACTATGGGCTAAATGGCCAGGTCACATGTACCCCGAAGGCTCAGAGAAGGTTTGGGGAGGGGACCCACTGGAACAGCTGTTGGGAGACAGATGCTAGCCTCCCGTCAAGGCCATTTAGCGTGTTCTTTAACGTGCACAGGGTATGGCTCTCCCGCACATGGGGCCACGGCTTAACGTCCCATCCGACGGACGGCGACCTTTCCAAGCCCATCGGTGTCCCCTACTGACCGTGGGCAGGGCGAGGAATTTTGCGGAGATAAATCTCAACGCTGACCCAGCTGCGACTCGAACCTGACAACTGCAGATTACGAGCCTAGCGCTCTACCGACTGAGCCACCCCCGCCCTTCATGGACAGAAAATCGGTGCCAGGATTACGAGGCTTCATATTAACGACTGCAGAAAGTCTGGGATTTCTGCGTGCCACCTTCGAATGTGTACCAGGAATGCATTGAAACCTATAAAATCTGCCGCAGCAGGTAAGAATGTTGTCATAACCGAGTCGTTGATATTCGGGGCGAGAGCCAGCTCTCCTGTCTCAAAAAGTCGGAACGAAGGGCCACAGGGCAGGTGATAACCTCGGTATTCAACGAAGGGGCAACTACAAAGGTGTTTGCAAAGACCTTTCGGCGTACGATGGCACGATTGGGCTATGTCAGTCGACGCCAACATCGAGCACCCTCGACGTACGATGGCACGATTGGGCTATGCCAGTCGACGCCAACATCGAGTACCCTCGACGTACGATGGCACGATTGGGCTATGCCAGTCGACGCCAACATCGAGCACCCTCGACGTACGATGGCACGATTGGGCTATGCCAGTCGACGCCAACATCGAGCACCCTCGACGTACGATGGCACGATTGGGCTATGCCAGTCGACGCCAACATCGAGTACCCTCGACGTACGATGGCACGATTGGGCTATGCCAGTCGACGCCAACATCGAGCACCCTCGACGTACGATGGCACGATTGGGCTATGCCAGTCGACGCCAACATCGAGTACCCTCGGCGTACGATGGCACGATTGGTCTATGCCAGTCGACGCCAACATCGAGGTCCCTCGACGTACGATGGCACGATTGGGCTATGCCAGTCGACGCCAACATCGAGTACCCTCGACGTACGATGGCACGATTGGGCTATGCCAGTCGACGCCAACATCGAACACCCTCGACGTACGATGGCACGATTGGGCTATGCCAGTCGACGCCAACATCGAGCACCCTCGACGTACGATGGCACGATTGGGCTATGCCAGTCGACGCCAACATCGAGTACCCTCGACGTACGATGGCACGATTGGGCTATGCCAGTTGACGCCAACATCGAGCACCCTCGACGTACGATGGCACGATTGGGCTATGCCAGTCGACGCCAACATCGAGTACCCTCGATGTACGATGGCACGATTGGGCTATGCCAGTCGACGCCAACATCGAGCACCCTCGACATACGATGGCACGATTGGGCTATGCCAGTCGACGCCAACATCGAGTACCCTCGGCGTACGATGGCACGATTGGTCTATGCCAGTCGACGCCAACATCGAGGTCCCTCGACGTACGATGGCACGATTGGGCTATGCCAGTCGACGCCAACATCGAGTACCCTCGACGTACGATGGCACGATTGGGCTATGCCAGTCGACGCCAACATCGAACACCCTCGACGTACGATGGCACGATTGGGCTATGCCAGTCGACGCCAACATCGAGCACCCTCGACGTACGATGGCACGATTGGGCTATGCCAGTCGACGCCAACATCGAGCACCCTCGACGTACGATGACACGATTGGGCTATGCCAATCGACGCCAACATCGAGTACCCTTATCAACAGCATGTTATCGGCTATGAGGCTGCATTGGGCAAAGAAACATCGCCAATGGACCATAGAAGACTGAAAACAGGGAGCTTGGTCGATCGAAGTTCGAACTACAACACGTCGACGGAAGTTTGCGTGAGAGCCATAGACCATACGAGGTCATGACCGAGGCATGTCTAGTAGAGGTCTTACAGGCTGGTGGAGGCAGTGCAATGTTCTAGGACGTGTTTAGAGCAACCTTGGGTAATTATGATCGTCAGGATCAAATAGTAGAGATAAAGAGCATATTGGGGTTTACTCTAACTAGTATTGAAATTAGTGTGTGAGTTTAGGGTTGGGTTGTTTTACCTCTTAGCTGCACTCTTTTTACACCGTGGGCTAAATGGCCAGGTCACGTGAACCCCGAATGTTCAGAGAAGGTTGGGGGATGGGACCCACTGGAATAGCTGTTGGGAGACAGATGGTAGCCTTCCGTCAAGGCCATCCAGCGTATTCTTTAACGTGCACAGGGTATGGCTCTCCCGCACACGGGGCCACGGCTTAACGTCCCATCCGACGGACGGCGGCCTTTCCAAGCCCATCGATGTCCCCTACTGACCGTGGGCAGGGCGGGGAATTTTGCGGAGATAAATCTCAACGCTGACCCAGCTGGGACTCGAACCTGGGAACTACAGATTACGAGCCTGGCGCGCTACCGACCGAGCCACCCCCGCCCCATTTGTGATTTTATATAAACTTCTTGCCTTAGTTATTAAATAAGTTCATTTACAATCTGTTCATTTATTTCGAATTCATGCTTTGTTGTCAAATATTCAAAAACAACTAAAAATCTGCAAGAGCATAAAAATTGTCCTTTCAATGTATATTAGATGTGTGTATGGCTCCTCGATAGCGTAGTCTGTATTTCCAAATCAGTAATAGTGATAATAAAGAAAATGAAATTTTAGCCAAATTTTATGCCACATTTTGGGGCTCTTAAAAATAGTGCTTTGAGGAGTCTCCTAACACAGCCTAACGCCGGTCGGACAGGTCTTTATATCTTGTGTGGGCGGGAATAGCTCAGTCGGTAGAGCGCTAGGCTCGTAATCTACAGTTGTCAGGTTTGAGTCCCAGCTGGGTCAGCGTTGAGATTTGTCTCCGCAAAATTCTCCGCCCTGCGCACGGTCAGTAGGGGACACCGATGGGCTTCAAAAGGCCGCCGTCCGTCGGATGGGACGTTAAGCCGTGGCTCCGTGTGTGGGAGAGCCATACCCTGTGTACGTTAAAGAACGCTCTGGATGGTCTTGACGGGAGGATACCATCTGTCTCCCAACAGCTGTTCCAGCGTGTCCCCTCCCCCCACCTTCTCTGAGCCTGGGGCGGGGGTGGCTCAATCGGTAGCGCGCCATCTGTCGTTTCCAGGTTCGTAATAGTCTGTAGCGCTCGTAATCTGTAGTTCTCCTGTTTGAGTCCCAGCTGGGTCAGCGTTGAGATTTATCTCCGCAAAAAATGTATTCGTTCGAGTCTGTAGCGCTCGTAATCTGTAGTTCCCAGGTTCGAGTCCCAGCTGGGTCAGCGTTGAGATTTATCTCCGCAAAACTCCCCGCACTGCCCACGGTCAGTAGGGGACACCGATGGGCTTGGAAAGGCCGCCGTCCGTCGGATGGGACGTTAAGCCGTGGCCCCGTGTACAGGAGAGCCATACCTTGTGCACGTTAAAGAACACGCTGGATGGCCTTGATGGGAGGCTACCATCTGTCTCCCAACAGCTATTCCAGTGGGTCCCCTCCCCCAACCTTCTCTGAGCCTTCGGGGTCCATATGACCTGGCCATTTAGCCCATGGTGTTCAAAAAAGTGTCGCTCAGAGGTAAAACAACCCAAAACAACGTTTATATCTTGTCCTTCGCGATTGCTCTTAATTCTCAGACCATAAACGTTTTTCAGCTTCACTGCTGTAAACGTCATATTGCAGGGAAGGCAACTATTAGGCGGCATGAACTAATGGATCCTTAAATACTCATGTAAAAAAAACTATTTCCGACGCAGCAGGAATCGAAGCCGCAATTTTCCAAATACATGTCAGAGCGCTCTACCATTAAACCACGCGTCGCGCAATGATTTTTTTCCCACGATGTGTCCTAGAAACTTTTTACTGAATGTGACGATCCTTGCGCCATCTACACTTCAGGAGAGACAACTTTTTTTCCAATTGTTGCTAATGATTCAGATGTTAATGAGTTGGGTTGGATTCTTTTACCTCTCAGCGGCACTTTTTTGCACACCATGGGCTAAATGGCCAGGTCACATGGACCCCGAAGGCTCAGAAAAGGTTGGGGGAGGGGACCCACTGGAACAGCTGTTGGGAGACAGATGGTAGCCTCCCGTCAAGGCCATCCAGCGTGTTCTTTAACGTGCACAGGGTATGGCTCTCCCGCACACGGGGGCACGGCTTAACGTCCAATCCGACGGACGGCGGCCTTTCCAAGCCCATCGGTGTCCCCTACTGACCGTGGGCAGGGCGGGGAATTTTGCGGAGTTAAATCTCAACGCTGACCCAGCTGGGACTCGAACCTGGGAACTACAGATTACGAGCCTGGCGCGCTACCGATTGAGCCATCCCCACCCCTGATGTTAATGAGAAAGTCACTTCATGCTTTAGCATCATTTATGAAAAAAATCCATCCATAGTAGTCCGCTTCATTCAGGGAAAGATTTATAGGTCACATCATTTGAAGCAAGTTATCGCCCGATGCGTGGTTTAACGGTAAAGCGCTCTAGCATGTACAGTCGCTCAAAAAAGTATCCGAACACTATGGATGATTACAGAATCCAAACAAAATATCTGACAACGATTTTTCTAGAAATTAGAGATCTGGCCACCTTCGTGTCACGTGACACGTAGGTCTCTTCCATCATTTGAAGCAAGTTATCGCCGATGCGTGGTTTAACGGTAAAGCGCTCTAGCATGTACAGTCGCTCAAGAAAAGTATCCGAACACTATGAATGATTACAGAATGCAAAAAAATTATCTGGCAACGATTTTTCTAGAAATTACAGATCTGGCCACCTTCGTGTCACGTGACACGTAGGTCTCTTCTTAAAAGGAGACTTTCATGGTGAGACCTCGTTGTGATTTTCTCCTCTGAAAGGACAATTTTCTGGTGAGACACCGTTGTGATTTTCTCATCTGAAAGGAAACTTTTCTGGTATGACCACGTTGTGATTTTCTCCTCTGAAAGTAGATTTTCCTGGTGAAACCACGTTGCAAATTTTTTCTCTGACAGGAAACTTTTCTGGTGAGACCACATAGTGATTTTCTCCTGTGAAAGGAGACTTCCCTGGTGAGACCACATAGTGATTTTCTCCTGTGAAAGGAGACTTCCCTGGTGAGACCACATAGTGATTTTCTCCTGTGAAAGGAGACTTCCCTGGTGAGACCACATAGTGATTTTCTCCTGTGAAAGGAGACTTCCCTGGTGAGACCACATAGTGATTTTCTCCTGTGAAAGGAGACTTCCCTGGTGAGACCACATAGTGATTTTCTCCTGTGAAAGGAGACTTCCCTGGTGAGACCACATAGTGATTTTCTCCTGTGAAAGGAGACTTCCCTGGTGAGACCACATAGTGATTTTCTCCTGTGAAAGGAGACTTCCCTGGTGAGACCACATAGTGATTTTCTCCTGTGAAAGGAGACTTCCCTGGTGAGACCACATAGTGATTTTCTCCTGTGAAAGGAGACTTCCCTGGTGAGACCACATAGTGATTTTCTCCTGTGAAAGGAGACTTCCCTGGTGAGACCACATAGTGATTTTCTCCTGTGAAAGGAGACTTCCCTGGTGAGACCACTTAGTGATTTTCTCCTGTGAAAGGAGACTTCCCTGGTGAGACCACATAGTGATTTTCTCCTGTGAAAGGAGACTTCCCTGGTGAGACCACATAGTGATTTTCTCCTGTGAAAGGAGACTTCCCTGGTGAGACCACTTAGTGATTTTCTCCTGTGAAAGGAGACTTCCCTGGTGAGACCACATAGTGATTTTCTCCTGTGAAAGGAGACTTCCCTGGTGAGACCACATAGTGATTTTCTCCTGTGAAAGGAGACTTCCCTGGTGAGACCACTTAGTGATTTTCTCCTGTGAAAGGAGACTTCCCTGGTGAGACCACATAGTGATTTTCTCCTGTGAAAGGAGACTTCCCTGGTGAGACCACATAGTGATTTTCTCCTGTGAAAGGAGACTTCCCTGGTGAGACCACATAGTGATTTTCTCCTGTGAAAGGAGACTTCCCTGGTGAGACCACATAGTGATTTTCTCCTGTGAAAGGAGACTTCCCTGGTGAGACCACTTAGTGATTTTCTCCTGTGAAAGGAGACTTCCCTGGTGAGACCACATAGTGATTTTCTCCTGTGAAAGGAGACTTCCCTGGTGAGACCACATAGTGATTTTCTCCTGTGAAAGGAGACTTCCCTGGTGAGACCACATAGTGATTTTCTCCTGTGAAAGGAGACTTCCCTGGTGAGACCACTTAGTGATTTTCTCCTGTGAAAGGAGACTTCCCTGGTGAGACCACATAGTGATTTTCTCCTGTGAAAGGAGACTTCCCTGGTGAGACCACATAGTGATTTTCTCCTGTGAAAGGAGACTTCCCTGGTGAGACCACTTAGTGATTTTCTCCTGTGAAAGGAGACTTCCCTTGTGAGACCACATAGTGATTTTCTCCTGTGAAAGGAGACTTCCCTGGTGAGACCACATAGTGATTTTCTCCTGTGAAAGGAGACTTCCCTGGTGAGACCACATAGTGATTTTCTCCTGTGAAAGGAGACTTCCCTGGTGAGACCACATAGTGATTTTCTCCTGTGAAAGGAGACTTCCCTGGTGAGACCACATAGTGATTTTCTCCTGTGAAAGGAGACTTCCCTGGTGAGACCACTTAGTGATTTTCTCCTGTGAAAGGAGACTTCCCTGGTGAGACCACATAGTGATTTTCTCCTGTGAAAGGAGACTTCCCTGGTGAGACCACATAGTGATTTTCTCCTGTGAAAGGAGACTTCCCTGGTGAGACCACTTAGTGATTTTCTCCTGTGAAAGGAGACTTCCCTTGTGAGACCACATAGTGATTTTCTCCTGTGAAAGGAGACTTCCCTGGTGAGACCACATAGTGATTTTCTCCTGTGAAAGGAGACTTCCCTGGTGAGACCACATAGTGATTTTCTCCTGTGAAAGGAGACTTCCCTGGTGAGACCACATAGTGATTTTCTCCTGTGAAAGGAGACTTCCCTGGTGAGACCACTTAGTGATTTTCTCCTGTGAAAGGAGACTTCCCTGGTGAGACCACATAGTGATTTTCTCCTGTGAAAGGAGACTTCCCTGGTGAGACCACATAGTGATTTTCTCCTGTGAAAGGAGACTTCCCTGGTGAGACAACTTAGTGATTTTCTCCTGTGAAAGGAGACTTCCCTGGTGAGACCACATAGTGATTTTCTCCTGTGAAAGGAGACTTCCCTGGTGAGACCACATAGTGATTTTCTCCTGTGAAAGGAGACTTCCCTGGTGAGACCACATAGTGAGTTTCTCCTGTGAAAGGAGACTTCCCTGGTGAGACCACTTAGTGATTTTCTCCTGTGAAAGGAGACTTCCCTGGTGAGACCACTTAGAGATTTTCTCCTGTGAAAGGAGACTTCCCTGGTGAGACCACATAGTGATTTTCTCCTGTGAAAGGAGACTTCCCTGGTGAGACCACATAGTGATTTTCTCCTGTGAAAGGAGACTTTTCTGGTGAGACCACATAGTGATTTTCTCCTGTGAAAGGAGACTTCCCTGGTGAGACCACATAGTGATTTTCTCCTGTGAAAGGAGACTTCCCTGGTGAGACCACATAGTGATTTTCTCCTGTGAAAGGAGACTTCCCTGGTGAGACCACATAGTGATTTTCTCCTGTGAAAGGAGACTTCCCTGGTGAGACCACATAGTGATTTTCTCCTGTGAAAGGAGACTTCCCTGGTGAGACCACATAGTGATTTTCTCCTGTGAAAGGAGACTTCCCTGGTGAGACCACTTAGTGATTTTCTCCTGTGAAAGGAGACTTCCCTGGTGAGACCACTTAGAGATTTTCTCCTGTGAAAGGAGACTTCCCTGGTGAGACCACATAGTGATTTTCTCCTGTGAAAGAAGACTTCCCTGGTGAGACCACATAGTGATTTTCTCCTGTGAAAGGAGACTTCCCTGGTGAGACCACTTAGTGATTTTCTCCTGTGAAAGGAGACTTCCCTGGTGAGACCACTTAGAGATTTTCTCCTGTGAAAGGAGACTTCCCTGGTGAGACCACATAGTGATTTTCTCCTGTGAAAGGAGACTTCCCTGGTGAGACCACTTAGTGATTTTCTCCTGTGAAAGGAGACTTCCCTGGTGAGACCACTTAGAGATTTTCTCCTGTGAAAGGAGACTTCCCTGGTGAGACCACATAGTGATTTTCTCCTGTGAAAGGAGACTTCCCTGGTGAGACCACTTAGTGATTTTCTCCTGTGAAAGGAGACTTCCCTGGTGAGACCACTTAGAGATTTTCTCCTGTGAAAGGAGACTTCCCTGGTGAGACCACTTAGTGATTTTCTCCTGTGAAAGGAGACTTCCCTGGTGAGACCACTTAGAGATTTTCTCCTGTGAAAGGAGACTTCCCTGGTGAGACCACATAGTGATTTTCTCCTGTGAAAGGAGACTTCCCTGGTGAGACCACATAGTGATTTTCTCCTGTGAAAGGAGACTTCCCTGTTGAGACCACTTAGTGATTTTCTCCTGTGAAAGGAGACTTCCCTGGTGAGACCACTTAGAGATTTTCTCCTGTGAAAGGAGACTTCCCTGGTGAGACCACATAGTGATTTTCTCCTGTGAAAGGAGACTTCCCTGGTGAGACCACTTAGTGATTTTCTCCTGTGAAAGGAGACTTCCCTGGTGAGACCACTTAGAGATTTTCTCCTGTGAAAGGAGACTTCCCTGGTGAGACCACATAGTGATTTTCTCCTGTGAAAGGAGACTTCCCTGGTGAGACCACTTAGTGATTTTCTCCTATGAAAGTAAACTTTCCTGGAGAGACCTCTTCAAAGAGTAAATCAAAGCGTTAAAAAAAATCATTTATTCTCCAATGGTAATTATTAAAAAAAAACACATAAAAATAGTAAAATGAACTAGCGTATATATATTGTAAAATTACGTTCTTAATGACTTCGATGTTTTTGGGTTTTTGAATTACAAATTCTTTTGATATCAAGGCCAGTGCGCGCTGGCCTTAATACAATCCACACGCAAAGGGAAGTGCGTCTGATTTTCAAACATGTTTTAACTTGTCGCAGCATTTAAAACCATTCCAGGCTCATATTAATTTTGATAATTTTTCACGGAACACTTATTCACTTTCCAGGGTTCCAGGGAACATAGTTTGGGATATGCTGGATTCCCCTTCAACAATCTTCTCTGAACCCTTGGAGTCTTCGTGACCTGGCCATTTAGCCCGTTATGTGAAATACGTGCTGCTATCATATAGCAACATTCTTTTATCAAATCTCCGCAAAATTCCCCGCCCTGCCCACGGTCAGTAGGGGACACCGATGGGCTTGGAAAGGCCGCCGTCCGTCGGGTCGGACATTAAGCCGTGGACCCGTGTGTGGGAGAGCCATACACTGTGCACGTTAAAGAACACACTGGATGGCCTTGACGAGAGGCTACCATCTGTCTCCTAACAGCTGTTCCAGTGGGTCCCCTCCCCCAGGGGGCGGGGGTGGCACAGTCGGTAGCGCGCCAGGCTCGTAATCTGTAGTTCCCAGGTTCGAGTCCCAGTTGGGGCCAGCTTTGAGATTTATCTCCGCAAAATTCCCCGCCCTGCCCACGGTCAGTAGGGGACACCGATGGGCTTGGAAAAACCGCCGTCCGTCGGATGGGACGTTAAGCCGTGGCCCCGTGTGCGGGAGAGCCATATCCTGTGCACGTTAAAGAACACACTGGATGGCCTTGACGGGGAGGCTACCATCTGTCTCCTAACAGCTGTTCCAGTGGGTTCCCTCCCCCAACCTTCCCTGAGCCTTCGGGGTCCATGTGACCTGGCCATTTAGCCCATGGTGTGCAAAAAAGTGCCGCTCAGAGGTAAAACAACCAAACCCAACAACTCTTTTATCAAGTCACTAGTAGGTTGCCACGAGTTCAGAAAAGGAACTTCTCACTCCTTAATCCGACATTGTATATAACGAAAGCTTGATGCGTTTAACTAATCTCTTTAAGAATCCAAGAGGCTCAAGTGATCGAAAAGCAAATGAAGAACAGAAGGAATATTTAAAAATAAAATCATGCTCAATATTTAGAAAAAGGGAATGAAGCGATCGATTCGTTGACACTGGTTTAGATTTCATTGTTTTATAACGATTTTGTTCAGTAATCACTGACAGAAGACATTCAGGTGACAAAGTAACTTTATAAAAAAAAAAAACTCGCAGGAGTTGGTACAGTCGCTCAAAAAAGTATCCGAACACTATGGTTGATTACAGAATTCACAAAAAATATCTGGCAACGATTTTTTTAGAAATTAGTGATCTGGCAACCTTCGTGTCACGTGATTACACACGCTCAATATTTCCGTGATTGAGCCCACACGATCTAGTATCAAAATAATATGACCACCTACAGTCGCTCAAAAAAGTATCCGAACACTATGGTTGATTACAGAATTCAGAAAAAATATCTGGCAACGATTTTTTTTTAGAAATTAGTGTTCTGGCAACCTTTGTGTCAGAAAAAATATCTGGCAACGATTTTTTTTTAGAAATTAGTGATCTGGCAACCTTCGTGTCAGAAAAAATATCTGGCAACGATTTTTTTTTTAGAAATTAGTGATCTGGCAACCTTCGTGTCACGTGACACGAAGGTTGCCAGATCCCTAATTTCTAAAAAAAGCGTTGCCAGATATTTTTTCTGAAATCTGTAATCAACCATAGTGTTCGGATACTTTTTTGAGCGATTATACACTGGAGTTTAAAAAAAAAACGGAATCTGACAAAATTGGAAAATTGAAGAAGAAAAAGTCAGGCACGGTTTGTAGAGTAGTCTTCGTCGGTACGAGGAAGTCATTGAATTTCAATCCAGTCACCAAAAGGACCCAAAAGCTTATTTCCAAGTCCAGACACATCGTTAAAATTTGCATCTCCGTGTTGAGGCGCTAGAGGCACATCTGGATGCGGGCAAACCAGAGATAATAGGCCATCTGTATTCCTTCCCCCAAGTTCTAATACGCCTCGTAGGATATCGCACCGCTAAACATGGAAAATTGGATTTATTATTGAGATGTTTATACGTTAGGTCTCGAGGATGCGATTTATTTTATTACTATTATTATTTTCGGGAATTTCTTAAATTTATATTTTTCAAAACATATAGAATCCATTATTGTAGAGTTTAAAACCGCTTTTTTTTACCGATGATGTTCTCTGTGAACAGTTTCGTCTCATTATTTTTTCTTGCCACATAAAACGTTTTTATTTTTTTAACAGTGTATCGATAACAGATAATGGAACAGTGAAGCTCTTTCGATATGGGGCGGGGGTGGCTCAGTCGGTAGCGCGCCAGGATCGTAATCTGTAGTTCTCAGGTTCGAGTCCCAGCTGGGTCAGCGTTGAGATTTATCTCCGCAAAAATTCCCCGCCCTGCCCACGGTCAGTAGGAGACACCGAAGGGCTTGGAAAGGCCGCCGTCCGTCGGATGGGACGTTAAGCCGTGGCCCGTGTGCGGGAGAGCCATACCCTGTGCACGTTAAAGAACACGCTGGATGGCCTTTACGGGAGGCTACCATCTGTCTCCCAACAGCTGTTCCAGTATGTCCCCTCCCCCAACCTTCTCTGAGCCTTCGGGGTCCATGTGACCTGGCCATTTAGCCCATGGTGTGCAAAAAAGTGCCGCTCAGAGGTAAAACAACCCAACCCAAAGCTCTTTGGATAACAGCTAATCGAATTTGTTTCTTCTGTAGAAAAGCGCGAAAGAATCTAATTTTTCAGCAGATAATCTAGAAATACTGATAAGGGGAAGAGTATTATATAGTGTAATCCTTTTCAGTATCAAACAGATGGCTCGTGGAGGGAACCGTTTGGTAGAGCTTTTGAAGGAGAATTTCTGAGATTATGTTCTGTGCAGAGAGCGGTCTTCAAAAGCAGAAGTTTGCCTTTGGGTAGCAAAACTGCTTATTTTCTCTTCGAAGAGCGAAAAGAATTAATTGTGCTTTTCGTGGAGGATTGGATTGTTTTACCTCTGAGCGGCACTTTTTTGCACACCATGGGCTAAATGGCCAGGTTACATGGACCCCGAAGGCTCAGAGAAGGTTGGGGGAGGGGACCCACTGGAACAGCTGTTGGGAGACAGATGGTAGCATCCCATCAAGGCCATCCAGCGTGTTCTTTAACGTGCACAGGGTATGGCTCTCCAGGACACGGATCACGGCTTAACGTCCCATCCGACGGACGGACGGCCTTTCCAAGCCCATCGGTGTCCCCTACTGACCGTGGGCAGGGCGGGGAATTTTGCGGAGATAAATCTCAACGCTGACCCAGCTGGGACTCGAACCTGGGAACTACAGATTACGAGCCTGGCGCGCTACCGACTGAGCCACCCCCGCCCCTTTTCGTGGAGGAAAAATACATTTGTTTGAGGATTGTAAAAAGGACGTTCTCTTTTAGTGGGAAAAATACATCCGCAACGGTATGGTAAAAATTATATTTTGTTTTGGTGAAAAGACATTAATTGTGTTTGAGAAGCATAAAATAATTCATTTTCTCTCGGTGCAAAAAATAAAGTTAGTTCTATTCCTGTAAAAAAGTTCACTCTCTTCTGCAAAAAAATTCCACTTAATATTTATTTCCTCGGTGGAATAAAAAAGTTAATTCTTTCTCGCTGCAAGAACAAAATCTTTCTCTTGCAGCAAAAACGTTCATTTTCTCGATGCATAAAAGTTTACTCTCTCAGTTTAGAAAAGTTCACTTTCTATGTTTAGAAAAGTTCACTCTCTCAGTTTAAAAAAGTTCACTCTCTCAGTTTTGAAAAGTTCACTTTCTATATTTAGAAAAGTTCACTCTCTCAGTTTAGAAAAGTTCACTTTCTATGTTTAGAAAAGTTCACTCTCTCAGTTTAAAAAAGTTCACTCTCTCAGTTTTGAAAAGTTCACTTTCTATGTTTAGAAAAGTTCACTCTCTCAGTTTAAAAAAGTTCACTCTCTCAGTTTTGAAAAGTTCATTCTCTCAGTTTAGAAAAGTTCACTCTCTATGTTTACAAAAGTTCACTCTCTCAGTTTACAAAGGTTCACTCTCTCAGTTTAGAAAAGTTCACTTTCTATGCTTAAAAAGTTCATTCTCTCGGTTTAGAAAAGTTCACTTTCTACGTTAAAAAAAGTTCACTCTCTCAGTTTACAAAAGTTCACTTTCTATGTTCAGAAAAGTTCACTCTCTCAGTTTACAAAAGTTCACTCTCTCAGTTTAGAAAAGTTCACTTTCTATGTTTAGAAAAGTTCACTCTCTCAGTTTAGAAAAGTTCACTTTCTATGTTTAGAAAAGTTCACTCTCTCAGTTTAGAAAAGTTCACTTTCTATGTTTAGAAAAGTTCACTCTCTCAGTTTAGAAAAGTTCACTTTCTATGTTTAGAAAAGTTCACTTTCTATGTTTAGAAAAGTTCACTCTCTCAGTTTAGAAAAGTTCACTTTCTATGTTCAAAAAAGTTCACTCTCTCAGTTTAGAAAAGTTCACTTTCTATGTTTAAAAAAGTTCACTCTCTCAGTTTAGAAAAGTTCACTTTCTATGTTTAGAAAAGTTCACTCTCTCAGTTTACAAAAGTTCACTCTCTATGTTTAGAAAAGTTCACTCTCTCAGTTTTGAAAAGTTCATTCTCTCAGTTTAGAAAAGTTCACTCTCTATGTTTACAAAAGTTCACTCTCTCAGTTTACAAAGGTTCACTCTCTCAGTTTAGAAAAGTTCACTTTCTATGCTTAAAAAGTTCATTCTCTCGGTTTAGAAAAGTTCACTTTCTACGTTAAAAAAAGTTCACTCTCTCAGTTTACAAAAGTTCACTTTCTATGTTCAGAAAAGTTCACTCTCTCAGTTTACAAAAGTTCACTCTCTCAGTTTAGAAAAGTTCACTTTCTATGTTTAGAAAAGTTCACTCTCTCAGTTTAGAAAAGTTCACTTTCTATGTTTAGAAAAGTTCACTCTCTCAGTTTAGAAAAGTTCACTTTCTATGTTTAGAAAAGTTCACTCTCTCAGTTTAGAAAAGTTCACTTTCTATGTTTAGAAAAGTTCACTCTCTCAGTTTAGAAAAGTTCACTTTCTATGTTTAGAAAAGTTCACTCTCTCAGTTTAGAAAAGTTCACTTTCTATGTTTAAAAAAGTTCACTCTCTCAGTTTAGAAAAGTTCACTTTCTATGTTTAAAAAAGTTCACTCTCTCAGTTTAGAAAAGTTCACTTTCTATGTTTAGAAAAGTTCACTCTCTCAGTTTACAAAAGTTCACTCTCTATGTTTAGAAAAGTTCACTCTCTCAGTTTTGAAAAGTTCACTTTCTATGTTCAAAAAAGTTCACTCTCTCAGTTTAGAAAAGTTCACTTTCTATGTTTAAAAAAGTTCACTCTCTCAGTTTAGAAAAGTTCACTTTCTATGTTTAGAAAAGTTCACTCTCTCAGTTTACAAAAGTTCACTCTCTATGTTTAGAAAAGTTCACTCTCTCAGTTTTGAAAAGTTCATTCTCTCAGTTTAGAAAAGTTCACTCTCTATGTTTACAAAAGTTCACTCTCTCAGTTTACAAAGGTTCACTCTCTCAGTTTAGAAAAGTTCACTTTCTATGCTTAAAAAGTTCATTCTCTCGGTTTAGAAAAGTTCACTTTCTACGTTAAAAAAAGTTCACTCTCTCAGTTTACAAAAGTTCACTTTCTATGTTCAGAAAAGTTCACTCTCTCTCAGTTTACAAAAGTTCACTCTCTCAGTTTAGAAAAGTTCACTTTCTATGTTTAGAAAAGTCCACTCTCTCAGTTTAGAAAAGTTCATTTTCTATGTTTAGAAAAGTTCACTCTCTCAGTTTACAAAAGTTCACTCTCTATGTTTAGAAAAGTTCACTCTCTCAGTTTACAAAGGTTCACTCTCTCAGTTTAGAAAAGTTCACTTTCTATGCTTAAAACGTTCATTCTCTCGGTTTAGAAAAGTTCACTTTCTACGTTAAAAAAAAGTTCACTCTCTCAGTTTACAAAAGTTCACTTTCTATGTTCAGAAAAGTTCACTCTCTCAGTTTAGAAAAGTTCACTTTCTCAGTTTAGAAAAGTTCACTTTCTATGTTTAGAAAAGTTCACTCTCTAAGTTTAGAAAAGTTCACTTTCTATGTTTAGAAAAGTTCATTCTCTCAGTTTAGAAAAGTTCACTTTCTATGTTTAGAAAAGTTCACTCTCTCAGTTTAGAAAAGTTCACTCTCTATGTTTAGAAAAGTTCACTCTCTCAGTTTACAAAGGTTCACTCTCTCAGTTTAGAAAAGTTCACTTTCTATGCTTAAAACGTTCATTCTCTCGGTTTAGAAAAGTTCACTTTCTACGTTAAAAAAAAGTTCACTCTCTCAGTTTACAAAAGTTCACTTTCTATGTTCAGAAAAGTTCACTCTCTCAGTTTACAAAAGTTCACTTTCTCAGTTTAGAAAAGTTCACTTTCTATGTTTAGAAAAGTTCACTCTCTAAGTTTAGAAAAGTTCACTTTCTATGTTTAAAAAAGTTCACTCTCTCAGTTTAGAAAAGTTCACTTTCTATGTTTAGAAAAGTTCACTCTCTCAGTTTACAAAAGTTCACTCTCTATGTTTAGAAACGTTTACTATCTCAGGTTAGAAAAGTTCATTCTTTCAATTTAGAATTGCTGTTTTTTTTTCACATCTTCGGATCTCTAAATATTTTTTGATTTTTTTTCATATCTTCTGATCTCTAAAAAGTTTTTTTTTTAGTTTGCGGTTAGATTTTCACATATTCCGATCTCTAAAATGTTTTCAGCTTATTGTTTTTTGTTTCCGGTTTATATTTGCAAATTTCCCGATCTCTAAAACAGCCATGAAAAGAAGGAAGTTAAAGTAGACGAAGTGGTGCAGAGTGTGGTCAGAGACTTTCTCATGCAGCCCAAAGTCGCTCTAGGAAGGAGTTGGGTTGAGTAGTTTTACCTCTGAGCTGCACTTTTTTGCACACCATGGGCTAAATGGCCAGGTCACATGGACCCCGAAGGCTCAGAGAAGGTTGGGAGAGGGGACCCACTGGAACAGCTGTTGGGAGACAGATGGTAGCCTCCCGTCAAGGCCATCCAGCGTGTTCTTTAACGTGCACAGGGTATGGCTCTCCCGCACACGGAGCCACGGCTTAACGTCCCATCCGACGGACGGCGGCCTTTCCAAGCCCATCGATGTCCCCTACTGACCATGGGCAGGGCAGGGAATTTTGCGGAGATAAATCTCAACGCTGACCCAGCTGGGACTCGAACCTGGGAACTACAGATTACGAGCCTGGCGCGCTACCGACTGAGCCACCCCCGCCCCCTAGGAAGGAGAGAATCAGGTTGCTGATTTCATGTTTCGACAAATGTGTCAAAGGACAAGGCAAATTTGAACAAATCAATATATGATTTACACTTCATTTCCCACTTGTTTTCACTTTACATTTCAGTTGGGTTATTTTACCTGAGTGGAACATTTCTGCACACAATGGGCTAAACGGCCAGGTCACAATGACCTCGATTACTGAGATAAGGTAGGGGAGGGGACCCACTGGAACAGCTGTTGGTAAGCAGATGGTAACGTCCCATCAAGGCCATCCAGCGTGTTCTTTAACGTGTACAGTCGCTCAAAAAAATATCCAAACACTATGGTTGATTACAGAAACAGAACCCGAAATTTCTAGCAACGAAAAAATAATCGTTGCTGGAAAAAAAATCTAGCAACGATTATTTTTACGAAATTAGCGATCTGGCAACCTTCGTGACACGAAGGTTGCCAGATCGCTAATTTCTAAACCTGGATCGTGTGGGCCCACTCATGGAAATATTGAGCGTGTGCAGTTACCGTTCACAGCAAACTGGAGCGTGTGCAGTAACTGCACACGTTCCAGTTTGCTGTGAACGGTAACTGGAGCGTGTACAGTTGCTGTACACGCTCCAGATGTTTTCTCTGAATTCTGTATCAACCATAGTGTTTGGATATTTTTTTGAGCGACTGTACATGGTATAGCTCTCACGCACAAGGTGTCCACGACTTTATGTCCCATCCGACGAACGGTGGACTTTCCAAGCCCATCGGTGTCCCGACTGACCGAAGGCAGGGAGGAGAGTTTTTCAGAGATAAATCTCAACGCTGACCCAACTGGAACTCGAACCTGGGAACTACAGATTACGAGCCTGGCGCGCTACCGACTGAGCCACCACCGCCCCATTTTCCATTTGAACGAACCTTATATATTAGAAACTCGTTTGTTTCCTTTTTCTACCTAGGGTCGAAAATATCATATACACTTTCTCGAAGGGGCGGGGGTGGCTCAGTCGGTAGCGCGCCAGGCTCATAATGTGTAGTTCCCAGGTTCGAGTCCCAGCCCTTCCCACGGTCAGTAGAGTACACCGATAGGCTTGGAAAGGCCGTTCGTCCGTCGGATGGGACGTTAAGCCGTGGCCCCCGTGTGCGAGAGAGCCATACCCTGTGCACGTTAAAGAACACGCTGGATGGCCTTGACGGGAGGCTATCATCTGTCTCCCAACAGATTTTCCAGTGGTTCCTCTCCCCCAACCTTCTCTGAGCCATCGGGGTCCTTGTGACCTGACCATTTAGCCCATGGTGTGCAAAAAAGTGCCGCTTAGAGGTAAAACAACCCAACCCACTTTCTCGAATAAGACAAGTGCACGTTCTTATAACTTTACACCTTAAAATTGAGGTTCTTATTAACCGAAAGCATAACCGGGTAGAAATACGCTGCTCAAGATAAGTTTGTTTCTATTTTGATTCCAGTAAAAAGATGATTCCACGAAGATAATATATGCAGTATTTTATTTTAAATATAGAGAATTCCCAGAACATCAGATAATATCCCATCATATTAATGTATGTATCGTCTATGAATCTATAAACCCATAACTGGTTTCAAAGTATTTTCAGAATTTTTTGCTGTTTTGTTTTATTTGTGCTTTCTACTTTCGGCAGAAAATTCAGAATTGGTATTCATATTTTCAAGTTATCTGCCAAAATGATAAATGATATAAAACCGTGGAAAATTCCACAACAAACCGAATAGGAAGACAAATGCATCATTTTTTTTATGCTTTTCCTTCGAAATCGATGCCGAATAAAAAAAACGACTTTTGGAAATTATGGGTGCGAAAAGGTTTTCTTTGATATTTTAATAGAAATTATTATGACATCGTTTTAAAAGAAATTTGTAAGCAAATGCAAAACAATAAAGCAAAATCTCGAAGTCTCTTACAATAATGGGGGCGGGGGTGGCTCAGTCGGTAGCGCGCAAGGCTCGTAATCTGTAGTTCCCAGGTTCGAGTCCCAGCTGGGTCAGCGTTGAGACTTATCTCCGCCCTGCCCACGGTCAGTAGGGGACACCGATGGGCTTGGAAAGGACGTCGCCCATCGGATGGAACGTTAAGCCGTTGCACGTTAAAGCCCTGTGCACGTAAAAGAACACGCTGGATGGCCTTGACGGGAGGCTACATCTGTCTCCCAACAGCTGTACCAGTGGGTCCCCTCCCCCAACCTTCTCTGAGCCTTCGGGGTCCATGTGACCTGGCCATTTAGCCCATGGTGTGCAAAAAAGTGCCACTCAGAGGTAAAACAACCCTACACATCTCTTACTATAATGATGCGAATTTTAGTTCATAATAATTGAGAACAAGAGAAAAATACTTTAAGGAAAGGCTAATTAATATTCTATAAATATACGTAATCTAGAAACGAATCGATGCCATCCTCACCTCTTCATACCTAGACCGTTACTCTGACCCCTATTCCACCTTGAACACCCATCGTATCCAAAATTTCACAATATCTCTGCGATGTACAATGCTATCGGGATCCATACGCCAATTTTCAGCTTAAAGAACACGCTTATATTTTAAGCGTGTTCGTGCGGAGGCTACCATCTCTTTCCTAACAGCTGCCGAATGTGTACAGTCGCTCAAAAAAGTATCCGAACACATATTACAGAATTCGGTTGATTACAGAATTCGGAAAAAATATCTGGCAACGATTTTTTTAGAAACTAGTGATCTGGCAACCTTCGTGTCACGTGATTACAGAATTCAGGAAAAATATCTGCAGCGTGTACAGCAACTGTACACGCTCCAGTTACCGTTCACAGCAAACTGGAGCGTGTGCAGTTACTGCACACGCTCCAGTTTGCTGTGAACGGTCCCCCCCAACCTTCTCTGAACCCATGGGATCTTTGTGACCTGGTCGTTGACTCGAACTTGAGAGGTTCGACTATACCTGAAGAGATTTGATCAACAACCCCCATCACCAGCAATAAAAAGTTTAAAAATCACCCCCGATCATAAAATATTTGAGAGAAGTTCAAAGTAACTTCCAGTACTATGACTTTTAACCTAACTTCAGTTTCTTTTTCAATAGATATCATTGAATTTTTCTTCTGGAACGCCCAGCAGTGGGGGCGGGGATGGCTCCGTCGGTAGCGCGCCAGGCTCGTAATCTGTAGTTCCCAGGTTCGAGTTCCAGCTGGGTCAGCGTTGAGATTTATCTCCGCAAAGCTCCCCGCCCTGCCCACAATCAGTAGGAGACACCGATGGGTTTGGAAAGGCCGCCGTCCGTCGGATGGGACGTTAAGCCGCGGCCCCGTGTGCGGGAGAGCCATACCCTGTGCACGTTAAAGAACACGCTGGATGGCCTTGACGGGAGGCTACCATCTGTCTCCCAACAGCTGTTCCAGTGGGTCCCCTCCCCCAACCTTCTCTGAGCCTTCGGGGTCTTTGTGACCTGGCCATTTAGCAAATGGTGTGCAAAAAAAGTGCCGCTCAGAGGTAAAACAACCCAACGTTAAAGAACACGCTGGATGGCCTTGACGGGAGGCTACCATCTGTCTCCCAACAGCTGTTCCAGTGGGTTCCCAACCTTCTCTGAGCCTTCGGGATCCATGTGACCTGGCCATTTAGCCCATGGTTTGCAAAAAAGTGCCGCTCAGAGGTAAAACAACCCAACCCAAAGTCCAGCAATGGTCAACGATTTTCAATCTCAACTGTTTCTAGAAAGACAAACAAAAAAAAAACATCCATTCATAGCAAAGACATTTCTTTTTCAAGAGCGATTTAAATATAAATGGAAAGTAACCTTAAAAAAACCTTCTTCGTCTACTTCTCAATATTCAACGTCGACATCTTTCACCTAAATTCTTCTTTCCCAAAAACTTTTATTTTTGCACTTCTTAAATCTGTTCATTTCCGCCCACTCTTCCGGTTTTTTCCCCCATCTTTCTTTCTGCACACAGATCTTTCTGCGAACATAAGAAAAGCAAAAAAGGTGAAAAAAAAAACTGAAGGTACGTAAGGATAAAACATCGTTTTATTCTTATTTCTTCTCGAAAAAAAAAACTGCCTCTTTTTTTAGTACCTTCCTTCCAAAGAGAAAAAAAAAATCTACGAAATCTAAAACCTTGTTGCCTTCGAAAGAATCACAAAAGGTAGAATTCTTCTTCTCCTTTTTTTCTCTCTCCTCCTATCCGGCTCCTTTCTGCTCCATCCTCCATATGTACGAGTGAGAAGGAAATCTGGGCATCGATTGACAAGTTGAGAAAACACAGGAAATCTAGTTTCCTTCTGCCAAGAGTCATTATGGCGTTGGATAAGAGAGAGAGAGAATTTCGTCCTCTTCCTCTTCCTCAGCTTCTCCATCCTCCAACTTTTCTTCTCTTCCTCTGCAGACGCCAGAGATTTCTTCTCCTGGATAAAAGACCGATTTAAATTCTCTACCTCTGAGTTTTAGAACGGGACTGTTCAAAAATTATTTCTAAAAAGAACGACGCGTTATTTTTTTTTCTCTCGTTGTCTCTTTGAAACTTCCTTTGGATTTATCATTCCCATTTTGTCCCCTCTTCATTTTATGTCCTAATTTTTTTTCCTGCACTTTCTTTCTTTTTTAAAGTCAGGAGCGCTTAAAAATGCAATCTTGCCATTTCCTTTTTTTTCATTTCGAATCGCATTTTTTTTATTGTTGATTCTTTTAATATGTTTTGGAGTTCAGGCGTCTTTTTCGTAACCATGACAACCTCCTCTTCCACACATACACAAAACGTCCTCCTCTGGCATTGTAACTTAACGCGTTGTTTTTCTCCGTTTCTGTCACTCAGGATAAAGATAACGAGGTGGCAAGTGTGGATTCTAATGGCTTCTTCAGTATCACGAAGAGCTCCCATTTCGGAGCTGAACAAGTCACTTACAGTTGGAATTTTTTTTTTTTCCTTGGCACCAAATAACAAACCATTTCATGGTTTGAGCAAAGAAACATATCTCTACGAAGATTTGTTGGGTTGTTTTACCTTTGAGCGGCACGTTTTTTGTACACTATGGGCTAAATGGCCAGGTCACATGGACCCCAGAGGCTCAGAGAAGGTTGGGGGAGGAGACCCACTGGAATAGCTGTTGGGAGACAGATGGTAGCCTCCGGTCAAGGCCATCCAGCGTGTTCTTTAACGTGCACAGGGTATGGCTCTCCCGCACACGGAGCCGCGGCTTAACGTCCCATCCGACGGACGGTGACCTTTCCAAACCCATCGGTTTCCCCTACTGACCTTGGACAGGGCGGGGAATTTTGCGGAGATAAGTCTCAACGCTGACCCAGCTGGGACTGGAACCTGGGAACTGCAGATTACGAGCCTGGCGCACTACCGACTGAGCCACCCATGAGGGAGGGGACCCACTGGAACAGCTGTTGGAAGAGAGATGGTAGCCTCCCGTCAAGGTCATCCAGCGTGTTCTGTAACGTGCACAGGGTATGGCTCTCCCGCACACGGGGCCACGGCTTAACGTCCCATCCGACGGACGGCGGCCTTTCCAAACCCATCGGTGTCTCCTACTGATCGTGGGCAGGGCGGGGAGCTTTGCGGAGATAAATCTCAACGCTGACCCAGCTAGGACTCGAACCTGGGAACTACAGATTACGAGTGTGACGCGCTACCGACTGAGCCACCCCCGCCCCACGAAGATTTGTGATTATAATGGAATCTCCTTCCATTTCCGTTTGTTTTTTACGCAATAATTCTCATGCGACTGCGTGGTTCAATCCCAACTTGAATAATGAATAATTTATGTAAAACGTGCTTTACAGATGAACGAAATATACCATTTTGGATAGAAATGGCAGCAGTAGTGAACCGATCTAAGCACAATAAGCAGTCAGTATCTAAACTAGAAACGAAACTAGTTCCCCATGAAGCTTATATATAGGCAATAGAAACAGTTCCTCTCTATTCATAGGGGTGGGAGTGGTTATAATAATAATAATAATCTTTATTTTATTCCGCCAGTCAATACAATATACATTTACATAGCATAATTATCTAATAACAATTAATATATACATGAAAAAATTGAGAAGTGAAATAGCTGAGAAATATCAATTGCATCAGAAAAAGTAAATAACAATCATATTAAATAGTGCGCCAGGCTCGTAATCTGTAGTTCCCAGGTTCGAGTCCCAGCTGGGTCAGCGTTGAGATTTATCTCCGCAAAATTTCCCGCCCTGCCCACGGTCAATAGGGGACACCGATGGGCTTGGAAAGGCCGCCGTCCGTCGGATGGGACGTTAAGCCGTGATCCGTGTCCTGGAGAGCCATACCCTGTGCACGTTAAAGAACACGCTGGATGGCCTTGACGGGAGACTACCATCTGTCTCCCAACAGCTGTTCCAGTGGATCCCCACTCCCAACCTTCTCTGAGCCTTCGGGGTCCTTGTGACCTGGCCATTTAGCCCACGGTGTGCAAAAAAAGTGCCGCTCAGAGGTAAAACAACCCAACCCAAATCTCTATTCATATTCTTAACAGTTGTAACAAAGAAGATATGATAAATTCTGCACATACCTGAAATATAAAAGCTCTGACATAAATATTTTCATCACTTTAAAATCTTCATTCCGACTTTTACATTTGCATAATAATCTATGAATTTCCTTGATATACTTGAATGCATGAATTTCCTTGTATCTAATACTGTATGGTTATAAAACTGCCAATTTACTAGGCAAGTCGAGTTTGAAATAATAATTAAACTAACAAGAAATTTTAACTAGTTACTTAACAGTTGCAAATCGACAAGCGAACCAATGCTCGCGTTCATATTCTTAAGATTTAAAATTGAAAGATACAGTAAATATATATATGTGCTTAAAATGTAAACGCTCTGACATAGAATATTTTCAGAACTTTAGAAACTTCTTTCCGACTTTTTGAACATTCGTATATTCAGGGCCGCATTTACCATAAGGCGCAAGTTGGGGCCTCACTCTCTGAGGCCTGGGGCGGGGGTGGCTGAGTCGGTAGCGCGCCAGGCTCGTAATCTGTAGTTCCCAGGTTCGAGTTCCAGCTGGGTCAGCGTTGAGATTTATCTCCGCAAAAGTTCCCCGCCCTGCCCACGGTCAGTAGGGGACACCGATGGGCTTGGAAAGGCCGCCGTCCGTCGGATGGGACGTTAAGCCGTGGCCCCGTGTGCGGGAGAGCCATATCCTGTGCACGTTAAAGAACACGCTGGATGGCCTTGACGGGAGGCTACCATCTGTCTCCCAACAGCTGTTCCAGTGGGTCCCCTCCCCCAACCTTCTCTGAGCCTTCGGGTCCATGTGACCTGTCCATTTAGCCCATGGTGTGAAAAAAATTGCCGCTCAGAGGTAAAACAACCCAACTCTGTGAGGTCATGTTTTAAAACCTTACTCCTCACAAACAACAATATAAAAAACATCTTAGTTACAGTTGCAAAATAAAATACTTATTTTTAAATACGAAATTCACCAGCGCAAACTAAAATATGGAATTTATCTTTAACGTTTATTGAATGTGAATTGACAGATTCTTTAAATTGTGATGATTTAATTGACGATTTCGCCAAAGAGAAAGCTCGCAATAAAACACGTTGATGATTTTTGATCGAAAAGTTTTTAGTTAAATGCTTATCAAGAAATGTTCAATATTGTAATTTCGTAGCAAACTGCAATTCATGCCAAAAATATTTTAATGAATTTTAGTAATGTTATACTTTTGTTTACTGGTATACCAAATATTGCAAAAAACCTAAGGGGCCTCGAATCTAATGTGTGCCTAGGGCCTCAAAAAGTTTAGTAAGAGAGGTCTCGAACTAATGTGCGCCTAGGGCCTCAAAATGTTTAGAAAGGGGGCCTCGAATCTAATGTGTGTCTATGGCCTCAAAATGTTTAGTAAGAGAGGCCTCGAACTAATGTGCGCCTAGGGCCTCAAAATGTTTAGAAAGAGGGCCTCGAATTTAATGTGTGCCTAGAATCTAATGTGAGGTCATGTTTTAAAACCTTACTCCTCACAAACAACAATATAAAAAACATCTTAGTTACAGTTGCAAAATAAAATACTTATTTTTAAATACGAAATTCACCAGCGCAAACTAAAATATGGAATTTATCTTTAACGTTTATTGAATGTGAATTGACAGATTCTTTAAATTGTGATGATTTAATTGACGATTTCGCCAAAGAGAAAGCTCGCAATAAAACACGTTGATGATTTTTGATCGAAAAGTTTTTAGTTAAATGCTTATCAAGAAATGTTCAATATTGTAATTTCGTAGCAAACTGCAATTCATGCCAAAAATATTTTAATGAATTTTAGTAATGTTATACTTTTGTTTACTGGTATACCAAATATTGCAAAAAACCTAAGGGGCCTCGAATCTAATGTGTGCCTAGGGCCTCAAAAAGTTTAGTAAGAGAGGTCTCGAAGTAATGTGCGCCTAGGGCCTCAAAATGTTTAGAAAGGGGGCCTCGAATCTAATGTGTGCCTAGGGCCTCAAAAAGTTTAGTAAGAGAGGCCTCGAACTAATGTGCGCCAAGGGCTTCAAAATGTTTAGAAAGGGGGCCTCTAATTTAATGTGTGCCTAGGGCCTCAAAAAGTTTGGTAAGAGAGGCGTCGAACTAATGTGCGCCTAGGGCCTCAAAATGATTAGAAAGGGGCCTTGAATTTAATGTGTGTTTAGGGCCTCAAAAAGTTTAGTAAGAGAGGCCTCGAACTAATGTGCGCCTAGGGCCTCAAAATGTTTAGAAAGGGGCTCTCGAATTTAATGTGTGCCTAGGGCCTCAAAAAGTTTAGTAAGAGAGGCGTCGAACTAATGTGCGCCTAGGGCCTCAAAATGATTAGAAAGAGGCCTTGAATTTAATGTGTGTTTAGGGCCTCAAAAAGTTTAGTAAGAGAGGCCTCGAACTAATGTGCGCCTAGGGCCTCAAAATGATTAGAAAGGGGCCTTGAATTTAATGTGTTTTTAGGGCCTCAAAAAGTTTAGTAAGAGAGGCCTCGAACTAATGTGCGCCTAGGGCCTCAAAATGTTTAGAAAGGGGCCCTCGAATCTAATGTGTGTCTATGGCCTCAAAATGTTTAGTGAGAGAGGCCTCGAACTAATGTGCGCCTAGGGCCTCAAAATGTTTAGAAAGAGGGCCTCGAATTTAATGTGTGCCTAGGGCCTCGAATCTAATGTGTGCCTAGGGCCTCAAAAAGTTTAGTAAGAGAGGCCTCGAACTAATGTGCGCCTAGGGCTTCAAAATGTTTAGAAAGGGGGCCTCTAATTTAATGTGTGCCTAGGGCCTCAAAAAGTTTAGTAAGAGAGGCGTCGAACTAATGTGCGCCTAGGGCCTCAAAATGATTAAAAAGGGGCCTTGAATTTAATGTGTGTTTAGGGCCTCAAAAAGTTTAGTAAGAGAGGCCTCGAACCAATGTGCGCCTAGGGCCTCAAAATGTTTAGAAAGGGGCCCTCGAATTTCATGTGTGCCTAGGGCCTCAAAAAGTTTAGTAAGAGAGGCCTCGAACTAATATGCGCCTAGGGCCTCAAAATGTTTAGAAAGGGGGCCTCGAATTTAATGTGTGCCTAGGGCCTCGAATTTAATGTGTGTCTAGGGCCTCAAAAAGTTTAGTGAGAGAGGCCTCGAACTAATGTGCGCCTAGGGCCTAAAAATGTTTAGAAAGGGGGCCTGGAATTTAATGTTTGCCTAGAACCTCGAAATTAATGTGTGCCTAGGGCCTCAAAAGGTTTAGTAAGAGAGGCCTCGAACAAATGTGCGTCTAAGGCCTCAAATGTTTAGAAAGGGGGCCTTGAATTTAATGTGCACGTAGGGCCTCATAGAGTTTAAATCCGGCTATGCGTATAATAATCTATGATTTTTCCTTGTTATACTTATCTAACACTGTTATGGTTATAGAAGTGCCATTTTTCCAGGCTAGTCGAGTTAGAAATGTGAGAAAAGCGTGTCAACTGTTACGAAATTAGTGATGACTCAGCGTTCGCTATCTAATATATATATATAATTTTATGCCCAAGACTTCACTAACCAATCAGAGTCGTTTGTTTGTCTTCAAACAGTGCAACAATATTCCTTCTTTTTTTCAATCAAAGCTATAGCCAACACTGTTTTTAACAATGCCCAAATTGGTTTTAAGAGATTTTATTAAAAAATAAGCAATATAATATTTAAATAGTTCCTGTGAAAAAAATGAGTTTGCCATTTCGCGAACTCGAACCCACGCATCAAATTTCTTGCAAGAATGTTCTCCAACGTTTCTCCAGATTCATGCAAGAGTTCTCTCTCATCTCTCTTCAGAAACGTGTAAGAGTGCTCTCCCGCCTCTCTCCAGATTCATGTAAGAGTGTTCTCCCACATCTCTCCAGAATCGTGTAAGAGTGTTCTCCCACCTCTCTCCAGATTCATGTAAGAGTGTTCTCCCACATCTCTCCAGAATCGTATAGGAGTGTCCTCCCACATTTCTCCAGATTCATGTAAGAGTGTTCTCCCACATCTCTCAAATCGTGTAAGGGTGTTCTCTCACATCTCTCCAGAATCGTGTAAGAGTGTTCTCCCACCTCTCTCCAGATTCATGTGTGTTCTCCCAATTCTCTCCAGAATTGTTTAGGAGTGTCCTCCCACATTTCTCCAGATTCATGTAAGTGTGTTCTCCCACATCTCTCCAGAATCTTATAGGAGTGTCCTCCCACATTTGTCCAGATTCATGTAAGAGTGTTCTCCCACATCTCTCCAGAATCGTGTAAGAGAGTTCTCCCACCTCTCTCCAGATTCATGTAAGAGTGTTCTCCCACCTCTCTCCAGATTCATGTAAGAGTGTTCTCCCACATCTCTCCAGAATCGTGTAAGAGTGTTCTCCCACCTCTCTCCAGATTCATGTAAGAGTGTTCTCCCACCTCTCTCCAGATTCATGTAAGAGTGTTCTCCCACATCTCTCCAGAATCGTGTAAGAGAGTTCTCCCACCTCTCTCCAGATTCATGTAACAGTGTTCTCCCACCTCTCTCCAGATTCATGTAAGAGAGTTCTCCGACCTCTCTCCAGATTCATGTAAGATAGTTCTCCCACCTCTCTCCAGATTCATGTAAGAGTGTTTTCCCACATCTCTCCAGAGTCGTATAGGTGTGTCCTCCTACATTTCTCCAGATTCATGTAAGAGCGATCTCCACGTCTGCCCAGATTCATATAAGAATGTTCTGCCACCTCTGTCCAGATTCATATAAGAATGTTCTGCCACCTCTGTCCAGATTCATATAAGAATGTTCTGCCACCTCTGTCCAGATTCATATAAGAATGTTCTGCCACCTCTCTCCAGATTCACATTAGTATTCTGCCACCTCTTCCAGATTCCCACCCTCTCCAGATTCATGTAAGAGTGTTCTCCCACATCTCTCCAGATTCATGTAAGAGTGTTCTCCCACATCTCTCCAGAATCGTGTAAGAGTGTTCTCCCACATCTCTCCAGATTCATGTAAGAGTGTTCTCCCACATCTCTCCAGAATCGTGTAAGAGTGTTCTCCCACATCTCTCCAGATTCATGTAAGAGTGTTCTCCCACATCTCTTCAGAATCGTGTAAGAGAGTTCTCCCACATCTCTCCAGATTCATGTAAGAATGTTCTCCCACATCTCTCCAGAATCGTGTAAGAGCGTTCTCCCACATCTCTCCAGAATCGTGTAAGAGAGTTCTCCCACCTCTCTCCAGATTCATGTAAGAGTGTTCTCCCACATCTCTCCAGAATCGTATAGGTATGTCCTCCTACATTTCTCCAGATTCATGTAAGAGCATTCTCCACGTCTCCCCAGATTCATATAAGAATGTTCTGCCACCTCTGTCCAGATTCATATAAGAATGTTCTGCCACCTCTGTCCAGATTCATATAAGAATATTCTGCCACCTCTGTCCAGATTCATATAAGAATGTTCTGCCACCTCTGTCCAGATTCATATAAGAATGTTCTGCCACCTCTGTCCGGATTCATATAAGAATGTTCTGCCACCTATGTCCAGATTCATATAAGAATGTTCTGCCACCTCTGTCCAGATTCACATGTGTATTCTGCCACCTCTTCCAGATTCCCACCTCTCTCCAAATTCATGTAAGAGTGTTCTCCCACATCTCTCCAGATTCATGTAAGAGTGTTCTCCCACATCTCTCCAGAATCGTGTAAGAGATTTCTCCCACCTCTCTCCAGATTCTTGTAAGAATGTTCTCCCACATCTCTCCAAAGTCGTATAGATGTGTCCTCCTACATTTCTCCAGATTCATGTAAGAGCGTTCTCCACGTCTCCCCAGATTCATATAAGAATGTTCTGCCACCTCTGTCCAGATTCATATAAGAATGTTCTGCCACCTCTGTCCAGATTCATATAAGAATATTCTGCCACCTCTGTCCAGATTCATATAAGAATGTTCTGCCACCTCTGTCCAGATTCATATAAGAATGTTCTGCCACCTCTGTCCGGATTCATATAAGAATGTTCTGCCACCTATGTCCAGATTCATATAAGAATGTTCTGCCACCTCTGTCCAGATTCACATGTGTATTCTGCCACCTCTTCCAGATTCCCACCTCTCTCCAAATTCATGTAAGAGTGTTCTCCCACATCTCTCCAGATTCATGTAAGAGTGTTCTCCCACATCTCTCCAGAATCGTGTAAGAGATTTCTCCCACCTCTCTCCAGATTCTTGTAAGAATGTTCTCCCACATCTCTCCAAAGTCGTATAGATGTGTCCTCCTACATTTCTCCAGATTCATGTAAGAGCGTTCTCCACGTCTCCCCAGATTCATATAAGAATGTTCTGCCACCTCTGTCCAGATTCATATAAGAATGTTCTGCCACCTCTGTCCAGATTCATATAAGAATGTTCTGCCACCTCTTTCCAGATTCACATGTGTATTCTGCCACCTCTTCCAGATTCCCACCTCTCTCCAGATTCATGTAAGAGTGTTCTCCCACATCTCTCCAGATTCATGTAAGAGTGTTCTCCCCATCTCTCCAGAATCGTGTAAGAGTGTTCTCCCACATCTCTCCAGATTCATGTAAGAGTGTTCTCCCACATCTCTCCAGAATCGTGTAAGAGAGTTCTCCCACATCTCTCCAGATTCATGTAAGAATATTCTCCCACATCTCTCCAGAATCGTGTAAGAGTGTTCTCCCACATCTCTCCAGAATCGTGTAAGAGCGTTCTCCCACATCTCTCCAGAATCGTGTAAGAGAGTTCTCCCACCTCTCTCCAGATTCATGTAAGTGTGTTCTCCCACATCTCTCCAGAGTCGTATAGGTGTGTCCTCCTACATTTCTCCAGATTCATGTAAGAGCGTTCTCCACGTCTCCCCAGATTCATATAAGAATGTTCTGCAACCTCTGTCCAGATTCATATAAGAATGTTCTGCCACCTCTGTCCAGATTCATATAAGAATGTTCTGCCACCTCTGTCCAGATTCACATGTGTATTCTGCCACCTCTTCCAGATTCCCACCTCTCTCCAGATTCATGTAAGAGTGTTCTCCCACATCTCTCCAGAATCGTTTAAGAGTGTTCTCCCACATCTCTCCATATTCATGTAAGAGTGTTCTCCCACATCTCTCCAGAATCGTGTAAGAGAGTTCTCCCACATCTCTCCAGATTCATGTAAGAGTGTTCTCCCACATCTCTCCAGAATCGTGTAAGAGTGTTCTCCCACATCTCTCCAGAATCGTGTAAGAGAGTTCTGCTACCTCTCTCCAGATTCATGTAAGAGTGTTCTCCCACATCTCTCCAGAGTCGTATAGCTGTGTCCTCCTACATTTCTCCAGATTCATGTAAGAGCGTTCTCCACGTCTCCCCAGATTCATATAAGAATGTTCTGCCACCTCTGTCCAGATTCATATAAGAATGTTCTGCCACCTCTGTCCAGATTCATATAAGAATGTTCTGCCACCTCTGTCCGGATTCCCAAATCTACAGAATCGTGTAAGAGAGTTCTCCCACATCTCTCCAGATTCATGTAAGAGTGTTCTCCCACATCTCTCCAGAATCGTGTCAGAGTGTTCTCCCACATCTCTCCAGAATCATGTAAGAGAGTTCTCCCACCTCTCTCCAGATTCATGTAAGAGTGTTCTCCCACATCTCTCCAGAGTCGTATAGGTGTGTCCTCCTACATTTCTCCAGATTCGTGTAAGAGCGTTCTCCACGTCTCCCCAGATTCATATAAGAATGTTCTGCCACCTCTGTCCAGATACATATAAGAATGTTCTGCCACCTCTGTCCAGATTCATATAAGAATGTTCTGCCACCTCTGTCCAGATTCATATAAGAATGTTCTGCCACCTCTGTCCAGATTCACATGTGTATTCTGCCACCTCTTCCAGATTCCCACTTCTCTCCAGATTCATGTAAGAGTGTTCTCCCACATCTCTCCAGATTCATGTAAGAGTGTTCTCCCACATCTCTCCAGATTCATGTAAGAGTGTTCTCCCACATCTCTCCAGAATCGTGTAAGAGTGTTCTCCCACATCTCTCCAGATTCATGTAGAGTGTTCTCCCACATCTCTCCAGAATCGTGTAAGAGAGTTCTCCCACATCTCTCCAGATTCATATAAGAATGTTCTCCCACATCTCTCCAGAATCGTGTAAGAGAGTTCTCCCACCTCTCTCCAGATTCATGTAAGAATGTTCTCCCACATCTCTCCAGAGTCGTATAGGTGTGCGTCTAAGGCCTCAAATGTGCGTCTAAGGCCTCAAATGTTTAGAAAGGGGGCCTTGAATTTAATGTGCACGTAGGGCCTCATAGAGTTTAAATCCGGCTATGCGTATAATAATCTATGATTTTTCCTTGTTATACTTATCTAACACTGTTATGGTTATAGAAGTGCCATTTTTCCAGGCTAGTCGAGTTAGAAATGTGAGAAAAGCGTGTCAACTGTTACGAAATTAGTGATGACTCAGCGTTCGCTATCTAATATATATATATAATTTTATGCCCAAGACTTCACTAACCAATCAGAGTCGTTTGTTTGTCTTCAAACAGTGCAACAATATTCCTTCTTTTTTTCAATCAAAGCTATAGCCAACACTGTTTTTAACAATGCCCAAATTGGTTTTAAGAGATTTTATTAAAAAATAAGCAATATAATATTTAAATAGTTCCTGTGCAAAAAATGAGTTTGCCATTTCGCGAACTCGAACCCACGCATCAAATTTCTTGCAAGAATGTTCTCCAACGTTTCTCCAGATTCATGCAAGAGTTCTCTCTCATCTCTCTTCAGAAACGTGTAAGAGTGCTCTCCCGCCTCTCTCCAGATTCATGTAAGAGTGTTCTCCCACATCTCTCCAGAATCGTGTAAGAGTGTTCTCCCACCTCTCTCCAGATTCATGTAAGAGTGTTCTCCCACATCTCACCAGAATCGTATAGGAGTGTCCTCCCACATTTCTCCAGATTCATGTAAGAGTGTTCTCCCACATCTCTCGAATCGTGTAAGGGTGTTCTCTCACATCTCTCCAGAATCGTGTAAGAGTGTTCTCCCACCTCTCTCCAGATTCATGTGTGTTCTCCCAATTCTCTCCAGAATTGTTTAGGAGTGTCCTCCCACATTTCTCCAGATTCATGTAAGTGTGTTCTCCCACATCTCTCCAGAATCTTATAGGAGTGTCCTCCCACATTTGTCCAGATTCATGTAAGAGTGTTCTCCCACATCTCTCCAGAATCGTGTAAGAGAGTTCTCCCACCTCTCTCCAGATTCATGTAAGAGTGTTCTCCCACCTCTCTCCAGATTCATGTAAGAGTGTTCTCCCACATCTCTCCAGAATCGTGTAAGAGTGTTCTCCCACCTCTCTCCAGATTCATGTAAGAGTGTTCTGCCACCTCTGTCCAGATTCATATAAGAATGTTCTGCCACCTCTGTCCGGATTCATATAAGAATGTTCTGCCACCTATGTCCAGATTCATATAAGAATGTTCTGCCACCTCTGTCCAGATTCATATAAGAATGTTCTGCCACCTCTGTCCAGATTCATGTAAGAGTGTTCTCCCACATCTCTCCAGAATCGTGTAAGAGTGTTCTCCCACATCTCTCCAGATTCATGTAAGAGTGTTCTCCCACATCTCTCCAGAATCGTGTAAGAGTGTTCTCCCACATCTCTCCAGAATCGTGTAAGAGAGTTCTCTCACCTCTCTCCAGATTCATGTAAGAGTGTTCTCCCACATCTCTCCAGAGTCGTATAGGTATGTCCTCCTACATTTCTCCAGATTCATGTAAGAGCGTTCTCCACGTCTCCCCAGATTCATATAAGAATGTTCTGCCACCTCTGTCCAGATTCATATAAGAATGTTCTGCCACCTCTGTCCAGATTCATATAAGAATGTTCTGCCACCTCTGTCCAGATTCATATAAGAATGTTCTGCAACCTCTGTCCAGATTCATATAAGAATGTTCTGCCACCTCTGTCCAGATTCATATAAGAATGTTCTGCCACCTCTGTCCAGATTCATATAAGAATGTTCTGCCACCTCTGTCCAGATTCACATGTGTATTCTGCCACCTCTTCCAGATTCCCACCTCTCTCCAGATTCATGTAAGAGTGTTCTCCCACATCTCTCCAGAATCGTTTAAGAGTGTTCTCCCACATTTCTCCAGATTCATGTAAGAGTGTTCTCCCACATCTCTCCAGAATCGTGTAAGAGAGTTCTCCCACATCTCTCCAGATTCATGTAAGAGTGTTCTCCCACATCTCTCCAGAATCGTGTAAGAGTGTTCTCCCACATCTCTCCAGAATCGTGTAAGAGTGTTCTCCCACATCTCTCCAGAATCGTGTAAGAGAGTTCTGCTACCTCTCTCCAGATTCATGTAAGAGTGTTCTCCCACATCTCTCCAGAGTCGTATAGGTGTGTACTCCTACATTTCTCCAGATTCATGTAAGAGCGTTCTCCACGTCTCCCCAGATTCATATAAGAATGTTCTGCCACCTCTGTCCAGATTCATATAAGAATGTTCTGCCACCTCTGTCCAGATTCATATAAGAATGTTCTGCCACCTCTGTCCAGATTCCCACCTCTACAGAATCGTGTAAGAGAGTTCTCCCACATCTCTCCAGATTCATGTAAGAGTGTTCTCCCACATCTCTCCAGAATCGTGTAAGAGTGTTCTCCCACATCTCTCCAGAATCATGTAAGAGAGTTCTCCCACCTCTCTGCAGATTCATGTAAGAGTGTTCTCCCACATCTCTCCAGAGTCGTATAGGTGTGTCCTCCTACATTTCTCCAGATTCATGTAAGAGCGTTCTCCACGTCTCCCCAGATTCATATAAGAATGTTCTGCCACCTCTGTCCAGATACATATAAGAATGTTCTCCCACCTCTGTCCAGATTCATATAAGAATGTTCTGCCACCTCTGTCCAGATTCACATGTGTATTCTCCCAGCTCTTCCAGATTCCCAGCTCTCTCCAGATTCATGTAAGAGTGTTCTCCCACATCTCTCCAGATTCATGTAAGAGTGTTCTCCCACATCTCTCCAGAATCGTGTAAGAGTGTTCTCCCACATCTCTTCAGATTCATGTAAGAGTGTTCTCCCACATCTCTCCAGAATCGTGTAAGAGAGTTCTCCCACATCTCTCCAGATTCATATAAGAATGTTCTCCCACATCTCTCCAGAATCGTGTAAGAGAGTTCTCCCACCTATCTCCAGATACATGTAAGAATGTTCTCCCACATCTCTCCAGAGTCGTATAGGTGTGTCCTCCTACATTTCTCCAGATTCATGTACGAGCGTTCTCCACATCTCCCCAGATTCATATAAGAATGTTCTGCCAAATCTGTCCAGATTCACATGTGTATTCTGCCCCCTCTTCCAGATTCCCACCTCTCTCCAGATTCATGTAAGAGTGTTCTCCCACATCTCTCCAGATTCATGTAAGAGTGTTCTCCCACATCTCTCCAGAATCGTGTAAGATTGTTCTCCCACATCTCTCCAGATTCATGTAAGAGTGTTCTCCCACATCTCTCCAGAATCGTGTAAGAGTGTTCTCCCACATCTCTCCAGATTCATGTAAGAGTGTTCTCCCACATCTCTTCAGAATCGTGTAAGAGAGTTCTCCCACATCTCTCCAGATTCATGTAAGAATGTTCTCCCACATCTCTCCAGAATCGTGTAAGAGCGTTCTCCCACATCTCTCCAGAATCGTGTAAGAGAGTTCTCCCACCTCTCTCCAGATTCATGTAAGAGTGTTCTCCCACATCTCTCCAGAATCGTGTAAGAGAGTTCTCCCACATCTCTCCAGATTCATGTAAGAGTGTTCTCCCACATCTCTCCAGAATCGTGTAAGAGTGTTCTCCCACATCTCTCCAGAATCGTGTAAGAGTGTTCTCCCACATCTCTCCAGAATCGTGTAAGAGAGTTCTGCTACCTCTCTCCAGATTCATGTAAGAGTGTTCTCCCACATCTCTCCAGAGTCGTATAGGTGTGTACTCCTACATTTCTCCAGATTCATGTAAGAGCGTTCTCCACGTCTCCCCAGATTCATATAAGAATGTTCTGCCACCTCTGTCCAGATTCATATAAGAATGTTCTGCCACCTCTGTCCAGATTCATATAAGAATGTTCTGCCACCTCTGTCCAGATTCCCACCTCTACAGAATCGTGTAAGAGAGTTCTCCCACATCTCTCCAGATTCATGTAAGAGTGTTCTCCCACATCTCTCCAGAATCGTGTAAGAGTGTTCTCCCACATCTCTCCAGAATCATGTAAGAGAGTTCTCCCACCTCTCTGCAGATTCATGTAAGAGTGTTCTCCCACATCTCTCCAGAGTCGTATAGGTGTGTCCTCCTACATTTCTCCAGATTCATGTAAGAGCGTTCTCCACGTCTCCCCAGATTCATATAAGAATGTTCTGCCACCTCTGTCCAGATACATATAAGAATGTTCTCCCACCTCTGTCCAGATTCATATAAGAATGTTCTGCCACCTCTGTCCAGATTCACATGTGTATTCTCCCAGCTCTTCCAGATTCCCAGCTCTCTCCAGATTCATGTAAGAGTGTTCTCCCACATCTCTCCAGATTCATGTAAGAGTGTTCTCCCACATCTCTCCAGAATCGTGTAAGAGTGTTCTCCCACATCTCTTCAGATTCATGTAAGAGTGTTCTCCCACATCTCTCCAGAATCGTGTAAGGGAGTTCTCCCACATCTCTCCAGATTCATATAAGAATGTTCTCCCACATCTCTCCAGAATCGTGTAAGAGAGTTCTCCCACCTCTCTCCAGATACATGTAAGAATGTTCTCCCACATCTCTCCAGAGTCGTATAGGTGTGTCCTCCTACATTTCTCCAGATTCATGTACGAGCGTTCTCCACGTCTCCCCAGATTCATATAAGAATGTTCTGCCACCTCTGTCCAGATTCACATGTGTATTCTGCCACCTCTGTCCAGATTCACATGTGTATTCTGCCACCTCTTCCAGATTCCCACCTCTCTCCAGATTCATGTAAGAGTGTTCTCCCACATCTCTCCAGATTCATGTAAGAGTGTTCTCCCACATCTCTCCAGAATCGTGTAAGAGTGTTCTCCCACATCTCTCCAGATTCATGTAAGAGTGTTCTCCCACATCTCTCCAGAATCGTGTAAGATTGTTCTCCCACATCTCTCCAGATTCATGTAAGAGTGTTCTCCCACATCTCTCCAGAATCGTGTAAGAGTGTTCTCCCATATCTCTCCAGATTCATGTAAGAGTGTTCTCCCACATCTCTTCAGAATCGTGTAAGAGAGTTCTCCCACATCTCTCCAGATTCATGTAAGAATGTTCTCCCACATCTCTCCAGAATCGTGTAAGAGCGTTCTCCCACATCTCTCCAGAATCGTGTAAGAGAGTTCTCCCACCTCTCTCCAGATTCATGTAAGAGTGTTCTCCCACATCTCTCCAGAATCGTATAGGTGTGTCCTCCTACATTTCTCCAGATTCATGTAAGAGCGTTCTCCACGTCTCCCCAGATTCATATAAGAATGTTCTGCCACCTCTGTCCAGATTCATATAAGAATGTTCTGCCACCTCTGTCCAGATTCATATAAGAATGTTCTGCCACCTCTGTCCGGATTCATATAAGAATGTTCTGCCACCTCTGTCCAGATTCACATGTGTATTCTGCCACCTCTTCCAGATTCCCACCTCTCTCCAAATTCATGTAAGAGTGTTCTCCCACATCTCTCCAGATTCATGTAAGAGTGTTCTCCCACATCTCTCCAGAATCGTGTAAGAGAGTTCTCCCACATCTCTCCAGATTCATGTAAGAATGGTCTCCCACATCTCTCCAGAATCGTGTAAGAGATTTCTCCCACCTCTCTCCAGATTCTTGTAAGAATGTTCTCCCACATCTCTCCAGAGTCGTATAGATGTGTCCTCCTACATTTCTCCAGATTCATGTAAGAGCGTTCTCCACGTCTCCCCAGATTCATATAAGAATGTTCTGCCACCTCTGTCCAGATTCATATAAGAATGTTCTGGCACCTCTGTCCAGATTCATATAAGAATGTTCTGCCACCTCTTTCCAGATTCACATGTGTATTCTGCCACCTCTTCCAGATTCCCACCTCTCTCCAGATTCATGTAAGAGTGTTCTCCCACATCTCTCCAGATTCATGTAAGAGTGTTCTCCCCATCTCTCCAGAATCGTGTAAGAGTGTTCTCCCACATCTCTCCAGATTCATGTAAGAGTGTTCTCCCACATCTCTCCAGAATCGTGTAAGAGAGTTCTCCCACATCTCTCCAGATTCATGTAAGAATATTCTCCCACATCTCTCCAGAATCGTGTAAGAGTGTTCTCCCACATCTCTCCAGAATCGTGTAAGATCGTTCTCCCACATCTCTCCAGAATCGTGTAAGAGAGTTCTCCCACCTCTCTCCAGATTCATGTAAGTGTGTTCTCCCACATCTCTCCAGAGTCGTATAGGTGTGTCCTCCTACATTTCTCCAGATTCATGTAAGAGCGTTCTCCACGTCTCCCCAGATTCATATAAGAATGTTCTGCAACCTCTGTCCAGATTCATATAAGAATGTTCTGCCACCTCTGTCCAGATTCATATAAGAATGTTCTGCCACCTCTGTCCAGATTCACATGTGTATTCTGCCACCTCTTCCAGATTCCCACCTCTCTCCAGATTCATGTAAGAGTGTTCTCCCACATCTCTCCAGAATCGTTTAAGAGTGTTCTCCCACATCTCTCCATATTCATGTAAGAGTGTTCTCCCACATCTCTCCAGAATCGTGTAAGAGTGTTCTCCCACATCTCTCCAGAATCGTGTAAGAGCGTTCTCCCACATCTCTCCAGAATCGTGTAAGAGAGTTCTCCCACCTCTCTCCAGATTCATGTAAGTGTGTTCTCCCACATCTCTCCAGAGTCGTATAGGTGTGTCCTCCTACATTTCTCCAGATTCATGTAAGAGCGTTCTCCACGTCTCCCCAGATTCATATAAGAATGTTCTGCAACCTCTGTCCAGATTCATATAAGAATGTTCTGCCACCTCTGTCCAGATTCATATAAGAATGTTCTGCCACCTCTGTCCAGATTCATATAAGAATGTTCTGCCACCTCTGTCCGGATTCCCAAATCTACAGAATCGTGTAAGAGAGTTCTCCCACATCTCTCCAGATTCATGTAAGAGTGTTCTCCCACCTCTCTCCAGATTCCTGTAAGAGAGTTCTCCGACCTCTCTCCAGATTCATGTAAGATAGTTCTCCCACCTCTCTCCAGATTCATGTAAGAGTGTTTTCCCACATCTCTCCAGAGTCGTATAGGTGTGTCCTCCTACATTTCTCCAGATTCATGTAAGAGCGATCTCCACGTCTGCCCAGATTCATATAAGAATGTTCTGCCACCTCTGTCCAGATTCATATAAGAATGTTCTGCCACCTCTGTCCAGATTCATATAAGAATGTTCTGCCACCTCTGTCCAGATTCATATAAGAATGTTCTGCCACCTCTCTCCAGATTCACATTAGTATTCTGCCACCTCTTCCAGATTCCCACCCTCTCCAGATTCATGTAAGAGTGTTCTCCCACATCTCTCCAGATTCATGTAAGAGTGTTCTCCCACATCTCTCCAGAATCGTGTAAGAGTGTTCTCCCACATCTCTCCAGATTCATGTAAGAGTGTTCTCCCACATCTCTCCAGAATCGTGTAAGAGTGTTCTCCCACATCTCTCCAGATTCATGTAAGAGTGTTCTCCCACATCTCTTCAGAATCGTGTAAGAGAGTTCTCCCACATCTCTCCAGATTCATGTAAGAATGTTCTCCCACATCTCTCCAGAATCGTGTAAGAGCGTTCTCCCACATCTCTCCAGAATCGTGTAAGAGAGTTCTCCCACCTCTCTCCAGATTCATGTAAGAGTGTTCTCCCACATCTCTCCAGAATCGTATAGGTATGTCCTCCTACATTTCTCCAGATTCATGTAAGAGCGTTCTCCACGTCTCCCCAGATTCATATAAGAATGTTCTGCCACCTCTGTCCAGATTCATATAAGAATGTTCTGCCACCTCTGTCCAGATTCATATAAGAATATTCTGCCACCTCTGTCCAGATTCATATAAGAATGTTCTGCCACCTCTGTCCAGATTCATATAAGAATGTTCTGCCACCTCTGTCCGGATTCATATAAGAATGTTCTGCCACCTATGTCCAGATTCATATAAGAATGTTCTGCCACCTCTGTCCAGATTCACATGTGTATTCTGCCACCTCTTCCAGATTCCCACCTCTCTCCAAATTCATGTAAGAGTGTTCTCCCACATCTCTCCAGATTCATGTAAGAGTGTTCTCCCACATCTCTCCAGAATCGTGTAAGAGAGTTCTCCCACATCTCTCCAGATTCATGTAAGAATGTTCTCCCACATCTCTCCAGAATCGTGTAAGAGTGTTCTCCCACATCTCTCCAGAATCGTGTAAGAGATTTCTCCCACCTCTCTCCAGATTCTTGTAAGAATGTTCTCCCACATCTCTCCAAAGTCGTATAGATGTGTCCTCTTACATTTCTCCAGATTCATGTAAGAGCGTTCTCCACGTCTCCCCAGATTCATATAAGAATGTTCTGCCACCTCTGTCCAGATTCATATAAGAATGTTCTGCCACCTCTGTCCAGATTCATATAAGAATGTACTGCCACCTCTTTCCAGATTCACATGTGTATTCTGCCACCTCTTCCAGATTCCCACCTCTCTCCAGATTCATGTAAGAGTGTTCTCCCACATCTCTCCAGATTCATGTAAGAGTGTTCTCCCCATCTCTCCAGAATCGTGTAAGAGTGTTCTCCCACATCTCTCCAGATTCATGTAAGAGTGTTCTCCCACATCTCTCCAGAATCGTGTAAGAGAGTTCTCCCACATCTCTCCAGATTCATGTAAGAATATTCTCCCACATCTCTCCAGAATCGTGTAAGAGTGTTCTCCCACATCTCTCCAGAATCGTGTAAGAGCGTTCTCCCACATCTCTCCAGAATCGTGTAAGAGAGTTCTCCCACCTCTCTCCAGATTCATGTAAGTGTGTTCTCCCACATCTCTCCAGAGTCGTATAGGTGTGTCCTCCTACATTTCTCCAGATTCATGTAAGAGCGTTCTCCACGTCTCCCCAGATTCATATAAGAATGTTCTGCAACCTCTGTCCAGATTCATATAAGAATGTTCTGCCACCTCTGTCCAGATTCATATAAGAATGTTCTGCCACCTCTGTCCAGATTCACATGTGTATTCTGCCACCTCTTCCAGATTCCCACCTCTCTCCAGATTCATGTAAGAGTGTTCTCCCACATCTCTCCAGAATCGTTTAAGAGTGTTCTCCCACATCTCTCCATATTCATGTAAGAGTGTTCTCCCACATCTCTCCAGAATCGTGTAAGAGAGTTCTCCCACATCTCTCCAGATTCATGTAAGAGTGTTCTCCCACATCTCTCCAGAATCGTGTAAGAGTGTTCTCCCACATCTCTCCAGAATCGTGTAAGAGAGTTCTGCTACCTCTCTCCAGATTCATGTAAGAGTGTTCTCCCACATCTCTCCAGAGTCGTATAGCTGTGTCCTCCTACATTTCTCCAGATTCATGTAAGAGCGTTCTCCACGTCTCCCCAGATTCATATAAGAATGTTCTGCCACCTCTGTCCAGATTCATATAAGAATGTTCTGCCACCTCTGTCCGGATTCCCAAATCTACAGAATCGTGTAAGAGAGTTCTCCCACATCTCTCCAGATTCATGTAAGAGTGTTCTCCCACATCTCTCCAGAATCGTGTCAGAGTGTTCTCCCACATCTCTCCAGAATCATGTAAGAGAGTTCTCCCACCTCTCTCCAGATTCATGTAAGAGTGTTCTCCCACATCTCTCCAGAGTCGTATAGGTGTGTCCTCCTACATTTCTCCAGATTCGTGTAAGAGCGTTCTCCACGTCTCCCCAGATTCATATAAGAATGTTCTGCCACCTCTGTCCAGATACATATAAGAATGTTCTGCCACCTCTGTCCAGATTCATATAAGAATGTTCTGCCACCTCTGTCCAGATTCATATAAGAATGTTCTGCCACCTCTGTCCAGATTCACATGTGTATTCTGCCACCTCTTCCAGATTCCCACTTCTCTCCAGATTCATGTAAGAGTGTTCTCCCACATCTCTCCAGATTCATGTAAGAGTGTTCTCCCACATCTCTCCAGATTCATGTAAGAGTGTTCTCCCACATCTCTCCAGAATCGTGTAAGAGTGTTCTCCCACATCTCTCCAGATTCATGTAGAGTGTTCTCCCACATCTCTCCAGAATCGTGTAAGAGAGTTCTCCCACATCTCTCCAGATTCATATAAGAATGTTCTCCCACATCTCTCCAGAATCGTGTAAGAGAGTTCTCCCACCTCTCTCCAGATTCATGTAAGAATGTTCTCCCACATCTCTCCAGAGTCGTATAGGTGTGCGTCTAAGGCCTCAAATGTGCGTCTAAGGCCTCAAATGTTTAGAAAGGGGGCCTTGAATTTAATGTGCACGTAGGGCCTCATAGAGTTTAAATCCGGCTATGCGTATAATAATCTATGATTTTTCCTTGTTATACTTATCTAACACTGTTATGGTTATAGAAGTGCCATTTTTCCAGGCTAGTCGAGTTAGAAATGTGAGAAAAGCGTGTCAACTGTTACGAAATTAGTGATGACTCAGCGTTCGCTATCTAATATATATATATAATTTTATGCCCAAGACTTCACTAACCAATCAGAGTCGTTTGTTTGTCTTCAAACAGTGCAACAATATTCCTTCTTTTTTTCAATCAAAGCTATAGCCAACACTGTTTTTAACAATGCCCAAATTGGTTTTAAGAGATTTTATTAAAAAATAAGCAATATAATATTTAAATAGTTCCTGTGAAAAAAATGAGTTTGCCATTTCGCGAACTCGAACCCACGCATCAAATTTCTTGCAAGAATGTTCTCCAACGTTTCTCCAGATTCATGCAAGAGTTCTCTCTCATCTCTCTTCAGAAACGTGTAAGAGTGCTCTCCCGCCTCTCTCCAGATTCATGTAAGAGTGTTCTCCCACATCTCTCCAGAATCGTGTAAGAGTGTTCTCCCACCTCTCTCCAGATTCATGTAAGAGTGTTCTCCCACATCTCTCCAGAATCGTATAGGAGTGTCCTCCCACATTTCTCCAGATTCATGTAAGAGTGTTCTCCCACATCTCTCGAATCGTGTAAGGGTGTTCTCTCACATCTCTCCAGAATCGTGTAAGAGTGTTCTCCCACCTCTCTCCAGATTCATGTGTGTTCTCCCAATTCTCTCCAGAATTGTTTAGGAGTGTCCTCCCACATTTCTCCAGATTCATGTAAGTGTGTTCTCCCACATCTCTCCAGAATCTTATAGGAGTGTCCTCCCACATTTGTCCAGATTCATGTAAGAGTGTTCTCCCACATCTCTCCAGAATCGTGTAAGAGAGTTCTCCCACCTCTCTCCAGATTCATGTAAGAGTGTTCTCCCACCTCTCTCCAGATTCATGTAAGAGTGTTCTCCCACATCTCTCCAGAATCGTGTAAGAGTGTTCTCCCACCTCTCTCCAGATTCATGTAAGAGTGTTCTGCCACCTCTGTCCAGATTCATATAAGAATGTTCTGCCACCTCTGTCCGGATTCATATAAGAATGTTCTGCCACCTATGTCCAGATTCATATAAGAATGTTCTGCCACCTCTGTCCAGATTCATATAAGAATGTTCTGCCACCTCTGTCCAGATTCATGTAAGAGTGTTCTCCCACATCTCTCCAGAATCGTGTAAGAGTGTTCTCCCACATCTCTCCAGATTCATGTAAGAGTGTTCTCCCACATCTCTCCAGAATCGTGTAAGAGTGTTCTCCCACATCTCTCCAGAATCGTGTAAGAGAGTTCTCTCACCTCTCTCCAGATTCATGTAAGAGTGTTCTCCCACATCTCTCCAGAGTCGTATAGGTATGTCCTCCTACATTTCTCCAGATTCATGTAAGAGCGTTCTCCACGTCTCCCCAGATTCATATAAGAATGTTCTGCCACCTCTGTCCAGATTCATATAAGAATGTTCTGCCACCTCTGTCCAGATTCATATAAGAATGTTCTGCCACCTCTGTCCAGATTCATATAAGAATGTTCTGCAACCTCTGTCCAGATTCATATAAGAATGTTCTGCCACCTCTGTCCAGATTCATATAAGAATGTTCTGCCACCTCTGTCCAGATTCATATAAGAATGTTCTGCCACCTCTGTCCAGATTCACATGTGTATTCTGCCACCTCTTCCAGATTCCCACCTCTCTCCAGATTCATGTAAGAGTGTTCTCCCACATCTCTCCAGAATCGTTTAAGAGTGTTCTCCCACATTTCTCCAGATTCATGTAAGAGTGTTCTCCCACATCTCTCCAGAATCGTGTAAGAGAGTTCTCCCACATCTCTCCAGATTCATGTAAGAGTGTTCTCCCACATCTCTCCAGAATCGTGTAAGAGTGTTCTCCCACATCTCTCCAGAATCGTGTAAGAGTGTTCTCCCACATCTCTCCAGAATCGTGTAAGAGAGTTCTGCTACCTCTCTCCAGATTCATGTAAGAGTGTTCTCCCACATCTCTCCAGAGTCGTATAGGTGTGTACTCCTACATTTCTCCAGATTCATGTAAGAGCGTTCTCCACGTCTCCCCAGATTCATATAAGAATGTTCTGCCACCTCTGTCCAGATTCATATAAGAATGTTCTGCCACCTCTGTCCAGATTCATATAAGAATGTTCTGCCACCTCTGTCCAGATTCCCACCTCTACAGAATCGTGTAAGAGAGTTCTCCCACATCTCTCCAGATTCATGTAAGAGTGTTCTCCCACATCTCTCCAGAATCGTGTAAGAGTGTTCTCCCACATCTCTCCAGAATCATGTAAGAGAGTTCTCCCACCTCTCTGCAGATTCATGTAAGAGTGTTCTCCCACATCTCTCCAGAGTCGTATAGGTGTGTCCTCCTACATTTCTCCAGATTCATGTAAGAGCGTTCTCCACGTCTCCCCAGATTCATATAAGAATGTTCTGCCACCTCTGTCCAGATACATATAAGAATGTTCTCCCACCTCTGTCCAGATTCATATAAGAATGTTCTGCCACCTCTGTCCAGATTCACATGTGTATTCTCCCAGCTCTTCCAGATTCCCAGCTCTCTCCAGATTCATGTAAGAGTGTTCTCCCACATCTCTCCAGATTCATGTAAGAGTGTTCTCCCACATCTCTCCAGAATCGTGTAAGAGTGTTCTCCCACATCTCTTCAGATTCATGTAAGAGTGTTCTCCCACATCTCTCCAGAATCGTGTAAGAGAGTTCTCCCACATCTCTCCAGATTCATATAAGAATGTTCTCCCACATCTCTCCAGAATCGTGTAAGAGAGTTCTCCCACCTCTCTCCAGATACATGTAAGAATGTTCTCCCACATCTCTCCAGAGTCGTATAGGTGTGTCCTCCTACATTTCTCCAGATTCATGTACGAGCGTTCTCCACGTCTCCCCAGATTCATATAAGAATGTTCTGCCAAATCTGTCCAGATTCACATGTGTATTCTGCCCCCTCTTCCAGATTCCCACCTCTCTCCAGATTCATGTAAGAGTGTTCTCCCACATCTCTCCAGATTCATGTAAGAGTGTTCTCCCACATCTCTCCAGAATCGTGTAAGATTGTTCTCCCACATCTCTCCAGATTCATGTAAGAGTGTTCTCCCACATCTCTCCAGAATCGTGTAAGAGTGTTCTCCCACATCTCTCCAGATTCATGTAAGAGTGTTCTCCCACATCTCTTCAGAATCGTGTAAGAGAGTTCTCCCACATCTCTCCAGATTCATGTAAGAATGTTCTCCCACATCTCTCCAGAATCGTGTAAGAGCGTTCTCCCACATCTCTCCAGAATCGTGTAAGAGAGTTCTCCCACCTCTCTCCAGATTCATGTAAGAGTGTTCTCCCACATCTCTCCAGAATCGTGTAAGAGAGTTCTCCCACATCTCTCCAGATTCATGTAAGAGTGTTCTCCCACATCTCTCCAGAATCGTGTAAGAGTGTTCTCCCACATCTCTCCAGAATCGTGTAAGAGTGTTCTCCCACATCTCTCCAGAATCGTGTAAGAGAGTTCTGCTACCTCTCTCCAGATTCATGTAAGAGTGTTCTCCCACATCTCTCCAGAGTCGTATAGGTGTGTACTCCTACATTTCTCCAGATTCATGTAAGAGCGTTCTCCACGTCTCCCCAGATTCATATAAGAATGTTCTGCCACCTCTGTCCAGATTCATATAAGAATGTTCTGCCACCTCTGTCCAGATTCATATAAGAATGTTCTGCCACCTCTGTCCAGATTCCCACCTCTACAGAATCGTGTAAGAGAGTTCTCCCACATCTCTCCAGATTCATGTAAGAGTGTTCTCCCACATCTCTCCAGAATCGTGTAAGAGTGTTCTCCCACATCTCTCCAGAATCATGTAAGAGAGTTCTCCCACCTCTCTGCAGATTCATGTAAGAGTGTTCTCCCACATCTCTCCAGAGTCGTATAGGTGTGTCCTCCTACATTTCTCCAGATTCATGTAAGAGCGTTCTCCACGTCTCCCCAGATTCATATAAGAATGTTCTGCCACCTCTGTCCAGATACATATAAGAATGTTCTCCCACCTCTGTCCAGATTCATATAAGAATGTTCTGCCACCTCTGTCCAGATTCACATGTGTATTCTCCCAGCTCTTCCAGATTCCCAGCTCTCTCCAGATTCATGTAAGAGTGTTCTCCCACATCTCTCCAGATTCATGTAAGAGTGTTCTCCCACATCTCTCCAGAATCGTGTAAGAGTGTTCTCCCACATCTCTTCAGATTCATGTAAGAGTGTTCTCCCACATCTCTCCAGAATCGTGTAAGAGAGTTCTCCCACATCTCTCCAGATTCATATAAGAATGTTCTCCCACATCTCTCCAGAATCGTGTAAGAGAGTTCTCCCACCTCTCTCCAGATACATGTAAGAATGTTCTCCCACATCTCTCCAGAGTCGTATAGGTGTGTCCTCCTACATTTCTCCAGATTCATGTACGAGCGTTCTCCACGTCTCCCCAGATTCATATAAGAATGTTCTGCCAAATCTGTCCAGATTCACATGTGTATTCTGCCCCCTCTTCCAGATTCCCACCTCTCTCCAGATTCATGTAAGAGTGTTCTCCCACATCTCTCCAGATTCATGTAAGAGTGTTCTCCCACATCTCTCCAGAATCGTGTAAGATTGTTCTCCCACATCTCTCCAGATTCATGTAAGAGTGTTCTCCCACATCTCTCCAGAATCGTGTAAGAGTGTTCTCCCACATCTCTCCAGATTCATGTAAGAGTGTTCTCCCACATCTCTTCAGAATCGTGTAAGAGAGTTCTCCCACATCTCTCCAGATTCATGTAAGAATGTTCTCCCACATCTCTCCAGAATCGTGTAAGAGCGTTCTCCCACATCTCTCCAGAATCGTGTAAGAGAGTTCTCCCACCTCTCTCCAGATTCATGTAAGAGTGTTCTCCCACATCTCTCCAGAATCGTGTAAGAGAGTTCTCCCACATCTCTCCAGATTCATGTAAGAGTGTTCTCCCACATCTCTCCAGAATCGTGTAAGAGTGTTCTCCCACATCTCTCCAGAATCGTGTAAGAGTGTTCTCCCACATCTCTCCAGAATCGTGTAAGAGAGTTCTGCTACCTCTCTCCAGATTCATGTAAGAGTGTTCTCCCACATCTCTCCAGAGTCGTATAGGTGTGTACTCCTACATTTCTCCAGATTCATGTAAGAGCGTTCTCCACGTCTCCCCAGATTCATATAAGAATGTTCTGCCACCTCTGTCCAGATTCATATAAGAATGTTCTGCCACCTCTGTCCAGATTCATATAAGAATGTTCTGCCACCTCTGTCCAGATTCCCACCTCTACAGAATCGTGTAAGAGAGTTCTCCCACATCTCTCCAGATTCATGTAAGAGTGTTCTCCCACATCTCTCCAGAATCGTGTAAGAGTGTTCTCCCACATCTCTCCAGAATCATGTAAGAGAGTTCTCCCACCTCTCTGCAGATTCATGTAAGAGTGTTCTCCCACATCTCTCCAGAGTCGTATAGGTGTGTCCTCCTACATTTCTCCAGATTCATGTAAGAGCGTTCTCCACGTCTCCCCAGATTCATATAAGAATGTTCTGCCACCTCTGTCCAGATACATATAAGAATGTTCTCCCACCTCTGTCCAGATTCATATAAGAATGTTCTGCCACCTCTGTCCAGATTCACATGTGTATTCTCCCAGCTCTTCCAGATTCCCAGCTCTCTCCAGATTCATGTAAGAGTGTTCTCCCACATCTCTCCAGATTCATGTAAGAGTGTTCTCCCACATCTCTCCAGAATCGTGTAAGAGTGTTCTCCCACATCTCTTCAGATTCATGTAAGAGTGTTCTCCCACATCTCTCCAGAATCGTGTAAGAGAGTTCTCCCACATCTCTCCAGATTCATATAAGAATGTTCTCCCACATCTCTCCAGAATCGTGTAAGAGAGTTCTCCCACCTCTCTCCAGATACATGTAAGAATGTTCTCCCACATCTCTCCAGAGTCGTATAGGTGTGTCCTCCTACATTTCTCCAGATTCATGTACGAGCGTTCTCCACGTCTCCCCAGATTCATATAAGAATGTTCTGCCACCTCTGTCCAGATTCACATGTGTATTCTGCCACCTCTTCCAGATTCCCACCTCTCTCCAGATTCATGTAAGAGTGTTCTCCCACATCTCTCCAGATTCATGTAAGAGTGTTCTCCCACATCTCTCCAGAATCGTGTAAGAGTGTTCTCCCACATCTCTCCAGATTCATGTAAGAGTGTTCTCCCACATCTCTCCAGAATCGTGTAAGATTGTTCTCCCACATCTCTCCAGATTCATGTAAGAGTGTTCTCCCACATCTCTCCAGAATCGTGTAAGAGTGTTCTCCCACATCTCTCCAGATTCATGTAAGAGTGTTCTCCCACATCTCTTCAGAATCGTGTAAGAGAGTTCTCCCACATCTCTCCAGATTCATGTAAGAATGTTCTCCCACATCTCTCCAGAATCGTGTAAGAGCGTTCTCCCACATCTCTCCAGAATCGTGTAAGAGAGTTCTCCCACCTCTCTCCAGATTCATGTAAGAGTGTTCTCCCACATCTCTCCAGAATCGTATAGGTGTGTCCTCCTACATTTCTCCAGATTCATGTAAGAGCGTTCTCCACGTCTCCCCAGATTCATATAAGAATGTTCTGCCACCTCTGTCCAGATTCATATAAGAATGTTCTGCCACCTCTGTCCAGATTCATATAAGAATGTTCTGCCACCTCTGTCCAGATTCATATAAGAATGTTCTGCCACCTCTGTCCAGATTCATATAAGAATGTTCTGCCACCTCTGTCCGGATTCATATAAGAATGTTCTGCCACCTCTGTCCAGATTCACATGTGTATTCTGCCACCTCTTCCAGATTCCCACCTCTCTCCAAATTCATGTAAGAGTGTTCTCCCACATCTCTCCAGATTCATGTAAGAGTGTTCTCCCACATCTCTCCAGAATCGTGTAAGAGAGTTCTCCCACATCTCTCCAGATTCATGTAAGAATGGTCTCCCACATCTCTCCAGAATCGTATAAGAGTGTTCTCCCACATCTCTCCAGAATCGTGTAAGAGATTTCTCCCACCTCTCTCCAGATTCTTGTAAGAATGTTCTCCCACATCTCTCCAGAGTCGTATAGATGTGTCCTCCTACATTTCTCCAGATTCATGTAAGAGCGTTCTCCACGTCTCCCCAGATTCATATAAGAATGTTCTGCCACCTCTGTCCAGATTCATATAAGAATGTTCTGGCACCTCTGTCCAGATTCATATAAGAATGTTCTGCCACCTCTTTCCAGATTCACATGTGTATTCTGCCACCTCTTCCAGATTCCCACCTCTCTCCAGATTCATGTAAGAGTGTTCTCCCACATCTCTCCAGATTCATGTAAGAGTGTTCTCCCCATCTCTCCAGAATCGTGTAAGAGTGTTCTCCCACATCTCTCCAGATTCATGTAAGAGTGTTCTCCCACATCTCTCCAGAATCGTGTAAGAGAGTTCTCCCACATCTCTCCAGATTCATGTAAGAATATTCTCCCACATCTCTCCAGAATCGTGTAAGAGTGTTCTCCCACATCTCTCCAGAATCGTGTAAGAGCGTTCTCCCACATCTCTCCAGAATCGTGTAAGAGAGTTCTCCCACCTCTCTCCAGATTCATGTAAGTGTGTTCTCCCACATCTCTCCAGAGTCGTATAGGTGTGTCCTCCTACATTTCTCCAGATTCATGTAAGAGCGTTCTCCACGTCTCCTCAGATTCATATAAGAATGTTCTGCAACCTCTGTCCAGATTCATATAAGAATGTTCTGCCACCTCTGTCCAGATTCATATAAGAATGTTCTGCCACCTCTGTCCAGATTCACATGTGTATTCTGCCACCTCTTCCAGATTCCCACCTCTCTCCAGATTCATGTAAGAGTGTTCTCCCACATCTCTCCAGAATCGTTTAAGAGTGTTCTCCCACATCTCTCCATATTCATGTAAGAGTGTTCTCCCACATCTCTCCAGAATCGTGTAAGAGAGTTCTCCCACATCTCTCCAGATTCATATAAGAGTGTTCTCCCACATCTCTCCAGAATCGTGTAAGAGTGTTCTCCCACATCTCTCCAGAATCGTGTAAGAGAGTTCTGCTACCTCTCTCCAGATTCATGTAAGAGTGTTCTCCCACATCTCTCCAGAGTCGTATAGGTGTGTCCTCCTACATTTCTCCAGATTCATGTAAGAGCGTTCTCCACGTCTCCCCAGATTCATATAAGAATGTTCTGCCACCTCTGTCCAGATTCATATAAGAATGTTCTGCCACCTCTGTCCAGATTCATATAAGAATGTTCTGCCACCTATGTCCGGATTCCCAAATCTACACTCTCATGTAAGAGTGTTCTCCCACATCTCTCCAGAATCGTGTCAGAGTGTTCTCCCACATCTCTCCAGAATCATGTAAGAGAGTTCTCCCACCTCTCTCCAGATTCATGTAAGAGTGTTCTCCCACATCTCTCCAGAGTCGTATAGGTGTGTCCTCCTGCATTTCTCCAGATTCGTGTAAGAGCGTTCTCCACATCTCCCCAGATTCATATAAGAATGTTCTGCCACCTCTGTCCAGATACATATAAGAATGTTCTGCCACCTCTGTCCAGATTCATATAAGAATGTTCTGCCACCTCTGTCCAGATTCATATAAGAATGTTCTGCCACCTCTGTCCAGATTCACATGTGTATTCTGCCACCTCTTCCAGATTCCCACTTCTCTCCAGATTCATGTAAGAGTGTTCTCCCACATCTCTCCAGATTCATGTAAGAGTGTTCTCCCACATCTCTCCAGATTCATGTAAGAGTGTTCTCCCACATCTCTCCAGAATCGTGTAAGAGTGTTCTCCCACATCTCTCCAGATTCATGTAGAGTGTTCTCCCACATCTCTCCAGAATCGTGTAAGAGAGTTCTCCCACATCTCTCCAGATTCATATAAGAATGTTCTCCCACATCTCTCCAGAATCGTGTAAGAGAGTTCTCCCACCTCTCTCCAGATTCATGTAAGAATGTTCTCCCACATCTCTCCAGAGTCGTATAGGTGTGTCCTCCTACATTTCTCCAGATTCATGTACGAGCGTTCTCCACGTCTCCCCAGATTCATATAAGAGTGTTCTGCCACCTCTGTCCAGATTCACATGTGTATTCTGCCACCTCTTCCAGATTCCCACCTCTCTCCAGATTCATGTAAGATTGTTCTCCCACATCTCTCCAGAATCGTGTAAGAGTGTTCTCCCACATCTCTCCAGATTCATGTAAGAGTGTTCTCCCACATCTCTCCAGAATCGTGTAAGATTGTTCTCCCACATCTCTCCAGATTCATGTAAGAGTGTTCTCCCACATCTCTCCAGAATCGTGTAACAGTGTTCTCCCACATCTCTCCAGATTCATGTAAGAGTGTTCTCCCACATCTCTTCAGAATCATGTAAGAGAGTTCTCCCACATCTTTCCAGATTCATGTAAGAATGTTCTCCCACATCTCTCCAGAATCGTGTAAGAGCGTTCTCCCACATCTCTCCAGAATCGTGTAACAGAGTTCTCCCACCTCTCTCCAGATTCATGTAAGAGTGTTCTCCCACATCTCTCCAGAATCGTATAGGTGTGTCCTCCTACATTTCTCCAGATTCATGTAAGAGCGTTCTCCACGTCTCCCCAGATTCATATAAGAATGTTCTGCCACCTCTGTCCAGATTCATATAAGAATGTTCTGCCACCTCTGTCCAGATTCATATAAGAATGTTCTGCCACCTCTGTCCAGATTCATATAAGAATGTTCTGCCACCTCTGTCCGGATTCATATAAGAATGTTCTGCCACCTATGTCCAGATTCATATAAGAATGTTCTGCCACCTCTGTCCAGATTCACATGTGTATTCTGCCACCTCTTCCAGATTCCCACCTCTCTCCAAATTCATGTAAGAGTGTTCTCCCACATCTCTCCAGATTCATGTAAGAGTGTTCTCCCACATCTCTCCAGAATCGTGTAAGAGTGTTCTCCCACATGTCTCCAGATTCATGTAAGAGTGTTCTCCCACATCTCTCCAGAATCGTGTAAGAGAGTTCTCCCACATCTCTCCAGATTCATGTAAGAATGTTCTCCCACATCTCTCAAGAATCGTGTAAGAGTGTTCTCCCACATCTCTCCAGAATCGTGTAAGAGATTTCTCCCACCTCTCTCCAGATTCTTGTAAGAATGTTCTCCCACATCTCTCCAGAGTCGTATAGATGTGTCCTCCTACATTTCTCCAGATTCATGTAAGAGCGTTCTCCACGTCTCCCCAGATTCATATAAGAATGTTCTGCCACCTCTGTCCAGATTCATATAAGAATGTTCTGCCACCTCTGTCCAGATTCACATGTATATTCTGCCACCTCTTCCAGATTCCCACCTCTCTCCAGATTCATTTAAGAGTGTTCTCCCACATCTCTCCAGAATCGTCTAAGAGTGTTCTCCCACATCTCTCCAGATTCATGTAAGAGTGTTCTCCCACATCTCTCCAGAATCGTGTAAGATTGTTCTCCCACATCTCTCCAGATTCATGTAAGAGTGTTTTCCCACATCTCTCCAGAATCGTGTAAGAGTGTTCTCCCACATCTCTCCAGATTCATGTAAGAGTGTTCTCCCACATCTCTTCAGAATCGTGTAAGAGACTTCTCCCACATCTCTCCAGATTCACGTAAGAATGTTCTCCCACATCTCTCCAGAATCGTGTAAGAGTGTTCTCCCACATCTCTCCAGAATCGTGTAAGAGATTTCTCCCACCTCTCTCCAGATTCTTGTAAGAGTGTTCTCCCACATCTCTCCAGAGTCGTATAGATGTGTCCTCCTACATTTCTCCAGATTCATGTAAGAGCGTTCTCCACGTCTCCCCAGATTCATATAAGAATGTTCTGCCACCTCTGTCCAGATTCATATAAGAATGTTCTGCCACCTCTGTCCAGATTCATATAAGAATGTTCTGCCACCTCTGTCCAGATTCACATGTGTATTCTGCCACCTCTTCCAGATTCCCACCTCTCTCCAGATTCATGTAAGAGTGTTCTCCCACATCTCTCCAGATTCATGTAAGAATGTTCTCCCACATCTCTCCAGAATCATGTAAGAGAGTTCTCCCACCTCTTTCCAGTTTCATGTCAGAATGTTCTCCCACATCTCTCCAGAGTCGTATAGGTGTGTCCTCCTACATTTCTCCAGATTCATGTACGAGCGTTCTCCACGTCTCCCCAGATTCATATAAGAATGTTCTGCCACCTCTGTCCAGATTCACATGTGTATTCTGCCCCCTCTTCCAGATTCCCACCTCTCTCCAGATTCATGTAAGAGTGTTCTCCCACATCTCTTCAGATTCATGTAAGAGTGTTCTCCCACATCTCTCCAGAATCGTGTAAGAGTGTTCTCCCACATCTCTCCAGATTCATGTAAGAGTGTTCTCCCACATCTCTCCAGAATCGTGTAAGAGTGTTCTCCCACATCTCTCCAGATTCATGTAAGAGTGTTCTCCCACATCTCTTCAGAATCGTGAAAGAGAGTTCTCCCACATCTCTCCAGATTCATGTAAGAATGTTCTCCCACATCTCTCCAGAATCGTGTAAGAGCGTTCTCCCACATCTCTCCAGAATCGTGTAAGAGAGTTCTCCCACCTCTCTCCAGATTCATGTAAGAGTGTTCTCCCACATCTCTCCAGAATCGTATAGGTTTGTCCTCCTACATTTCTCCAGATTCATGTAAGAGCGTTCTCCACGTCTCCCCAGATTCATATAAGAATGTTCTGCCACCTCTGTCCAGATTCATATAAGAATGTTCTGCCACCTCTGTCCAGATTCATATAAGAATGTTCTGCCACCTCTGTCCAGATTCATATAAGAATGTTCTGCCACCTCTGTCCGGATTCATATAAGAATGTTTTGCCACCTATGTCCAGATTCATATAAGAATGTTCTGCCACCTCTGTCCAGATTCACATGTGTATTCTGCCACCTCTTCCAGATTCCCACCTCTCTCCAAATTCATGTAAGAGTGTTCTCCCACATCTCTCCAGATTCATGTAAGAGTGTTCTCCCACAGCTCTCCAGAATCGTGTAAGAGTGTTCTCCCACATCTCTCCAGATTCATGTAAGAGTGTTCTCCCACATCTCTCCAGAATCGTGTAAGAGAGTTCTCCCACATCTCTCGAGATTCATGTAAGAATGTTCTCCCACATCTCTCCAGAATCGTGTAAGAATGTTCTCCCACATCTCTCCAGAATCGTGTAAGAGATTTCTCCCACCTCTCTCCAGATTCTTGTAAGAATATTCTCCCACATCTCTCCAGAGTCGTATAGATGTGTCCTCCTACATTTCTCCAGATTCATGTAAGAGCGTTCTCCACGTCTCCCCAGATTCATATAAGAATGTTCTGCCACCTCTGTCCAGATTCATATAAGAATGTTCTGCCACCTCTGTCCAGATTCACATGTGTATTCTGCCACCTCTTCCAGATTCCCACCTCTCTCCAGATTCATGTAAGAGTGTTCTCCCACATCTCTCCAGATTCATGTAAGAGTGTTGTCCCAATCTCTCCAGAATCGTGTAAAAGTGTTCTCCCACATCTCTCCAGATTCATGTAAGAGTGTTCTCCCACATCTCTCCAGAATCGTGTAAGAGAGTTCTCCCACATCTCTCCAGATTCATGTAACAATATTCTCCCACATCTCTCCAGAATCGTGTAAGAGTGTTCTCCCACATCTCTCCAGAATCGTGTAAGAGCGTTCTCCCACATCTCTCCAGAATCATGTAAGAGAGTTCTCCCACCTCTCTCCAGATTCATGTAAGAGTGTTCTCCCACATCTCTCCAGAATCGTGTAAGAGAGTTCTGCTACCTCTCTCCAGATTCATGTAAGAGTGTTCTCCCACATCTCTCCAGAGTCGTATAGGTGTGTCCTCCTACATTTCTCCAGATTCATGTAAGAGCGTTCTCCACGTCTCCCCAGATTCATATAAGAATGTTCTGCCACCTCTGTCCAGATTCCCACCTCTACAGAATCGTGTAAGAGAGTTCTCCCACATCTCTCCAGATTCATGTAAGAGTGTTCTCCCACATCTCTCCAGAATCGTGTAAGAGTGTTCTCCCACATCTCTCCAGAATCATGTAAGAGAGTTCTCCCACCTCTCTCCAGATTCATGCAAGAGTGTTCTCCCACATCCCTCCAGAGTCGTATAGGTGTGTCCTCCTACATTTCTCCAGATTCATGCAAGAGCGTTCTCCACGTCTCCCCAGATTCATATAAGAATGTTCTGCCACCTCTGTCCAGATACATATAAGAATGTTCTGCCACCTCTGTCCAGATTCATATAGGAATGTTTTGCCACCTCTGTCCAGATTCACATGTGTATTCTGCCACCTCTTCCAGATTCCCACCTCTCTCCAGATTCATGTAAGAGTGTTCTCCCACATCTCTCCAGAATCGTGTAAGAGTGTTCTCCCACATCTCTCTAGATTCATGTAAGAGTGTTCTCCCACATCTCTCCAGAATCGTGTCGAGAGTTCTCCCACATCTCTCCAGATTCATATAAGAATGTTCTCCCACATCTCTCCAGAATCGTGTAAGAATGTTCTCCCACATCTCTCCAGAGTCGTATAAGTGTGTCCTCCTACATTTCTCCAGATTCATGTACGAGCGTTCTCCACGTCTCCCCAGATTCATATAAGAATGTTCTGCCACCTCTGTCCAGATTCACATGTGTATTCTGCCACCTCTTCCAGATTCCCACCTCTCTCCAGATTCATGTAAGAGTGTTCTCCCACATCTCTCCAGATTCATGTAAGAGTGTTCTCCCACATCTCTCCAGAATCGTGTAAGAGTGTTCTCCCACATCTCTCCAGATTCATGTAAGAGTGTTCTCCCACATCTCTCCAGAATCGTGTAAGATTATTCTCCCACATCTCTCCAGATTCATGTAAGAGTATTCTCCCACATCTCTCCAGAATCGTGTAAGAGTGTTCTCCCACATCTCCCCAGATTCGTGTAAGAGTGTTCTCCCACATCTCTTCAGAATCGTGCAAGAGAGTTCTCCCACATCTCTCCAGATTCATGTAAGAATGTTCTCCCACATCTCTCCAGAATCGTGTAAGAGCGTTCTCCCACATCTCTCCAGAATCGTGTAAGAGAGTTCTCCCACCTCTCTCCAGATTCATGTAAGAGTGTTCTCCCACATCTCTCCAGAATCGTATAGGTGTGTCCTCCTACATTTCTCCAGATTCATGTAAGAGCGTTCTCCACGTCTCCCCAGATTCATATAAGAATGTTCTGCCACCTCTGTCCAGATTCATATAAGAATGTTCTGCCACCTCTGTCCAGATTCTTATAAGAATTTTCTGCCACCTCTGTCCAGATTCATATAAGAATGTTCTGCCACCTCTGTCCAGATTCATATAAGAATGTTCTGCCACCTCTGTCCGGATTCATATAAGAATGTTCTGCCACCTATGTCCAGATTCATATAAGAATGTTCTGCCACCTCTGTCCAGATTCACATGTGTATTCTGCCACCTCTTCCAGATTCCCACCTCTCTCCAGATTCATGTAAGAGTGTTCTCCCACAGCTCTCCAGAATCGTGTAAGAGTGTTCTCCCACATCTCTCCAGATTCATGTAAGAGTGTTCTCCCACATCTCTCCAGAATCGTGTAAGAGAGTTCTCCCACATCTCTCCAGATTCATGTAAGAATGTTCTCCCACATCTCTCCAGAATCGTGTAAGAGTGTTCTCCCACATCTCTCCAGAATCGTGTAAGAGATTTCTCCCACCTCTCTCCAGATTCTTGTAAGAATGTTCTCCCACATCTCTCCAGAGTCGTATAGATGTGTCCTCCTACATTTCTCCAGATTCATGTAAGAGCGTTCTCCACGTCTCCCCAGGTTCATATAAGAATGTTCTGCCACCTCTGTCCAGATTCATATAAGAATGTTCTGCCACCTCTGTCCAGATTCATATAAGAATGTTCTGCCACCTCTGTCCAGATTCACATGTGTATTCTGCCACCTCTGTCCAGATTCACATGTGTATTCTGCCACCTCTTCCAGATTCCCACCTCTCTCCAGATTCATGTAAGAGTGTTCTCCCACATCTCTCCAGATTCATGTAAGAGTGTTCTCCCCATCTCTCCAGAATCGTGTAAGAGTGTTCTCCCACATCTCTCCAGATTCATGTAAGAGTGTTCTCCCACATCTCTCCAGAATCGTGTAAGAGAGTTCTCCCACATCTCTCCAGATTCATGTAAGAATATTCTCCCACATCTCTCCAGAATCGTGTAAGAGTGTTCTCCCACATCTCTCCAGAATCGTGTAAGAGCGTTCTCCCACATCTGTCCAGAATCGTGTAAGAGAGTTCTCCCACCTCTCTCCAGATTCATGTAAGAGTGTTCTCCCACATCTCTCCAGAGTCGTATAGGTGTGTCCTCCTACATTTCTCCAGATTCATGTAAGAGCGTTCTCCATGTCTCCCCAGATTCATATATGAATGTTCTGCCACCTCTGTCCAGATTCATATAAGAATGTTCTGCCACCTCTGTCCAGATTCACATGTGTATTCTGCCACCTCTTCCAGATTCCCACCTCTCTCCAGATTCATGTAAGAGCGTTCTCCCACATCTCTCCAGAATCGTGTAAGAGAGTTCTCCCACCTCTCTCCAGATTCATGTAAGAGTGTTCTCCCACATCTCTCCAGAATCGTGTAAGAGCGTTCTCCCACATTTCTCCAGAATCGTGTAAGAGAGTTCTCCCACCTCTCTCCCGATTCATGTAAGAGTGTTCTCCCACATCTCTCCAGAATCGTGTAAGAGTGTTCTCCCACATCTCCCCAGATTCATGTAAGAGTGTTCTGCCACATCTCTCCAGAATCGTGTAAGAGAGTTCTCCCACATCTCTCCAGATTCATGTAAGAGTGTTCTCCCACATCTCTCCAGAATCGTGTAAGAGTGTTCTCCCACATCTCTCCAGAATCGTGTAAGAGAGTTCTCCCACCTCTCTCCAGATTCATGTAAGAGTGTTCTCCCACATCTCTCCAGAATCGTATCGGTGTGTCCTCCTACATTTCTCCAGATTCATGTAAGAGCGTTCTCCACGTCTCCCCAGATTCATGTAAGAATGTTCTGCCACCTCTTCCAGATTCCCACCTCTCTCCAGATTCATGTAAGAGTGTTCTCCCACGTCTTTCGAAATTGCATGTAAGAATGTTCTAACCACTGAACTAGTACACCATTTCTTGTTCAGTAATGAAAACGCCAACCACTGATAAGACGTAACTAGGGGACAAGTGACTGAGACCATTGTGATTTGTTTCCATCTGTTATAGTGTTTTGCTTCATTTTTTAAATTCTTTAAAAACCGTGTAATATCTACATGTTACTTTTTTCTGTTCCATTTCAGAACTAGAATTTCCAAAGGGCAGTTGAACGATCATCGAGCAAACGCCTGGTAATCAGTGACATAGCCAGGAAAATGTTCAAAGATCAGTTAATTTCATAAAAATATATCTCTGGTTCATAAACGAACAAATTATACAAAAGTATATCTGAAGTTGGAAAACGAAGTAATTGCGAAAAAATAAGTCTCGTGTTGAAACAACAAGCCAAAATCTTGGTCTTAGAAAAGGCTTCATAATCAAACGAATCTACACACATCAAACAGTTAATAATAAAAAACAAATTTTGCAACTAAACTTTTTGATATCGTGTTTTAATCAACTTATTTACTTGATTATAACGAAATAATACCACTCTAAAAATAACAGGATTTCGCAATCACATGACCACAAGAAATCGCATTATCTGCTATTGTGAACAACAGATTCATTATAAAGTGCTACATTTTATTAAATAATTAAGCAACAAAACTATTGTGTGTTCAAAATTTCAAGAAACTCTCAAAGTTTCTTTTTTTGTTCAAGATACTTTATAGTGGCTGCTGGGTTGGGTTGTTTTACCTCTGAGCGGCACTTTTTTGCACACCATGGGCTAAATGGCCAGGTCTCAAGGACCCCGTAGGCTCAGAGAAGGTTGTGGGAGGGGACCCACTGGAACAGCTGTTGGGAGACAGATGGTAGCCTCCCGTCAAGGCCATCCAGCGTGTTCTTTAACTTGCACAGAGTATTGCTGTCCGGGCACACGGAGCCAGGGCTTAATGTCCCATCCGACGGACGGCGGCCTTTCCAAGCCCATCGGTGTCCCCTACTGACCGTGGGAAGGGCGGAGAATTTTGCGGACACACGGACGGTGGCCTTTCCAAGCCCATCGGTGTCCCCTACTGACCGTGGGAAGGGCGGAGAAAAATCTCAACGCTGACCTAGCTGGGAATCGAACCTGGGAACTACAGATTACGAGCTTTGCGCGCTACCGACTGAGCCACCCCCGTCCCATATTGTGGCTGCCACTGGTGAACTGATATTCAGCTTCTGTCAATACTCGACTCAGAATTTCCGTGTAACAACAGTGGCAATGATATTTTCCTTTAAATGCTGCAAATTACCAATATTTTCGGAAAAAACGATGATTGTTTTTAATCTATCTCCAGAAAAAACGAAATCCAATGGAGTCAAATCTGGACTTCTCGGTGGCTGCATGATTACCAATTCAACTAATCCAGCGATTTGGAAAATTGGCATTCAAGATACTACATGAGATACTAACGCCACGCCATCATAATAAAGACACTTTTAGACATTCTTGATATTTTAGACACCACGATTACTTTTCTTTTCTTAATTATTTAATGAAATATTAACATTTCAAAGTTTAGCTATTATTTTATAATGCCACTGTACAGTCGCTGAAAAATATATCCGAACACTATCGTTGATTAAAGAATTCAGAAAAAATATCTGGCAACGTTTTTTTTTTAGAAATTAGTGACCTGACAACCTTCGTGTCACGTGACACGAAGGCTGCCAGATCGCTATTTTCTAAAAAAAATCGTTGCCAGATATTTTTTCTGAATTCTGTAATCACGTGACACGAAGGTTGCCAGGTCACTAATTTCTAAAAAAAACGTTGCTAGATATTTTTTCTGAATTCTGTAATCAACCATAGTGTTCGGATACTTTTTTGAGCAACTGTAGGTGGTCATATTATTTTGTTACTAGATCGTATGGGCTCACTCACGGAAATATTGAGCGTGTGCAGTTACCGTTCACAGCAAACTGGAGCGTGTGCAGTAACTGCACACGTTCCAGTTTGCTGTGAACGGTAACTGGAGCGTGTACAGTTGCTGTACACGCTCCAGATGTTTTTTCTGAATTCTGTAATCAACCATAGTGTTTGGATATTTTTTGAGCGACTGTACATGGTATAGCTCTCACGCACAAGGTGTCCACGACTTTATGCCCCATCCGACGAACGGTGGACTTTCCAAGCCCATCGGTGTCCCGACTGACCGAAGGCAGGGAGGAGAGTTTTTCAGAGATAAATCTCAACGCTGACCCAACTGGAACTCGAACCTGGGAACTACAGACTACGAGCCTGGCGCGCTACCGACTGAGCCACCACCGCCCCATTTTCCATTTGAACGAACCTTATATATTAGAAACTCGTTTGTTTTCTTTTTCTACCTAGGGTCGAAAATATCATATACACTTTCTCGAAGGGGCGGGGGTCGCTCAGTCGGTAGCGCGCCAGGCTCATAATCTGTAGTTCCCAGGTTCGAGTCCCAGACCTTCCCACGGTCAGTAGAGTACACCGATAGGCTTGAAAAGGCCGCCGTCCGTCGGATGGGACGTTAAGCCGTGGCCCCGTCTGCGGGAGAGCCATACCGTGTGCACGTTAAAAAACACGCTGGATGGCCTTGACGGGAGACTACCATCTGTCTCCCAACAGCTGTTCCAGTGGGTCCCTCCCCCAACATTCTCTGAGCCTTCGGGGTCCATGTGTCCTGGCCATTTAGCCCATGGTGTGCAAAAAAGTGCCGCTCAGAGGTAAAACAACCCAAATCATATGTCATGAACTACTGATGAGCGATCTACATTCCATGGAACAGATGATATCATTCGCAGCACTATCAACACCTAGGATCGTTTTCAAAAGACTTCGGCACAACAATGATTCATATTTCAGTAAAAAACAAAATGAGATAAGATCACATTTCACGGAAAATGTTCCATACTAAGAAAGAAAAGTTTACAAGAAGCAATCAATTCCGTTCTAATCGTAATCGAGAAAAACCACTCACACAAGTCCTTACGAAAACTTTTAGGAGACAAATAGAGCAAACAGATGTTGGGAGACATTCTAGACAGAAAAGACTTTTCTTCGGATCAGCTTTCATAACAACTGCGATTTCTTCCCTTGAAGTCTCGTTACTCAAGAAGACAGCTTCCATTTCTCCGATGACCGGACTGATCGACTTAGTAGCAACTTTATTACAACAGGAGTCGAGTTCGAAATATGAGGACGTCTCCAGAAATGATAAAACTGGTGCATTATCTTCGGGAATCGATTCTTCAAAAGATGTTATGCGATGCGTCAAGTCATAAAGGAAGCTATTGGTTTCCCTTACAGATCATTTATTATTTTATTAGAACTGTGATTCTCATTTTAAATGTCGCGACACTGTAGAATAATGTTCTTCAACCGATACTCCGTGGGGCGGTGGTGGGTCAGTCGGTAGCGCGCCAGGCTCGTAATCTGTAGTTCCCAGGTTCGAGTCCCAGTTGGGTCAGCGTTGAGACTTTTCTCCGCAAAATTCCCAGCCCTGCCCACGGTCAGTAGGGGACACCGATGGGCTTGGTAAAGGCCGCCGTCCGTCGGATGGGACGTTAAGCCGTGGCCCCGTGTGTGGGAAAGCCATACCCTGTGCACGTGAAAGAACACGCTGGATGGCCTTGATGGGAGGCTACCATCTGCTCCCAACAGCTGTTCTAGTGGGTCCCCCTCCCCCAACCTTCTCTGAGCCTTCGGGGTCCATGTGACCTGGCCATTTAGCCCATGGTGTGCAAAAAAGTGCCGCTCAGAGGTAAAACAATCCAATCCCAGTTGGGTCAGCGTTGAGATTTATCTCCGCAAAATTCCCCGCCCTGCCCACGGTCAGTAGGGGACACCGATTGGCTTGGAAAGACCGACGTCCGTCGGATGGGACGTTAAGCCGTGGCCCCGTGTGCGGGAGAGCCATACCCTGTGCACGTGAAAGAACATGCTGGATGGCCTTGATGGGAGGCTACCATCTGTCTCCTAACAGCTGTTCCAGTGGGTCCCCTCCCACAACCTTCTCTGAGCCTTCGGGGTCCATGTGAACAGGCCATTTAGCCCACGGTGTGCAAAAAAGTGCCGCTCAGAGGTAAAACAACCCAACCCAACCCGATACTCCGTGGGCAATTTACAATGACACCATATTATATATTTAATTTTTCATCAAAGATTTTAAATCTCTCATATGTTTCATAAAATATAAAGAGCTATTTAAAACGCGTTATAACTTTTAAAATACTAAGAAATCTATATTTAATATATTACATACACAGGTTCTTTCCTTTTAAGTAAAACTTATGAGCTTCAATGTTGCGAGAATTTTTTTCTCTTTTTTTGATTTGTTAGATGCTCCGCCTAGTTTTTTCGCATTCGTTAGGTGTTCTGCTAAGTTTTTCCTCCTTTGTTAGCTGTGTCACCATTTTTTTTACTAAAAGTTAAATGTTAAAAATTTTTTACTTGTTAAGTCTGCCAAGTTTTTCTTCATTTGTTTTGCTAAGTTTTCCCTTCTTTGTAAGGTGTCCCACCAAGTTTTTCCTCATTCGTTAAGCGTGACGCTAAATTTTTCTTCATTTCTCAAGAGTTCTGCCAAATTTTTCCTCCTTTGAAGGTGTTACACAAAGTTTTCCTCCTCTTTTAGGTCTTCATCAAGTTTCTCTTCATTCGTTACGTGTTCCACCAAGTGTTTCTTCATTTTTAGGTGTTCCGCCAAGTTTTTCTTCATTTTTAGGTGTTCCATCAAGTTTTTCTCCATTTCTAGGTGTTTCACCAAGTTTTTCTTAATATTTAGGTGTTTCGCCAAGTTTTCCTCCACTTTTAGGTGTTCCGCCAAGATTTTCTCTATTTTTAGGTGTTCCGCCAAGTTTTTCTTCATTTTTAGGTGTTCCGCCAAGTTTGTCTTCATTTTAGGTGTTCCGCCAAGTTTGTCTTCACTTTAGGTGTTCCGCCAAGTTTTTTTCCATTTTAGGTATTCCGCCAAGTTTTTCTCCATTTTTAGCTGTTCCGCCAAGTTTGTCTCCATTTTTAGGTGTTTCGCCAAGTTTGTCTTCATTTTTTAGGTGTTCCGCCAAATTTTTCTCCATTTTTAGGTGTACCGCCAAGTTTGTCTTCATTTTAGATGTTCCGCCAAGTTTGTCTTCATTTTAGATGTTCCGCCAAGTTTGTCTTCATTTTAGATGTTCCGCCAAGTTTGTCTTCATTTTAGATGTTCCGCCAAGTTTGTCTCATTTTAGATGTTCCGCCAAGTTTGTCTTCATTTTTAGGTGTTCCGCCAAGTTTTTCTTCATTTTTAGGTGTTCCGCCAAGTTTTTCTTCATTTTTAGGTGTTCCGCCAAGTTTTTCCTCGTTTGTTATTTTTTTCCTCCCTTGATTCAGAAGAAATTCCTTTTATCATTCTATTGGCTGATTTCCCTAATGCTACTGAAAAAAAAACTTTAAAATATCCCTCGTTTAGTTCTTAAATTTCAAAGAAAAAAGGAAAAAAATGCTTTTAAAACCTCGATTACTCTTTTCTCGCAAGTTAAAGCAAGTTCATCTCTTAATCTTGCTTGCTTAAAAATTCTTTCTTGCTTTTTTTTTTTTCGTACACAAACACCTCCAATGAACGACTAATTGGGAATGTGGAAAAAATCGCCCCTTTGGATATTGCACGGTGTGCTCTTTTTCTTCAGTTCCCAAATGTGTCGGCATCTCGAGAATTGTTCCTTTAATGCAAATCATTTCTTGTTTTTCTTTCTGCATATGTTTGCGACTACATTACCTCTCTGCAAATTTTTACTGCAATATTTTTATTTCGTATGTTTGGTGCAAAGTAAAACCACCTATACTTTTAAAAAACATTTAAAATAAACAATTTAATGACAAGGCCATCATCTAATTTGGGTTGTCTGAGTTGTTTTACCTCCGAGCGGCATTTTGTTTGCAGACAATGGACTAAATGGCCAGGTCACAAGGACCCCGAAGCCTCACAGAAGGTTGGGGGAGGGGACCCACTAGAACAGCTGTTGGGAGACAGGTGGTAGCCTTCCGTCAAGGCCATCCAACGTGTTCTTTAACGGGCACAGAGTATGGCTCTCCCGGCCACTAATCTTTTCAATTGTTTTACCTTTACCTGGTTGTTTTACCTTTAAAATATTAAAACAAATTATGACATCAGAGATGATAGGGGCGGGGGTGGCTCAGTCGGTAGCGCGCCAGGCTCGTAATCTGTAGTTCCCAGGTTCGAGTCCCAGCTGGGTCAGCGTTGAGATTTATCTCCGCAAAATTTCCCGCCCTTCCCACGGTCAGTAGGGGACACCGATGGGCTTGGAAAGGCCGCCGTCCCTCGGATGGGACGTTAAGCCGTTGCCCCTTGTGTGGGAGAGCCATACCCTGTGCACGTTAAAGAACACTCTGGATGGCCTTGACGGGAGGCTACCATCTGTCTCCCAACAGCTGTTCCAGTGGGTCCCCTCCCTCAACCTTCTCTGAGCCTTCGGGGTCCATGTGACCTGGCCATTTAGCCCATGGTGTGCAAAAAAGTGCCGCTCAGAGGTAAAACAACCCAACCCAGAGATGATAGTTGATCTAGGAGAGTACCGGATGCATTGCACTCGCTACTAATCTTGATATTATTTTGGAGTTAATATTTTGTATTCTGTTAAACATTCCAGCGTTCATAATTCTTTGAGTACTAAAAACATATTGTTTGAAATAGAGATTTAGATAGATTTGACTAAGATCTTATATTTACCTTCAAATATATTTTTCATCAAAAAACATATTGAAGATATTATTTAGCTCTGAATTCGATTTTCTATTGAGATAATATGAAAACTGAGTTTCATTTTCCTGTCCAGTACCTGTACACTTATGTCAGTGAACTATTTCTTATAAAGTTATGTTTTAGCTTTTGAAACAAATTTTTTTGAGGTAACAAATGTTAGAGTTAAATGTTTCAGCTTCCATAATTCTTTAAATATTAAACAAATATTCTTAAAACTCGACATTTACAAAAGTATATTATTCAGTTTTTTAATTTTGGTCTAGAGACTCTTTTCTGCAAAAAGCTTATCCGTTTTGTTATTCTTATAATAATAAACGTAAATTATGGGTTGTTAGGGTTGTTTTACCTCTGAGCGACACTTTTTTTGCACACCATGGGCTAAGTGGCCAGGTCACAAGGACCCCGAAGGCTCAGAGAGCGTTGGGGGAGGGGACCCACTGGAACAACTGTTGGGAGACAGATGGTAGCCTCCCGTCAAGGCCATCCAGCGTGTTCTTTAACGTGCACAGGGTATGGCTCTCTCGCAGATACGGGACCACGGCTTAGCGTCTCATCCGACGGACGGCGGCCTTTCCAGGCCCATCGGTTTCCCCTACTGACCGTGGGCAGGGCGGGGAATTTTGCGGATATAAATCTCAACGCTGACCCAGCTGGGATTCGAACCTGGGAACTACAGGGTTGGGTTGTTTTACCTCTGAGCAGCACTTTTTTGCACACCATGGGCTAAATGGCCAGGTCACATGGACCCCGAAGGCTCAGAGAAGGTTGGGGGAGGGGACCCACTGGCTGGACTCGAACCTGGGAACTACAGATTACGAGCCTGACGCGCTACCGACTGAGCCACCCCCCGCCCCCTGTAAATTATGTGTTTAGTATTTATAGGGATAAAGAACCCCAACTGTGTGCTCCCATAGCCATGGGTTGCAGGTCTAACTTTTGCTGTTCAATACTTTCCAGCGCAAACACTAGAAGCATGATTATCATTCCACTCACACGTTCACGAAAAAACATCGCACTTTTTGTTTTTACAATCAATTCTTTTTTTTTTCTCGTCTCTGCCGCATTTTTCCACTACTTCGCGGATGATGGTCACGTCTCTAAAAGTGCCGCCAATTGGTAAGTTGAGAAAGAGGAAGATTTAACATCATTTCTCGGCTCACGTTGTTTTTTTTTCGGCTTTCGATCTTGCTTCAGTTTCGCTAACGTAAGCTTTATTTAAAACTCATCTAAGTGTTCCGTCTTCTGTTTCGGCGTTATTCGACACAGTTCGATGCTTTTTTTTCTCATGTTCCTCTTAATAGTTTTCGGTTTACTTTGCAGTAATTTTTAGAGTGTGAGTTGGGTTGTTGTTGGGTTGTTTTACCTCTGAGCGGCACTTTTTTGCACACCATGGGCTAAATGGCCAGGTCACAAGGACCCCGAAGGCTCAGAGAAGGTTGAGGGAGGGGACCCACTGGAACAGCTGTTGGGAGACAGATGGTAGCCTCCCGTCAAGGCCATCCAGCGTGTTCTTTAACGTGCACAGGGTATGGCTCTCCCACACACGGGGCCACGGCTTAACGTCCCATCCGACGGACGGCGGCCTTTCCAAGCCCATCGGTGTCCCCTACTGACAGTGGGATGGGCGGGGAATTTTGCGGAGATAAAATCTCAACGCCGACCCAGCTGGGACTCGAACCTGGGAACTACAGATTACGAGCCTGACGCGCTACCGACTGAGCCACCCCCGCCTCTTTAGAGTGTGAATGATGGATCTTTCGATGCTTCAAAGCAATTAATTCGGTTTAGAAAAGTGCATTAGCTGGTTTCATTTGCACTTTTAATGGGGATGGCTCAGTTGCTAGCGCGCCAGGCTCGTAATCTGTGGTTCCCAGGTTCGAGTCCCAGCTGCATCAGCGTCGAGATTTATCTCCGCAATATTCCCCGCCCTGCCCACGGTCAGTAGGGGACACCGATGGGCTTGGAAAGGCTGCCGTCCGTCGGATGGGACGTTAAGCCGTGGTACCGTGTGCGGGAGAGCCATACCCTGTGCACGTTAAAGAACACGCTGGATGGCCTTGACGGGAGGCCATCCAGCGTGATCTGTCTCTCAACAACTGTTCCAGTGGATCCCCACCCCCAACCTTCTCTGAGCCTTCGGGGTCCTTGTGACATGGCCATTTAGCCCATGGTGTGCAAAAAAGTGCCGCTCAGAGGTAAAACAACCCAACCCACTTTTAATCAAGAGACTTACCAGTTGGCCTGCATGTTTTACTCTAAGCGGCACTCTTTTTGCAAAGAAGAAACTAAATCAGATGTGGGCGGGGGTGGCTCAGTCGGTAGCGCGCCAGGCTCGTAATCTGTAGTTCCAAGGTTCGAGTCCCAGCTGGGTCAGCGTTGAGATTTATATCCGCAATATTCCCCGCCCTGCCCACGGTCAGTAGGGGACACCGATGGGCTTGAAAAGGGGCCGTCCGTCGGATGGGACGTTAAGACGTGGCGCCGTATGTGGAAGAGCCATACCCTGTGCACGTTAAAGAACACGCTGGATATCCTTGACGGGAGGCTACCATCTGTCTCCCAACAGCTGTTCCAGTGGGTCCCCTCCCCCAACCTTCTCTGAGCCTTCGGGGTCCATGTGACCTGGCCATTTAGCCCATGGTGTGCAAAAAAGTGCCGCTCAGAGGTAAAACAACCCAACGTTAAAGAACACGCTGGATGACCTTGACGGGAGGCTACCATCTGTCTCCCAACAGCTGTTCCAGTGGGTCCCCTCCCCCAACCTTCTCTAAGCCTTCGGGGTCCATGTGACATGGCCATTTAACCCATGGTGTGCAAAAAAGTGCCGCTCAGAGGTAAAACAACCCAACTAAATCAGGTCCGTCCGATGCCAACTTCGTGAAAAACCACTAGGAAATAAAAGCTATATTCTTAGGGAGCCGTAAAAAAATTTATCTACTTAAAAATGAAAACATACATTTTTAATGAGTAATGAATTGGAAAAAAACTTTATTTTTAAGGAATGAAAAAAATATCTTAGTTGGAGAATAAAAATATATGTTTTTACCGATTACTGTAAATCTTCAAAATCACGTGTCACGTGACACGAAGGTTGCCAGATCATCATCATCATCCTCAAGCAGCCATGGGCTACGGAGGTCCAACCAGACCGTGCAATTTAGTTCTCCAAGCAAGTCTATCCTGAGCTACATCTACTGCATCTGGCCACTGCACACCAATTCTAACAAGGTCCTGTTTGACATTGTCTGCCCACCGCATCCTAGGTCTCCCCTTCTTTCTGAGGCCTTTAGGCACACTGTTCATAACCCTATTCGCCAATCTATAATTATTCATACGGGCAACATGGCCAAACCAACGGAGTCTCTCTCTGCACAATATGCTGCTTAAAGGAGGTTACAAACTCCTTTGTCTAATCTCATCATTAGTTACAAAGTTGAACCACCTAATGCCCAAGATACTGCGTAAGCATCTGGAATCAAAAGCATCTAGTTTCCTGTTATCTTGTTTACAAAGTGTCTAAGTTTCACTACCATAACTAACTCTAGAAAGAACCAAACTATTATACAGTCTAATTTTAGTCTTTAGGTATATACGCCTATTTCTCCACAATCTCCATAGATTCTTAAAAGTCCCTGCAGCAATCCCTATTCGTCTGTTAATCTCATGCCGCACATCACCATTATCTGTTACATAGCTCCCAAGATAATTAAACTGTGACACCTGCTCAAGACTGCAACCATTCAGATTAACTGAATCACAGCCTGCCTGACCAATTTTCATCACTTTAGTTTTCTCTCTGTTTATAACCAAACCTACTCTACTACCAGTCTCATCAACAGCTCGAATGAAAGAGTTCATCTTATCAAATCATTTGCCAAAAGGGCTAAATCATCAGCATAATCTAAATCAGAAATTTTCGTATCTCCAGTCCATTTAAGGCCAAAATCTTTCCCTCGAAGTGAATTTCGCATAACATAATCAATAACCAAGCTAAAGAGAAAAGGAGACAAAATGCACCCTTGTCGAACACCAGAAGTAATGCTAAACCAATTGGTACAAGCCTTACCAACTCTCACACACGACTCAGTGTTATTATAGAGAGCTTTCATAATGTTAACTAACTTGTCTGGTATACCATATGATCTCACAATCAACCACAAATTATGACGATCAACAGATCGAAAGCCTTTTTGAAATCAACAAAGCTAGCAACCAAAGGTTTCTGAAACTCTAAACATTTCTCAAGAATCTGCCTAAGTGAAAATATCTGATCCACACATCCCCTACCACTTCTGAATCCACATTGCTCATCACGCTGTCAACCAGATTCTTAATTCTATTAAGCACAACCATGGAAAGAACTTTACCTGGAACAGAGAGTAGGCTGATACCCCTATAGTTATCACAAGAACTGCGATCACCTTTTTTGAAAAAAGGGATAACAATAGCTCTGGTAAAATCCTTAGGAACCATGCCTTTATCATAAAAGATATTCAGAATTTCAGTCATCCAAGTGGTAACCGAAACATTCCCAGCTCTAAGCATTTCTGTAGTAATTTCATCTACCCCTGGGGATTTATGACGTTTAAGTTTAGAAACAGCCAAAATAACTTCAGATTGTGTTATAGGGCCAACATTAAAGCGTCCAATGCATCTATCATCATTGCAAACAATGGGAGTAGAACTAACTGCATTGTTTAGAACATCACTGAAATGCTCAGCCCACCTAGCCATGACAGAATCCTCCCCTTCTATAACCTTACCTTGTTTATTCTTCAATCCTTGTATGCCTGTCCGTTTTCTACCACACAAAACATTAACTATCTGGTACAGCTCTCTGCTGTTGTGCTGTCTAACTGCTTCCTCGGCTTTGTCAGCCTACCATCAAGCCAAAGATTCTTATCAGCAGCTAACTGATCCTTTACAAGTTTATTAAGGTCTCTGTAATGCTTTCTATTAGGACTAGTAGGGTATTGATTAAGGGCATTCCTGCAGTTCTTCCTTTCAGAAATAAGCTCAAGTGCCTTATCACTCAGATAATTTTGCCTCTTCTGCTCCTTTTTTCCTAAAAGAGTACTGTTAGTGTCCAAAAAAGCCTGTTTAAAATGATCCCATTCTTCCACAACTTCAGTAGTAAGCAAACCATGACTGTCATAATGACTAAGTAACCTATCATGGTAAGCTTTGGCCATAACTGGATCTTTCAGAGCTTCAGTATTAAAAGTAAATTTTTTAACCTTAGCACAACACTTTTTAAGTTTAAGTTGCAACACACTTTTAACAAGGTAATGGTCAGATCCAATTTCAGCTCCCCTATATGCCCTGGTATTCCTAACAGAACTAGTCCATTTGCTGTTAATTAATATGTAATCAATCATATTCTTATGCAGCCCATCAGGTGAAACCCATGTGTACTTATGTATGTCGCGGTGTTTGTAATAAGTGTTAGTTATTCTGAATCCATTGAGTTTACTTACCTGTAGGAGACGTTGCCCATTGCCATTGCAGCTACCAATACCAAAAGGGCCTATTACTCCTCCCCAAAGGTCAGAGTCAGTACCAACTTTGGCATTGAAGTCACCAAGAACAAGGGTAATATCTCCTTTCTTGACAGAATTCAAAATATCCTGAAGTTGTTCATAAAACTTGGTGTGGTTTCTCATCCTCATCGGCATCCTCAGTGGGGGCATAACAGCAGATAACATTCAAGTCTTTAACGCTTGTCTGAAATTTTGCTGCAAGAAACCTTTCATTAATGCACTCATATCCTAGAAGAGCATCGCTAGCGTGTCTGCTGAGAAGCAGACCCACGCCTTGGTGATGCTTATTGTCGTCCCGCCCTGAAAAGAGAAATTTTAGATTATTTTTAAGAATCTGACCTTTATCTGTCCATCTGGTCTCTTGCAAGCCGAGAATATCTAAATTATAACGGTGGAATTCTTGTGTGAGGACATCAAGAGAAAAAGCTCTGTGCAGAGTCCTCACATTCCAACTACCTATGGAGAGAAAATGGTTAGTGGGATGTTTAAAGAAACTATGTTTATTGAGAGAGGGAATGCCGACAATATCAAACAGCCCCCTAATCGCAGACATGGGGCAAAGACCCGTTCCCCCACTACTAAAGGCTGAAGCCATCTACACTGGAAGACTTCCTCCAATGTAGAATTTGACGATGCCAATAGAAGCAAAGAGTTCAGGTGCCTGCGATGACTTCTGCTCAGGATTATCCACCAGCTGATAAACATATCCTGTGAATCTATTCACTTGGGGCTGTCAACCCGCAAACAAACAGAAAACACAGCGGAAGATTTTCCCTCCACAGAAGCCCACCAGTGCAGCAAAATCAGGATCCATAATCAAGCTCAGAGCCATATATCTGTCCAGTCCAGTAGGTTTATATGGTCAGCACCAGGACCCTGTGTGGTTGACCACTCCTCAGCAGGGTAGAAAAAAAAGAAAAGTAGCCATAGTTGTCCAGATCAGTAGGCCACACTAATCTGGCAGCCCTCCCCTTCCGTTCACTTCCACAAGAGAGTATATCTTTTGAAAGTTACTAACGGTCCGCACCACGAGAAGGCGGGGTCGGACATTAGGTGCTAGGCCTGGCCGGTTCTATGCATCATCACAGGGGATGGTGCATAGCTCTCCTTCCAGTGACTACCTAGCTACCATTTACAGACCTTGTCAGATCACTAATTTCTAAAAAAAAATCGTTGCCAGATATTTTTTCTGAATTCTGTAATCAACCGTAGTGTTCGGATACCTTTTTGAACGACTGTACTTAAAATGTTTGGTCAAAATATTGGAAAGAAGGAAACAGATTTAGTATATTGATTATTTGCTTTTTGAGCCGAATGTTCCTTTCTAATGAGCCGCAGAATGGACGGGATTAATTTAAATGTTCAGGTTACGAGGACCCCAAGACTCAGAGAAGGTTGGGGAAGGGGAATATACTGGACATCTGCTAGAGACAGATGGAAATCGCCCGTCAAAGCCATCTAGCGTTTACTGTAATGTGCAAAGAGTATGGCCCTCCTGCAATCGGGGGCACGGCATAACGTCCCACCCTATTGACGGCGGCCTTTCAAAGTCTATCGGTGTGCCCCTCTCTGTCCGAGGGCAGAGTGGGGATTTAGAGGAGATAAATCTTAATGCTTCACACATGGGACTGAAACCCGAGACTTACCCTAACTTTAATTACCTCATTATCTTTTAATCGGGGCGGGGGTGGCTCAGTCGGTAGCGCGCCAGGCTCGTAATCTGTTGTTCCCAGGTTCGAGTCCCAGCTGGGTCAGCGTTGAGATTTATCTTCGCAAAATTCACCGCTCTGCCCACGGTCAGTAGGGGACACCGATGGCCTTAGAAAGGCCGCCGTCCGTCCGATGGGACGTTAAGCCGTGGCCCCGTGTGCTGGAGAGCCATACCCTGTGCACGTTAAAGAACACGCTGGATGGCTTTGACGGGAGGCTACCATCTGTCTCCCAACAGCTGTTCCAGTGGGTCCCCTCCCCCAACCTTCTCTGAGCCTTCGGGGTCCTTGTGACCTGGCCATTTAGCCCATGGTGTGCAAAAAAGTGCCGCTCAGAGGTAAAACAACAACCCATTATCTTTTAATTACCTTACCTCCCATTACTCTTACTGGCATTCTCAAAGGGGAAAGAGGCCATGCCCCTTCCCCCTTTGAGAGTGCCAAAAATGGAAGCCAAAAATGATTATACTTCTGCATTTCCAAGAATGTTTTTAAGAAACCTCGTCGAAATCAGTCCCCCGTCCCTCCAACTTTTACCTTTCTTGGGCTCTGTTGCATCGCGTGTCCTCTCGCCCCCCCCCCCCCTCTTCATTTCTTTCTGGATCCGGTCCTGCATTTGTGCATGCGTTTCATTTTCTTAATGGGGGTAGGATTTTGGCTTAATCGATAGCACACCAGGTTTATCCCTTCCTTCGGCCTGGTTCGAATCCTCAATGTACAGTCACTCAAAAAATTATCCGAACACCATGGTTGATTACAGAATTCAGAAAAAATATCTGGCAGCGATTTTTTTAGAAATTAGTGATCTGGCAACCTTCGTGTCACGTGATTACAGAATTCAGGAAAAATATCTGGAGCTTGTACAGCAACTGTACACTCTCCAGTTACCGTTCACAGCAAACTGGAGCGTGTGCAGTTACTTCACACGCTCCAGTTTGCTGTGAATGGTAACTACACACGCTCAATATTTCCGTGAGTGAGCCCACACGATCTAGTATCAAAATAATATGACCACCTACAGTCGCTCAAAAAATATCTGAACACCATGGTTGATTACAGAATTCCGCAAAAATATCTGGCAACGATTTTTTTTAGAAATTAGTGATCTGACAACCGTGCACACCGGGGCATCGTGTCACGTGACACGATGCCCCGGTGTGCACGGCAGCCACACCCTGCCCACGGCGGATAGCTCTGACTGAAAACTTCCAGCTTTTTTCCTAACAATTTTCCAGTGAATACTTTTCCCATCCCTCAACTCTAGGGATTCTTGTGACCTGTCCATTTAGCCCAATGTGTTCAGAGAAATGACACTGAGAATTAAAACATCCTAATATATGATGTTTCAAAAAGGGCGCAACACTCTATTCTATTTTTCTATTTAAACTTGACAAAGACACGAATTTCAAAACATGCAAATTAGACTCGTATCTACCTTTATAACAGATGTTGAAAGTGAATTCCTACAACCTGGAGGGGCGGGGGTGGCTCAGTCTGTAGCGCGCCAGGCTCGTAATCTGTAGTTCCCAGGTTCGAGTCCCAGCTGGGTCAGTGTTGAGATTTATCTCCGCAAAATTCCCCGCCCTGCCCACGGTCAGTAGGGGACACCGATGGGCTTGGAAAGGCCATCGTCCGTCGGATGGGACGTTAATCCGTGGCCCCGTGTGCGGGAGAGCCATACCCTGTGCACGTTAAAGAACACGCTCGATGGCCTTGACGGGAGGCTACCATCTGTCTCCCAACGGCTGTTCCAGTGGGTCCCCTCCCCCAACCTTCTCTGAGCCTTCGGGGTCCATGTGACCTGGCCATTTAGCCCATGGTGTGCAAAAAAAGTACCGCTCAGAGGTAAAACAACCCAACCCAACCCTACAACCTGGATGCAGGTTCGTACCAGATTCATGGCATTTGCAGCCACCTTTCGTAATGCTTTTTTTTTCTTATGTTTAAAATCTTTCTTTCAATGTTAGCCTTCAAGTCTTCAAGTGTAAGAGGATTGTTTTGAAACACTACACATTTGAGATATCCCCAAAGAAAAAAATCAGGAGGAGTAAGATCTGGGGATCTTGGGGGCCACAAATTTTTTGAACTCAAATGATCACCCAAATATTCCTGCAACATGACCATTGTGTCATTTGTAGTATGGGCGATCGCGCCATCTTGTTGAAACCAGCACTCTCGTTCATTCACATCCAATAGTGCAATAAACGGTTGGATGATGTCACGATAAGCTTCAGCAGTTACAGTTGAGTCAAAAAATAAAGGCCCCTATCACAAAAAAGCCGTCCCATGGCCGAGTGGTTAGCGTGCTTGGCTACTAATCTTAGGGACCTGGGTTCGAGCCCCGGGTAAGGCATGGCTGTTTGTGTCGTTTTTCTGCTGAGATCCTACCATCCTCTCAGACCTTCTACTTTGGCATATAAACTGACAGGCTCCAGTCAGACCTCAGTGGCAAGCAGTTGCTTGAGGGGGTATTTTTTTTTATCACAAAAAGACGGGAAATTGCACACCAAACAACAATTTTCTATGCGTGTAACGGTCGTTCGTAAAAGTGTGAGGATTTTCACTGCTCTATATTCGACTGTTTTGACTGTTCACATACCCATCCAAGTGAAACCAAGCCTCGTCACTGAAATAAACAAGATCCAACACCTCAATTCCATTTTCATCAACAAAAGAACAAAACCAATGACAATACCGTAAACGTTTTCCATGGTCTGGTTCTTTCAGTTCATGAACGACACCAATGCGGTAGGCATGAAATTTAACTTCTTTGTAGCCTCGAAAACAGTAACTGGTGACAAGTCCAACCTGTGAAGATAACCTTCTAAGAGATTTTCTGGGTGAGCGAATTAAACGTTGAGACACATCATCAAATGATGGCCGGCCTGGGCTCTTTCAATCCTGTACAGACCCAGTGTCACGAAACTTATAAATCGGACGAGATATTGTCGACTTGTTGGGAACTGCAGACTGAGGAAACTTCAACTCAAACTCCTCTCTCACACGTTTGTAAGATTTGTACGCACAATAAGCCTCAACAATAAATACACGTTCGTTTTTAGAAAACGACACAGCTGACACAACACAGAGGAATGAGTGCTTGAGTGAGACTAGCGCGTGACAAGGTCATTTCAACTGCTAAAGGTTGTTAACCTTGAGTACAGTAATGCCAACTGACTAATATTATGGCATAAATTGTACATGCGTGTAAGTTCTACTCTCTTTTATTTAAGGCTACGTCCTTTTTGAAACACCCTGTACATCTTCTTAATACCGATAAATTCAAAACACGATTAGACACCGTTCCCCATTGGGCAGGGGTGGCTCAGTCGGTAGCGCGCCAGGCTCATAATCTGTAGTTTCCAGGTTCGAGTCCCAGCTGGGTCAGCGTAGAGATTTATCTCCGCAAAACTTCCCCGCCATGCCCACGGTCAGTAGGGGACACCGATGAGCTTGGAAAGGCCGCCGTCCGTCGTATGGAACGTTACGCCGTGGCCCGTGTGCGGGAGAGCCATACCCTGTGCACGTTAAAGAGCACCCTTGGATGTCCTTGAAGAGAGGCTACCATTTGTCTCCCAACAGCTGTTCCAGTGGTTCCCCTCCCCCAACCTTCTCTGAGCCTTCGGAGTCCTTATGGCCTGGCCATTTAGCCCATGGTGTGCAAAAAAGTGCAGCTCAGAGGTAAAACAATCCAATCCAATCTGTTCCCCATTGACCTCTGTAAAAGGTATTTTGAGAGTCTGGGCGATAACATTTTCTGAAAAGGCTGTAGCACATTGAATTCAAACTTTAAATTTTCGTATTGTAAGTTAAATAATAAAAATGTATTTTACGAAAAGAATTCCTACCATAGAAGCCATAAGAAAATTTTTAAATTCGTCTAACTCGTGAAGCTCTTTAAAGAAATCATCATCATATTTTACAACAATCGCAATTCCTTGGCAGACGGACAGGCCGACACATGTGACGTCATCGGTGTCAGAAATTGGCAGTTTCCCTGTAGTTCCGCGGCTGCTGGAGCGATCGCTCCCACTTAAGTCTAGCCCTGTTCAGGTAACAGATCTGGTTCCTAGCTGCCGCGGATCGGGAGTGATCCCTCGAAAAATGCCCGAAATTTCTGCGAGCTCTGACCTCTCCAACCGTGTTAATGGAGTATTACGCTGTGAGTTGTTGTTGGGTTGTTTTACCTCTGAGCGGCACTTTTTTGCACACAATGTGCTAAATGGCCAGGTCACATGGACCCCGAAGGCTCAGAGAAGGTTGGGGGAGGGGACCCACTGGAACAGCTGTTGGGAGACAGATGGTAGCTTCCCGTCAAGGCCATCCAGCGTGTTCTTTAACGTGCACAGGGTATGGCTCTCCCACACACGGAGCCACGGCTTAACGTCCCATCCGACGGACGGCGGCCTTTCCAAGCCCATCGGTGTCCTCTACTGACCGTGGGCAGGGCGGGGAATTTTGCGGAGATAAGTCTTAACGCTGACCCAGCTGGGACTCGAACCTGGGAACTGCAGATTACGAGACTGGCGCGCTACCGACTGAGCCACCCCCGCCCCCTACGCTGTGAATAATACGGGGAAAGATGTGAATGATATCAAGGACACGTTTCGCGCCATACTTTTGGCATGGGTTTAACTAATACATTTATATATCGTAAATTTTCGAATAGTAGCCATGGCTAAAATTTACAATTTCTTCCTTGATCCGACTACCAATTGAAAGTAGACGAGATCCGCACAATTACGCACTTAGTTTTTTCGATTATATTATGAACGTGTGAGTAGGTAAAACATTTTTCACAAAATCGTTCCAGGTTTTTTACATAAAAATTTTAGAAATCTTTTCATTTGAAATGAAGCACTTTTGTAACTAACTGTGCAAATCCCGATAAGAAAAGGTCTAGTGGAATTAAAACAGGGGATCGAGGTGGCCTTGATATCGTAATCGTTCAGTGTATCAACGGATTTGTTGGATATCCAAGGAAAATGTTGACTTTCTCCTTTATCTGCAAATATTGATGATCCACAGGTCAGAGCTCGAGCGGCAGTTGCAGAAGTTACGACGGACATGCTATCCTTCACCAATAAAGAGATTCATTGTAGGTGAGATATTTGTTGTGTTACATCTGGACGTCACAATGAACTGTCGTTCTGATACCTCTGACACATTGGGGCGGGGGTGGCTCAGTCGGTAGCGCGCCAGGCTCGTAATCTGTAGTTCCCAGGTTCGAGTCCCAGCTGGGTCAGCGTTGAGATTTATCTCCGCAAAAATTCCCTGCCCTGCCTACGGTCAGTATGGAACACCGATGGGCTTGGAAAGGCCGCCGTCCGTCGGATGGGACGTTAAGCCGTGGCCCGTGTGCGGGAGAGACATACCCTGTGCACGTTAAAGAACACGCTGGATGGCTTTGACGGGAGGCTACCATCTGTCTCCCAACAGTTGTTGCAGTGGGTCCCCTCCCCCAACCTTTTCTGAGCCTTCGGGGTCCATGTGACCTGGCCGTTTAGCCCATGGTGTGCAAAAAAGTGCCGCTCACAGGTAAAACAACCCAACCTCTGACACATGTTTAGCTACATTTCTATATATTTGATTTGTATTTACCATTTATTAATAACTGAATAAATCTGAAAATTGTAAACCTACTTTTGAAACACCCTGTATTATTATTATCTTCGTGTAGTGTTCTCAAAACGGAGCACGAGAATTTCCCCAGGGGGTGCGGGTCCCGAAGGATCCCTCCAACAACAAAGGGCTGTATTATTCTTAAATGCTAATTAAACTCCCTGTATGCCGTTTCTACAATATTTCATAATAATAATAAAAATAATCAATTTCTTATTTCTTAAAACAAATGCAAAAATAAACAATTAAAAGTTCACAAGAGTTTTTAATTGCCTGCATGAGTTTTCAATACTGAAACTTTGTGAATTTATATTTATAGAAACTGTATTGAAGACTGAAAATGCTTAAAAATACAAGTAATGTTCAGGAAAATAAGAATAGGTTATGCAGAAAAAAACTTGAACAATAAAAAATATTTAGTTCTATTGAAATACAATGGTTTTTATAAATTAAGGAAAATCTCTGTGTTAAGTCAATGGGAAGCTAACGTCAAAACTCTATAACTTTTAAAATAAGATTTTTTTTCTTTTGAAATATGTGATTGCAGATACAGATCTCAATCAAATAAATCAATATCTCGATTTTCAACAATATTCGTTCAGTATTTAATGAGTTATGGAAGTTTGAATATTTAATATAAACAATGCCAGCCACAAAAATTGACTTCAGAAGTTAATTAAAACTTAGTAATAAGTATTGCATCGAAGTGTTTAAAAAAATAAGTTTGCATTTTAAAACTTCGTGTAAAGAATTCTTTCACTCTTCTTTAATTATGTTTAAGTTTCTTAAGACTGGCATTTCTTATTGTTAAATATTCAAACTTCCATAACTCATTAAATACTGAAAGAATATTGTTGAAAATCGAGATATTGATTTATTTGTTTGAGATCTTTATCTGCTATCATATTTTAAAAAAAAGACTTATTTTAGAAGTTATAGAGCTTTGACATTAGCTTCTCATTGACTTAACATAGGGATTTGCTTTAATTTATGGAAACCAGTGTAATACACAAAATTGCTAATATAAAAAATTGCTATTCCCTCAAAGTTTAAAATCTGTGGTTTAAATTTTTTACAAAATGAATCATAATTTCCAATTGTTTTGATATTACTTAGGATAGAAGGGTGAATTTTGGAAGCTAAAAGTAAATAAATATTAGCACTAAACTTTGATCTAAATTACTGTAAAGATTTACTACAATTCCAAAACATTTCAATAAAAGTTGAAAGGAACCAAAATTTCTATACAAATATTATTATTATTTTGAATCATTCAATTCCTCATTGAAATTACACCTAATGTTACTGTTAAATACCAAACATACTAACTTTAAAAAAAGTATTCATATGAAAATTTTGTTTTGCATTTAGTGTTCCTATGCTTTTTCATTCACGATTTTTCCAGGTCTAAATGGCCTCAGAAAATTATGTTCTTTTTTGAGGTTGGCAGCCAGGAAAGAAGTGTAAAAAAAAGCTCTAGAGACTCAGGCATCTCCTCTCCTGTATCTGAATATTTATTAAGTAACCGTTGGGCCCAAAGTGTAGCATGAAACTCCAAAGGGTATTTGTTTTCTTTACCTAATGGCGTTGGTACAATGCTGTCTTAATAAGGAAGTGATACGATTATGTAGCAAAAATGACACTTTCGTGTCTCGCTCGTTACCGTGGCCACTTCCAGGGCTTTCAGAGACAGCCTGTTAGCTAACAACTTTCAACACTTTGATGACCGCAGATTTGAAAAGTGCACAAGGAAAGAAAAAAAAAACATCTAAAACTGAGGATCTGGTTTAAAAATAAAGAACAAGTTTGCCAAGCCTCAACCGTGACTCTAAAACTTTACAAACTCGATTTGTTAAATCCCCGTGTTTGAAAAGGTAACACTGTTGACACTGTCTGACAAAGCTGGACTTGTATTTTGATGCCACCCTCCCCCCAGCTCCAAGCTTTGCTGTAGCGATTGCCACGAGCAATAGCGACGAAGATTCTCCGGAACTCATAACAAGCCTTCCTTCATGGTCAGCTTAAGTGACGGCCCATCAACTTCAATCTCGCTGGCTGTCGGATAGTTGCTCGTTGTCATGGCAACAAGTGAGTACTAGGAGCGACACTAATGATGATGGACGCGCAGATGTAATCTCGCCACGTCTTGTGGAACTTAAGGAGCAAGGAATGGTCATCACTGTAATCTACTGCCACCTCCAAGAGACTGTGGTCTTTACTTGCCCTTCCCCTTCTTCTTCACTCCCCCCTTCCTAAAACTCTCTTCGCCCTCCCACTTTTCTCATCCTTCCCTTAGTGCCTTTCTGTCATTCTTTTCCTAAACTGATTTCTTTCTTTCTTACTTTCTAGCTTTTCTTCGCATCTTCTGAAAGTGGAGGGATCCTACTAGTGAATCAAACAAAAAATACATCACTTGGATTTTAGGGTGATTTCAAAGTGATCCATTCTTCTTTTCTATTGATGTTGTAAAAATCAGTTGACCGAAGTGTCACCTGACCTAACTGAATGTTATTCGAGGAACTGAGATGAGTGTTAGCTCAGTCGTAAATACATTACTTGGATTTTAGGGAATCCAAAATGATTCATTCTTCTTTTTCTATTGATGTTGTAAAAATCAGTTGACCGAAGTGTCACCTGACCTAACTGAATATTATTCGAGGAACTGAGATGAGTGTTAGCTCAGTCGTAAATACAACACTTGGATTTTAGGGAATCCAAAGTGATTCATTCTTCTTTTTCTATTGGTGTTCTAAAAATCAGTTGACCGAAGTGTCACCTGACCTAACTGAATATTATTCGAGGAACTGAGCTGAGTGTAAGCTCAGTCGTAAATACATCACTTGGATTTTACGGAATCCAAAGAGATCCATTCTTCTTTTTCTATTGGTGTTGTAAAAATCAGTTGACCGAAGTATCACCTGACCTAACTGAATATTATTCGAGGAACTGAGATGAATGTTAGCTCAGTCGTAAATACATCACTTGGATTTTAGGGAATCCAAAGTGATTCATTATTCTTTTTCTATTGGTGTTGTAAAAATCAGTTGACCGAAGTGTCACCTGACCTAACTGAATATTATTCGAGGAATTGAGATGAATGTTAGCTCAGTCGTAAATACATCACTTGGATTTTACGGAATCCAAAGTGATCCATTCTTCTTTTTCTATTGGTGTTGTAAAAATCAGTTGACCGAAGTATCACCTGACCTAACTGAATATTATTCGAGGAACTGAGATGAATGTTAGCTCAGTCGTAAATACATCACTTGGATTTTAGGGAATCCAAAGTGATTCATTATTCTTTTTCTATTGGTGTTGTAAAAATCAGTTGACCAAAGTGTCACCTGACCTAACTGAATATTATTCGAGGAACTGAGATGACTGTTAGCTCAGTCGTAAATACATCACTTGGATTTTAGGGAATCCAAAGTGATTCATTCTTCTTTTTCTGTTGGTGTTGTAAAAATCAATTGACCAAAGTGTCACCTGACCTAACTGAATATTATTCGATGAATTGAGATGAATGTTAGCTCAGTCGTAAATACATCACTTGGATTTTAGGGAATCCAAAGTGATTCATTCTTCTTTTTCTTTTGGTGTTGTAAAAATCAGTTGACCGAAGTGTCACCTGACCTAACTGAATATTATTCGAGGAACTGAGATGAGTGTTAGCTCAGTCGTAAATACATCACTTGGATTTTAGGGAATCCAAAGTGATTCATTCTTCTTTTTCTATTGGTGTTGTAAAAATCAGTTGACCGAAGTGTCACCTGACCTAACTGAATATTATTCGAGGGATTGAGATGAGTGTTAGCTCAGTCGTAAATACATCACTTGGATTTTAGGGAATCCAAAGTGATTCATTCTTCTTTTTCTATTGGTGTTGTAAACATCAGTTGACCAAAGTGTCACCTGACCTAACTGAATATTTTTCGAGGAATTGAGCTGAGTGTAAGCTCAGTCGTAAATACATCACTTGGATTTTAGGGAATCCAAAGTGATTCATTCTTCTTTTTCTATTGGTGTTGTTAAAATCAGTTGACCGAAGTGTCACCTGACCTAACTGAATATTATTCGAGGAATTGAGATGAATGTTAGCTCAGTCGTAAATACATCACTTGGATTTTAGGGAATCCAAAATGATTCATTCTTCTTTTTCTATGGGTGTTGTAAAAATCAGTTGACCGAAGTATCACCTGACCTAACTGAATATTATTCGAGGAACTGAGCTGAGTGTAAGCTCAGTCGTAAATACATCACTTGGATTTTACGGAATCCAAAGTGATCCATTCTTCTTTTTCTATTGGTGTTATAAAAATCAGTTGACCGAAGTATCACCTGACCTAACTGAATATTATTCGAGGAATTGAGCTGAGTGTTAGCGCAAGTGTAAATACATCACTTGGATTTTAGGGAATCCAAAATGATTCATTCTTCTTTTTCTATTGGTGTTATAAAAATCAGTTGACCGAAGTGTCACCTGACCTAACTGAATATTATTCGACGAACTGAGATGTGTGTTAGCTCAGTCGTAAATACATCACTTGGATTTTAGGGAATCCAAAGTGATTCATTCTTCTTTTTCTATTGGTGTTGTAAAAATCAGTTGACTGAAGTGTCACCTGACCTAACTGAATATTATTCGAGGAATTGAGCTGAGTGTTAGCGCAAGTGTAAATACATCACTTGGATTTTAGGGAATCCAAAATGATTCATTCTTCTTTTTCTATTGGTGTTGTAAAAATCAGTTGACCGAAGTGTCACCTGACCTAACTGAATATTATTCGACGAACTGAGATGAGTGTTAGCTCAGTCGTAAATACATCACTTGGATTTTAGGGAATCCAAAGTGATTCATTCTTCTTTTTCTATTGGTGTTGTAAAAATCAGTTGACTGAAGTGTCACCTGACCTAACTGAATATTATTCGAGGAATTGAGATGAATGTTAGCTCAGTCGTAAATACATCACTTGGATTTTAGGGAATCCAAAGTGATCCATTCCTCTTTTTCTATTGATGTTGTAAAAATCAGTTGACCGAAGTGTCACCTGACCTAACTGAATATTATTCGAGGAACTGAGATGAGTGTTAGCTCAGTCGTAAATACATCACTTGGATTTTAGGGAATCCAAAGTGATTCATTCTTCTTTTTCTATTGGTGTTGTAAAAATCAGTTGACCGAAGTGTCACCTGACCTAACTGAATATTATTCGAGGAATTGAGATGAGTGTAAGCTCAGTCGTAAATACATCACTTGGATTTTAGGGAATCCAAAGTGATTCATTCTTCTTTTTCTATTGGTGTTGTAAACATCAGTTGACCAAAGTGTCACCTGACCTAACTGAATATTTTTCGAGGAATTGAGCTGAGTGTAAGCTCAGTCGTAAATACATCACTTGGATTTTAGGGAATCCAAAGTGATTCATTCTTCTTTTTCTATTGGTGTTGTAAAAATCAGTTGACCGAAGTGTCACCTGACCTAACTGAATATTATTCGAGGAATTGAGATGAATGTTAGCTCAGTCGTAAATACATCACTTGGATTTTAGGGAATCCAAAATGATTCATTCTTCTTTTTCTATTGGTGTTGTAAAAATCAGTTGACCGAAGTATCACCTGACCTAACTGAATATTATTCGAGGAACTGAGCTGAGTGTAAGCTCAGTCGTAAATACATCACTTGGATTTTACGGAATCCAAAGTGATCCATTCTTTTTTTTCTATTGGTGTTGTAAAAATCAGTTGACCGAAGTATCACCTGACCTAACTGAATATTATTCGAGGAATTGAGCTGAGTGTTAGCGCAAGTGTAAATACATCACTTGGATTTTAGGGAATCCAAAATGATTCATTCTTCTTTTTCTATTGGTGTTGTAAAAATCAGTTGACCGAAGTGTCACCTGACCTAACTGAATATTATTCGACGAACTGAGATGAGTGTTAGCTCAGTCGTAAATACATCACTTGGATTTTAGGGAATCCAAAGTGATTCATTATTCTTTTTCTATTGGTGTTGTAAAAATCAGTTGACCGAAGTGTCACCTGACCTAACTGAATATTATTCGAGGAATTGAGATGAATGTTAGCTCAGTCGTAAATACATCACTTGGATTTTAGGGAATCCAAAGTGATCCATTCCTCTTTTTCTATTGATGTTGTAAAAATCAGTTGACTGAAGTGTCACCTGACCTAACTGAATATTATTCGAGGAACTGAGATGAGTGTTAGCTCAGTCGTAAATACATCACTTGTATTTTAGGGAATCCAAAGTGATTCATTCTTCTTTTTCTATTGGTGTTGTAAAAATCAGTTGACCGAAGTGTCACCTGACCTAACTGAATATTATTCGAGGGATTGAGATGAGTGTTAGCTCAGTCGTAAATACATCACTTGGATTTTACGGAATCCAAAGTGATCCATTCTTCTTTTTCTATTGGTGTTATAAAAATCAGTTGACCGAAGTATCACCTGACCTAACTGAATATTATTCGAGGAATTGAGCTGAGTGTTAGCGCAAGTGTAAATACATCACTTGGATTTTAGGGAATCCAAAATGATTCATTCTTCTTTTTCTATTGGTGTTATAAAAATCAGTTGACCGAAGTGTCACCTGACCTAACTGAATATTATTCGACGAACTGAGATGTGTGTTAGCTCAGTCGTAAATACATCACTTGGATTTTAGGGAATCCAAAGTGATTCATTCTTCTTTTTCTATTGGTGTTGTAAAAATCAGTTGACTGAAGTGTCACCTGACCTAACTGAATATTATTCGAGGAATTGAGCTGAGTGTTAGCGCAAGTGTAAATACATCACTTGGATTTTAGGGAATCCAAAATGATTCATTCTTCTTTTTCTATTGGTGTTGTAAAAATCAGTTGACCGAAGTGTCACCTGACCTAACTGAATATTATTCGACGAACTGAGATGAGTGTTAGCTCAGTCGTAAATACATCACTTGGATTTTAGGGAATCCAAAGTGATTCATTCTTCTTTTTCTATTGGTGTTGTAAAAATCAGTTGACTGAAGTGTCACCTGACCTAACTGAATATTATTCGAGGAATTGAGATGAATGTTAGCTCAGTCGTAAATACATCACTTGGATTTTAGGGAATCCAAAGTGATCCATTCCTCTTTTTCTATTGATGTTGTAAAAATCAGTTGACCGAAGTGTCACCTGACCTAACTGAATATTATTCGAGGAACTGAGATGAGTGTTAGCTCAGTCGTAAATACATCACTTGGATTTTAGGGAATCCAAAGTGATTCATTCTTCTTTTTCTATTGGTGTTGTAAAAATCAGTTGACCGAAGTGTCACCTGACCTAACTGAATATTATTCGAGGAATTGAGATGAGTGTAAGCTCAGTCGTAAATACATCACTTGGATTTTAGGGAATCCAAAGTGATTCATTCTTCTTTTTCTATTGGTGTTGTAAACATCAGTTGACCAAAGTGTCACCTGACCTAACTGAATATTTTTCGAGGAATTGAGCTGAGTGTAAGCTCAGTCGTAAATACATCACTTGGATTTTAGGGAATCCAAAGTGATTCATTCTTCTTTTTCTATTGGTGTTGTAAAAATCAGTTGACCGAAGTGTCACCTGACCTAACTGAATATTATTCGAGGAATTGAGATGAATGTTAGCTCAGTCGTAAATACATCACTTGGATTTTAGGGAATCCAAAATGATTCATTCTTCTTTTTCTATTGGTGTTGTAAAAATCAGTTGACCGAAGTATCACCTGACCTAACTGAATATTATTCGAGGAACTGAGCTGAGTGTAAGCTCAGTCGTAAATACATCACTTGGATTTTACGGAATCCAAAGTGATCCATTCTTTTTTTTCTATTGGTGTTGTAAAAATCAGTTGACCGAAGTATCACCTGACCTAACTGAATATTATTCGAGGAATTGAGCTGAGTGTTAGCGCAAGTGTAAATACATCACTTGGATTTTAGGGAATCCAAAATGATTCATTCTTCTTTTTCTATTGGTGTTGTAAAAATCAGTTGACCGAAGTGTCACCTGACCTAACTGAATATTATTCGACGAACTGAGATGAGTGTTAGCTCAGTCGTAAATACATCACTTGGATTTTAGGGAATCCAAAGTGATTCATTATTCTTTTTCTATTGGTGTTGTAAAAATCAGTTGACCGAAGTGTCACCTGACCTAACTGAATATTATTCGAGGAATTGAGATGAATGTTAGCTCAGTCGTAAATACATCACTTGGATTTTAGGGAATCCAAAGTGATCCATTCCTCTTTTTCTATTGATGTTGTAAAAATCAGTTGACTGAAGTGTCACCTGACCTAACTGAATATTATTCGAGGAACTGAGATGAGTGTTAGCTCAGTCGTAAATACATCACTTGTATTTTAGGGAATCCAAAGTGATTCATTCTTCTTTTTCTATTGGTGTTGTAAAAATCAGTTGACCGAAGTGTCACCTGACCTAACTGAATATTATTCGAGGAATTGAGATGAATGTTAGCTCACTCGTAAATACATCACTTGGATTTTAGGGAATCCAAAATGATTCATTCTTCTTTTCTATTGGTGTTGTAAAAATCAGTTGACCGAAGTATCACCTGACCTAACTGAATATTTTTCGAGGAATTGAGCTGAGTGTAAGCTCAGTCGTAAATACATCACTTGGATTTTTTTTCACATCGGTCGGATGGTGACGGCGTCGGAGACCTCACCTCTCAGGAGACCTGTGTGGTCTGTTCGACGGCTCTGCCGAAAGGTCTGAGCCCGCCTTGTAGGCACGAGCCCTCAAAAAAGTCTGGGTCTTACTAAGAGTCTCCACCCCGGGTGCCGATCGAGCTTGGATCTTTATATCCTTGCACATTTGCAAACCGTGGAATAGATTAAAGTAAGGTTTCTTCCGGTGGTCAGCTTTCCTTCTATAGGACTGCTGCCATGTGAGGCTGAGAATGAGGTGCGCCTATAGGGCGTATTCCTTGCCCCCGGCTCTAGATGGTCATGGCTTTTCATAACCAGGTAGTGCTGTACAAGCGGAACCGGGAATTGCCGTGGTTGCATAACATCGCAACAAGAGATTCATTGTTGTTTCCTTCCTTCCCGTTTGACAACGACGCTCACTGTTGTTTCCTTTCTTCCCATTTGACAGCGACGCTCACTGTTGTTTCCTTCCCGTTTGACAACGACGCTCACTGTTGTTTCCTTCCCGTTTGACAACGACGCTCACTGTTGTTTCCTTCCTTCCCGTTTGACAACGACGCTCACTGTTGTTTCCTTTCTTCCCGTTTGACAGCGACGCTCACTGTTGTTTCCTTCCTTCCCTTTTGACAGCGACGCTCGCTGTTGTTTCCTTTCTTCCCGTTTGACAGCGACGCTCACTGTTGTTTCCTTTCTACCCGTTTGACAGCGACGCTCACTGTTGTTTCCTTCCTTCCCTTTTGACAGCGACGCTCACTGTTGTTTCCTTCCTTCCCTTTTGACAGCGACGCTCACTGTTGTTTCCTTTCTTCCCGTTTGACAGCGACGCTCAAGACTGTTGTTTCCTTCCTGCCACGCTCCTCTCCAGCGCTCACACTCGCGCCTCAAGTTAGTTAAAAAAGACCACAAAAGGGCTTCTCGGCCTCTCGTGTGCAGGCAGCCAGCTCAGCACCGAAAACAACGCTTATGAGTCTCATTCCCACAATAGCACTTCCAAAAACACACTTAATCATAAAAATATTTACAATAACAAAAAATACAATATAATGCAACAATAAATAAAAATAAATTAGAGAGACATGACACAGATACAATAAGAGAGAATCTCTTTTGTTGCGATCTTATGCAACCACGGCAATTCCCGGTTCCGCTTGTACAGCACTACCTGGTTATGAAAAGCCGTGCTTATCTAGAGCCGGGGCAAGGAATACGCCCTATAGGCGCACCTCAACCCCAGCCTCACATGGCAGCAGTCCTATAGAAGGAAAGCTGACCACCGGAGGAAACCTTACTTTAATCTATTCCCCGGTTTGCAAATGTACAAGGATATATAGATCCAAGTTCGATCGGCACCCGGGGTGGAGACTCTTAGTAAGACCCAGACTTTTTTGAGGGCTCGTGCCTACAAGGCAGGCTCAGACCTTTCGGCAGAGCCCTCGAACAGACCACCCAGGTCTCCTGATAGGTGAGGTCTCCGACGCCGTCACCATCCGACCGGCAATCAAGCCGGCCAGCAGCATCTTCGACCTCGGTTGGCCTTAGCCATGTCCAACCGGGGGACCAATCCGGTCGTCACATCCTTCAGCCGGGTTACTGGGCCCTAGGCCTCCCCACCACGTCAAGGTGGTCCCCTATCGGGGGGGAAAGAGAGGAAACATTGTCATTAGCCGGGTGGGATCTGACCCCACGACCTCCTGATAACATGTAAGGTGCTCTGACCACTGAGCTACCGGCCGCTGAACAATCATCCTCTATTAGTGAATTTAAGCATTATACCGTCCCGTGGCCGAGTGGTTAGCGCGCTTGGCTACTGATCTACGGGACCTGGGTTCGAACCCCGGGTAAGGCATGGCTGTTTGTGTCGTTTTTCTGCTGAGGTCCTGCCATCCTCTCAGACCTTCTACTTTGGCATATAAACTGACAGGCTCCTGTCAGACCTCTGTGGCAAGCAGCTGCTTGAGGAGGTATTTTTTTTACCATAGAATAGTCATTGGGAATATAGTTGACTGTAATTGACTGCTACCAGGTGTATATTTGAGAAATTCTATTATTGTAACAACGATGCTTACTCTCGATTCTCGGCGTGTTGACTTAAAAAAATAAAAATACCATGCCTTTTGACGCTTAATGTGGGCTGGCCGTGTGCCCTAAACGAGAAGGTGCCATCTGGACCGGAGACTTACAGTCAACTACTTTCCAATGACCAATTCTATGGTATAATACTTAAGACATTAATAGAAAATGATTGTTCGGCGCCGGTAGCTCAGAGGTCAGATTTTGATTGGTTGGTTGAACCACATTCGCTTGAGCTCTGAGCGGCACTTTTTTTGTACACAATGGGCTAAATGGCCAGGTCACAAGGACCCCGAAGGCTCAGAAAAGGTTGGGGGAGGGGACCCACTGGAACAACTGTCGGGAAACACATGGTAACCTCCCGTCAAGGCCATCCAGCGTGTTCTTTAACGTGCAGAGGGTATGGCTCTCCAGCACACGAGGCCACGGTTTAGCGTCCCATACCACGGACGGCGGGCTTTCCAAGCCCATCGGTGTCCCCTACTGACCATGAGCAGGGCTGGGAATTTTGCAGAGATAAATCTCAACGCTGACCCAGTTGGGACTCGAACCTGAGAACTACAGATTACAAGCCTCAGAGGTCAGAGCACCTGACATGTTATCAGGAGGTCGTGGGTTCAGATCCCACCCGGCTAATGACAATTTTTCCTCTATGTTATTCCAACAAACTACCACCAGGTGTATCTCCACACATTAGTACCGTACAGGTATCTCCACACATTACAACCAGGTGTATATCGGAGAAATTCTATTATTGTAGAAATAGATACTATCAGGCCCGTATATAAAAAAAGAGACGTTCACTCGAACCTGGGGGCGGGGGTGGCTCAGTCGGTAGCGCGCCAGGCTCGTAATCTGTAGTGCCCAGGTTCGAGTCCCAGCTGGGTCAGCGTTCAGATTTATCTCCGCAAAATTCCCCGCCCTGCCCACGGTCAGTAGGGGACACCGATGGGCTTGGAAAGGCTTCCGTCCGTCGGATGGGACGTTAAGCCGTGGCCCCGTGTGCGGGAGAGCCATACCCTGTGCACGTTAAAGAACACGCTGGATGGCCTTGACGGGAAGCTACCATCTGTCTCCCAACAGCTGTTCCAGTGGGTCCCCTCCCCCAACCTTCTCTGAGCCTTCGGGGTCCATGTGACCTGGCCATTTAGCCCATGATGTGCAAAAAAAGTGCCGCTCAGAGGCAAAACAACCCAACCACTCGAACCTGAAAAAAGCAAAGGGGTTAAAACTGGAATTCCATTGCAGTATAAATTTTTTCTCTTCGATTTAGACGTCTAAAAACATTCCTTGAAAAATATTGAGAGCAGAAAAGTGTCCACATTTCCGGAATTGGTCGACTTTCTGTTGGCAGATCGAATTAAATCAGAGATACCGAGAAGCACTGGCGAATACGTTGCATTGCAAGAGCGCTCAGACTGGTTGCGTCCGAGAGACCTCATAGACTGCATATTACATCATCTAGCGAGCAGTCGATTAATCCGCGTCCACGGGACTCTCTGATCGACAGCCGGCCACGTGCATTCCTCCTCCCAGGCGCGAGCAAGTAGAACAAAAAGCGCCCATGCAATTTGCGAAGCGGTCAGTTGCTAGCACTAGCAGTGCGCGTGGCTGTTTTGAGTGCGGTTCAACCACCATTACTGGGGCGGGGTGGCTCATTCGGTAGCGCGCAAGGCTCGTAATCTGTAGTTCCCAGGTTCGAGTCCCAGCTGGGTCAGCGTTGAGATTTATCTCCGCAAAATTCCCCGCCCTGTCCACGGTCAGTAGGGGACACCGAAGGGCTTGGAAAGGCTCGCCGTCCGTCGGATGGAACTTTAAGCCCTAGCCCCGAGTGCGGGAGAGCCATACCCTGTGCACGTTAAAGAGCACCCTGGATGGCCTTGACGAGAGGTTACCATCTGTCTCCCAACAGCTGTTCCAGTGGGTCCCCTCCCCCAATCTTCTCTGAGCCTTCGGGGTCCATGTGACCTGGCCATTTAGCCCACGTGTGCAAAAAACGTGCCGCTCAGAGGTAAAACAACCCATCCCAAAGCTGCCATTACCATTTTCAAAGGGGCGGGGGAGGCTCAGTCGTTAGCGCGCCAGGCTCGTAATCTGTAGTTCCCAGGTTCGAATCCCAGCTCGGTCAGCGTTGAGATTTATCTCCGCAAAATTCCCCGCCCTGCCCACGGTCAGTAGGGGGACACCGATGGGCTTGGAAAGGCCGCCGTCCGTCGGATGGGACGTTAAGCCGTGTCCCCGTGTGTGGGAGAGCCATACCCTGTGCACGTTAAAGAACACACTGGATGGCCTTGACGGGAGGCTACCATCTGTCTCCCAACAGCTGTTCCAGTGGGTCCCCTCCCCCAAACCTTCTCTGAACCTTCGGGGTCCTTGTGACCTGGCTATTTAGCCCATGGTGTGCAAAAAAGTGCCGCTCAGAGGTAAAACAACCCAACCATTTTCAAAATTCTCGAAAAGGCGGGGGACAAAGCCTCCTTGACCCCCACCCCCTCACGGTCCGCCCTTGATATTGTATAATACAGTCATTTGCCTCTATCAAGCTTCATCGGCACATATCTCTATCAGTATCTTTCTGTCTCCACCTATTTAAACGAACAAATCGAAGCAATGCTCTGAGTTCTTATTTCCTGAGAAAATTTCTTTCTCATTGCTTTTGTCACAAAATGTCTCTCATAGAAAATAATAGCGTCATCAGAAGGAATATCATCATTTGACGCGTCTCAGCAGAGAAAGAAGAATCCTAATGTGATGAAAGCTTTCGCTCTTCGTATCCTTTAGAAGGAAATGAGCAGATCTTAACAAAATATTAAGTCCCTTCTCGTCCACTTAAGGCCGTCTAATAATAACTTTTCAGTCATGATTTTCCTTTGCTGGAGTGCAATCATTACTAGTCATCCGAAAGTGATGACGCCCTGAAGGGAATAACCATCTGCATAATTAGCACCAGGAACACTCTTTCCTGCATAGCACGCATCTAGAGACTTTCGCGAACTTTCTTGACTCGCGAGATGATTCCAAGAGTCATTTGATGAGCATCCAGCGCATCCCCATCAAGCTTAATTACAAACAACCACTAATTTCTCTCAAGAATGTTCGACGACAAAGCAAACAACGAACAAAAGTTTATATTGCAATAACGGAGACATCATAACTGGTACCGATCATAATATAAACGACGAAACAATGCAGAATAAGTAGGCTTAGACGAAACTTTTCCTTTGATTATCATAGCAACGATGATGCCATTATCGAAAATGCAAATGGGGTCCTCGACGACCTTTTAACGGGGTTCCCAGAATCGTTTCAGTTATTTATAGGAAGGCAGGCTCCTTTGTTCACTTGTTTGCTTTGCGTTCCAGGGACCAAGCCGTTCCCTTTCTTGGTCTTTAAAGTTATTTAACATGGCATTGAGCAGATGGAAATGCTAATGGGAACAAGACGAACACTGATTGATTTACGCGTTTAAGCCACCGACTGTGGAGATCTCATTAGTGTGTCTGCACTGGCTGCTGTGCCTCGGCGATCCCACTATGCCCGTCTCTCTCCATCCAGGAACGAAGGGCCCAGGCACCTGTCGTCTAGGGGATTTACTGCCAGCTAGCGCAGAGCACTTCGGCGTCGTTGTCGTGATCATAGCTGAGCTCATCTGTCTATTTGTCTGTTTGGTAGTCTCTCTCTCTCCCTCTGTCTGTCGATCCTCACAAACACAATCCAAAGTCTTCATCACTTGCATTCATCTTGTCATGTCTTGGAATCCATCAGAATTATTATCTCACGTTGCAATTTATCTCGCAAGTCATTTGGTTCTTTTTCTAAGCAGTTTTTTTTATTCTCAAAGGAGTATGATGTTTATGAGTTTATTTCTTCTTTTTCTCTAGTACATTACAGTACCGAAAGTATTGTGACACTGTCTGCTACATTACAACACCGAAAGTATTGTGACGCTTTCCGCTACATTACAGTACCGAAAGTATTGTGACACTGTCTGCTACATTACAACACCGAAAGTATTGTGACGCTTTCCGCTACATTACAACACCGAAAGTATTGTGACGCTTTCCGCTACATTACAGCACCGAAAGTATTGTGACGCTGTCTGCTACATTACAACACCGAAAGTATTGTGACGCTTTCCGCTACATTACAACACCGAGAGTATTCTGGCACTTTCTGCTACATTACAGCACCGATAGCATTGTGGCACTTTCTGCTACATTACAGCACCGAAAGTATTGTGACGCTTTCCGCTACATTACAGCACCGAAGGTATTGTGACGCTTTCCGCTACATTACAACACCGAGAGTATTGTGGCACTTTCTGCTACATTACAGCACCGAGAGTATTGTGGCACACTCTGTTACATTACAGCACCGAAAGTATTGTGACACTGTCTGCTACATTACAGCATCAAAAGTATTGTGACAATGTCTGCTACATTACAGCATCAAAAGTATTGTGACAATGTCTGCTACATTACAGCATCAAAAGTATTCTGACAATGTCTGCTACATTACAGCACCGAAAGTATTGTGGCACTTTCTGCTACATTATAACACCGAAAGTATTGTGGTACTTTTTGCTACATTACAGCACCGAGAGTATTGTGACGCTTTCTGCTACACTACAGCACCGAGAGTATTGTGGCACTTTCTGCTACATTACAGCACCGAAAGTATTGTGACGCTTTCCGCTACATTACAGCACCGAAAGTATTGTGACGCTTTCCGCTACATTACAACACCGAGAGTATTGTGGCACTTTCTGCTACACTACAGCACCGAGAGTATTGTGACACTTTCTGCTACATTACAGCACCGAAAGTATTGTGGCACTTTCTGCTACATTACAGCACCGAAAATATTGTGGCACTTTCTGCTACATTACAGCACCGAAAGTATTGTGACGCTTTCCGCTACATTACAGCACCGAAAGTATTGTGACAATGTCTGCTACATTACAGCATCAAAAGTATTCTGACAATGTCTGCTACATTACAGCATCAAAAGTATTCTGACAATGTCTGCTACATTACAGCACCGAAAGTATTGTGGCACTTTCTGCTACATTATAACACCGAAAGTATTGTGGTACTTTTTGCTACATTACAGCACCGAGAGTATTGTGACGCTTTCTGCTACACTACAGCACCGAGAGTATTGTGGCACTTTCTGCTACACTACAGCACCGAGAGTATTGTGGCACTTTCTGCTACATTACAGCACCGAAAATATTGTGGCACTTTCTGCTACATTACAGCACCGAAAGTATTGTGACGCTTTCCGCTACATTACAGCACCGAAAGTATTGTGACGCTTTCCGCTACATTACAACACCGAGAGTATTGTTGCACTTTCTGCTACACTACAGCACCGAGAGTATTGTGGCACTTTCTGCTACATTACAGCACCGAAAGTATTGTGACGCTTTCCGCTACATTACAGCACCGAAAGTATTGTGACGCTTTCCGCTACATTACAACACCGAGAGTATTGTGGCACTTTCTGCTACACTACAGCACCGAGAGTATTGTGGCACTTTCTGCTACACTACAGCACCGAGAGTATTGTGGCACTTTCTGCTACATTACAGCACCGAAAATATTGTGGCACTTTCTGCTACATTACAGCACCGAAAGTATTGTGACGCTTTCCGCTACATTACAGCACCGAAAGTATTGTGACGCTTTCCGCTACATTACAACACCGAGAGTATTGTTGCACTTTCTGCTACACTACAGCACCGAGAGTATTGTGGCACTTTCTGCTACACTACAGCACCGAGAGTATTGTGGCACTTTCTGCTACATTACAGCACCGAAAATATTGTGGCACTTTCTGCTACATTACAGCACCGAAAGTATTGTGGCACTTTCTGTTACATTACAACACCGAGAGTATTGTGGCACTTTCTGCTACATTACAACACCGAAAGTATTGTGACGCTTTCCGCTACATTACAGCACCGAGAATATTGTGTCACTTTCTGCTACACTACAGCACCGAGAGTATTGTGGCACTTTCTGCTACATTACAGCACCAAGAGTATTGTGGCACTTTCTGTTACATTACAACACCGAGAGTATTGTGTCACTTTCTGCTACATTACAGCACCGAGAGTATTGTGGCACTTTCTGCTACATTACAGCACCGAGAATATTGTGTCACTTTCTGCTACATTACAACACCGAGAGTATTGTGTCACTTTCTGCTACATTACAGCACCGAGAGTATTGTGGCACTTTCTGCTACATTACAGCACCGAGAATATTGTGTCACTTTCTGCTACATTACAACACCGAGAGTATTGTGGCACTTTCTGCTACATTACAGCACCGAAAGTATTGTGACGTTTTCCGCTACATTACAGCACCGAAAGTATTTTGACGCTTTCCGCTACATTACAGCACCGAAAGTATTGTGACGCTTTCCGCTACATTACAGCACCGAGAGTATTGTGACGCTTTCCGCTACATTACAACACCGAGAGTATTGTGACACTGTCTGCTACATTACAACACCGAAAGTATTGTGGCACTTTCTGCTACATTACAGCACCGAAAGTATTGTGACGCTTTCCGCTACATTACAGCACTGAAAGTATTGTGACGCTTTCCGCTACATTACAACACCGAGAGTATTGTGGCACTTTCTGCTACATTACAACACCGAGAGTATTGTGGCACTTTCTGCTATATTACAGCACCGAAAATATTGTGGTGCTTTCTGCTACATTACAGCACCGAAAATATTGTGACGTTTTTTGCTACATTACAGCACCGAAAATATTGTGACGTTTTCTGCTACGTTACAACACTGAGAGTATTGTGACACTATCTGCCACATTACAGCACCGAAAGTATTGTGACACTTTATTGTTGTATGAATGGAAAGTCACATTGAACGTTATCTGACTTTGTAAATAAGCTTTTCCTCCAAATACGTACATTCACAAATTGAAGATTTCACTCAGATATTGAAGCGGGGGGGGGGGGACGTTGTGTCAGAATGCAGAGTGTCAAACTCACAATCCACAATTCTCAGTTTCGAGTTTCAACTATGCCAGAGTAGGGATTTGTCTCCGTTAAACCCTACCTGTCCTCGATGCCAATGGGCTATAAAAGGCTGTCGTTCGTCGGATGGGCCATAAATCCGTTGCTCCGTATGCAGGAGAGAGCCATACCATGTGCACATTAAAGAACTCGCTGGGTGGCCTCGACGGGAGGCATTAGAAAAAGAGAGACAGAAATCTCTCTTCTGACAACTTTTCAATGAATTCCTTTCCCTAATGTCGCAATCATTTACTTTTTCTTGCAATATTAATTATAATAATTTATGGCAAAATTAAAATAGTAATGATATTTGGAACGAAAATCATTAGGAACATTAATAGAAATTGAACGTTTGTGGTAACAACATTATAAATTCAAAGAGTCATCCGTGTATTAAATGTAAAGATTGCATAGAAGAAATTAAAAGCCTCGTGGTGCTTGTTTTTAATTAGTAAAGACTTTAAAAGTTTGAAATTAAAATCAAAAAATATTTTATATTTTTACTTTTTTTTTGTCTACAGTTTTCAAAAATATTTGAAATTTAATTATTCTTAGCCTGAAGTCGTCTGTGTTATTTGGAGCCCTAACTCATCCCTAGTTTCTGCCAGGCTCGTAATCTGTAGTTCCCAGGTTCGAATCCCAGCTGGTTCAGCGTTGAGATTTATCTCCGCAAAATTCCCCGCCCTGCCCACGGTCAGTAGGGGACACTGATGGGCTTGGAAAGGCCGCCGTCCGTCGGATGGGACGTTAAGCAGTGGCCCCGTGTGCGGGAGAGCCATACCCTGTGCACGTTAAAGAACACGCTGGATGGCCTTGACGGGAGGCTACCATCTGTCTCCCAACAGCTGTTCCAGTGGGTCCCCTCCCCCAACCTTCTCTGAGCCTTCGGGGTCCATGTGACCTGGCCATTCAGCCCATGGTGTGCAAAAAAGTGCTGCTCAGAGGTAAAACAACCCAACAGATTTTTCTGTAAGACCTTGAAATTGTCCCCAGTGACATTTTTACGTAAAAAGCTTATATTTAGAGTTAGGAAGCTTTAAATGTAAGCTGAGTTATTTTACTACTAAGCGGCGCTTTTCATCTCTTTTGCGCTCTATGAGTTAAATGGCCAGATTAAAAGCACGGCATGCAACGGATGTTTGGGAGAGGAGTTGGGTTGCTTACCGCTGAGGGGCACTTTTCTGCATATAACGGGATAAATGGCCAGGTCACAAGGACCCCGAAGCCTCAAAGAAGATTAGAGGAAAGGGTTGGGTTGGGTTGTTTTACCAATGAGCGGCACTTTTTTGCACACCATGGGCTAAATGGCCAGGTCACATGGACCCCGAAGGCTCAGAGAAGGTTGGGGGAGGGGACCCACTGGAACAGCTGTTGAGAGACAGATGGTAGCCTCCCGTCAAGGCATCCAGCGTGTTCTTTAACGTACACAGGGTATGGCTCTCTCCCGCACAAGGGGCCACGGCTTAACGTCGCATCCGACGGACGGCGGCTTTCCAAGCCCATCGGTATCCCCTACTGACCGTGGGCAGGGCGGGGAATTTTCCGGAGATAAATAGAGGAAAGGGACTCACTGGACAACTGTTAGAACACAGATGATAATCTCCCTTCAAGGCCATCAAGTGTGTTCTTTAACGTGCACAGTGTATGGCTCTACCGCACACGGGGACACGGCTTAACGTCCATCCGATGGACGGCGGCCTTTCCAAGCCCATCAGTGTCCGCTACTGACCGTGGGCAGGGCGGGGAGTTTTGCGGAGATAAATCTGGACGTTGACCCAGCTGGGACTCGAATCTGGGATGTTGAGGAAAGGAATCCACTGGGCAATTGTTAGGAGACAGATGGAGGCCACCCGTCAAGGTCATTCAGCATGTTTCTTTAACGTGGGCAGGGTCTGACTGACTCTCCTGCACACGTGAGCACAGTTTAACATCCCATCCTATGGACGTCAGCTTTTCCAACCCCATCTGTGTCCTCTTTCTCACCGAAGGCTGGATGGGGAATTAGCGGAGGAAATTATAGATGCAGGCTCATTCAGGACTCGAACACGGACACAGATTAAAATCCTAACGCTCGGACCTCACCCGCTTTGAATGTGACTTTCTATAAAATTAAAACACATGGAAAATGTTCCAATATCTTCGATAATATATAGCTCTCTCTCTCTTTGTCGGCCTTCTTGTCTGACTACCTAGTTCTTTTTCTGTCTGATTTCCTTTTCATTAAGGGGGCGGGGGTGGCTTAGTCGGTAGCGCGCCAGGCTCGTAATCTGTAGTTCCCAGGTTCGAGTCCCAGCTGGGTCAGCGTTGAGGTTTATCTCCGCAAAACTCCCCGCCCAGCCCACGGTCAGTAGGGGACACCGATGGGCTTAGAAAGGCCGCCGTCAGTCGGATGGGACGTTAAGCCGTGGCTCCGTGTGCGGGAGAGCCATGCTCTGTGCACGTTAAAGAACACGCTGGATGGCCTTGACGGGAGGCTACCATCTGTCTCCCAACAGCTGTTCCAGTGGGTCCCCTCCCCCAACCTTCTCTGAGCCTTCGGGGTCCATGTGACCTGGCCATTTAGCCCATGGTGTGCAAAAAAGTGCCGCTCAGAGGTAAAACAACTCAACGTTAAAGAACACGCTGGATGGCCTTGAAGGGAGGCTACCATCTGTCTCCCAACAGCTGTTCCAGTGGGTCCCCTCCCCCAACCTTCTCTGAGCCTTCGGGGTCCATGTGACCTGGCCATTTAGCCCATGGTGTGCAAAAAAGTGCCGCTCAGAGGTAAAACAACTCAACGTTAAAGAACACGCTGGATGGCCTTGAAGGGAGGCTACCATCTGTCTCCCAACAGCTGTTCCAGTGGGTCCCCTCCCCCAACCTTCTCTGAGTCTTCGGGTCCATGTGACCTGGCCATTTAGCCCATGGTGTGCAAAAAAGTGCCGCTCAGAGGTAAAACAACCCAACGTAAAGTAGTGACATTTTGAACATCTTTTACGTTATGCGTCGATGTGGGAATGGAGATCATTGCAGATGATGATTACGTACCAGATGTTAACGTTGTTTAATTTGCACTTGATTGCAGTGACGCAGGTTTTAGCACATATTGGCTTGTAAATGTAGTGCAGAAGGAATCTCGTAAATGCGTTTCACTGTCTCGAAGACGCTGAAGCGCTAAATTATTAGCTGGGAGGCAACGTCAATTATAAGATTCAGATTTCGTAGATGGTTGTGGAGGCAACGCGAGCTCTAATTGGACGCTAATGTTGGAAACGTGCCAGTTATTACGTCTCGGCGAGCGGAAGTAATAATGGAGTGTCCGTTTCGATTGTAGCAACGAAAACGAACACCTTTGAAACGTTGCTTCAACGATTTGTCAGGAATTCGTTACAGATAAACTAGGGTAAACATCAGAATTAATCTTTATAGAATAATCAAGGTTAAATAAGAGGTTTGGATATATTTATTGCCAGTGTTACGTTGGGTTGGGTTGTTTTACCTCTGAGCGGCACTTTTTTGCATACCATGGGCTAAATGGCCAGGTCACATGGACCCCGAAGGCTCAGAGAAGGTTGGGGGAGGGGACCCACTGGAACAGCTGTTGGGAGACAGATGGTAGGCTCCCGTCAAGGCCATCCAGCGTGTTCTTTAACGTGCACAGGGTATGTCTCTCCCGCACACGGGGCCACGGCTTAACGTCCCATCCGACGGACGGTGGCCTTTCCAAGCCCATCGGTGTCCCCTACTGATCGTGGACAGGGCGGGGAATTTTGCGGAGATAAATCTCAACGCTGACCCAGCTGGGACTCGAACCTGGGAACTACAGATTACGAGCCTGGCGCGCTACCGACCCCCCGCCCTATTGTGTTACTCACGACTGATTGATTTACTATAGTAGTAGATTTTTCACACATTTTCTCACCGAAAACCACAAGAAACTAAATTATTTTCTCAGCTCCCGAAACTTTTTCCATGGATTAAAGTAGAATTCCCTATACCTTAACACTGTGCCAGAACTCTCATTTATGCTACTACTTACTATCTATCTATCCATCTGTATTTTTATCAATTTTGTTACCTATTTATTTTATTTACTACCTAACTTTCCGTATATGTACAGCTGCTCAAAAAAATATCCGAACACTATGGTTGATTACAGAATTCAGAAAAAATATCTGGTAACGAGTTTTTTAGAAATTAGTGATCTGGCAACCTACGCGTGACAGGAAGATCATTTGACACGACGGATATTTTTTTGTACAGCTGTAACTACTGAGGGGCGGGGGTGGCTCAGTCGGTAGCGGGTCAGGCTCGTAATCTGCAGTTCCCAGGTTCGAGTCCCAGCTGGGTCAGCGTTGAGACTTATCTCCGCAAAACTCTCCGCCCTGCCCACGGTCAGTAGAGGACACCGATGGGCTTGGAAAAGCCGTCCGTCCGTCGGATGGGACGTTAAGCCGTGGCTCCGTGTGCGGGAGAGCCATACCCTGTGCACGTTAAAGAACACACTGGATGGCCTTGACAGGAGGTTACCATCTGTCTCCCAACAGCTGTTCCAGTGGGTCTCCTCCCCCAACCTTCTCTGAGCCTTCAGGGTCCTTGTGACCTGGCCATTTAGCCCATGGTTGGCAAAAAAGTGCCGCTCAGAGGTAAAACAAGCCAACCCTGTGTGTAGGAGAGCCATACCTTGTGCACGTTAAAGAACACACTGGATGGCCTTGACGGGAGGTTACCATCTGTCTGCCAACAGCTGTTCCAGTGGGTCCCCTCCCCCAACCTTCTCTGAGCCTTCGGGGTCCTTGTGACCTGGCCATTTAGCCCATGGTGTGCAAAAAAGTGCCGCTCAGAGGTAAAACAACCTACCCAACTGGAACTATATCCTGGCAATGATGATAAATGTGAGATAAGCAGAAGATCTGACATAGTTGGTGGCTCCTTTAAGAATCTGTGGAGATTATGGGCAAAACAAACTGGCGAATACATCTGAAGAATTAAATCAGGGTTAGTAACCTTTCAGTTTTTATGGTTTTATATTTAGTAACTTTAAGTTTTTATATTTTTTTTAACCTTATACTTTTTTTCCCTGGTAGTTCTTTATAGCTTTTTTTCCTAGTGGTTCTTTATATTTTTTCCCTGGTGGTTCTTTATATTTCTTCCCTGGTGGTTCTTTATAGTTTTTTTTAGTGGTCCTTCATAGTTTTTTCCTAGTTGTTCTTCATCTTTTTTCCTTAGTGGTTGTTTATAGTTTTTCCTGGTGGTTCTTCACTAAGTTTGGGTTCAAAGGGTCTGTTCTAAAAATAAAACATTGACATGTGTTCTACTTACTTCACAAGTTGGCGTGATTGTATTGTTGTAATGACTGGATTATGAAATAAGTAAAAAATATGAAATTGCTGTTTAAGTTAATAATCTTCACCCCATCATTTTGGAATGATATTTAAGCTAGTATTAGCGATAACTAGGAAATAAACTGTAATTCTGTCCACTGTGAATCCAACGTTTAATGAAGATAACAAGTCTACTTGCCATTTCTGTTTCATTTCATAACTGCCTCATTTCAAGGCGATGTCAGGAAGAGATTATTCCCTTCGAGACCATTTACGATTCAATCTGAAAGGTCATGTGGATGTGAGAAAACGTTGACCTGTTGCTAACTGAGACATAGACAGTGACAGCTGCAAACTGTGACATCCTCTTTTGTAGTTTTCACCATCTACGTGAATATTATTTTACTTTTTTTAGCTTAAGACCAAATGGGTTGGGTTGTTTCACCTCTGAGCGGCACTTTTTTTGCACACCATGGGCTAAATGGCCAGGTCACATGGACCCCGAAGGCTCAGAGAAGGTTGGGGGAGGAGACCCACTGGAACAGCTGTTGGGAGACAGATGGTAACCTCCCGTCAAGGCCATCCAACGTGTTCTTTAACGTGCACAGGGTATGGCTCTCCCACACACTGGGCCACGACTTAACGTCCCATCCGACAGACGGAGGCCTTTCCAAGCCCATCGGTGTCCCCTACTGACCGTGGGCATGGCGGGGAATTTTGCGGAGATAAATCTCAACACCGACCCAGCTGGGACTCGAACCTGGGAACTACAGATTACGAGCCTGGCGCGCTACCGACTGAGCCACCCCCGCCCCAAAAGACGAAATGAAAGCTTGACTTCCACCCTTTACAAAGGGAACTAATTCAAGACGGTAAAGAAGAGCTATAATAATCATCTTCTCAGGTTTCTTTACCTCTAAGCTGAACTTTATTTGCACACAATGGACTAAACGGGCAGGAAAGAAAAGTGGACTGCAATTAGGAGACAGATGGTAGCCTCTCGTCAAAGCCATCCAACGTGTTCTTCGTCGTGCACAAGGTATGACTTCCTCCCGCCCCCACGTGTGCATACACGTGGGGGCGGGAGGAAGGTTCAGTTGCTAGCTGCCAGGCTCGTAATCTGTAGTTCCCAGGTTCGAGTCCCAGCTGGTCAGCGTTGAGATTTATCTCCGCAAAATTCCCTGCCCACGGTCAGTAGGGGACATCAATCGGCTTCGAAAGGCCGCCGTCCGTCGGATGGGACGTTTAGCCGTGGCCCCGTGTACAGGAGGGCCATACCCTGTGCACGTTAAAGAACATGCTGGATGGCCTTGACGGGAGGCTACCATCTGTCTCCCAACAGCTGTTCCAGTGGGTCTCCTCCCCCAACCTTCTCTGAGCCTTCGGGGTCCAAGTGACCTGGCCATTTATCCCATGGTGTGCTAAAACGTGCAGCTCAGAGGTAAAACAACCCAACCCAATGCACACGGATTCACGGCTTATGTCCCATCTTACGGACAGCAGCATTTCCAAGTCCATAGTTACCCCCTTTCTCACAGAGGGCAGAGTGGAAGAGTTTAGCGGAGTAAATCTCAACGATGGCACATTTGGGACTCGAATCTGTGAATTGCGGATAACGAGCCTGGCGTGCTACCTGCTGAGCTATCCCAGCCGCATTATATTATGTAGATTAAATGATGTTTAACCAGCTCGTAACCATTAACTTCACTTGTAACGTTCAAGTGTCAACTACCACAGTACGAGAGGGGCGGGGGTGGCTCAGTCGGTAGCGCGCCAGGCTCGTAATCTGTAGTTCCCAGGTTCGACTCACAGCTGGGTCAGCGTTGAGATTTATCTCCGCAAAATTCCCCGCCCTGTCCACGGTCAGTAGGGGACACCGATGGGCTTGGAAAGGCCACCGTCCGTCGGATGGGACGTTAAGCCGTGACCCCGTGTGCGGGAGAGCCATACCCTGTGCACGTTAAAGAACACGCTGGATGACCTTGACGGGGAGCTACCATCTGTCTCCCAACAGCTGTTCCAGTGGGTCCCCTCCCCCAACCTTCTCTGAGCCTTCGGGGTCCATGTGACCTGGCCATTTAGCCCATGGTGTGCAAAAAAGTGCCGCTCAGAGGTAAAACAACTCAACCCAACCCACAGTATGAGACTCTGTTGAATGTAAAGCGAAATTAGTTTCTTGCTACAAGATACTTTCAATTAAAGAAATTCTAGGGCATATTATATCTCTCAATTTTCAAATAATGATCACGTATTCATAACTTTTAAACAAAGTATTATATTAATTTAAATAATAAAATTCAAGAATATTTTAAAAGGTCACACTTAGGTTAGAGTATCCTTTGGTCTGGCAATGCCTGGATGTAAAAAAAATGGGTTGGGTTGTTTTACCTCTGAGCGGGAGTTTTTTTGCACACCATGGGCTAAATCGCCAGATCACAAGGACCCCGAAGGATCAGAGAAGGTTGGGGGATGGGACCCACTGGAACAGTTGTTGGGAGACATGTGGTAGCCTCCCGTCAAGGCCATCCAGCATGTTTTTTAACGTGCAAAGGGCATGGCTCTCTCGCACAGGTGCCACGGCTTAAAGTCCCATCCGACGGACGGCGGCATTTCCAAGCCCACCGGAAAAATGTAAAAGATGCATTTCCGAGGCATTTATAACATTTCCCATTTCGCTTTACAGATTTTAAAATTTTTTCTTGAAAAATGCATGGCATATAAATTTGATTAATATTTTTGCCTCTATTACCGTTACTTGTATTCTGAAAAAGGGGGCCGGATCATGCCCCCCCCCCTCCTCCCTCTAGATCCGGCCCTGAGTCTGGCTAACGTTTGATAGTTTCCCCATTTGATGTTGAAAATTTCACGTGGGTTCTGAAGACTTCTCCAAGAGTTGTGCAATGGATTTTTCAGTCAATGCTTTCTTTTCTCAATACAAATGTGAGGGTTTACTCAGTCAATAACGCGCCATGCTTGTAATCTGTAGGTCCCAGGTTCGATTCCCACCTGTAGCAGAGTTGACATTTAATTTTTTCGATCGCTCTCCCCGTGCCATCGGTCATAAAGGAGACACCGATTAGATTCAAAAGACCACCGTCCGTTGGATGGGAAAGTAAAGACATTGTCCAGAGTACAGGTTATTTTGGGTTGTTTTACCTCTGAGCGGCACTTTTTTGCACACCATGGGCTAAATGGCCAGGTCACATGGACCCCGAAGGCTCAGAGAAGGTTGGGGGAGGAGACCCACTGGAACAGCTGTTGGGAGACAGATGGTAGCCTCCCGTCAAGGCCATCCAGCGTGTTCTTTAACGTGCACAGGGTATGGCTCTCCCACACACGGGGCCACGGCTTAACGTCCCATCCGACGGACGGCGGACTTTCCAAGCCCAGCGGTGTCCCCTACTGACCGTGAGCAGGGCGGGAAATTTTGCGGAGATAAATCTCAACGCTGCCAGAGTACAGGAAAACGCTACCTTGTGCACGTTAAAGAACACGCTCGATGGTCTTGATGAGAGGATACCATCTGTCTCCTAACAGCTGTCCAGTGGAGGAGACAGTACCCCCATCTTTTTCTGGGCCATCGGGGTCCGTGTGACCTGGTCATTTAGCTGATTTTGCGCAAAACGTGCAACTCAGGGGTAAAACAACCCACCTAGAATGAGTTGTTTTACCTTCGAGGGGCTTTTCAACACCTATGAGATCGTTATGAGCTATTAAAGCTGGAATATATTAACATCAGACAGTGAGATCACACTGTCCCTAAACATTTTCCCCCCAAATTGATGAAAACTGAAAAAAAAAATGTTGCACAACCTATAAATGCAACATATTTTTATTAGTGAACGATTTGTTATAACAGATGTGTTTTTTCTCTTCTGAAATAAATTACAAATATTCATGAAAATCGATATTTAGACAGATATTAATTAAATCTTCATTTTTTATGTAATGATATTTTTTCCTAGAAAACTTATTTTCAAAGTTACAGAGCTTTAAATGTGACTCTCCATTCATATAGCTTGGGAATGTCTGTTACTTTTTCTAATATAATGCATTTTTTTTTCTTTAACGTTATTTGACCAATCAGCAACAAACATGTCCCATCCTTTTCCCTTGGGGTGATCTATGTAGTTGGTAATTCATAAAGACATCAGTTGTTCATTTAAAATGCAAAAAGAACTAGAATTTCAAAACTTCCAATGAGTTTGAAAAGGCGGTATCTTCACATTCCTCCCAAACAGCTACATCGGCTACTTCATTCATATCTACCAGAGAGTATAGAGAAACCAAGGACTTTCACCTCGTCTTCCTGCTCCGTCTTCCCCCAGCCAATGCGGGAGAGCAAACAAGTGGCTACTTGTTGTCAAAGTGAGGCACAGTCCATCAGCGAGAGAGAGCGAGAGATGAAATAGGTCGCTCTAATGACGAAATCTTAATGAAAACTGCCTCTTGAGCCCAGCGAACCCACCCAGCCGTGATGGCGGGAGATGCATTGACGACGCCCAACTTCAGCTGACTCCTGTCCGACGTTAATAGCGTCATGTAATTCTGCTCACGCATTCTTCGTTGCCATTAAACCCTCCGCTAGGGAATAGTTCGCTAAAGTTGTCCCCGATCGCCGAGTTCCCGTTGCGGATCCAAACAACTGACAACTACTGCCTCTACTTGGATACACGCCAAACTGTAAGAATGTAGTTTGATATACTTCGCAGCCATCTTCTGGCTACCTTAACGATATCGAGACTGTGTCAAAGTGCTTCACACGTGCTTCAGACAGTTCATGGTACTTCGGAGAGCCGTTTGGAAGGCGCTTGAGGGAGGAAACGATCGTTAGAAGCAACTTTAGACTTACGAGCAACAGTTAAATCAAGAATTTAATGCAGCACCGGTGTTTTCTTTCAAGGCAAATATACCTGAGGAATTAAGGCGTCATTAACAAACAAATTATTCAAATCACCTCGTTTTTATTTCGTGCAGATGGTCATTCATTCTGTTACTAAACGTGGGGTACACGTACCATCAGGCCCGGATATAGAAAAAAAAATTAAGAGTGGTAAATCCGGCGCTGCGTACTATTATTCTACGCACAATTTGGCTTATTTATGATAATATTCCAACTTTGAGATTTGCAGCGTTTCTATTGACTTTTTTGCACTATGCTTTAAAGCAGCTATTAATAGATGCGTCAGAATGTGTCACCATGTGTGTGAATGATGCCCCATGTGTCAGAATGGGACACCAAGCCGTGATTAGGGTTCAAAAAAGGAAAAAAAAAGGGTTCGGAAAGGCCACTCTATGTGTGGACTCTTGAATCCAGAGCATCCTGAACACCTTGGATGATGGAATCCTTTGAAAGAGTTCTAATTGTTGCCATTAGATTTCTTAAGCACACTTACTCTGACGTGGGGGGACGGGAGGCTGACTAGGTAGCGTGCCCTGCTCGTAATCTGTAATTCCCAGGTTCAGTCCCAGCAGGGTCAGCGTTGAGATTTATCTCCGCAAAACTCACCGACTTTCCCTCGGTCAGTAGGGGACACCGATGGGCTTGGAATGTCCTCCGTCCGTCGGATGAGATGTTAAGCCGTGACCCCGTGTAGGGGAGAGGGTTGGGTTGTTTTACCACTGAGCGGCACTTTTTTGCACACCATGGGCTAAATGGCCAGGTCACATGGACCCCGAAGGCTCAGAGAAGGTTGGGGGAGGGGACCCACTGGAACAGCTGTTGGGAGACAGATGGTAGCGTCCCATCAAGGCCATCCAGCGTGTTCTTTACCGTGCACAAGGTATGGCTCTCCCACACACGGGACCACGGCTTAACATCCCATCCGACAGACGGCGGCCTTTCCAAGCCCATCGGTGTCCCCTACTGACCGTGGGCATGGCGGGGAATTTTGCGGAGATAAATCTCAACGCTGACCCAGCTGGGACTCGAACCTGGGAACTACAGATTACGAGCCTGGCGCGCTACCGACTGAGCCACCCCCGCCCCATGGGATGTTAAGCCATGGCCCCGTGTACGGGAGAGCCATATGCTGTGAACATTAAATAACATGCTGGATGGCCTTGACAGGAGGCTGCCATTTGTCTCACAACAGCTGTTCGAGGGGGGTTCCCTCCCCCAACCTTCTCTGAGTCATCGAGACCATTGTGACCTGGTCATTTAGCCCATGGTATGCAAAAATCTGCCGCTCAGAAGTAAAACATCCCAACCCTCTATGATATGTGAAGTTTACTTTCCGTGTCCGCTTGTCACTGGGGAGGCTGAGGGAACAATTCAGAATATCTCCATAATTCTTTATCACCTTAATTTCAGATTTCTAGATAAATATTCAGAGTGGGCTATCTAAGCTATTGGGAAATTCTGAAAATGCGAATCGTAATATTTCATGCAAACCAATCCAACTGAAAAAGGATTTTTCACTTTTCTCAAAAAACAAAAAAAGTTTAATGTCGACAGAAATCAAGAGAAAATATTAACTTTTTTCCCTTGAAAATGAGTTAAAAAATGAGTCCAAAAGTTCAACGACAACTAAAGCACCACACTTCCAACAGCAGAAAACGTCATGCAAACTGCAGTTTCCAAGGAAAAAGAAATATTTATATCTCTCAATTTATGACACTTGATCATCTCATTCAACCACCCGAATTTCAAAATTCTGGGGGGCGGAGGAGGGGCTCAGTCGGTAGCGCGATAGGCTCGTAATCTGTAGTTCCCAGGTTCGAGTCCCAGTCTCCAGGTTCGAGTTCCCAGTCCAGTCCAGTATCAGAGCTGGGTCAGCTTTGATACTAATCTCCGCCCTGCCCCCGGTCAGTAGGGGACACAGATGGGCTTTGAAAGACCGCCGTCCGTCGGATGGGACATTAAACCGTGGCCCCGTGTGCAGGAGAGCTATACCCTGTGCACGTTAAAAAACACGCTGGATGGCCTTGACGGGAGGCTACCATCTGTCTCGAAGCAGCTGTTCCAGTGGGTCCCCTCCCCCAACCTTCTCTGAGCCTTCGGGATCCATGTGACCTGGACATTTAGCCCATGGTGTGCAAAAAAGTGCCGCTCAGAGGTAAATCAACCCAACGTTAAAGAACACGCTGGATGGCCTTGACGGGAGGCTACCATCTGTCTCCCAACAGCTGTTCCAGTGGGTCCCCTCCCCCAACCTTCTCTGAGCCTTCGGGATCCATGTGACCTGGCCATTTAGCCCATGGTGTGCAAAAAAGTGCCGCTCAGAGGTAAATCAACCCAACGTTAAAGAACACGCTGGATGGCCTTGACGGGAGGCTACCATCTGTCTCCCAACAGCTGTTCCAATGGGTCCCCTCCCCCAACCTTCTCTGAGCCTTCGGGATCCATGTGACCTGGCCATTTAGCCCATGGTGTGCAAAAAAGTGCCGCTCAGAGGTAAATCAACCCAACGTTAAAGAACACGCTGGATGGCCTTGACGGGAGGCTACCATCTGTCTCCCAACAGCTGTTCCAGTGGGTCCCCTCCCCCAACCTTCTCTGAGCCTTCGGGATCCATGTGACCTGGCCATTTAGCCCATGGTGTGCAAAAAAGTGCCATTCAGAGGTAAAACAACCCAAACAACTCAAAATTCTGGCAGAAATAGATCGTTTGCAATATTCATTTAAAATTTTAGTATCATCCAGTTTTTTCTCCCGTTAGAATGCGCTACTATAACTATGGAGGATTCCGAAAAATGCAAATCGTAATATTTCATAAACCAATCTAACCCAAAGAGGATTTTTAATTTATCTCGAAAATCAAAACTGAATGTCTAGGTGCGATAGAGTTAAAATATTCGCTCTTTTTTTTTTTCTTTAAAAACGAGCTGAAAACACCTCTCCGATGCCTCTAGAGTGGTGCTCAACGACACTAAACGGGTTGGGTTGTTTTAACTCTGAGCGGCACTTTTTTGCACACCATGGGCTAAATGGCCAGGTTATATGGACCCCGAAGGTTCAGAGAAGGTTGGGGGAGGGGACCCACTGGAACAGCTGTTGGGAGACAGATGGTAGCCTCCCGTCAAGGCCATCCAGCGTGTTCTTTAACGTTGGGTTGTTTTACCTCTGAGCGGCACTTTTTTGCACATCATGGGCTAAATGGCCAGGTCACATGGATCCCGAAGGCACAGAGAAGGTTGGGGGAGGGGACCCACTGGAACAGCTGTTGGGAGACAGATGGTAGCCTCCCGTCAAGGCCATCCAGCGTGTTCTTTAACGTGCACAGGGTATGGCTCTCCCGCACACGGGACCACGGCTTAACGTCCCATCCGACGGACGGCGGCCTTTCCAAGCCCATCGTTGTCCCCTACTGACCGTGGGCAGGGCGGGGAATTTTGCGGAGATAAATCTCAACGCTGACCCAACTGGGACTCGAACCTGGGAACTACAGATTACGAGCCTGGCGCGCTACCGACTGAGCCGCCCCCGCCCCACACTAAACGGAGTTCAACAACACCTAAAGTATCTAACTGGAGAATAGAGTTCGATTTTTCTTTTCACGATCGCCTCCCGTGGTCGAGTGGTAGGCTACTGATCTAAGGGACCTGGGTTCGAGCCCCAGATAAGGCATGGATGTTCGTGTCGCTTTTCTGCTGAGGTCCCGCCATCCTAACAGACCTTCTACTATGGTGTATTAAACTAACAGGCTCCTGTCAGACCTCTGTGGCAAGCAGATGCTTGAGGAGTATTTTTTTTATTTTAATATTTTTAATACTTTCTGCAGCAGCAAGTAGTCACGCAAACTGCCGTTTCTGAGGTACAGAAATATTTATACCTCTTATTTTATATCTCTTCAACATCACCCTCAACCACTCAAATTTAAAATTTCTAGCAAAAATAGATCGTTTACATATTTGTTTAAAATGTTGGCATCACCTTCTTCTCCGGTTGTATTGGGTTGTTTCACCTCTGAGCGGCACTTTTTTGCACACCATGGGCTAAATGGCCAGGTCACACTGGAACAGCTTTTGGGAGACAGATGGTATCCTCCCGTCAAGGCAATTCAGCGTGTTTTTTAACGTTGGGTTGTTTTACCTCTGAGCGGCACTTTTTTGCACACCATGGGCTAAATGGCCAGGTCACACTGGAACAGCTGTTGGGAGACAGATGGTATCCTCCCGTCAAGGTAATTCAGCGTGTTTTTTAACGTTGGGTTGTTTTACCTCTGAGCGGTACTTTTTTGCACACCATGGGCTAAATGGCCAGGTCACACTGGAACAGCTGTTGGGAGACAGATGGTATCCTCCCGTCAAGGTAATTCAGCGTGTTTTTTAACGTTGGGTTGTTTTACCTCTGAGCGGTACTTTTTTGCACACCATGGGCTAAATGGCCAGGTCACACTGGAACAGCTGTTGGGAGACAGATGGTATCCTCCCGTCAAGGCAATTCAGCGTGTTTTTTAACGTTGGGTTGTTTTACCTCTGAGCGGTACTTTTTTGCACACCATGGGCTAAATGGCCAGGTCACACTGGAACAGCTGTTGGGAGACAGATGGTATCCTCCCGTCAAGGTAATTCAGCGTGTTTTTTAACGTTGGGTTGTTTTACCTCTGAGCGGTACTTTTTTGCATACCATGGGCTAAATGGCCAGGTCACACTGGAACAGCTGTTGGGAGACAGATGGTATCCTCCCGTCCAGGCCATTCAGCGTGTTTTTTAACGTTGGGTTGTTTTACCTCTGAGCGGTACTTTTTTGCACACCATGGGCTAAATGGCCAGGTCACACTGGAACAGCTGTTGGGAGACAGATGGTATCCTCCCGTCAAGGTAATTCAGTGTGTTTTTTAACGTTGGGTTGTTTTACCTCTGAGCGGTACTTTTTTGCACACCATGGGCTAAATGGCCAGGTCACACTGGAACAGCTGTTGGGAGACAGATGGTATCTTCCCGTCAAGGCAATTCAGCGTGTTTTTTAATGTTGGGTTGTTTTACCTCTGAGCGGTACTTTTTTGCACACCATGGGCTAAATGGCCAGGTCACACTGGAACAGCTGTTGGGAGACAGATGGTATCCTCCCGTCAAAGCAATTCAGCGTGTTTTTAACGTTGGGTTGTTTTACCTCTGAGCGGCACTTTTTTGCACACCATGGGCTAAATGGCCATTTCACACTGGAACAGCTGTTGGGAGACAGATGGTATCCTCCCGTCAAGGCCATTCAGCGTGTTATTTAACGTTGGGTTGTTTTACCTCTGAGCGGTACTCTTTTGCACACCATGGGCTAAATGGCCAGGTCACACTGGAACAGCTGTTGGGAGACAGATGGTATCCTCCCGTCAAGGTAATTCAGCGTGTTTTTTAACGTTGGGTTGTTTTACCTCTGAGCGGTACTTTTTTGCACACCATGGGCTAAATGGCCAGGTCACACTGGAACAGCTGTTGGGAGACAGATGGTATCCTCCCGTCAAGGCAATTCAGCGTGTTTTTTAACGTTGGGTTGTTTTACCTCTGAGCGGTACTTTTTTGCACACCATGGGCTAAATGGCCAGGTCACACTGGAACAGCTGTTGGGAGACAGATGGTATCCTCCCGTCAAGGCAATTCAGCGTGTTTTTTAACGTTGGGTTGTTTTACCTCTGAGCGGTACTTTTTTGCACACCATGGGCTAAATGGCCAGGTCACACTGGAACAGCTGTTGGGAGACAGATGGTATCCTCCCGTCAAGGCAATTCAGCGTGTTTTTTAACGTTGGGTTGTTTTACCTCTGAGCGGTACTTTTTTGCACACCATGGGCTAAATGGCCAGGTCACACTGGAACAGCTGTTGGGAGACAGATGGTATCCTCCCGTCAAGGCAATTCAGCGTGTTTTTTAACGTTGGGTTGTTTTACCTCTGAGCGGTACTTTTTGCACACCATGGGCTAAATGGCCAGGTCACACTGGAACAGCTGTTGGGAGACAGATGGTATCCTCCCGTCAAGGCCATCCAGCGTGTTTTTTAACGTGCCCATCGCATGGCTCTCCCGCACACGAGTCCACGGGTTAACATCCCATCCGACGGTCGGCGGCTTTTCCAAGCCCATCGGTGTCCCCTACTGACCGTGGGTAGGGCGGGGGAAACTTGCGGAGATAAATCTCAACGCTGACGCAGCTGGGACGCGAACCTGGGAAGGCAGACTACGAGCCTGGCGTCTTCTCCGGTTACAGTGGTCTGTTGTACCTAAAGAATTCTGAAAATGCGAACCCGTAATATTCCATCAATATCCAATCCACAAAGATTTTTTAATTTACATCTGAAAACAAAATAACTGAATGACTACAGATGGACTGCCAGACGACAAAGTAAAGGCAATTGCTCTCTATTTCTCAAAGAGAGCTATAAAAAAAGGATCCGAGTTCAGCGGCACATAAAGCATCGACATAAATATTTTTTTTTCACTATCACCACACTGCCTACCGCAGAAAATGTCTTGCAAACTGCAACTTCCAAGGAAGAAAAATGGTTATACCTCGAAAGCGAAACCACTTCACCATCCATTACCCTCTATTACTTTTATTTAAAATTTATGACATAAATAGATCGTTTGCAATATATGTTTAAAATTTTCTCATCTTCCCCCTTTCCTCCGGTTAGAGGGCGCTATTACACCAAATGAGGGTTGGGTTGTTTTACCTCTGAGCGGCACTTTTTTGCACACCATGGGCTACATGGCCAGGTCACATGGACCCCGAAGGCTTAGAGAAGGTTGGGGGAGGGGACCCACTGGAACAGCTGTTGGGAGACAGATGGTAGCCTCCCGTCAAAGCCATCCAGCGTGTTCTTTAACGTGCACAGGGTATGGCTCTCCCACACACGGGCCCACGGCTTAACGTCCCATCCGACGGACGGAGGCCTTTCCAAGCCCATCGGTGTCCCCTACTGACCGTGGGCAGGGCAGGGAATTTTGCGGAGATAAATCTCAACGCTGACCCAGCTGGGACTCGAACCTGGGAACTACAGATTACGAGCCTGGCGCGCTACCGAGTGAGCCACCCAGCCCCCTCACCAAATGAGGAAATTCTGAAAATTCAAATCGTAATATTTCACCAACACCTATTCAACTCAAAAATAATTGTTAATCCATCTCTAAAAATACAAAAGTTCAATGCTGACCGGCAGATAATGAATACATTAATTATTTTTTTTGAAAGCGAGCTGAAAACACATCTCCAAACCCAGCGACACCTAAAGTATCGAACCGAAGATGGATTTATTTTCACGATCACCACAATTCCAAGAGCAGAATCCTCCTGCAAAATGCAACTTCCAAGGTAAAAAAAAAACTGTACTTAACAATCTACGAGATATAAACGCAAGAAAAAGTTACTTTCTACGTATGCGTAATGTTTTTCTGTCCCATATTAGCCCATTTCTTTCGTTCATCAACCTAAGAAGACATCTCCATCCTGTAGAGAGGATGATTACTGTTCCGTATAAGACCTTTATGATGTTATGCGTTGCTTCTCCCAATTCCTCCAAGACGAGCCCTACGAGGTGATTACGTGATCGCACGCGAACCAGTGGGCTGGTCTCTTCAGAAAGGCAAATAGTCTATCGACCTTATCAGAGCTGTCGTCTCGAGCTCCACCAAAGAAGTATCTAATCTCCATCACTCGATCGTTACTTCTGATCTCGCTTTCTCCCCTCGAGTTCTTGGTTCTCTTTATTCCAGGCAAAGTGAAACTGACTATGCGGGAAAAAATCCTTCCTACTTATGGTATTACATATGCACGCTGATTGGCTCCTAATACACGATCGGGAGTACATCTTGTCCTCTTCCTCATCCCCTATTTACTCTCTTCCTCCCTCTCAGGAGAGGGATAGAATGCGGGTGAGGGTTAGAATGCAGATAAAAAGAGATGACTGTTTGCTCTTCGTAATGTCTCGCATTTTGTGCATTCCGCTTTCCTTATGCATTGTGATGATATTGCCACCTGGGGATCGCATCTTTCTCTCCATGCTCTAGCTCTTCCTCGTCTTCCCTACGCTGGAGGAGAGAGAGAGAAACGTTCTTGTCGTTTTATTGAACCTGATGAGCCTTCCCGCCTCATATAAGATTTCTCCTGCAGAACTGAAATGGTCCTATCATTTGTTGTCTCTGATGGACCGTGCCTTGAACACCGCGTGGATAAGAAGAGGGAGAGGAGGAGAGAGATGAAGGGGATGAAGGGGGATGTTAGAAATGGATCGCTCAAGACTTCAAGTCGTTGGTCAAGCAAATGATGGGGATTTTAATCTCTTTCGATGGTAGAGTTGATTCTTTAGCATCCGTGTAGGATAGTCGCTCAAAAAAGTATCCGAACACTATGGTTCATTACAGAATTAAGAAAAAATATCTGGAGCGTGTACAGCAACTGTACACGCTCCAGTTACCGTTCACAGCAAACTGGAGCGTGTGCAGTAACTGCACACGCTCCAGTTTGCTGTGAACGGTAACTGCACACGCTCAATATTTCTGTGAGTGGTCCCAAACGATCCAGGTTTAGAAATTAGTGATCTGGCAACCTTCGTGTCACGTGACACGAAGGTTGCCAGATCACTAATTTCTAAAAAAATCGTTGCCAAATATTTTTTCTGAATTCTCTAATCAACCATAGTGTTCGGATACTTTTTTGAACGACTGTACGTTTAGATTTTAAAGCAGACCGGCAATTTCGTTGCAGATCTTAATCTGTATTACTAGTCAGCAAAAATGTTCTTTGAGAAAAGTATTTCTTGAATTCTATGTCAACAGATAATCTGTGTATTTCTTATTGAGTGATTCTTGTATTAATAAAGCTTTTAGAGCTAGTGATTTTCATATTTACGTCTGTTGGGTTGCTTTACCTCTGAGCGGCACTTTTCTGCACACCATGGGCTAAATGGCCAGGTCACAAGGACCCCGAAGGCTCAGAGAAGGTTGGGGGAGGCGACCCACTGGAACAGCTGTTGGGAGACAGATGGTAGCCTCCCGTCAAGGCCATCCAGCGTGTTCTTTAACGTGCACAGGGTATGGCTCTCCCGCACACGGGGCCACGGCTTAACGTCCCATCCGACGGACGGCGGCCTTTCCAAGCCCATCGGTGTCCCCTACTGACCGTGGGCAGGGCGAGGAATTTTGCGGAGATAAATCTCAACGCTGACCCAGCTGGGACTCGTACCTGGAAACTACAGATTACGAGCCTGGCGCGCTACCGACTGAGCCACTCCCGCCCCTAGGAGCTGGTGATAGTTTAGTGGTTAGAACACCTGGGAGAAGTGAGTGTGTACTTACTATAGACTGAAAATGTTCCAGTTAGGCCTAATGCTTCAAGATATTACTAAAAATTATGCAATACCTTTTCAAGTTTTCCATTTATGTCACTAATAAAAATTAAAAAGAGTAGTCCTGGAATTATGCCATGAGAAAAATCCTCTTTTGCATTTCTTTACTCTTAGTAGGAACTTTTCGAAGCAACAATTTTCATTCTTTCAGTGAAAAGGAAATAATTTCATAAATTGTTCTCATGAACGAGTCTACTCTTGCGAGATCTTATTTTTATACTGTTAAAGATTAAATGAATATTGTACTAAAAAAAACAACTCTATGCGTTGAGCAATAGATCTTGAATCAACTCCAATTCGAAAACGAAATCGTTCTTCGTTTGTAGAGTAAGAAAAATATGGAATGATCTTCCTGAGGACGTTGTTGCATTTACTACCAAGACTACTTTTTAAAATGCTTGTTATATACACCGAAGAGTTAAATCATTATGACCACCTGTCTAATATGATGTTGGTCCTCCACGTGCCGCCAAAACAGCTCTTACTCGGCGAGGCATGGACGCTCCAAGATTTCTAAAGGTGTCTTCTGGTATCTGGTACCAACACGTTATAAGCAGATCCTTTAACTCTTATAAGTTACGTGGTTGAGTCACTGCAGATCGGGGCGAGGGTGGCTCAGTCGGTAGCGCGCCAGGCTCGTAATCTGTAGTTCCCAGGTTCGAGTCCCAGCTGGGTCAGCGTTGAGATTTATCTCCGCAAAATTCCCCGCCCTGCCCACGGTCAGTAGGGGACACCGATGGGCTTGGAAAGGCCGCCGTGCGTCGGATGGGACGTTAAGCCGTGGCCCCGTATGCGGGAGAGCCATACCCTAAAGAACACGCTGGATGGCCTTGACGGGAGGCTACCATCTGTCTCCCAACAGCTGTTCCAGTGGGTCCCCTCCCCCAACCTTCTCAAGCACGTGCAGCCTTCGGGGTCCATGTGACCTGACCATTTAGCCCATGGTGTGCAAAAAAGTGCCGCTCAGAGGTAAAACAACCCAACCCACTGCAGATCAGATATGCTGTTCCAACACAAACCACAGATGCCCGATTGGATTGATGTCTGAGGAATTTGGAGGCCAGGGCAATAGCTGAAAGTCTTCCTCATGTTCCACGAACCATTCTCGAACAATAACGGGCAGTGTGGCATGACGCATTATCCTGCTGAAAGGATATCCTACTAGAGGGAGATATACCGTTGCCATGAAAGGATGTACCTAGGCTGAAATGATGTTTAGGTAAGTGGTAGACGTCATAGTTTCCTGCACATGAGTGATTGGACCCAGAGTTTCCCAGCAGAACATTGTTAAAAGCATTACACTTCTTCCACCGACTTGTTTTTGCCCCATGGTGCATCCTGGTGCTAACACTTCCCCAGGTAAGCGACTGGCACGTACCCAGCCGTCCACATGGTGCAACAGGAAACGAGATTCATCGGACCAGACGACTTTCTCCCAATCATTCAAGGTCCAATTTTGATGCTCGCGTGCCCATTGTAGGCACTTTCGACTGTGAACCGAGGTTAGCATGGGCACTCGGAGTGGCTTGGGGTTATACAGCCCTATTTTCAGCAGCATTCGATGTACTGTGTGTTGTGACTACTCCCGTAACCAGCATTTAACTTTATGGGCCAGTTACACCACAGTATCCCTTCTGTTGGCTCGTACCATATGCGATAGCCTTCGCTCACCTCTAGCATCGATGAGCCATCGATCAGCCCACACTTTGTCGGCAGTTCGTAGTTTTTCCCTCCTTGGACCACGGTTTGAAGGTACTAACCACGGCTGACCGTGAGCACCCCACAAGCCTTGCCGTCTCGGAAATGCTCTGACCCAGTCATCTGGCCATTACAATTTGAACATTGTCAAACTCACTTAAGTCCGCTGCCTTTCCCATCTGAAGAACAAGAATAACACTGATTAACAGAGCTCAGTATCAGGTGTTATTTATACCGTTTCATGACCTTCACACGCGCTGTCGTTTACCTGCAGTTGCTTCGATTTGCATAAAGACGCCGTGGTCATAATGTTTCGGCTCTCCGGTGTATATACGTCTCAGAACATATTCATTGCTCAAAATTTCAGTCTTTTTCCAGTGACATTATTTAAAATTTCAACTGAATTTAAGAATCATAGGTTTACTCTTTTCACCCTGGTTTAAAGAAGTGAGGGATGGCTCAGTTGGTAGCGCGCCAGGCTTGTAATCTGCAGTTACCAGGATCGAGTTCCAGCTAGGGCAGAGTTGAGATTTTTCCACTCGAAACTCCTGCCCCCATTCAGTAGGGAACACTGATATGCTTGAAAGCGCCGTCCGTTAGATTGGGAAGTAAAGCCGTGGCTTAGAGTGCAGAGAGCTGTGCCCCATGCTTCTTAAGAAACTTAAAATCTTAAAGAACACGCTACATGGCTTTGACGTCAGGCTACCATCTGTCTCCTAACAGCTGTTCCAGTGGGTCCCCTCTCTCAACCTTCGTAGGTTCCTTGTGCCCTGGTTATTTAGCGTATTGTGTGCAAACAAGTGCCGTTCGGAGGTAAAACTACCCAATTACCTTGGATCAAACAGAACGGGTGGCTCAGTCAGTAGCGCGCCAGGCTCGTAATATGCAGTTGTTAAAGGATTCAGCTGCACAGGATGAAATCCCTCCTGTGACAGAGTTGAGATTTATCTCCACGAAAATTTCCCCTCCCCCGCCCTGCCTTCCATCATCTGGGGGAGGGGGGGGGGGCTCAGTCGGTAGCGCGCCAGGCTCGTAATCTGTAGTTCTCAGGTTCGAGTCCCAGCTGGGTCAGCGTTGAGATTTATCTCCGCAAAATTCCCACGGTCCGTAGGGGACACCGATGGGCTTGGAAAGGCCGCCGTCCGTCGGATGGGACGTTAAGCCGTGGCCCCGTGTGCGGGAGAGCCATACCCTGTGCACGTTAAAGAACACGCTGGATAGCCTTGACGGGAGGCTACCATCTGTTTCCTAACAGCTGTTCCAGTGGGTCCCCTCTACCAACCTTCTCTGAGCCTTCGGGGTCCATGTGACCTGGCCATTTAGTCCATGGTGTGCAAAAAAGTGCCGCTCAGAGGTAAAACAACCCAACAACCCAACCCGTCATCTGGGGACGCCGATGCACTTGGAAAGGTCGCCGTCCGTCGGATGGGCAACCATTTAAAACTATTTTAGGTACGCTTTCAATTTAAATATTACATTTTGAATATGTATATGAATTATTTTCCTGCATATTGGTTCTCGTATTCCCACCATTATTTAACGGACACCCTTTAACTGCCCTGTTTATATGATTTCGCTTTCATTAAAATGACCTATTGAACTATTAACTTTGTAGTTTGTCTCTCTGCAGCCGTTCAACATTTTTATTTTATGAAATAAGGGGAAAAGCCTTTTTGTGTTGCTTACGTATCAATAAAATATTGCTATTCGCATTTCCCGAATCTGTCGTTAGTTTCCATTTTCACCATTAGGGGGAGCTACAGTTCGAAAATGGTACACTTTGTTCTCTTTGAAAAGTATGCATACAAAATGCCAAAGAACTTTCAAAGTTTCATTTTCTGTTTAACAGACTTCAATGGCCCAGCTGGGACAGCATTGAGACTTATTTCCGCAAAATTCCCCGTCCTACCCACGGTCAGTAGGGGATACCGATGGGCTTGGAAAGGCAGCAGTGCATCGGATGGGATGTTAAGCCGTGGCCCCGTGTGCGGGAGAGTCATACCCTTTGCACGTTAAAGAACACGCTGGATGTCCTTGACGGGAGGCTACCATCTGTCTCCCAACAGCTGTTCCAGTGGGTCCCCTCCCCCAACCTTCTCTGAGCCTTCGGGGTTCTTGAGACCTGGCCATTTAGCCCATGGTGTGCAAAAAAGTACCGCTCAGAGGTAAAACAACCCAACGTTAAAAAACACGCTGAATTGTCTTGACGGGAGGATACCATCTGTCTCCCAACAGCTGTTCCAGTGGGTCCCCTCCCCCAACCTTCTCTGAGCCTTCGAGGTCCTTGAGACCTGGCCATTTAGCCCATGGTGTGCAAAAAAGTGCCGCTCAGAGGTGAAACAACCCAACTCAGACTTCAATGGGGAGCGCTCAGTGATATTCAACTTCCATACAGACTCGACCCATGTATAACAATAAGCATCGGTCATATTTGCAGCATTTGCCGTCATACTTTATATGCTGTAAATTACGATTGGTTTCATAATGAACGATAATTTCAACAAAACGAAAAGTCCAATGTATCAAATCGGGTTTCTCGGGAGCCATATTTATCACTCCATCGCAGAACCAGAACATTTTCCGTCAATAGTAAACACACAGTTTACCTGTTGACAGAGAATTCAACCCAATAATGTTTATTTCAAAAAGGAATAGTAATACGTATAAAATAGTAACAGCAACTTTTTATTAAAAGCGTGAAATTTTCGCTGTGAATCAGAGTTGGGTTAGGTTGTTTTACCTCTGAGCGGCACTTTTTTGCACATCATGGGCTAAATGGCCAGGTCACATGGACCCCGAAGGCTCAGAGAAGGTTGGGGGAGGGGACCCACTGGAACAGCTGTTGGGAGACAGATGGTAGCCTCGCGTCAAGGCCATCCAGCGTGTTCTTTAACGTGCACAGGGTATGGCTCTCCCGCACACGGGGCCACGGCTTAAGGTCCCATCCGACGGACGGCGGCCTTTCCAAGCCCATCGGTGTCCCCTACTGACCGTGGGTAGGGCGGGGAAATTTTGCGGAGATAAATCTCAAAGCTGACCCAGCTGGGACTCGAACCTGGGAACTACAGATTACGAGCCTGGTGCGCTACCGACTGAGCCACCCCCGCCCCTATGATGAATGGAGAAGATTCCATCTCCAGAAACTGTTTAACTCTTAAGGATAATTTTTATTGATATCAAAGTATTCTAGATGCTTACGCAGTATCTTGGGCATTAGGTGGTTCAACTTTGTAACTAATGATGAGGTTAGGCAAAGGAGTTTGCAACCTCCTTTAAGCAGCATATTGTGCAGAGAGAGACTCCGTTGGTTTGGCCATGTTGCCTGTATGGATAATTATAGATTGGCGAATAGGGTTATGAACAGTGTGCCTAAAGGCCTTTGAAAGAAGGGGAAAATTAGGATGCGGTGGGCAGACAATGTCAAACAGGACCTTGTTAGAATTGGTGTGCAGTGGCCAGATGTAGCAGATGTAGCTCAGGACAGACTTGCTTGGAGAACTAAATTGCGCGGTCTGGTTGAACCTCCGTAGCCCATGGCTGCTTGAAGATGATGATGATGATGTAATCAAGTGAAATCATGTTTCAAGTTAAAATGCCAATGCCATTGTATACCTAAGCAAATCTTTTACCGACTACCATTGATTGCAGGCCTCAAAGCTGTATATATATATACACAGTCGTATTAGAATAATATGACCACCTACCATGTATGGTACAGTCGCTCAAAAAACTATCCAAACACTATGGTTGATTGCAGAATTCAGAAAAAATGTCTGGCAACGATTTTTTTAGAAATTAGTGATCTGACGACCTTCGTGTCACGTGATTACAGAATTCAGGAAAAATATCTGGAGCGTGTGCAGCAACTGTACACGCTCCAGTTACCGTTCACAGCAAACTGGAGCGTGTGCAGTTACTGCACACGCTCAATATTTCCGTGAGTGAGCCCACACGATCTAGTATCAAAATAATATGACCACCTACAGTCGCTCAAAAAAGTGTCCGAACACCATGGTTGATTACAGAATTCAGAAAAAATATTTGGCAACGATTTTTTTAGAGATTAGTGATCTGGCAACCTTCGTGTCACGTGACACGAAGGTTGCCAGATCACTAATTTCTAAAAAAAATCGTTGCCAGATATTTTTTCTGAATTCTGAAATCAACCATAGTGTTCGGATAGTTTTTTGAGCGACTGTAGGTGGTCATATTATTCTGATACGACTGCGTATATAAGGGTGATATTGTTAATAAAAAAAGTTTCCAAAAAAATATTCCGTTCCAAGGTTGAACAATCCAATTTAACTGCTGGGTTGGGGAGTTTAGTTTCTGACTGTGCAATTCGTAATCGTTTTCTATTTAATTCCGGTTTAAGCATTTGATAAAATCAATATCTACAGTTCAATGTTTAGCTTACAAATCTTTGTTGGTCTTTTCAAAATTTTTGAAAGCATTGAAACGCAAATATGCAAATCCAACGGTAAACAGAAATCTCTTAAAAGTAGAATCATTTATTATTTTAAAAGCGGGAAAATAATGTTCATACCATTTACTAAAGACTTACACCCTAAACGCCTAACATCCCTCCTTAAACACACGAAAATAATACATCACTGGAAAGCTCTTCCAAAGAAAAATCTCCCTTCTTCATGAAAGCATTTTAAGAACACTCTGATACGATTTACCTAAGTGCAATTCGGCGGAAGCGAGAAACAACTCTTTATTGTAGATCAACCCCTTTTGCATCTCTCCATCCTCATCAGGAGAAAAGATGCAAATGCTTTCAATCGTCTCCTGAATATTTCATCGAAAGATATAACTGGGAAGAGATCAAGCTCCGGGCCCTTCTTCTTTATAACTCTAGATAAACTAAATCATATGCAGCTTTCTTAACAGGCAGAAGCGAGGGCTGTTGGCTCTTAAAGGGAAATGAAAGAGATTGTCTTTTAAGGTCTTCTCGTTTTTGCTGGCATTCTGATGCTCAGAGTAGCATCTCAGTTATCTGCGCTTCAAGGGTGGCCTAGATGCACGGTTAACTCATGAAAACAGTTAAATAGATGTCCCGCCTAAGTCAAAATTGAGATAACAGCGACTGAAAAAAATGCTTCTTTTATTTATGAGTTTGTTTTTGAGTTTAGAGTATGTAAACATAACTTTACGAATAACTCAAAAACTCTAGGAACGGGTGAAATAATTCGTGGATTTTTTTTTTCTTTAAAATGAATGATGAGCATCTTCTTTCTCAATTCTCCTGATGACTACTTTATCTGGCGTCATGTAATCTAACAGAGATATAAAAAAATAGCACCTAATGAAAAAAAACAAGACAAGTGCAAGAGACAAGATTGAACCAAAACGAACCAGAACGTCGATCTTACTCTTAACTGTTGAGTTCAGTTGTTTCACCTCTGAGTCACAGTATTTTGCACACAATGCGCTAAATGGCCAAGTCACAAAGACCCCAAAGGCTCAGGGAAGGTTGTGAGAGGGGACCCACTGGAACATCTGTTAGGAGGCAGATGGAAACCTCCCGTTAAGGCCATCCAGTGTGTTCTTTAACATGCACGGTGTATGGCTTTCTTGCAGAGAGAACTATTCCTTAAAGTCCCATCTGATGGACGTCAGCCTTTCCAAAACCATTGGTGTCCCCTTTCTCACCAAGGAGAGGGAAGAGGATTTAGCACAGACAAACTCAAAGCTGGCATAGGCAGGATTCGAACCCGGGAAATGCAGATTACGAATTTGATGCGATACCGACTCACCGAGATCGGTAGCACCATTACAATTTATTTATTTTCCCTGAACAATGCAATATATGATTTTCCTCTTCTTTGGGTTGCTAAACTTATTTTGGGGAGGAGGAAAATGTTGCCTGACTTCTCATCCCCTAAATGCGGAATTGCCCAGTGCAAAATCTTTCTTCTTCATGATCAAGTATATAAAAATAAAAATAAATACCCCCTCAAGCAGCTGCTTGCCACAGAGGTCTGACAAAAGTTTATATGCCACAGTAGAAGGTCTGAGAGGATGGCAGGACCTCAGCAGAAAAACGACGCAAACAGCCATGCCTTACCCGGGGCTCGAACCCAGGTCCCTTAGATCAGTAGCCAAGCGTGCTAACCACTCGGCCATCTAGTGAAAGGGCAATTCCCACCCTCACCCCCGAAAAAATAATAATAATAGAGAGTTAGCGCTACTGTGGCTGAAACGTGGTACACCTATATATTTAAATGGCATTGAAACAAAAGGAATAATACTTAATTTCACTATTTAGAGCTTAATCAATAAAATGTTATACAAGAACAACCCGGCTATAAGACACATATTCTGTTACATCCCAACGTGCTACAGACTAAGCCAACCCCCACCCCATACATTCTGCAATATTTTAGGACCTAAATTAAGTTTCTTATCCCAGCAGAACCACTCCACATATTTTGTGGCATTTTTGGGCCGAAGGTCATCTTCTATCCCAAAGGAATTCATATCGTGCAGCATCCAAGAACCGAGTAGCTTTCTAACACTCACATCGTGTTAAATCCCATAAAGTAAGATCAGCTATAAGACACACAATCTGTTACATCCCATAAACACGCATTCTTTTACATCCCATAAGGTGAGATCAGTTATAAGATACACATTCTGTTACATCCCATAGGGTTAGATCAGCAATAAGACACGCATTCGGTTACATCGCATAAGGTGAGATCAGCTATAAGACACACATTCTGTTACATCGCATAAGGTGAGATCAGCTATAAGACACACATTCTGTTACATCGCATAAGGTGAGATCAGCTATAAGACACACATTCTGTTACATCGCATAAGGTGAGATCAGCTATAAGACACACATTCTGTTACATCGCATAAGGTGAGATCAGCTATAAGACACACATTCTGTTACATCGCATAAGGTGAGATCAGCTATAAGACACACATTCTGTTACATCCCATAAGGTTAGATCAGCTATAAGACACACATTCTGTTACATCCCATAAGGTTAGATCAGCTATAAGACACACATTCTGTTACATCCCATAGGGTTAGATCAGTTATAAGACACACATTCTGTTACATCGCAAAAGGTGAGGTCAGCTATAAGACACATTCCGTTACATCCCATAAGGTGAGATCAGCTATAAGACACACATTCTGTTACATCGCATAAGGTGAGGTCAGCTATATGACACACATTCTGTTACATCGCATAAGGTGAGATCAGCTATAAGACACACATTCTGTTACATCGCATAAGGTGAGATCAGCTATAAGACACACATTCTGTTACATCGCATAAGGTGAGATCAGCTATAAGACACACATTCTGTTACATCCCATAAGGTTAGATCAGCTATAAGACACACATTCTGTTACATCCCATAAGGTTAGATCAGCTATAAGACACACATTCTGTTACATCCCATAGGGTTAGATCAGTTATAAGACACACATTCTGTTACATCGCAAAAGGTGAGGTCAGCTATAAGACACATTCCGTTACATCCCATAAGGTGAGATCAGCTATAAGACACACATTCTGTTACATCGCATAAGGTGAGGTCAGCTATATGACACACATTCTGTTACATCCCATAAAGTGAGATCAGCTATATGACACACATTCTGTTACATCCCATAGGGTGAGATCACCTATAAGACACACATTTCGTTACATCACATAGGGTGAGATCACCTATAAGGCACACATTCCCTTACATCTCATAAGGTCAGATCACCTATAAGACACACATTTTTTTTACATCGCATAAGGTGAGGTCAGTTATACGACACACATTCTGTTGCATCCCATAAGTTGAGATCAGTTATAAGACACACCTTCTATTACATCCCATAAGATGAAATCAGTTATAAGACACACATTCCGTTACATCCCACAGGGTCAGATCAGCTATAAGACACACATTCTCTTACATCCCATAAGGTGAAATCAGCTGTAAGACACACATTCTGTTAGATCCCATAAGGTCAGATCAGCTATAAGACACACATTATCTTACATCCCATAAGGTGAAATCAGTTATAAGACACACGTTCCGTTACATCCCATATGGTGTGATCAGTTGTAAGTCACACATTCTGTTAGATCCCATAAGTTGATAAGAGCTATAAATCACACATTCTGTTAGGGTGAGATCACTTATAAGACACGCATTCTCTTACATCCCATAACGTGAAATCAGTTATAAGACACACATTCCGTTACATCCCTTAGGGTCAGATCAGCTATAAGACACACATTCTGTTACATCCCATGGGGCGATATCAGCTATAAGACAAACATTCTCTTACATCCCATAAGATGAGGTCAGTTATACGACACACATTCCGTTACATCCCATAAGGTGAAATCAGCTATAAGACACACATTCCGTTACATCCCATAAGGTGAAATCAGCTATAAGACACACATTCCGTTACATCCCATAAGGTGAAATCAGCTATAAGACACACATTCCGTTACATCCCATAAGGTGAAATCAGCTATAAGACACACATTCCGTTACATCCCATAAGGTGAAATCAGCTATAAGACACACATTCCGTTACATCCCATAAGGTGAAATCAGCTATAAGACACACATTCCGTCACATCCCATAAGGTGAAATCAGCTATAAGACACACATTCCGTTACATCCCATAAGGTGAAATCAGCTATAAGACACACATTCCGTTACATCCCATAAGGTGAAATCAGCTATAAGACACACATTCCGTTACATCCCATAAGGTGAAATCAGCTATAAGACACACATTCCGTTACATCCCATAAGGTGAAATCAGCTATAAGACACACATTCCGTTACATCCCATAAGGTGAAATCAGCTATAAGACACACATTCTATTACATCCCATAAGATCAGATCAGCCTCTTTGCCTAACCAAATCCCCTCCCTATAGTTATCCATTTTTCATGCAGACAAAACTCCCCAACATCAAAATGCATAGAGGCGAAAACAAAATACAATTTTACAAATTTCAAAAACTCGTTTGAATCTTTCTTTTTGTTCAGCAAAGCAGTGCACGTAAAACAGAAGAACCGAAAAAAAGATGTTTTAAAATTATTCACAGAACTGGTATGGAATTATTCAAAAGTTGGGTTGAAGAGAAAATGTCTTCCAAAGTTATCGTCTCCTCTCCTTTCCTCGTTGTGAAGATAATAAGGCAGATATAGCATCCCCAGTCTGTGCCCTATTTCGCAGTAGCGAAGCTTTTGAAGTTCGATGCTGAATTTAAGCTTATTCTCTTTTCTACCATTTGAGATTACCTTTATTTCTGGAGAATCACAGCGAGTGTAAGCGAGGCACAGAGAAAGAGAACTAGCCCGCCCCCCCCCCCACCCCACGATCCCACTTCACCTAGCCAACCACACTTAGAGAGTCTTAGTACAGCCAGAATGTCATGATCAGAAAGGAGTTCATTGTTAATGGTGAGGAACACGCGAACGAATCTTTAACCTACAGCCAATCTCGACGTCTTTACCCTCCCTCCTCTACACGCCTCCTCAGTCACGTGTTCTGTGTCAGGAATCAGCACAGGTGGCTGAATTTCGGACTCTTTAGTTTCAAAGTAAGAATTCAAGACTTCTCAAGAGATGCGTGGCTGACATCGTTTTCCTTTGCGAGATTCGATCTTAAGGTCTTAAGGATTTCTTTCAAGATTTTTCTGTTTCGTTTCGGATTATTTCCCCCCCCCCCAACTGAATTTTTGCAAAAACAACAAATATTATATGGTTATTTTCAGATGATTGTTCAGGGGAGAATAGCTATTTTTGCGCACAATGGGTTAAAGATCAGGTCAAAAGGACCCCAACAGCTCCGAGAAGGTTAAGAAGAAAACGGCAGTCACTGAAGATCTATTATGAGACAGATCCTAGCCTCCCGTCAAGACACGGAGCCATGGCTTAACGTCTCATCCGAGGGACAGCTGCTTTTCCATGTCCATCGGTGTCCCCTTTCTAATTGGAGACAAGCGGGAGCAGGGTTAGTTCAGCCATTAGTGCGCTTGGGTCATAATCAACAATGCCTATGCCAGCTTTGAGATTTATCTCCGTTAATCCCCAACCTATCATCGGCTAGAAAGGAGGCATCCAATGGGCTTGAAAAGGCCGACATCCGTCGGATCGGTCGTAAAGCCGTGTGCAAAAGAATCCTGTGCACGATAAACACGTTGGATGGCTTTAACGGGATGCTATATCTGTCTTATAACAGCTGCTTAGTTGGCCTCTTTCCCCTAATCTTCGATGAACCTTTGGGATCCTTGTGACCTGGCCATTTTATCCAGGATGTGCAAAACAAGCGCCGCTCAGAGGTGCAGAGGACTTTCAAAAAGTTCTTGACATGTGGGGGCGGGGGTGGCTCAGTCGGTAGCGCGCGAGGCTCGTAATCTGTAGTTCCCAGGTTCGAGTCCCAGCTGGGTCAGCGTTGAGATTTATCTCCGCAAAATTCTCCGCCCTGCCCACGGTCAGTAGGGGACACCGATGGGCTCGGAAAGGCCGCCGTCCGTCGGATGGGACGTTAAGCCGTGGCGCCGTGTGCGGGAGAAACATACCCTGTGCACGTTAAAGAACACGCTGGATGGCCTTGACGGGAGGCTACCATCTGTCTCCCAACAGCTGTTCCAGTGGGTCCCCTCCCCCAACCTTCTCTGAGCCTTCGGGGTCCATGTGACCTGGCCATTTAGCCCATGGTGTGCAAAAAAGTGCCGCTCAGAAGTAAAACAACCCAAAAATCTTGACACGTGTCTGTAGATCTGCATTTTCCTCTGAAGTCAACGAGAGTGAGTTGTTTGAAAACTTGTCCAAACTTGTCCTTATGTGTGAAAAACAAAGGCCGTATCATCTTCGCTGGAGGCACGTAATGTTCGGTCTGCGAAATCTGTACGTTGTTGCCATGAAGCCTACTAAAGACAGGGAAAGGTTTCATGTTACATTGTATCACAAGGATACAGCTTGGGGACGACGCGAAAAAAATTCCCGCTGATTTATCACAAGTGTATGGGGATCATATGCCTGTTCATGTGCATTGTGAATGCGCAAATTCAGAGAAGGACGGTGGAGCTTCGAAGACCTCCCTCGTGCAGGAAATCCAAAGGAGGCCGTGAAAGAGAGAACGATCGCTGCTGTGCGTGACCACATTCAGGAAAACCCACACATCGCCATTCAGGTAATAAGTTTAGATGTCAGTGTATCGATTGGAAGCATGCAAACAATTATCCGTTAACATTTAAAGTTCCGAAAGATCTTTTCCAAATGGGTATCCCATAAACTGACAGAACAGAAAATGACTAAAGTCGACTCATGCCAGGAGATGTTGGTAATGTTTGAACCTAGTGCCACAAACAGTTAACAGACATTGTCACAGGTGATGGGTTGGGTTGTTTTACCTCTGAGCGGCACTTTTTTGGACACCATGGGCTAAATGGCCAGGTCACATGGACCCCGAAGGCTCAGAGAAGGTTGGGGAAGGGGACCCACTGGAACAGCTGTTGGGAGACAGATGGTAGCCTCCCGTCAAGGCCATCCAGCGTGTTCTTTAACGTGAACAGGATATGGCTCTCCCGCACACGTGGCCACGGCCTAACGTCCCATCCGACGGACGGCGGCCTTTCCAAGCCCATCGGTGTCCCCTACTGACCGTGGGCAGGGAGGGGGAATTTTTGCGGAGATAAATCTCAACGCTGACCCAGCTGGGACTCGAACCTGGGAACTACAGATTACGAGCATTGCGCGCTGCCGACTGAGCCACACCCGCCCCCACAGATGATGAAACATGGTTTTATTACTATACAACTCCCAGAAAGATCGACAACTAAGTTTGGGTTGCGGAAGACGAACCCCATCCCCAAATCCTCCAACAAGACTTTCGCTCAAGGAAGAGGATTTTCACAATTTTTTTCAGTTCCCAAGGAGTGAAAGCCGTGAACACCTTACCTGATTATAAATGGTCCATACTACGCTACTTTTGTTTTGCCCAAAATGATTAAGGACATAAAGGGAGCAGCATCCAACAAGAGGCGTGTCAAGGGTTCTCCTTCTTCATGAGAATGCCAGTGCTCAAATATCCCGGCCAGTTACGGCCTATCTAAAGCAGGAAAAAATCAAGCAGCTAGCTCATCCTGAATATTCACCCAATCTTGAACCATGCGATTTTTGGTTGTTTCCAAAATTTAAAAAGAAACCTGATGGGAAGCCTTTTTCAAGGTTGTAAGACAGTGCAAAATGCATTCATCAGAGTTGAGGAGTATTCTCCAATAGGAGTACCAACAAGCGTCAAGAATTGACGTAAATGTCTGCAACTGTGCATAGATTCTAATGGGGAGTACTTTGAAGGACAGCAAAGTGTGGAAACGATTATCCGTTAGCATTTAAAGTTCCGAAAGATCTTTTCCAAATGGGTATCCCATAAACTGACAGAACAGAAAAGGATAGAGTCGACTCATGCCAGGAGATGTTGGCAATGTTTGAACCTAGTGCCCCAAATAGTTAACAGACATTGTCACAGGTGATGATATACTATACAACTCCCAGAAAGATCGACAACTAAGTTTGGGTTGTAAAAGATGAACCGCATCCTCAAATCCTCCGACAAGACTTTCTCTAAAGGAAGAGGATATTCACAATTTTTTTTCAGTTTCCAAGGAGTGGTAGCCATTGCTCCTTGAGGTAAGTGCAATGACTTTTGCGAGAAATGCTTTACCAGAATCGCCCGCCTCCCATTCGTGCAGATGTATGATGCTGTTTTGCAAATAAATGTCAACAACTTTTCAACGTACAACGCAACTAAGGATCGGATGGGAGTTACAGGAGATATACAGTATCTCAGTGCTGGGAGGGATGGCACTCGAACCTGAGAAATGCAGATTTTCAACTTGGTGCGCCACCAACTGGGCCAACCTCATTCCCATTGTACAGTCGCTCAAAAAAGTGAACATGCCCAAAAGACTCCGACCGGATTGGGATACCACCCATCAAAAGTCATTTTCTCCTCCATATTTTAGTCATCATTGGACTTAAAAAAACAGCATAATGGGGTGTAAACAGTACAATTTGATGAGCTGTGAATACATGTAATAAATTCGCTATCACTATATTAAGTTATGAACACTCACACTCCGCAAATTATCAGGATTTTAATACCTCTGAACGACACTCTTTAATACTATAACCTCACATGCATTAGTGTTTAAAGACAGGTCACAGGGACCCATGGGTTTAGTGTTAGTTACGGAAAAGTCATCAGTTACGAGAGAGTAGGGGGCGGGGGCGGCTCAGTCGGTAGCGCGCCAGGCTCGTAATCTGTAGTTCACAGATTCGAGTCCCAGCTGGGTCAGCGTTGAGATTTATCGCCACAAAATTCCCCGCCCTCTCACGGTCAGTAGGGGAAACCGATGGGCTTGGAAAGGCCGCCGTCTGTCGGATGGGACGTTAAGCCGTGGTCCCGTGTCCGGGAGAGCCATACCCTGTGCACGTTAAAGAACACGCTGGATGGCCTTGACGGGAGCTATCATTTGCCTCCCAACAGCTAGCTGTTCCAGTGGGTCCCCTCCCCCAACCTTCTCTGAGCCTTCGGGGTCCATGTGACCTGGCCATTTAGCCCTTGGTGTGCAAAAAAGTGCCGCTCAGAGGTAAAACAACCCAACGTTAAAAAACACGCTGGATGGCCTTGACGGGAGGCTACCATCTGTCTCCCAACAGCTGTTCCAGTGGGTCCCCTCCCCCAACCTTCTCTGAGCCTTCGGGGTCCATGTGACCTGGCCATTTAGCCCATGGTGTGCAAAAAAGTGCCGCTCAGAGGTAAAACAACCCAACGTTAAAGAACACGCTGGATGGCCTTGACGGGAGGCTACCATCTGTCTCCCAACAGCTCTTCCAGTGGGTTCCCTCCCCCAACCTTCTCTGAGCCTTCGGGGTCCATGTGACCTGGCCATTTAGCCCATGGTGTGCTAAAAAGTGCCGCTCAGAGGTAAAACAACCCAACGAGAGAGTAGCAGTAACCGCTAGAATTGATAAGATCCATTGGACAGCTATTACCTGGAAAATGGAATCAGGTCAGCCGTTCGGATGGATAGAGAGGAACTCAGGCCCCGGGACCCGCGTTGAGAGAGAGCCCTGTGCTCCATCGGAAAAGAAATAGACAAAAAAAAACAGGAAAATCGAGAGCAAAAAATACAAAAATAAAAAAATTGCATGAAAAGAAGATGAGAAAACTACCTAAATATTACATCCACCACCCCCTTCCCACCGTGATTTTTAATTTTTAGTTCAAAGGAAACCCGAGGGGCCTCGCAAATATTTTTTTGCCCCAGGTCCCGCGAATTCTAAGTGCGGCACTGGATGGAAGCTTCCCTTTAAACCGTCCAGCGTGTCCTTTTATGTGTATAGACACCGTCCATTATCCCCCCCCCCCCCTGCCCACGGTCAGTAGGGGACACCGATGGGCTTGGAAAGGCCGCCGTCCGTCGGATGGGACGTTAACCGTGGCCCCATATGCGGGAGAGCCATACCCTGTGCACGTTAAAGAACACGCTGGATGCCCTTGACGGGAGGCTACCATCTGTCTCCCAACAGCTGTTCCAGTGGGTCCCCTCCCCCAACATTCTCTGAGCCTTCGGGGTCCACGTGACCTGGCCATTTAGCCCATGGTGTGCAAAAAATGTGCCGCTCAGAGGTAAAACAACCCAACCCAACCTATCCATTTAGCCCACGGTGTGCAAAAAAGTGCCGCTCAGAAGTAAAACAACCCAACCCAACCGTCCATTATAAGGAGATTTAAGCCGGGGCCCGGGGTCCGATCTGATGTACGGCGGCTTCCCAATCCTTTCAGTGTTACCATTCTCACCAAAGGTATAGTAAGGGTAAGAGTAGAAAATCTCATCGCAGGAATAGTGCGGAAATTAAACCTCGGATCATCAGATTACGAGGGTAGGGAACTAAATATTGAGTCAGTCCTTTTTCTTGTCTTAATGGCAGGTTAGGTTGGGTTGTTTTACCTCTGAGCGGCACTTTTTTGCACACCATGGGCTAAATGGCCAGGTCACAAGGACCCCGAAGGCTCAGAGAAGGTTGGGGGAGGAAACCCACTGGAATAGCTCTTGGGAGACAGATGGTAGCCTCCCGTCAAGGCCATCCAGCGTGTTCTTTAACGTGCACAGGGTATGGCTCTCCCATACACGGAGCCACGGCTTAACGTCCCATCCGACGGACGGCGGTCTTTCCAAGTCCATCGGTGTCCTCTACTGACCGTGGAAAGGGCGGGTAATTTTGCGGAGATAAATCTCAACGCTGACCCAGCTGGGACTCGAACCTGGGAACTACAGATTACGAGCCTGGCGTGGAAAGGCAGCCATTTGTCGGAGGAGACGTTAATCCATTACGCCGTATGCACGTCAAAGTCTCCCCTTTCCAAACCTTCTCTGAGACCTTGGGGTCCTTGTAATAAAAAAAATAATAAATACCCCCTCAAGCAGCTGCTTGCCACAGAGGTCTGACAGGAGCCTGTCAGTTTATATGCCACAGTAGAAGATCTGAGAGGATGGCAGGACCTCAGCAGAAAAACAACACAAACATCCATGCCTTACTCGGGGCTCGAACCCAGGTCCCGTAGATCAGTAGCCAAGCGCGCTAACCACTCGGCCACGGGACGGCTCTGGGGTCCTTGTGATGGGCCATTTATTCCACTGCATGCAAAAAAGTGCTGCTCAGAGGTAAAAATATCCAACGCAAAATTATAGAATACTGCGTATGGATAAGCTCTAAAACCCTAATCTGACGTCACTTACCCAAAGCGACTTCTGACAACCTGATATATATTTCAGATATTGATTCCTTGCTTCACATAGAGGTTAAATTAGTGGTATGCGTTTGCCATGTTGGCTTTGACGACAAAACCGCCCACAGCGAGATAGGGCGTGGCGATAAAGCAAACAATGTGTTTCACAACTTTCGGGGAGGGTGGGAAACGGAGAGAAAGGGGGTGGAGAAGAAATAGGAGGTGAATACTCCCTAACTTATCCAACGTACGGAGGGCCATTAAGCCAACACCGGAGGTTCTTGAGGTTTTTCCTTATCTGACTCGGAGTCTCAGGAAGAACAACAAGGCGGTATCTGGCTCCAGGTGTCGTCACGCTGTTCTTTTTCTTTCCGATCACCCCCGATTCCTCTCCTTCTCCTACCTCCCCCCCCCCCCCCGGTCAGCTAGAGCCATTTGTCTCCTGTTATCTTGCTTGCTCCCTTAGCGAATTCTTTGGCAGCTCTAATGCGAACAGTTGTACCAAGACTGGAGAGGCATTTCTCACTGCTGCTGCTTGTTGCCAGTGGACATATGGACACGCTTGCGGGGGATGCTTGTGTTGCTGTTGTTTCTTACGGCGAAGATTCCCATTCTCTTTCTCCATTTAGGATGGAAGAGGAGAGAGAGATCTGGATCTGGAGATGCTGTGGAAGGTGCAGGAAGAGAAAGGAAGAGGAAAGTGATAAATCTGGGGAATAAAAAGGAAAGCCGCAGTTAGAGTGGTAAGAGAAATGCTCTAGTCTTGAGGGATGTCATTAACAATTCGGTAAAAAGGGGGCGGGGGTGGCTCAGTCGGTAGCGCGCCAGGCTCGTAATCTGTAGTTCCCAGGTTCGAGTCCCAGCTGGGTCAGCGTTGAGATTTATCTGCGCAAAATTTCCCCGCCCTACCCACGTTCATTAGGGGACACCGATGGGATTGAAAATGCCGCCGTCCGTCGGATGGGACGTTAAGCCGTGGTCCCGTGTGCGGGAGAGACATACCCTGTGCACGTTAAAGAACACGCTGGATGGCCTTGACGGGAGGCTACCATCTGTCTCCCAACAGCTGTTCCAGTGGGTCCCCTCCCCCAACCTTCTCTGAGCCTTCGGGGTCCATGTGACCTGGCCATTTAGCCCATGGTGTGCAAAAAAATGCCGCTCAGAGCTAAAATAACCCAATTCAGTAAAAAATTATTATTATTTACATTTTACGTACACAGCCGTATCAGAATAATATGACCACCTACAGTCGCTCAAAAAATATCCGAACACTATGGTTGATTACAGAATTCATTAAAAATATCTGGCAAAGATTTTTTTTTTTTTTAGAAATTATTGATCTGGCAACTTTCGTGTCACGTGACACGAAAGTTGCCAGATCAATAATTTCCAAAAAAAAAATCGTTGCCAGATATTTTTTCCGAATTCTGTAATCAACCGTAGTGTTCGGATATTTTTTGAGCAACTGTACCATACATATACTGTGGAAGGATGACTGTATACATATATATGCAGGTCATTATAAAAGAATGCTCATATTTTAAAGTGCTATATTTTATTGAATTATTAAATAATCAAGTAATAAAAATAATTGTGTGTAGAAAATGTCAAGAATCTCTCGAAATTTCGTTTTTGTGCAAAGGACTTCATTGTGGGCACCTTTGGTGGCGTGATATTCATCTTCTGTCCATACTCGGCTCAGCATGTCGTTGTAATACTTGCAACAACTGTAGTGGCTCTTTCTTTAAATGCTGTAACTTATAAACATTTTAGTAATTTACAGCATTATAAATATCTGAATAAACGATGTGTTTTCGTGTATCCCCGCAAAATTCCCCGCCCTGCCCACGGTCAGTAGGGGACACCGATGGACTTGGAAAGGCCGCCGTCCGTCGGATGGGACGTTAAGCCGTGGTGCCCTGTGTGGGATAGTCATACCCTGTGCACGTTAAAGAACACGCTGGATGGCCTTGACGGGAGGCTACCATCTGTCTCCCAACAGCTTTTCCAGTGGGTCCCCTCCT